>OZ018329.1:3354405-4554405 GCA_963969495.1 Ceratothoa steindachneri
GATCCTTGTAGAGAAAGAAGATGAAGCATAGGGTCCACCGCCATTGTGACCGTGGGTTAGGGACAAGGGTAGATAAAAGAATGTGGTGAAAGTTAAGTTGTATAGGTAAAGGCGAAAAGCACGGCTCAGTCATATCAGTGTGTTTTATTGGGTCTTACGAAGGGCAGTCAATAAGTTTTGCAATTCAGATATAAGGAAACGAGATATGATTAAAAGTGTTTTATTATTTTTCAATATAACTACCCTCGACTTCAATGCACTTGAGCCACTTGTCCCTGAGGCTTCGAATTCCCGACAACCAGAAATCTCCCGACTGCTGTTCAATCCACTCCTGGACGGAGAGCTGGACATCTTAATCGTCCCCAAACCGGCGTCCACGCAGTGCAGCCTTGAGCTGGTAGAATAAAAGGTAATCGTTAGGGGCCAGATCTGGACTGTAGGGGGTAGGTGGAGCTCCTCGAATCCGCACTCGCGCCACTCTGGCCTTGTGGACTTTGACGACGTTGAAGTCGATCATGGGGCGTGAGGTTTCTAGGGACCCAACGGGCACAGACCTTGGTCATGGCCAAAGTGTCGTGGATGATGTTCATAACACTTCCATGTGATATTCCAAGTTCTTGCTCGATTTCTTCGACCTTCACCCGTTGATTTTAGAGGATCCTCCTCTCCACACGGGCCATATTGTCCTCGTTGGTCACGTCTGACAGGCGTCTTGGACGGGGATCATCTTCAAGGGACTCACGACCATGGCGGAACTCCCTATTCCAGCGTGCAATGGTTGCATAGGAAGGGGCAGTGTCGGTGTACACTGCAACCATGCGTTCATGGATCTCTTTTGCATTCTTGCCTTCCTTGGTAAAAAAATTTGATCAGTGCGCGGTGCTCAACTTTCTCCATTGTTGAAAAATTTGTGACTGACGATCTGCGATCAGCTACTGCTTCTTAAATAGACGAGGCCGGAGCGTGCGGCTGCAGGTCCTGACTTGTCATAACTTGTCCTAACACCCCCACAAACAGCCATCCCCCTTCCTCTGTTTTGCCCTACCGATTCGCAAAACCTATTGACCACCCCTTGTACGTAGCCTCATTCATCTCGAAGATATCCTCCGGGATGAGTTTTTGTGGGTTTCGCTGTCCGGCAGACCCAAAGTTTCTCATTGGTGGCAAGGGGCTGGTTATGGGAGGGGTAGTTACTGGTTTAAATCGTATCGTTCTAAATTTATATTTCACACATGAACTCTTTCCTATTCTTTTTATCTTAGGAGAGCAAGAAAGACGAACCTGACGATAAGATTACATAAAACAGAGAGGCCATTAAACATAAGGAAGAGAAAAAATAAGTTGCTTGCTTCCATGAGGTTAAAATTTTATTTTGTTCTCAATTAACTAGTGTAAAGTATACATAATAGAACATAAATATGAATGTCTATTTTCTTGCTTGATTTCCTAAATTATGTCAACAACTGGAGGGAAGTCGCAAACTTGCAGGATGGATTTTTCGATTTCTTTTGAGGAATATTTGTAGTCGCAGAGTTTAGAAAATATTCCCACAAATCGAAGGGCATGTGAATTCTAAAAAGAAATGCATAATTATAAATAATCATATCCCATTATATGTAAGTATTTCTCCTAAAGAAATCATATTAATTTATAAGCTGGAGTCCTTTATTAACGCTTTGCAAGCCGGTAATGATTATGAGAGGTGGGATTAGACCGATCACTTAGAAAAGCAGGTATAATAATAATAGCGAGCTCTTAGCATAAGGGTGATATTAAAGGTGATAAAACATCAAACTCAATAGTAGTACATCCCAATGGGTATAGTCATTTGTCAAAATGGAATGGGATTAGATTAATTCACAAGGGTTTAGAGGAGAGAGAGAGAGAGAGAGAGAGAGAGAGAGAGAGAGAGAGAGAGAGAGAGAGAGAGAGAGAGAGAGAGAGAGAGAGAGAGAGAGAGAGAGAGAGAGAGAGAGAGAGAGAGAGAGAGAGAGAGAATGAATATTGACTGAAGCAGCTTATATCATTTAAAAAAGGTCAACCAATCACCGAAAAGGACTCTTCCGGTTGGCCAATGGTGATCGTAGTTAAGGAATAAAAAAGGGGGAATCAGAATACATCTGGATCTCTATCTCACTCACTCACTCTATATATATATATATATATATATATATATATCTCCTCTCTCCTTCTCCCTCTCTTAGAGGTAAGAGAAAGCGACATTGGAAGAAGACTAGAATCAAAGAGAGCAGAGGGCGGCACAATGAAGGCAATCCTTTACCGAGAAGACAGAGATAACGCCAGAGAAAAAATGGTTGAAATTCCTGGCCGGGACTCGAACCCGGGTCTGATGATTGCCGGTCAGATGCTCTACCGCTGAGCTACCAGGCACAGTGACTCTACTTCGCCCAAAGCGTTACCCCATCAAACCCAGTATCTCTCTAAGCTAGGAACCTCCAAGGAATTTTTATACCACATCTTCTTACCCTCTCACAATTTAAAGGCTCATCCCCAAGTCACATACAAAGAAGAAGGAGCAAATACAAGTTCTGCGGGTGATAACAACCACCACAGGGCTTTCGCCATATTTATTTTCTGCCTTTCAAAACAATTTTGAAGACAGAAATAAAGTTTTCTGCAAGGTTTCTGCACCTTTATTTCTGTCTTCAAAATTGTTTTGAAAGGCAGAAAATAAATATGGCGAAAGCCCTGTGGTGGTTGTTATCACCCACAGAACTTGCATTTGTTCCTTCTTCTTTATATATATATATATATATATATATATATATATATATATATATATATATATATATATATATATATATATATATATATATATATATATATATATATATATATATATATATATATATATATATATATATATATATATATATATATATATATATATATATATATATATATATATATATATATATATATATATATATATATATATATATATATATATATATATATATATATATATATATATGCAGGAAAAAAACCCCAGTGTTAGGATCAATATTTATTTGCGAAACGGGGTTTCGACGGAGACCTCCGCCATCTTCAATCGCTGATAAACTAATGAATGCAGAGATGCTTAACTTAGGATCACACAAATTTACAAGTAGAAATGTAATTAGGTGTGCGGGGGGGGGAAGGGTAGAGACAGAAATAAGGCCTGAATATGGGTAATTCCCTTTCCCCGATCCTATGTAATCTGTTCATGGAAAACTTTGAGAAACACCTCCTCCTTCCCCCCCCCTTCCCTATCTTATCTAATCCCATAACTTGGTTCCGCTATGTGGATGATGTATGTGCCACATAGCCTATTAATGATAACTCATTTGATTCCTTCTTACAACAATTAAACAACATTCACCCCACCATTAAATTATGATTGGCAACGTGCGTGATGATGCGTGTGGAGCTACTTACGCTCTCGGCGGCTATCAGGTTATCTGCCAATGGGCACTCAGGTTGTAACACTAGCCGCTGACAGGTTTGTATCCGCGCTCGCTGGAATCGAACCCGTGTCTCAACGCTACAAGTCCTACGCCCGATCTACTTCGCTAGCGAATGATCTTGTTGACTTGTAGATCCCGAATGCTTTTGTGTGTTTTGAGTGTTGTGCAAGGATGGTGCTATAGTGTGAATTTAGCCTTCTGGGGAAGAATGTCATGGATGAATAGGTTTAAAAAGGATGGGGGGGAGAGTAGGAACCCCTGCGGAACTCTGTTGTGCATGCGATGCGATTGCAATAGATTGCCGTGGCGTATTACTTGTGTAATACGCCGAGTCATCTTGTGTAGTGTTTTGTTGACTATTGTTACACTGCGTAGTGGTGTGAGCTGGTTGAAATCTTCTTGTATAAGCTGGGCGACGTTAGTAATTACAGTGCTTGTTCAATGCAACGGACGGAATCTGTGCTGCGAGTTATCTAGTGGAGTGTATGGGTGATTTTGTTTAGTACTAGACGTTCCGGGATTTTAGAGGAGGTGAAGATTAAGATAGGCGATTTGATGCCGGGTCAGTGGGTGATTTATTTGGTTACCAGACATTTGGAATAGAATTATGAGAGGTGGAGTGGTGGGAGATTTGGACCTAGGTGTTTTAGGGGAATATTTGTTTATGTTACCAGGGCCAAAGTGTGGGGTTACTCTTCTCTTTAGTATAGCCTGGGAAATCATTTCTGTGGTGAATTATGTGGGCATGTTTGGGCAATTACAAGGGAAGTGCCCATGATAAATCCGATCGATTATAGCCTAGTTTCTGGTTGATTTAGGGCACAGGTCCTAGGATTGCTGGCTTTTAAGGTGTGGATTTCCCTTAGCTGGGGCAAATGTCGGATGTTTGCTGAGGTGAATAACTTGGCTGAGAATTGTAGGGTTTATAAAACGTATCTTACGCACCATTAATCCTGGATGGTTCTTCTCATAACTCATACTTAGCGCTTGTCATCTCTTGAGCTAAGTTTAAATTTAATTGTCCTATTGTGGTGGCAGGGATGGCAAAGTTTGCTTTTTCATTGCCACGACCGAGTAAGGTGATCATGGTAAAAAAAATGGTTTAAAAAAGGGCTAAGTTTCCATCCATCCCAAAAGCCCAAATGAAACCATCTTGGAAAGCGCGAATACAAAAGATGATTCAGTGATAAAGTTTGTACTTACCCTTCTCCCCACAATAAACGTAATCCCCATTCAGATTCTTTGATCTTCAGTGAATTCCATAACATTACACAAACCCACTTAAGATGGATCAAGTGATGATAATCCATCCAACGAACATTACTAATGATGAACAAACCTTAAATTGGCCAAGACAAGTATACCTTAAACGTGAGTGTGTTTGGGAAGTTAGGTCGTTAACCGAGTTGTTTTAGTGTTTATTTTGCCCAAACCTAGTTAGTATAAGTAAGCACTTTCCAGTAAAAACAAGTGATCATTTCTCGCGTTTATATTTACCTGATCCTTAAGATTTCATATGTTCGAACAAATGTACAACTTTTTGTTTTGTTTTGTGCGTCCAAATAAAGCAACATCCTTATAGAAAATCACTTTGTAGCTTTCACCTCACAAATAACTTCTGTTCAGTGTTCACAATAAAAACTCAAGGGCATGAATTGTATCCATGCAATTTTTTTTACTAGACTCATGTGCAGTACTCACCTTTCCTAAATTGAAGCAATGTGAGTGAAATAAAGCGATGGCGTGTTCATAACACTTCCAGTCTGTTATTTCTTCAACTTTTTCGATGTTCATGAATTTCTGTGTTAAAATTCTATTCCATGTTATCCTTAAAACGATTTCTTCTACTGTAGTTTCCATGAATTTTCTGTTCTGTAAAAATAAATCACATGATGCAGATTCCATATTTCTCATTCAAATTTTATCATTAATGGATTTGGATGGGGTAAATTAGATGACATATTGTTTAAATCTTATTCGCAAGGGCGAAACTCAAGAAGAATGTTTGCAAATAGATGGAAAGTTGACCGCACAAATTACGCTTCTCAAGTCTCTAATAACTATACATTTAAGAACGGATTGAACCTTTTTGCCCATGTATGAATTGAGTTATGAAGTAACGAAGTATATTTACTTAAGTAGTGCACTAAGGTAACTTTGTTATACTTTTTACTTCCTAAAAGTACTAAAATATTTGAGTACTTTCACTTCTAATTGCGTATTTTCCCCATGTTACTTTTGCTTCATTATATTTGAATGGCATAGAAGTATTAGTTACTTCTCATTTAATTCTGGCCAATCACAGACGTAGAAGCAAAAGTCAGACGATGACCAATCACAAGCGTGTACTCTGGTTTGAACCAATCATAAGCACTTGTTCATGTTTGGACCAATCACATGCATCCTTTCATACTCAATAAAAAATTCGTTTGTCTTTCCCGCCTGGTAGAGGGCGTGGTTAGATACCCAGAACTTTAAAAATCACTTGCTCGCGAAGCTGAATAAAAAAATATATCAGTAATTAATGCTGGGGCCACACAATCACGATTTTGTCCCCCCGACAGCTCCCGCATGTCAAAATTTGATTTTTTTTGCTCACGTGTGAGTGTAGGGTCTGTTGGTCCTCCGATCCATGTGGATCGTCAACATGGTCCGACAGTCGTATACCTTACGCCGATCTTGTACGATTGTCGAATCATAGTCTTATTGCAATGCGTAGACGTTTTCGACTTGCGTAACCAGGTCCCGATTATCGGGACCAAAGGCTACGCCCCCACAAGACGTGCGTAGCTGAGCCGGCAATATGAGTGTCCGGGCAGTCGGGGAAATAGTCTTTGTCAGACCCCGTAGGTCGTGGGGTAAAGTGGACAGCTACAAAAGAGTAGGAACCCCCCCCCCCCCGCACATCATTGCATTCCCAGTTCCACTTCAGCAGCAACAACATCTCCTGGCCATTCATCATGGAGGACTTTGACATGATCATATCCCTAATAACACCTCGAAACGTGCGTAACACCAAGCTAATGCAAGCCATCATTGACTACGTGGATGTCATTGAACGAGTGGCAATAGCCAAGGCCCTGATCGAAGAAGAGGAACAACAGAAACAGACGAGGAAGCCGAGATCAGTTTGAGTGTGGCCCTATCTGCAACGAAAAATGGAATATGGCCATTACGACAACCTAATGCAAGAGTTGTCCAGAACTTTACAAGAACTTCATGAGAATAGAACTCCTATTCTTTCCTCTTCGTGGTAAAGTGGCAGGAAGGGGGCAGAATGGCAGGGGGGCACAGAGGGAGCTGGTGGGGAGGGGGGGCTCCTGTAGGCGTTGAAGGTGCTGCGAGAGGAGAGGTGCTGGAGGATGATCGGCTTCGGTGAGAGGACTGTCGGGAATGGCCACCCGCTGGTCCGATGTTGCCACCACGAAGCAGTGCGGAGCTGTTGCCAAATTCCGGCCGTAGTCGTAAAAATTGGCGATTGACGGTTCTGCACCCCAACAGTCGGACTTACCATAACGACTGTCGTAGATAATTACCACTTAGCCCCGACGGTCGTAAACACAGTCCCGATCTTCGATTTTTTTGCGACAGATGACAGTTGGGGCCGCGCGGGCCGACTGCTTTGTGCAGTTCAAAACATTCGTGTCTGGCAGCCGCGCGGCCCGCACCGCGTGGGTCCTCACGAAAGACGTTACACAATTTTAAGTTCGATTTACGTACCATGCACTTACGATTGACGTATTCGGTTGCCAACTACCAATAAACGTTAATGCGTAGGCAATCGTGCGCAAAATCGTGATTGTGTGACCCCGGCATAATTCCTTTGTATATTGTTTTCCTAATAATTAGTTTGGTTAACCACTCTTATATTCTGTAATTCTGTCAAACTGGATAATTTTGTAGAGTTAATTTTATTTTTCATATAAACTAGACTTTCTGATCAATAGAGGGATATTTACAGCTTGATTGTTAAGTCCAGTTTAACTGGATTAAAAGGAGGTTTTACTGTACAGTATGCTAAATAGTGTACGGTTAATGTTGGGTTTATGCCCACCCTCGAATATTGTGGGCACTTTGTTATAAATATCTCTATTTTTAAAAAATACGCAATTACTATATAGTGTACTCTATACACCTTCTTGACTACTTAATGTGGTCAAATTTCTAATTATGAAGTTATGTCGAAAACTAGATTGACCGCCATATTAGGAGACACATTGTGAATTTTGAATCACATTATAGTGTATTATATATAATTTTCAATTGATTTTTTCTAAATTAAAATAGGATATGGACATTTCATATTAATCAATTTTAAGAAAATATGATTTATTTAAATAGCATTCGGGAGCGAGGATTATGTCTGAAATTAAGAAACGCGGTAGAAAAACCAGAAGCCTAACGACATTTAGCAATCGCCTTCTGAATTCGAATCTAATGTTAAGTTTTTGAATTAGGAATATTACCAGTTTTTTTTAATTGCCGAGGGGGGAACCCTGACAATTAAGTGGGGGTACGGGATGGTGAAGCCCCCATTTTGAAACTACCTTGAAAATTATATATATAATACAATATGATGCGATTGCAATAGCCTAACAAAAAAAAAACACACCAAAAGCACTTTTTTTTAATTTGACCCCCAAACATTCTCTACATTAAAAAAACTGTTTTTAAAAATATTACCTATTTGTATATATGAATCATCCAAATATTTGAGGTTGGGCCTAAACTCAACTTTAACCTTGATTTTTATCAATTTTAATATATAATTAAGCAATCATTTAACCCATTGTTAATTATCTAAATTGCGTTGTAGATTTGAATCGATATTGCGTTTAATAGTAATACATATGTACATATATTAAGATTTAAAATCATTTTTCTCAGATAAGTCAGTCCTGCATTTGAGAATGACATCAGCTCGGTTTTCTATCTCAAAACGATTCCAATTTACTAACAGTAACTTAGCATTCTTAGAAAATTTTCTCCTCGAATTGCATCTTTCATTAATTACTAGATTTCAATTCTGATTATCGAATTATCTTAGGGATATTCATTCCATTCTGTTGCATTAATAAAAATAAGCTATATTCATATATAAATATTTAACGAACTTTTCATCTTTTTTACGAACTTAGGATTTTTTTCACTCTGTAATTTAGTACTTACATACAGCGTGGACTACTTACTACCCTACGTTCACCAGGCATTATTTGTCCAGCAAATATATTTATCTGTGAGATGTCTCTCCTCTGGTTAAATAAAACGTAGATTGTGACAATTTACTCTCTCTCTCTCTCTCTCTCTCTCTCTCTCTCTCTGCATGACTTTATCTTCCTAGGTATATTGCTTCTCCCAGACTCTAACCACAGCTTCGATCACCATACCCGCTCATGCAAACTGGTCGATACCCTTTACCGTATTTATCTGATTTCACCTCTTCCCTCTTCGGTTGTTCAATCTTTTCTCGTTTAGATCTGGTTTTTGCTTTCAACCAGATACTTGTTAATCCTGATGATGTCCAAAAGAGGGTTATCGCCAGTACTTTTGGCTCATCCATGATGGTCTGAATTTCTTATGGTCTTCGCAACAGCGGTCGGAAGTTGCAACACTTCATGGATCAGGTTCTGAAAGGCCTCTCTTTCGCATTTTGGTATATAGACGACCTTCTGATATCGTCTTCGCCAGGTTTAGAAGAGTATCATAATCGTCGTACTCAACACTTTTGAGCGTATTTTCGATGTCCCGCAACTCTCCTTTCTCGGACACCAAGTTTCTCCTGACGGAATTTGTCCTCTAGAGAACACAGTTGCTGTTATTCTGGATTTTCTTAGACCTTCACTCAAGCCTCTTCGTCATTTCTTTAATATGATTAATTTATACCAGAAATTCGTTCCTGACGGTGCTCGAATCATACAACCATTCATGTAACCAATAAAAAGAAGTCTCTTCTTTACAGGATGAATCCGGTAAATGTAGTCTTCCAGTTCGAGGAGGATAAGATCTCCCGCTGGACCTGAAGCAGAGCAGTTGTCTAATAACGCCATTACCTTAACCGCACCAATTTGTCTTGGATATTTTTCCATATATATATATATATATATATATATATATATATATATATATATATATATATATATATATATATATATATATATATATATATATATATATAGTGATAATGTAGACAAAAGTTGTGCACATTCATATAAACTTTCCTTTCTACACTTAGGCATCGTCTAACGAAGGGCCGGCCCGAGTCATAAGCGAACTAAGCGGTCGCTTAGGGCCCCCACGAGCACTTGAAATGTCAAGACATCATGATAAAACACTTAAATAAAAGAAAAACAATAAGTATTAATATAAATGAAATGGTATTACAGAAAAATCAATTTTTATATCATTTGCATAGTTTGTACAATAATAGATTAATCCTGCTGCTGACTGCTGCCACTGTGCAGCAGTCAGCATTCATGTGCCATTCTGGTAATAGCCAGACTGACATGGATGACAGTATGATGTAAACCAACTACGAATTATGCAGATGATAGTGGATGTGTTTCACTGACAGTGTAGCCTATCAAATGATCAAGCATCTAGTGTGGTTGCGGTGGTGTGGAAGGCCACCAAATGAAATTCTGCTTAGGGCCCCATAAAGGCTTGGGTCGGCCCTGGCCTAACGGCTATGTGAGCTTCATTCATCTTCTCTTAAAACTCCGTCGACACAAGCCCTATAACCAGTATTTATTGACCCTTGACCTCTAACACCAATAATTCTGTTTTTCAATCCCCCTTGCTCGCTCTCTCTCTCTCTCTCTCTCTCTCTCCCATGTTCGCGCTCACCTTCTATTAAACAAGAGAGATTATGCTCAGAAACCCAGATCAGCCTTCGGTGGGTGGATTCACCAAGCTCCAGCCCTTCATTATAAGAACCTCAAATTCCGAAATAAAGTAATATTTTAAAGTTGTTTATAGAAATCCAAGTACGAATTTATTTGGTCGGACATCCACAAGAAAGCACAGATTCCTCTCGCTACATATATATATATATATATATATATATATATATATATTAAAAACAATTGTTTTTTTAATGTGGACAATGTTTTTTCTTGGGCAAATTAAAAAAGTGGGGTTTGGATGTTTTTTTTTGTTACGCTATTGCAATATATATATAGTTTTTCTACGGCGTTCCTTGATTTCAGACATATAAGCCTCACCACCGAATGCTATTTAAATCAATCATATTTTCTTTAAAATTGATTAATATGAAATTTCCATATCCTATTTTAATTCAGAAAAAAATCACGTGTCTCCCAAGATAGCGGCCAATCTATTTTTCGACATAATATAATAATTAGAAATTTGACCACATTAGGTAGTGAAGAAGGTGTATAGTATCTGCGATATACACTATATAGCTTTGCATATATTTTTTTTTTAAATAAGATATTTATAACAAAGCGCCCACAAAATTCGAGGGTGGGCATAAACCCAACATTAACCGTACACTTTAACCTACATAAATTTAAACACTTTGTGCAATGATTTCGATATTATCAACACAATTAGAATGATGTTAATGACCAAGAAATTCCCCCGACGGTCTCGCGGTCAAAGAATGAACGAACGCAACGACGTGGAGTGCGAATTAACCCTACATGCAAGAATTAGGGGAAATGACCCATCAGAATTGATCCAAAATGGGGCCTTAGAGTTATGTTGCAATTTTGCGAAAGGATTTTCCATATGAAATGGTTAATTTGCATAACTTAAATGATAAAAGTCATTTGATATGAGGAAGCTTTTTTTTTTCAAATAATAGAAGAAACGGTTAAAATAAGAAAATAGGAAAATTTTACCGTTTAAAGGCGACAGAAGGAAGTTCCAATGGTTATAATACTTTAAGTCCCTCACTTAATTCTGTCAATTTGTTTTACGTTATTTTGGAGATACTAATCTAATTTAAAGAAAGTACCATACAGACGGATGCGAGTCACTACGAAATCAAGTATAACTCTAAGTCAGTGAGAGGGAGAGAAAGATCACATTCGCTGCTACCGTCACATCTCACTTGTGAGCGCGCACACACTTTTGTTGTGCGTGATCTTGTGTTCTCTGTCGCTGTTTATATAGCTCTCGTTGAGACACTACTCGAGAGCAACCTAACAACCATCGTTACAACTCGAATAGTTTTGAAATATGCCTATAACCGCGGGATGCCTTCACTTTTGTTGACCACCCCGCGACATTGGTGACCCCTGGAGATAGGCTACTTTTAGTTGCAGTGTCTACTTAATTGCAATCAGCAAAGCCGATCCACCGCGACAGTTTTTTCCCCTAAATGTCAAGGAACATTTATCGACTCCGTGAAACTCGGACGCGAACAATAATCACAACTCAATACAAAACTTGGTGATCAAAAATGAATCCTGCTTCCGAGTGCGTCTCAAACCTTTGCCAGACCAATCAGACACCTTCAAACAACCAGGTAGGAAATGAGAGCAAAATTACTGCACACTGAGACCCAAGAGAGCTGATTTCAAACAGCAACTCCACCGAGACTACAATGAGAGATCAGTCTATCGTTTCTTTCTGCCCCCCCCCCCCGAGTCCAACAAAACTCCGGGTCTGAGACTATCGCTCACTTTTGCCACACACGTGTCACCTCCGTGCGCGGTGGCCAGGGTTTGGTCAAATTTTTACAGCCCCCAACCTTATCATTCCAATCGACTCAAATATACGGGAATCACAACCGAAAGTTCACGTGTTTGAGAGAGAAAGGGGGTGACCTAGGGACAATTGGATAGTGTATATGGTAAGAGTAACACAACGAGGCATGTAAGGGGTAGTGTTTGCGATCTTCTATGTGGGATGGAATGGTCAGGTTGAAATGATATTACATATGCCCATATCGCTAAGAATGGGTAATTTGTCGTGCAATAAAACGATGGGTGGTTTATGCTGGATATGGTATGAAAGAGTGGGTATTTTTAGGGCGTTGCTACGTTGACACCACCTTGTAGACAAACAGTTACAGCTGAAGTTGAAGAATTATCAACCTCACAAAATTGTGGTCCTGTTGATACATACCTTAAACAAATGAACGAGTTTCCTTTTGTATACGGCCATTTCTTCTTCCCCTTCTGCCTTTCGAAGTTTGGTCTCCAACAAAACCCAGGGAACATCTGGACTTTGAACCATACTTTGCTGAAAGAATTTCATGATATTCCCTTTATCTGGACAAGAAAACTAAGGATAATTGTTAAACTGCACTAGCATAAAGAGGGGAACGAGATGGGGTGATAAAGAAGGGGAGAGTACAAGTTATAGAAAGGGGACGGTTACAAGAACAATCCTCTCACGACAGCTGAATTTGTCGAAGCATGAGAAAAATTTCAATACAATAATAATTAGAATTTCCTGAGTGAGATGCTACAGCACAAGGGACCCCATCGCTATGTAGGGAATAATAAAGCATAAGGTTTGGCGGGAAGGAGGTAGTTTTCTTAGTGGTGCTGAAGAGCACTGACCCAGCTTTGTAGGAAAATGATTGATAATATTAATAATAATAAACAAGATAATTTACTCGCAAAGTTCGTGACTAACCAAAATACTATAATAAAGTAGTGTAGGTAATACCAAACTCATCACCAATGAAGTGACAAATTTTAAAATTTCAGAAGTGCGAATTCCTTTGGATACAGACTTATAAACTTCACCTATTTTTGTATATTTCCTACAACTGTTTAAAAAGCTTCACGGAAGTAATTCATGGCCTTATACAATTAAAAGTAAGGGAGCGGTTGAGCAAAGTGGCCGAAATGTGTTAAGCATCGGTCTTTTACGTTCAAAGAATCCTGTGTACAAAGTACGAGAAAACAGGTGAAAAGAAGACTGATTATATTGCACGAGGAAATTAGGAAAATCATTAATTACTTCTGTGATCATCATTTTTATCAATGCCACAAATACGGTTACCTGAATTTGGTGGAGCTTACCTTTTTGAGTTTGTCCAAATTATTGCGAATCGCTTTTGCCACGAATTTAGGGCCTTTGGTTGAGTTTGGTGCATGGAGAAACTCGCTCACCGTTTCGTAGGAGATGTCATAATCGCCATAGCGAAAGGGAGTTTCCTTTACGAGAACTTCCTCGGAAACTAAGTTGAATTGGAAATCTAAGGTCTCTACCTCAATGTCGTCCTTTCAGAGAAAAAAAATAAGATCAGGAAACAGGGGTTTGGGTAATTTGCTAGAAATGTTGAATTTTTTAACTTTTTTATGCCGGGGGTCTCCCCATCTTTCACACTTTTAGTTACCAATAACATCGCTAATTCATCATCAATTTAGATAAAACTGATACACTACATAGATGTTAATAAACAAGGTTTGTAGGACAAAATATGCATAATCTTTTACCCAATTCGGTATAAAATTAGTGGTTATAAACAATTAAAGTTTTCTTGAATCTATATATTGGACCCAGGGTAATTTGGTCTCATCTTTCCTACACAGAGGTCAATCGCAGGGATTTAATACCCCCCCCCCTACACACACACACACACACACACACACACACACACACACTCTCTCTCTCTCTCTCTCTCCTGCACGCGCGCCCTTCATTTAAGGTTACAGAAGTTCATTAACGCTAACCCAATTCTTTCAGCCTTATTTTTGTATATGTCTTTTATATTCTTATTCTTTTTCTTTAGTGTCACCTCCCCACTTTTTTTCTCAATACAGGAGCCTGTCTTCGTCTGATACACTTCATCTCCTTCTCCACAACCAATGGACCAGTTTGGTATATCCCTTATAATAACATTCGTCGTTCTTCTTTGCTAGATATATTCTTCCCTTTGATGGGAACATAATTGCATTGTCCCTTTTTCTTTTTGTTGCTGCGCTGGCACAGATTTTACTGCCGATACACACCACCTAATATTCTCTTCTATTGAAAAGTATAATCGAAATTAGCATCGCCATCTTTGTCATTCGTTAACTTTGCACTCTTGCTTTTCTCATTTGTCCATCTTTTACCTTCAGCCTTTTGCTTTCAGAGTATAAAAGTTGATTTTGTGTTACACCATTTGAGTACCCTTTCGTTTCGTAATTAATATTTAGCTTTAATGGCGCATTTTCTTTCCTAACCATCTCTACATTAATGACGTTACGCTCTGTTCCTCTACTATTCATTACTAATCACTTTTCTCAGCGCCCCTTTGCAGTACGCCAGGGGAAAAAATAACTGCCCTAGATTGCACAGTTGAATCTTATTCATACTGCTGATCGACTTCTTTCCAATAGTGTTTTTTTATTATGTTGGGATCTAAAGCTTTATGCTAATTCACATTGATCCCCCCCCCCTTCCTCTCTCTCTCTCTCTCTCTTTGCTCTTTCCTTACTCTCTCAACATAAACAGACCTATTTCCGCATATGTAGGTAGCCTCATTCTAACCCGATCAAGTTTAGCATCACACTTGTTCCTGGCAATCATTTCACCTGTTTCAATAACAGAGTATTTTGGTATAATAGCACATTCTTTTACATATATGGGAGTAATAAATGAAGGTCGTTGGCCTTTCAATTGACATAAAAATAAGGCCATGAAAAGTTCATTTGATAACTGATAGTTGGTTATCGGCCGTTTGCAACAAAACCTGAAGACACGCCTTTCGCAGCTTTGAGAGATACCTGCAATACTTACCAAATCATCATCTTCCATCCATTTAACGCTGAAAAGGTCTCCAACATAGGTGTCAAGCCGAGTGTCGAAGTAGGTGGCGTAGGAAGGTTGCGTTGGGGACGATGCACTAACTGCATAAACTTCAGTCCCCACATAAAATAAGGGAAGATTTCTGGATTATATACAGAAAGAATTTTCTTGTTTCTAAGAGCTCATATAGATTCTATGAGGATAGCGTTTAGGGGCTAAAGAACAGAATGAAGCAAAGCACGGGTCATCAGGTGTGTAGGGTCATTAAGGATCCACACCACTTTAAATCACTTTTACACCATGAATTTACTAGAGCAAATATATCGAATGATAAATAAACGGTCATTTTTATTATTTTTTATCAATAACTTTTGATTTGACGTTTAATAACGGAATGAGGCTGATTCACTCATGGGTCTAATTCTAAATAGTAAGAATCAAGAAAACAAAACAAAACGAGGCACTCTAGTATTA
The DNA here is from genome assembly GCA_963969495.1 of Ceratothoa steindachneri. Classification (NCBI taxonomy): domain Eukaryota; kingdom Metazoa; phylum Arthropoda; class Malacostraca; order Isopoda; family Cymothoidae; genus Ceratothoa; species Ceratothoa steindachneri. Next base: position 3,370,065 of record OZ018329.1, read on the forward strand.
TCGCGATATGGCGTGAAGAACAGCCATCCGGCAGAAACCTCGGTGCACAGAGTAAGCCAGGCAGCCAGTGGGTCATGTTCTACATAAAACAACCTCCCCCTCCCCAAATCACAAGAGGTGACGAGCCTTTTCAAAGTCAAGTGATGTGCCTTGTTAATAATGTGTATCTCAGACCAAAGCATTCGCGCGTATTACTATAAATTACTGATGCGCGTAGTTTGGTGAAAATTGAGTAAGTTTCTAAAGAAACCTTCGCAGTGAATGACGCAGCAAAACAATAAACACACCTCACCACGCCATCATTTCTAGGGCCCCAACTCCCAAACTAATGGGCTCTTCTGGCTACTTCTGCAGATGAAGTAACCAGGATAAGCCATTGTAAGAAGATCCAGCAAAGATTTGCCATCTAGAAACTGACCGAGTCAAAATTTACTTTTGAATTAGGAAAAATAAAACGGATGCTCACAAATGAGGGTTAGGTTGTTTTATCTTTCCTAATTTAACAGGAAAATCGTGAATCGGTCACTTTATAGATGGCTTATCTTCGTTGGAACATTTAGAGCAATCTGTATTAACCTAATTTACAAAAGTACAAGTAATTCTAAGTAATATTGTAGAAGGACCGAGACAAAACAACCTAGCTCATTAACCCCTAGTATAGATAAGCCATCTCTAAGTTGACCTAGTAAAGAAGAGCCTTTTTGAAGATGGCTATACACTTTCACTTACCTAACTTCACCAGTCGCAGCAAACCTCCTTTCAAAAAATTTCTCAGGGAGTTTTTTGACGTTGATTATCGCCTTTTTATTAAACCCAGGACTAAGAATATAATAATGACATTAAATATTATTATGTAAGGTCTTAACATCTTCAAATGGGCAAAACTGGAACCACTATTGTTCTAGTTGGTCGATAGGGAGGCTATTCTTCAAAAGTTCATTATTATAATAATGATAATAATTATTATTATTTCCCTGTAATCTTCTGCTGGACGGGGCGAGAAAAATATTTTGGTTGTGCAATTTTCCTTCCCCAAGTCTCGTACAACAAGGCTCGATTCACACTCTAGGTTCGGTCACACTCTACTCTCGCTCCAGTCACGGTCCGGTCCAATAATGTTTAATGCATTTCAATGTAAGCATTCACACTGGCGATAACGGTCCGCTCTCGCTTCGCTCACGATACATTCAAAAGCTATTTTGACTGAGCGAGAGCGAGAGAGAGAGAGAGTTTTTCTCTTGGTGTGATTGCTTCTCTGTATGGTGTTTTTTCCTTTTTCAGGTCATCCTCAATTTTTTATAGTATTTTTTCAAATGTTCCAAAGTGTTCATTCTGAAATAGTTATAGAATTTACTCTCATCATCAATAAGATGAGGATGCAAAGTATGACATTCTCCTCCACTCTTTCTATCATGCAACATAGGATGAACACACAATATCTTCCTTTTTTGCTTTTTCTTCTTCTTCATCAAGTACAATGGCGATTATTGTCAAATCGGCTCGAGAAAAGTCACACATCCACCGTAACTGGTGGTATGACTTCCACTGGTGTTGAAGGAAAGGAAAGGCTGGGACCGAGAGCAGACCGGACATGTGAATGCACCAGGACTGTAAGCTAACCAAGACCGGAGTGAGAGTGGAGTGTGACCGAACCTATAGTGCGAATCAAGCCTAAATGGTCCTCTTTTCAAGTCGTCACTGCACTTTATCAATCCCGAAGTCTAAAATGGATACCAAATTATTTATATTTCTCTTTTTAATTCGCTGAGACGGATGGCGTTCCTCACCTACCTCGGAGTTGCACGAAGTTATGGAATCACCCGTGTTTGTCCGTCTATTTGTGCTCATGATAACTAAAACTTTATTGACGGATTTCAATGAAATTTAGTACAGGGATTAGAGAGTCTTAGGCCAAATAGGATTGGATTAGATTTTGTGGTAGGTCCAAATTCGGATCATTCTTTAAAATTGTGAGTTTTAGTAACAATTGCGCTATCAGATGTGTAGCGGCATATATAAATATTATCCGTAAAATGTAATTTTTAACAGTTTACCCTTTAAATATAATATTCTGTAATTTAGCATTTTTACCCAAACTATTTAGTTACCCCTCAAACATTGTCGTTTTATTCAATAAATAAATGTAATTCACATTTATTGTATTTCGTATTATTTTGATATTTTCTAATCTTATATTTAATAAATAAGTTTGAAAGGTCATCTTTAGTTTTAATTTTATTAGAACCATATACTTGCTGACCCTTGAGCGACATGATTCGAACTTTAAACGGACCTAATACGGCTCATTAAAAAACGTTGGTCTTACCATTTCCTTACGGCTTAACGGACTAAATACGGCGTGTTACTAGCACGTTTGCCCTCCAGCTTCTGATGTCCTAAGAGAGACTATCGGACTAAATGCGGCGTGCTACCAGAACTTTCGCTAAATTCTGCTGCCTTCAGAGCCTAGTGGACTAAACACGGCATGCTATTAGCAAGTTCACTCTTTACCTTCGGCTGCCTTCAGATATCCTAGTGGACTAATTACGGCGAGCCCCAATAAAGCTCTTTCGCTCTCGGGCAACTACCCTTGGTGATCTCCAGGCCAGTACCGACACTAAGGCTGAGGCGAATGAACACGACCCCCACATCGGCATCAAGCTGCCTGCTTCTGGTCTTCCGACGCTGCACTATGGTTAATCCAGGCTGAATCACAATTCAATTTAGCGAAAATTTCATCCAGCAAGGCGAAGTTTGAATACATCATCAGCTTGCTACCATCGTCGATTATCGCTGAAATCAGGGACATTGTGTTTTTTTCGGCCTCCAGTTCGATGCTTTATGAGGACTTGAAAGCCGCCCTCATCTCAAGAACGACTGAATCGGAAGCCGAGCGCCTGAGACAACTCGTCTCGCAAGAAGAGTTCGGGGATCGGAAGCCTTCACAGTTACTCCGTTACATGCAGCAGTTTCTTGGTGCACAAGCGGCTGCCTTCGACAAGCAGCTATTCCGCAAGCTCTTCCTATAAAAGCTCCCTCACTCCACGCAAAGTATTCTCGCCGCGATAGATTCCACAAGAGTGGAAAAACTGGACGACAGGGCTGATCGAATCGTCGAAGCCTCCACCCCTGAAGTGGTTTCAGTTTCCAGCCATTCGAAAGAACGAATCACACTTCTGGATGTTCAAATTGAGGAGCTAACGCGCCTCGTCATATTAGACTGAAGACTTTGGTCTCGATCCTGGTCGAAATCACGTTCGAAGCAACGATCAAGCTCGTTCCTGTTTTTTTACCATGCGAAGTTTGATGAAAACGCTCGCAAATGCGTTTCCTCCTGTCTACACAAATCGGAAAACTAGGCTGCCAGTCGTTCCTAGCGACACCCGTCCGGCACTCGGGCTCCAAGCTGCTTCGGATCACAGACACTTCGACGAAACTCACTTTTCTCATCGATACTGGTGCTGAAGTTAGCCTACTTCCTTCGGGAAGGCAGAAAATTTCTCCTATCCAGTACCCTTTTGCAGCAAATGGAACCAAGATCTCCGTTTACGGAACACAGCTGAAGACACTTTCTCTTGGTCTCCGTCGAAATTTTAAGTGGATCTTCCTCGTATTGGCGGTCCACAGCCCCATTTTAGGTGCTGATTTTCTCCGGCATTTCAAGGTTTCTGTCTACATTAGCAAGAACTCCCTCATTGATCAGGACACCTCACTTCGTTCTTGTGCTTGCGTAAGCTCAGAAGAATCTACCACCATCTCTGTCGTCGTGCCCTCGACCTCGTTCAAGAGCCTCTTGGGAAAAATTACCTGCAGTCCTTACTCCGGTGGGCCAGCCAACCGAGGTTAAACCTAGCGTAACTCATCACATCCCCACCACCGGAACTCCTGTGTACGCTAAACTCCGACGACTTAAGCCGGAACGGTTAGAAAAAGCGAAGGAGGAATTCCAGCACATGTTGGATCTCGATATCATCATACCTTTCACGAGCAATTGGTTCTCAGCGCTTCACACGGTACCCAAGAAGACTGGAGACTGGTACCTGTGCGGTCAATTTCGCGACCTAAATGCCACTACCATTCCCGACAGGTATCCCGTTACTCACATACAGAATTTTACGGTCAATCATCATGGGCGCACAATCTTTTCAAGGATTGACCTGGTCAAAGCTTTTCACCAGATTCCTGTCGAGCCGGCCGACGTTTACAAAACTGCCACCATCAACCTATTCAGACTGTTCGAGTGGCTGCACAGTGTACAATCCTTTCGGCCTCCGTAATACTGCCTAAACCTTCCAACGCTTCATTGACGAGGTCACTCGTGGATTACCCTTGTGTTTTGCTAAATTAATGACCTTGATTGTCAGCCCTTCGGCTGACGAACACCAGCTCTATGATGAAGCTGTGCTTTCCTGCCTTCAAGAATATTGCCTTCACATTCGTCCAGACAAATGCCAGTTTAGTGTCCCGGAAATTGACTACCTTGGACACCATAATAGTGCGAACGGAGTTAGTTTTACTGCAGAGAAGAAAGAAGCCTTTACTGCTTTTAAACGCCCTGACTCTCAACGCAAGCTCCGTCAGTTCCTTCATCAGGTCAAATTTACTACTGGTTTATCAAGGACTTTGCAACTATTCTAAAGCCTCTCAACGACCTCCTGCGAACAGGAAGAAAAGCGTCAAAACTTCCATCAAGTAGACTAATTTGGCAACTACCGTCTTCAAGAAAGCAAAAATGGCTTTAAAGGAAGCCGGCCGTCTTCAATACCATGTTCTTGATGCTGAAACATGTATAATGGCAGATGTATCCGATTTGGCCGTCTGCGCAGACGCAGCAGAGAGTCAACGACGATTGGATCCCTATTCCTCTCTTCTCGAAGAAACTTCGACCAGCTGAGACCCGGTACAATGCCTTTGGCAGAGAACTTCTCGCCATCTATCTCAGCATTCGTCATTTGGAAGGGAATTTCACATCCTAACGGATCCGAAGCCTTTGACATTTTTGTTCCGCTGAAATTCCACCAGATGGAATTTATATCTTAGTTACGTTCTGATATTCGCCACATCTACGGCACCGACAACATAGCAACCGATTCCCTTTCTAGAGTAGTGATTGCTTCTGTTGACCGTTCTGACCTAGATCGGAAGCTTCTTCATAAAGAACAAGTCAGTGATGCAGAGCAAGTTCACTCATTAAGGACCCGTCTCAGCATTCTCTTACCCTCAAACTGGTGACTTATCCTGGGTTCAGTGTTTCCCTGTCGTGTGATCTTTCGACCAACAGTGTTCAAATTTATGTGCCTCTTGCTCTCCGTCCGAATTTTTTTTTCATTTTCACGGCCTCTCCCATCCAGGCACACGCTCAACTCTTCGAATGGTCTCTGTCTTACATTTGGCCGTCGATGAACAAGACCATCCTTCAGTTAACTCGCAGTTGTTCTCAGTGTCATAGCTGCAAGGTTTCGCGCCACGGCCACTTGCCACCGAGCAAATATTTGACCCGTGATGCTCGATTTGACTAGGTCCACCCCGACATCGTGCACTTCTGAAAACTACAGTTACATCCTGACCTGTGTCGACTGCTTTACCAGGTGGCCCAAAGCCTTTCCGATGAGGGACATCTTGGCCACTACTGTCGCTCGCACTTTTGTCAACGGATGGATTTCCCTCTTCGGACTCCCGCCAACCATTACGACGGCCATAGGACGTCAGTTCGAAGCCAGTTTATTTCGCCAGTTGTCCAACACCTTTGTCTCCAATCACATTCGCACAACGGCGTACCACCCGCAAACGAATGGCATGGAAGAGCGCATCCATCCACAGCTGACGAGCGCTTTTATGTATCACGAGGATGCCCCTTACTGGGGGGAAAAGTTGCTTCTCGTCATGTTAGGTCTTTGGTCATCATTCAAAAAAGATATACAATCTACAGTTGCAGAAGCGGTATATGGGGCTCCTCTTTGCTTACCTGGTGACATTCTTCAACCAACTTGAGTTTCATCACCCGATCCTGCATCATACGTCTCCCAACTTGGGTACCTCATGTCTTCTCTTTAGCTTGCTGCCAGTTGCAACGTAGTGTTGCAAAAACAATTAGTTTTCAAAGACTCACAAAATTCGGAAAGCGTCTTTCTCCGAAATGATACTGTTCGCACAACTTAGGTTCATCCTTACACTGGTCCATTCAAGGTTCTGTCCTAGCGTGAGAAGACCATGAGCATTGACAAAGATGGAAAACCTAAAACTGTTTTCCTCGATGGAGAGAAGCCTGCGTACGTCGACACCGAAAAAATGCTGCCAACTTCCAGATACGGTCATTATTTGAAATTTAAAACTCTTTCAAAATACTTATTCACTGGAAAGGGGTATGTAAAGTTATGTATAAATATAACAAGTAAAGATGTAATTTTTTAGTTTACCCTTTAAATATCATTTTGTGTAATTTATCATTTTTACAAAACTATTTGATTACCCCTCAAACATTGTCGCTTTATTCAATAAATAAATGTAATTCACATTTATTGTATTTTGTTATTTCTTAATCTTATATTTGTATATTATTCTAATACTAATTATTTCCATATCTCTCATATAAATTCCGCCACATTTCACCCGTCTGAGGGGCCTCCCAGGGTTCACCCATCATCATTCATCCCCCCATTTGGCAGTTCACGTTCATGAAAGCTGAATTACGAAGTAGAGGGAGTCACCACAAACGAACACAGAACACCATCGCAAGAAGAAAGGGAGCACGAACTATTTACTCGAAACAAGTCGCCACTACCAAAAGATTAAAGAGCAGAAGAAGATTACAGCCCAGGGGGCCACTCTCTCGAAGAGATTGCCCAAGATAACACAACCAGAATGCCTCTGCAGGCAATCGACGGACATCCCAAGCCCAGCAGAGAAAAAGTATTCGACGTTGTGTATGGCAAATTGGGCATTGCCATGGTGAGACTGCTAGACGTGGCCTCGGGATATGTCGCAATCTGTGAGAAAAAGGACATCGAGGCTATCACCAAAGAAAAGGCAGTTGAGGTCCTTAGGGGAATTGGGCTGCAGCCCGCCGTACAACCACAGATCCAGGACCACAGGAGCGTGGTATGCCAGGGACCCGACCCATGGATCGGGCAACACTCGAAAGAAAAGATCAAGGAGGAAATCCAGCTTCGACAAACCTGGGCCAAGGTAGCCGAAGTGATCAAATTTAAGAACAGAAGGGACAACAGCGACTACACTCACGTGTTCAAGGTAGTCTTTGCTGAAACAACTATGGCCCAAAAGGCAAAAGAACATGGTCTACTCATGTTCAATGCCAAAGTTAGTGAGGACCAGATCAAGAAAGGAGAGTTCACTCCAGTTCAGTTCTGTTTTAGGTGCTATAAAATGGAGAAACATACGACTAAGGACACAATTGGAGGAAATGCACGAATAATTATGAAAAGTGCGTTAACTGTGGGCAGGGACACAGGTCAATGGCTATGGCCTGCCCTGTCAAAAAAAGAGGTTATAAAAAGGAAACATGAATGGAAGAAGCAAGAGGAAACGCGTAGAGTAAACACGACCTACGCTCAAGCAGCAAAAGTGGCCCTCTCAGAAGTGGACACACAAAAAAACATACCTTAAGCTGCAGAATGAGAATTCAACAAAGATTATGACGTGCGTCCTTCACGTGCGCGTCATGAAGCTCACGCGCCCTGGCACGTTCGCCAAAGAGCTAAACCAAATGCTCGCCAAAAACGGTATGGGCCAAATGTGGTTCCCGGACAACCCCCTTTCTAGGGGTGTCCTGCAATTGAAGATGGCCCCAAACAAACAAAAATGGACAAGACAACCACAAAATGGGAAACAAAAAAGAGAAGAAACAAACAGTCGAAGTGAAAACTCCTGCCCCTAAACAGAGACAAGAAATCAGCGAAGAGAGGGGAAATGCTGGGTCTGATACTAATGGTTCCTCGGATTCCTCAGACTCATCGGGCACCGAAGCCCTACAAACAAAGAAGGCCAAGGGGAAGAAACGGTAAAACAAATGATTGCGTGCGGATAATATCAATCTTAATTTTTACGCATGCAACCAGTTTCCCTTTCCCGAAGAAATGGAACCCAGGGGAATATTCCATGGAATTAAAGCAAAAGTGTTTAAATGGGAATACGACTTTGAAGTCGACGCTGAAACGGTAGAAGCAGCTCTTCTCTGCCAGAATGTGACCCTACATCACAACACCTGCGAGCAGATTTCTAACACCGAGTTCAGGAAAAGAAACGGGAGGAAGAAGAACGTAACCCAGAAACAGTAAAGAGACAACATGGAAAGAGTAAGCAATCGAATGAATATTCTGAGACTCAACGTAAACGGATGGGAGGGGAAAACAACGGCATATAGAAACATATTCCGGGTGCTTGACCCCGACATCTTTCTTATAACGGAACACGGTATTGACACTACATCTGGTCAAATTAAAATACCGGGCTACAGAATGGTCATGAAAAATCATTCTCAGGAAAGGTTTGATGGTGCTGCAATAGCTATAAAGGAAAACATCTCGTTCAAACATCTACCAGAACTGGATGAATCCTTTGTGGCGATTGAACTCCACACATTGGTAGACCTCGTGATAGCTGCAACCTATCAACCCCCTCGTAGATTCTATCTCCCGTTAAATAACTTCTACACACTGTTTGGGCACGGCAGAATGGCAATCTTAGGGGGCGATCTCAATGCCAAACACTGTGCGGCGGGCTATGCTAGTACCAATGAAAGAGACCGAAATTTGGAACTGATTATGGGAAGAAAAAACATCCAAAGAATAGGGCCGGATTTTCCGACCTATATCACTTCCATATCAGCAACCAAACCTGACATCATCTTAACAAGTGAAGGCTTCCCATTCAACTACCATAGTGAGCCGGGCCCAACAGTCCCAAGTGATCACATAGCGATCCTCACCACAATATCCCTCGCTCCGATCCAGCTTTCAGTCTCTCTCCGAAAAAACTACGCCTTGGCCAACTGGGAACGTTACAAGAGACGACTCAGTCAATACGCCCCAGCTGACCTAAGCGACGCAGCCTTGGATGAGATAAATGAAGAACTGTAGAGGATAACTACGTCCATACTAGAAGCGGACCACGAGTGCATACCCAAGACTGGGTATAAAACACCTCCTCAGCCCAGATGGACAGAGGAGATGAGAGACGATTTGTGTGATTTGTACGAAGTGTTAAGACGGGAAGGTCCTTACCTGGAAAGAAGCTCGCTCCTTCGGCGCCTAAGCACCGAGCTAAAAGAGGCTATCAACCTCCAACAAGAGGAAATATGGAACAGACTGATAGACAAAATCGATAGCGAGCTTAACCCGGCTAAATTCTGGCGTCAAGTCAAGAACTTAAAAGGATTAACCGGAAGAACTAAGGCTCGAATAAAAGAGGACGGATATTATATAGAGTACCCGGTGGTTCTAGAAAACAGATTCAAGAATTTTTAATAAAACGTCTTCAAGATCACCCCAGAAGACAATGAAGAGTTCGACCAGGAATTCGAAGGATAAACTGATTGAAGAGCTGAATCAGATTATGCACCACACGCACCCACAACATCAAGCAGACGAAGGCAGGGCGATGGTGGACCATGGCCATCCCATAACACCAGAGGAGGTCATGGTCACTGTAAGAACCTTTGAACAAAGGTCACCAGGCTGGACGGGCATCACCAGAAACAACTTGGTAAATGCCCTACAGCACATCATTTAGGGAATTACAAACGTTTACAACGCTTCCCTGAATACGGCTTACTTCCCTGAGGGTTTTAAGATCGCTAAAATAATTTTCATACCCAAGCGAGGTAAACCCCCTGATCAACTTGTCAATTACAGGTCAATCGCCCTGCTGCAGCACGGGTTCCGTAGGGGACGAGGAACAGAAACCGCCCTCGCCCTCCTAACGAAAAAACTCGCATGCAGCAAAGCTGAAAGAAAATATGTAGACGTCGTGCTGCTGGATGTAAAGAAGGACTTCAATAAGGTCTGGCTGAGAAGGCTACAATTCAAGATCCTCAACCTCCAGCTAAACCCAATCCTGGAAAGGGTCCTTTGTAACTATGTCACGGATAGGAGAGCCGAAATCGCGATCGAGGGCTGCAAAGGACCCGAATTCGAACTCGAAGCGGGACTTCTACAAGGCAGGTGTCTAAGTCTTTTGTTGTACCTCGTGTACACAATTGACCTCCCTGCTCCAGTGAGGTACAATTCGATGTATCTGCAATACGCGGATGACATCACACAAATCATCCCAAGTCCATTCAGGAACGCTGGAAGTCAAGCAAGGAAGAAAGCTGCCGAGAGTGATAACGTCAATCGTTATGGAAAAAAGTGGAAAATAAAGACCAACCGCCAGAAGTTCACTATAATTCCGATGAACAGCCGTAAATTAGACGACGTCCTCGTCGACAATGAAATTTAGCCGTACTCTAACGAAGGAAAGGTCCTGGGCTTACGTCTTTATAAAGCAGGATACAAGGCCCACGTAAAAAACAGAGTGTCCTTAGCCAAAAGAGAGCTGAAGAAACTGAACCGTTTCCGAAGTCTCAACGTGTCAAATAAGAAAAAACTCCTCATGGCCCTGGTACGCTCCGTCCTGGTGTACCCGGCTGTGATCACGCATATAGCAAGCTGTACTTCTCTCAGGACGATGCAGAGGGTACAGAATAAAGCCACACTGCTTATAACTGGCACGAAAAGGATCGACCATATTCGACAATCGGTTCTACATGATAGAATCGGACTAAAACCGATCAATATGGAAATCTAAGGACTAGGGAGAAAGACTTGGGACAAAGTAGATCAAGAAATACTCCCAACTATTAACACAACAATTTAGATATACAGGAACACAGAATATGCACAGTAGAAAGGACATCTCTATTCCCAAGCGGAAGAACCTGTGCGAGAGAGAATATAAGACCTATTTACACCTAACAATATACAAAAGGAAATTAACTTTAACAAAAAGAGGCGAAGTGCCCAAATTAAAATCAAAATTTAACTGAAAAAAAGAAGTCAAGAATAAATAATCAACAAAATTAACCAAATAATAATAAGAAAAGGAAGATAGATTAACATAAACGAAAAGAGCCGAAGTGCTCAAACTAAGATTTAAACTGAAAATAATAAATGAATAACTAAATACAATAACAACAAGGTAACTATAATTTAAATAAAAAGAAACAACGAAGTAATAAATAACCAAGTACGAATAAAAGAGGCAAATATGACCATATGAAACAAGAGATAATTAGCAAAATAGAAACCCAAATTGAAAGGCTTGAAAGCAACGACGGAGGAACTTATTAATGGAATCAAATATATATATATATATATATATATATATATATATATATATATATAACAATGGATGGAAGAACCTGACTGTCATGGACGGTCAGCAACATTATTGACTGAGGAAAAATAATTTTTAAACAAACAAGAAGAAAGCATGATAGTGATGCCCCAACACCAAGGCAAACTATTAAACATTTTCACACCTATGAATACCTACCACACATTTCATCACTTTCATTAACTTTGAACTTTCGGTTACAGACCAATCTCTACTAGGATTCATGGGTAAACTTTGGGAAAAGCTTCTCAATAACAGACTTAGGACTTTTGTGGAACTTAACAACCTATATAATACTCAACAACACGGCTTCCGGGGGAAGTTTGGCACAGAAACGGCTCTGGCTCAGATCACGGAAAAAATAGCTATTGGAAAGGCCAGAAATGGCAATGTTGAAGTTGTACTTCGCGACGTGGCTTCAGCCTTCGACAAAGTGTGGTTACCGGGGCTGAGAAAGAAAATAAGTGAACTGGATATGGAACAAAACCTAATGAGAATACTCTGCGGCTACCTGGAAGATCGGGAGGCAGTCGTGAGAGTAAACGAGATCAAAGGGGAGACTTTCAACCTGGAGGCAGGAGTGCCGCAAGGGGGTTGCCTCAGCCTTACTTTATACGCGGTATATACCGGAGACCTGCCTTACCCTGACCAAGACCTCACTCAGTACGTCCAGCTGGCGCATGACATAACAGGTCATTACCAGCTTGTACAAAAGCCTTGTGGATATCGCAAACAGGACAAGCTGGGAGAACGGAATCATCAACAATTTCGAAAAATTGAACAAGATTAAAACTAATGTTCAAAAATCCAAGATAATACATCTGGGCCGTCGGGAAACAGCGGACGTGTTAGTGCAGGACGAGCCTTACGATTATTCCAGAGAAGGTCGGGTACTTGGCTTGAAATTTACCTCAAGTGGTTACAACGCCTACTAATAAGATTAGGTCGCTGAGGCCACAAGGAAATTACAAGCCCTCTATTGCTTCAAACTACTCTCAGGAAACTCTATATGTTGTTAGTAAACCAAAACCTCCTGTACCTACCACCTCCCTCCATACTCTGAGCAAGTCCGCCATCAGGAAAGCACAAGTTGTAGGGAACAAGGCAATTCGATTTATAACCAATGTAACCCTGTGGGACCACATCCCTTCAGAAATCTTACATCAACGGTACCCTAAACAGACGGGCAAAAACCCTATAGCAGAAGATTTATCAAGTCATCGCTGCTGAAGTATCAAACTCTATCAGACTACCTAAATTGGCATTTAGACGATCTTTCAAATGTAGTCAACTGCTGGCATTACAGGAGACTGACCCGATTTATAGATAAACCTAACCGAAGATTAAACAACATATAATAACCAAAACTAAAAGACAAGCTAAAAACAAAAGATCCGAAATGGACACACTTTACAGTAAAGCCTAATTTAAAAGACTAAAAGATCCGAAGTGGACAAACTTATGTCAAAAGTAAACAATAAGAGTAATGATAAATTAAGTAATAATTTCTAGTAAATTTGACAGGCGTTGCAATTCTGCTCATAAACTAAACTGATGGACAACACGAAAAACAACTCAAAGTTGGAGATTGGAATGTCTCTATTACTACTGACCTTTAACAAAAGCTCAAACGTCCAAGAGACCTTCACAGTAAGATGAAAAGACGACGGAATGAAGATCAGAGATCAAACGAAAATACTTCATCACAGAAATAGGCCGTTAAGAAATCGGCGAAAAGCAAAACAAAAAATAATAAACAAAACCAAAAGGTTCACGAGAGAACATTATGAAAACAAAGGCTCGAATGATAAACTAAAAGAAACCTAATACAAACAAATGAAAAATAACTTCAAGAAAAACAAAAAAACTGGAAAACAAAGGCTTCTATGCTGGATATAAAAATAATATAACTAAAAAGCAAAGCACAATGTAAAGCGAAAGCGTTAGTCAGGCAACCTGGCACATATCACCATCGCCCTCATTAAAAATCATTTATCACAATCAAAACCTCTCCTCATTCATATCATCACCACACATACACAATCTTTTCTATCTCTCTCTCCCACACTTTCACATCTTATTTTATCCCTATCCCTATAAATAAGTCTGAGAGGCCATGTTCAGCGCATACCGATGTATGCGCTGAGTGTTAAGTTCCTTTCTGACCGACTCGCAACACCTCTTTCTACCTTTATGTTATGTGCCAATCTTTTCCGTTTAACTCCCTTAATGACTAGGCAAACATGTGCGCCAACCTTATTGGATAACTAGAGGGGATCGATAAAATTGACCACCATAAGGAGGACCGGGGATGAGCCCCCCCCCACCCACTCCTATCGACCAAATGTTATACAACGGATTCTTTGGATTATTATACAGGTTCGTGTTTCAGTCTCGTTAATTTGCCTTCTACGACGCGCAACTGACACCAAGCGGTGGTATTCATTACTTATCTACTCCTAACGGTGGAACCAATATCGAGAAACGGATTATTTAATACGTACCAGTATTAAATGATCAAATAATTGTAGTAAAGTATTAATCCGTACCTTTAATGTTATGTGGAAGTAGAGTACTGAACATCGATCCTGATTCACAAGATTCAACGTAGATGACAAGCTGAAAATATTTATGATTAATGGCGCACCAAAGGGGACACTTTGTTATATAAGGACGAACTATAATATAGTTTCGGCACTGTCAAAGGACAACCAAAAATAGCAAGAAGAGGAATCATGTTTCCATAGTTCAAACACACTACTTCTGTATGAAAGACGGGGAAGGGGTCTCATTTTTATAACATAGCATAACTTAATTCAACGGATGACAAAAACCCTAAGGGCCTATCAGAGGTCATCGAGTCCACACACGCTGCATAAACTGCATCCACAAGATGGCGCCACAAGCAAGCCTTAATTCCCGGACGAACCGTGATCTATCATTCCATCCCCCATGATGGAGACCTTTTTCAGTCCGAAAGTGAATAAGCACTTCCATTTACTTCCAATATAAGGCGCGGTGTTGTCCTACTATTCCACTTCTACTCATTAATTCATATTTAAATCCAACTTCCGTTGCCTTTCCTACGGAGTCATTGCAGAAGACGAAGCGAGAATAATGGTTTCCCGTGTGGCAGCTTCCGTTAATTCAAGAGCCTACATTTGCGGGGAAAATAATTCTTTACGGATGAATAAAATGTTTCCCTGATTCAGGTGAAATATCATAAAATCATATTCATGTAAATATATGTTAATACGAGCAAAATTTAGGAGAATATTGATAACTACTTCTCAACAGATTGCGTCCATATGTTTACCTATTTTTAGCCATGAGTTAATTCCCTAATCTGTTTCTAATTAGCTGATCTGGCTGCGAATGCATAAATTATAACCTTTTTCTCTTTTGATTTTAGTAAAAAATATCTTTCTTCATTTTAGTCGATATTAGAATATTATTCGCCCATCAAAAAGGTTACTAATTAATAAGAAATACTTTATTCCCTTAAGATACGCAAATAAGGTTTGGGTTTTTTTTTTCCAAGGAGCACAAAAGAGAGTATGGGATAGATACGGCTGTATCTTTCTTCTAGCTTATTTTCAACACACTTTAACACATTCGTTGCTCTAGCATTCGGCTACAGTTCGAGGTTGAACTTTTTTCGCCAGAAGCAGGAGATCGTCCATAGTTCTGCTAAGTTGGGTGTGGTTACTGATAGGCCTGCGAGCTATTTGCTGACGTGACGCCTACAAGGGAAGAGAATCAAGAGTTAGGAGACACCTGTACCTACTCAACCTGAAGTTTCTTTTGAACAGTTGCATCGCAGACCCTTAAAGAGAGAGAGAGAGTACCGATAGTTGCAACTAACAGTTCTCAATTTTAGGTTCTCTTTAGGATGAGGGCTAGGACGAAGTTCGTCTTGTCGGTGATTCGATTGTGCGAAAACAACTTGAGTTTTGTGGCAGATGTCCTTCTAAAAGAAGACGATGTTACTATCCGGGTGCTTAAGTCGAAGATTTAACTAACTCCACTTTTTACTTTACTGACGGACCTGATATAGATACAAAGTTTACAATCAGTCATTCAGTCTGGGTTATGAATGGCAATATGTTAATGGCCTTATCAGCACTGTACCAGTCATAGAAGAAAGATCATAACATCAAAGAGTGACAAGTCGACCTGAATCACGAAGTTACTTTCAGGACTGAAACCAGCCCCGCCCAGTAGCGTCTCCAAAGTGAATGATGTACACACACTAGTTAGAATCACTAAAAGCAGCCCAGCAGAAAGTGATCCAACGGGCAGACAAAAACGAATTGGTTTACATCCTCCTTGATTCCGGAACAAAATTGTTACAAAGGGTTGTTCACATGGCCAATCTGATGTAGATAGCAGGTAAAATAAGACGTACCGAGCCTCTCTCCCATTAGAACAACGCAAGTACGCATCTCTTTTGGAAAAGAGACAGGCTAGTTTCCAATATGAAGTTAAAAACCTATCCAGATAAAGAAGTATATATACCACACCTACAAAATAAATCCTAGCAGCACCTGGAAGAATTATCGATAGCCTTGGAATATTCGCTTTTGTTTTGGAGAAAGAGGCATGAATTCGTCAGTATCCCAGCGCGCTTTGCCATAATGTCTGTCAATTCGTTCTCCAAGCTCTCACAGTAAGTAGGTAGCCATTGGAAATAGATAAACCAAGAAAAATATGTAGGCACTAATAATATTTTGCACATTAGATTGGCGGAGCTGCTTACACGGTTATAAGACCCTAGTGAAAAAATAGATTAGTTGGAAAATTGTTCTTTCTTGTATATCGGCGAATTGCAACTACCAGGGTATAAATTAATCAATAAAGACAGTACGCATAAACACGGTGAAGGAGTACTCTTGTAAACCAAAAGTCATGTAAGTTTAACCGAAATTAAAATTGACTGTCCCAAAGAAGTTGAAGTAATATGCGCCGAAATAAAATCGAATTGTTTTCCAATAAATATCTTTGTAGTGTATATTTAGACCCTCACCACATCAGATTGAGATTGACAGGGAATTATATAACATTATTGGAGGTAACATTAAAAATAATTGCACTTTATTAATTGGGGACTTAAATTGTAGAAATATTAACTATGAAACGTTAAATACGGACGGGAAGGGGCAGAGGCTATTGGAGTTTATGGAAGAAAACTACTTGACACAATTAGTCAATGAACTAACTAACAACGTTAATCTTATATCGGATATTAGTAATAAGGAAGCTATAGGTTCCAGCGATAAAAAAACAAATAGAGTTCGATATTAATATAAATCATAATGATGATATTAGAGTGGCAAATTTTCAACGTGTTGAGTTTAATGGCTTCAACTACAAGTTTAGTGATAAAGTGGGGTCTAACATTAGGAAATATTAATCAGTGCTAGTCCTTCCCCCACTCCCCCCAGCATTTTAGAGAATTAGATGAGCAATTCATTCCGTGAAAAAAAAATAAAGGAAACGCCTCAAGTAAACCAAAAATGGTGGAATCATGATGTGAAGTTAAATTGAAGGATAGGAACTGTGCATAGAAGCGTTACACGCGTAACCCATCCGAAGAAAATAATCAACTTTACGTAGCCGGACGAAGGGAATGTCAGAAGGAAATACGAAGCGCTAAAAGAAAATATAAAATTCAACTTGCCAAAGAAAGTAACGATAACCCTAAGAGGTTTTTCGATTATGTATCCAATAGAAACCCGATAAAGGAAATAAAAGGCCCTTTCAAAAATGACAATAAGGAATTAGTTTTAGATACAGAAAAGGTGGATAATAATATATTTTAACAAATCTTTAGTAGGTGTCGTGCCATTAGATTTTAAGCTAGCAAATATAACTCCTATTTTTAAGAAGGGAAAAAGAGAACTTCCGACCAATCATCGACCCATAAGTTTAACATCTATCGTAAGTAAGTTAATGGAATCTGTCATTCGCGATAGGTTGATCGATCATTTGGAACCGCATAATCTTATTAATGATAGTCAACATGGCTGTAGACAAAAGCGTTCATGTTTATCTAATCTTTTATGACCTCATGATTAAAAGCTATGTGGTAAGTAGATCTTTGGACATAGTTTACTTGGACTTCGCTAGGGCATTGGACACCGTTTCTCATAGTCGATTACTAACTAAACTCTTTGCTCATTGAATTATGGGAAACTAACTACAGTGGATAGAGTCGTGGCTAAGTTATCGTAAGCAGAGAGTAGTTTTAAACAATAAATTTTCGGAGTGTAAAAATGTAACTATTGGCGTGCCCCAAAGGTCTGTGCTGGGACCATTGTTGTTCCTTATTTATGTAAACGATATGAACACTGGCCTACTTGGTAAATTATCCAGATTTGCGGACGACACAAAAATTGGGGCAAAATTTTAAATGAAAACAATAGCAAATTAATTCAGCAGGATCTAGATAAAATCTTCGAATGGTCTAATAAGTGGAACATAAAATTCACTGTAGACAAGTGTAGAGTTTTGCACGTAGGTCGAAATAACCAAGTTTTAACTATGAAATAGGTGGTAAGAATCTTATCTCCGTGGATGAAGAAGATTTAGGGGTGCAGGTTTCAAAGGATTTTAAGTTTAACAAACAGTGTGACGAAGCGTGTTGGAAGGCGAACCGAATGCTTGGATTTATTGCATACCTCTGCATAAAAGTTTAGTAAGGCCACACTTAGAATACGCGATACAATTCAGGTCACCTTATACACATCAATAAAATAGAAAGAATTCAACTATGGGCAACTAAACTAATTCCCTCGATTAGAAATAAGTCGTATATCGAAAGATTAAATATACTAAAACTACCGACTCTCGAAACTAGGCGATTGCGAGGTGAGCAAATCATAGTATTCAAAATTTTAAATAAATTTGAAAACGTAAATTATGAAAACAATTTTAAGTACGACCATGGTATCGCACGTAACAACGGGTTTAAACTGAGAGGACGACGGAGGTTTCCAACAATAAATGGAACGCACTCCCCGCGAAGGTAGTAAATGCTAGTAGTGTGAGAATAGTTTTAAGAACAAAATTGACAGTTATTTTACGAATAATGATAGTTTAAATACGGAGCCCTGATCTAGATTGAATGTCACGTGAGTGAACATCGTGGCGACAATGTCCAAAGGAGGACTACTAGCATACTAGTATAGAATGGGACTGGCGTTTGAGTGGACTAAGTAGTCCTTGCTGGCTCCCTGTGACTATGTAACTATGAATAGGAGGGTGGGAACGGAAAACTTTGGAAGAACAGCGGTCAGTATTAAACTCAAGTCCTATGAATCAGGGTAGGAGGAAATAAAATGAGAAAAAATTGGCGACGAGGGATAGAATACACGGGCACTCAACAGGCACGTCTGGCACAGTGAGTCTGGTTCGGCAGGGATTGCATGCGGGAGGGAGATCGCGGGAATGGTGAAAGGAGGATCATACCCAAAGGCTGTGAAGGGGTGTAATGCGGTGGTGTTTGGTGTGGGAGCGAGTTTGTCAGACAGGAAGCCATTGTGCATTAAAGATTAAATTTACATGTAGAAGGAGATCAGTAAATGGAAGGGGGAGTCTGAGTGCTATGGCATGGGCTGACTAAGCTACTTGGTCAGTTGCTTCGTTGCCAGGCACCTCCACTTGCTAGGGAACCCAGAAGAAGGTAACAAGCTTATTAGACGATGCCGAAAGTTTATGTATGAGCAATCGGAGCCTTATAGAAGGAGAAGATGCTTACAAATCGCTTAGATAAGTATTTTCGAGAGATTGATAAGTTCTAAATTGCCAGGCTGGCTGCGAGTTGACTGCGCAGTCTTTTCTGACTGGCCCTTATAAACTGCAAAACATAGTATGGCGCCTTAGTCTATTACTATAAAATTAGTAGATGCGAACTCTGAGCCAATCACTGCCATGATCCTAACTATCCCAAATCATTTCTGTTGGAAATTGTCATTTTCTCACGATTGGCGATCTCTGGTTCGTCGCCATTCGTGTTTAATTCTATCTAGCCTTTTAAAATCTAACAGCAGTTTCAAATTGTCCTGGGGGCTTCTATAATTAATCGGACACTAAAATATTTGCAGACCTTCTTGTGCTAGCTTCGATTATTTTATATTGTTAGTCATTTTTAGTCTTTAATTATATTCTTAAGTCCACAGTCTTTCACTTTTTCCCTATAGAGCACTATACTTCGTTTGGTATTATCTTTTTTCTTTCAGTAAATCAGAACGTCACTCATTCTCCGCCATAAGGAAGACCGGGGATGGTGCACTAGGTTGTAGGGGTGCGAAGATGTATCAGAGAGAGAGAGAAAAAAAAATTCCTTCCAAAAGCGAGAATATAAATAGCCCATTAAATTACCAAGTCAAGACGGACTACAATCAGTCATAAAAATAACACATATAAGGAATGACCCCCCCCCCATAAGGTAAGTACGCCAGTTTCCCTATACGACTATCACATTCATTACCGTTTTAGCAAACATTTAGTCAATATCTCATCGCCAAGAAAACCCATCTCTAACGCCATCTCGACAAACTTCCACCCAACCTGCAAACGGATGAGTTGACTGGAATTCTTTAGTTTTCATTTAGCTACCAGTTTAAATCTAGAACTACCCCTCTACACTCACCTTTCCTCCCTTTATGACCCCCATCTTTCACATGCACAGCATTTTGATAATTCGAGCATAAAGAAATACGATTTCATCATTTATATTCTTATCTTCATTTAAAACGGTTCTATGGAGAAGGAGACGTGGTTCTTTGCAGATTGTATATAATAATAACAATAAGGAACTTAAAGGGCATTTTTGTGTCCTAGAAAGATTTTCATGATTCCAGGCCGTAAATATTCTTAAAATGAGATTGTTAACATGGACTTGTAATTATTGTCAAGTGACTGACTGGCAGTAATTCAGGGCTAACTACAACAGCTGCTGCCCAAACACGCAGCAGACCTCCTGCGAGAGCATTTTACAAAGTGAAAACGTACTGCGAAAAGGTTCAACTCTTTTACACTCTTTGTCACTAGAGATTCGTACTTTTCCCCCTTTTCTTCCTTGACAAGCATAAGTTTCTAATGAACCCCTTGTTATAATTTTAAAAGAACATTTGCTGCTCTAGTACCTGCACACCTTTGCATTATTAGTGAGAGAGAAAGATTACTTACTTCTTTATATCGCATGTTGCGATGAAGTGACATGATGACATCAATTAGCTGGCTTGCTGATATATAAGATTCAGGGAAGGCAAAAATCCCCTGAGCGCCATGGTCAACCATATTGATGAAAACTCGATCGTTGCTGCCACTTTAATATACAAATATACATAATTAATAATGATATATTTTATAGCCTGATGAAAGGGATTTCAAGAACTAGTGGCATTAAAATATATGCCAGTAGGACCTTTTGCTTTAATTCAGCTGCGAAACCAACACGGGCAGTGACTAATAGGAGAGAATTTGGAGGACGTTAAATGTATACTCTTTACTCTGGAAGATTGCAAATAAAGATGCTAGATTTTCTGCTTCACTAACAGAGTAAATAATAATTAAACGATATTGCTAGAATTAGCAAAACAAAAATGGCACAACAAAATATGGAAGTATTTGCTTTAACGGAACTACGACTGAGAAATAATTTACAATTAATGCAATAAAAATATTACTACCCTTTATACACTCTAAAAGCATTGCAATTATAAGAATTTCTAACTATGCTTTTTACCATATAGTAAATTTAGTGATAACGCGTGAAGTAAATTAATTGTTCGTTGATTGAAACTTGCCGCGTAATGGGGAAGTATGCTTCAGTGAGTGTTGCTCGTCGGCAAGGAATATGAGTTGTTAACGGCGGCCATGACCTTGGGTGGAAAAGAGATAGTGACGCCTCTCGAGGTAAACATTACTTCTTGGCTTCTTATAGAGTGAATGAAGTGGATTGAAAAATGAAATGACTCCCGCGCTTCTCGACAGGCAAGCTTATTCTCTCCAAATTGGAAAGGAGATAGGAACAATTTTACATGGCGAAACACTGGGGACGTCTCCATCACACTCTTCGAGGTGGGCAGGTTTAAGGCACCTAGTTTCGATCGAGTGTTTTTAACGTTCTCTTGAACTACGTAATACATGGAGTGCGCCTGAGGACTTGGAAATGCCCTATTTATAATTGCTGCAACCGGTCTTTTACGTTCTCTACTCTACGAAAGAGGAAGAAGAATGGATATTCTTGGGAAAGTAGACCGTCCTTTGCCCTATGTGCGTGTTCGACGTCGGCCTGACCTTCCCCACTATGCGCCTTTAGGTGGCGTCAGAATCAGATAGAGAGATATTACGTGAGGTGCCGAGTGCCGTACAAGAGATCGACCGAAGTGCCGCCGAGATCTTTATTTCATGCGTTCCTGAATCTCAGGGTGTCAGGTCTGCGGTCCTCAGAACTGCATTAAGAGTTTTGGGGCTCTAGGGCACAGGGACGGATAGGGACAACGATGTATCGTTGCACATTTGATCGTTTGCATTATATGCATATGCAAGCTTAACAAGAAACTTCTTTTTTGATCCCCGGTCAAATGAAACTCGATGCAAGCGCCTTTTGGGAGGCCTTAATTCCTGGATGAGAAAGACAGTGCAGGGCGGAGAAAATATCCTCACGAAAGGCTACTAGAATATACGCCATGGTTTCCTTGTGGAGACATCGCAGAAGATCCGGAAATTCCCCCAGTCAAATTTGAACTTTTCAAATATAACAGCACTGGAGCGCTCAAGTAGGCCAGGAGACGTCTCTCGAGCCAGGTGTTACTTCTTGTCGTCTTAGAGTATGGAGGAGGAGGAGGAGGAGGATTGGAGAATTCAATGATTTTCGCGCCTAAATTGCGGTTGTATGGCGTGTCTCCTGCTTGGAAGATGCGTTCTCAGGAAAGTTTGCTTCCGGACGAGATGGAAAGGAGATATGAACAATCTTATCTGGCGAAAGAGAGGATGCTTCCTCGGACCTCCCTCCCACCGATTGCCAGAAGTGCCCCTGCGCTTGCCCCAGCATGTTATGTGTATATGTGCTAGTTGTATATGTAGGCCCGTGACCGGCGTCCCCTACAGCATCAAAAGACGCAAATTCCAAATGTATAGGAATATATGGAGAGGATCCAATAACGCCTATCAGTAGGTTCCAGCAGGGTTCAATAAGTATTAATGGAGAGCTTAATAGATGTTCATGGAGAGTTAAATGGGCGTTCAGTAACTCGACCCTAATAATCCTTCAAACTATCATCCTATCTCTCAATTTCCAATCCTCTTCAAGTCTCTTGTGGGGGTATTAGCTATTGGTATCAATGAACACCTGTCTTCCTACAGCATCGCAAAACCTTACACCTCTGAATCGGTTTTTCTACATGTGACTTAGCAACCCCGACGCTGGGATGCCCTACTCTCGATCTTTCGGCAACATTTGACAACAATGAGCACTCCGTTCTTCTCAACCGCATTAGTAACTTTTGGGGTCTCTCTATAACTGCTCTAAACTGGTTTCACTCTCATCTGTTATCTCGTACTCGTTCTGTTCACAACGGGGCTGAAATATTTCGGTCAGCTACTGTGACCTATGATGTTTCTCAGGGCTCTGTCCTTTGCCCGCTCCATTTTTGCATCTACCTCCTTCTTCTTGACCTTCTTCAGTGTCGCGTAGGTTATCCTTCCTTTTTTATGCTGATGACACGCAAATATTTCTCTCGAACCTAATTACATTATAGTTACTCGTCGCCAAATGCTCATCTAATTACATTGTGGGGAGCATTTGGCGACGACTGACCATAATGTAATTAAGTTCGAAGTTAATACAACCGTAGAGGTAAAGGAGAGTATACAACTAATCCACGATGTGGGAGCTGCAATTTCGAAACCTTTCGTGACCGGAAGAGAAGAGGATAAACTGGGAAAGTTGTTTTGATAATAAGACAGTACAGGGCATGTATTCGGAGCTACAGCAAAGTGTGCTCACTGTGGATTTCGACTTAGTTAAATATGTTTGTTGTAAGAATAGGAAATTAAAGAGGGCACCGTGGGTTAGCCCTTTAATAATAAACTTAATTCGAAGCGAAATAATGACCATCGAAGTTTTAAAAAAAAACCCGAAAAGGTAGCAAATCGGGAAAGATACGTGCACTCTCGAAGGCTGGTAAAGCAGTCCGTTAGGGAAGCTAAGCTGAAATATGAAAAATTCTTTCCTTAAATTCGAAGCATCAACCAAAACGGTTTTATAGTTACGTAAAGAGTAGAAAGCCCATAAAAAGTTCAATAGGGCCGATAAGAAGTAAAGATGGTGTTATGACAGACGACCCAGAACAAATTGTTAGAATATAAAATGAGAAAATCGCAAGTATTTTTGCTGTGGAGGACGTGATGCAATCAGCAACACTAAGCGAGGAAATAAATCTTGAAAGACAAAATATTCTATTCACCATAAGTATAAATGAAGGGTAGCTTATCACGTACATTAATATAAAGAAAGGTTTGAAGGCACCCGGGCCCGATGTGGTATACCCAACACATCTTAAATAAAGAATGAATTAGCAAGACTGCTCTGCTCGATTTTCAATCAATCAATTGAGGAAGGCCTAGTTTTAATAGAGTTTAAACATGCAAATGTTACGCCGATATTCAAAAAGGGGGAGAAATCTGAGCCTACTAATTTCCATCCCATCAGCCTAACTTCTGTAATTGGGAAGCTATTGGAGTCGATATTTAGAGATAGATTGGTGAGTCATTTTGAGGCGAATAATTTAATCACAGACACCCAGCATGGATTCAGACGGGGGCGCTCGTGCCTAACTAATTTACTCGAATATTTTCATAACATGATTTGCATCTACCATGAAACTAAAGCGGCGGATATAATTTACCTTGACTTTAAAAAGGCCTTTGATCCACTTCCACACGAATGGATATTGATGAAAATTACAGCGATTGGAGCGAGGGGAAACATACGCAAATGAATTAAAAACTGGCTCTCAAATCGTTCACAGCGGGTTGTTGTAAATGGGGTGTGCTCAGAGTGTACCTCAGCGACTAGCGGGGCTCCATAGAGGGTCAGTTCTGGGCCCATTATTATTTATTGTTTACATTAACAACCTGGATAGTGGAGTGGTTAGTAGAATCTCTAAATTTGCTGATGACACGAAGCTAGGAAGCGGAGCCCTTTCTAGATCCGATATAGAGCAAATGCAGAGAGACCTTGATAAAATTATCGAATGGGCGGATAAATGACAAATGGCCTTCAACATAGGTAAATGCAAGGTCATGCATTTAGGATGTCATAACTTAAAAGTAGAATACCATATGAAAGGTCAAATCCTCGACTCCGTAAACTTAGGAAAAAGACATGGAGTTTTAATCTTAGAGGACCTTAAAGTATCGAAACAATGCGCACAAGCTTTTAATAAAGCAATCGAATGCTAGGATATATCGCTCGGAATTTCACTTTCAAATCGAAAGATATAATCCTGTCAGTATACAAAGCGCTCGTGCGCCCACACCTCGAATATGCGGCTCAATTTTGGGCTCCGTAACTAAACAAGGATATAGCGCAGTTAAAAGAGTGCAACGTAGAGCTACTAAATTAATTCCTGGAATTCGAAGCAAACCGTCGAAGAGAGACTCGGCTCATAAATCTACTATCCCTTGAAAGTAAACGATTACGTGACCAATTGATCGAGGTATTCAAAATCTTAAAAGGATTTACTAATATTAAATACAGAATATTGTTCGAGATGGACGAAAGGGCCAATACACGCCCAAACGGTTTCAAATTAGTAAATAAGCGCTTTAACTCTACTATAGCTCAAAATTACTTCACTTTTAAGATCACGCAAAAGTGTAATGGCCTTTCCCACCGTGTAGTACAAAGCACGCCAGTAAATATGTTCAAAAACCGACTTGATGAGTACTTCACTACTGTAAATATAACATAGTAGGAGCATAGATAAAAACGTCATACATAATAAGGAGTTAAGGAATAAAATGAAATGATGAGAAAAATGATGCCAGCGACGTCACCCTGCATGTCATGGAGCGAATACGAATTCTCTCTTTCCTTTTCTATCTGTCCTATACGTATCTTTTCATCACTAGGAGGCAACTGCCTACATGGGCATTAGTCGCCGTATTAAAAACTGCCGAGTACTAGGATACTTTAAAATAAGTTTAAAAAAATAAACAAAAAAACAACACTAAAAATAAAAAAAGGGAAAAGGCAACGAGCAGGAAGCAAGCTCCTGCGTCGGGGGAAGGTCCCCCGGCACAGGAAAGTGCGACCTATAAAGAAAACAAAAAAACAACCCAACTAGTTAAATAAAAGGGAGAAGGCCGGCCTCCCCCCAAAAGTCTGCAAGTCCACCAGTCAATGTGCACGCACTTGTCTCGAGTACAAGAGACAGGCGGTAGCGACCCCGCCCATTCCGGTACTGGGTCAGGTAACGTGCGCGAAGATCACCCAGACTGGGACACTCGACAAGAATGTGCCAAACAGTCTGGGGGACGATACACTCATCACAATAGGGCGCAGGCGAGCTCTCCACTAAATGGCGATGCGTCACACGAGAATGCCCGATTCGGAGACGACAGATAGCGACCTGAAGTCGTCGCGGCGCAATGACACGCAACTTTAAGTTCTCCTGGAGCGTCTCCCATCTTCTTTGCCAAGCAGCCCGAAGAGCTGCCCGTATTCCTGCCATGTAGTCTATGTGTGGAAGAGCGAAACGCTGGTCCGGTCACCCGGTCCTCGCGGACTCTTTGACGCCTTCGTCGGCGAGCTCATTCCCCGCAATTCCTAAATGTCCAGGAACCCAGCAGAAGATAATCTCGACATCCACCCGGCTCACTAAAACCGTGGCATCACGGATATCGCGAACCTGAGGGTTCAGAGATTCCAATGCCGCGAGAGCACCCAGGCCGCCCTGTCAGTCGCTATAAATCACGATTCGGTCTCCGAACCGGGCGCGTCGCGTAAGCTCCCGTATTGAGTGGTGTATTGCCACCAACTCAGCCGTGAAGACAAACGCACCGCCCAGTAGAGCGACGCTGACTTCAAACACAGGGGATACGGCGTGGAAACCGACCCCCTCTTCGGACTTGGAACCATCCGTATACACTGGCACGGTTCCAGAGTGACAAGAGATGTGCTCCAAAAAGGCCGAACGCAATACTCCCGGCGCTGTACAAACTTTGGGAACAAAGGCGTGGCGACAAATAACCAACGGTGGTACCCTCTAGTGTGGCGTTCTGGACTGAACCAGGGGCGCCACCGGCCCGAGAGCTATATCTAGCTCTCGAAGGAGTTTTCTAGCCTTAAATCCAAAGAGCTTAGGGTATGACTTGCGTCACTCGGCGGCATAGGCACCGTCGAGATCAGCTGCGGATGCTTTGGGAGCCGTTGGCGACAAAGGGAGACGCTGCGCTCGTGCGTACATGCGAGTAATGAGCTGTGCACGGCGCATAGATAATGACATCTCTCCAGCATCGACAAGCAAGCTCTCAATAGGGAAAGTGCAGAAGGCCCCGGTCGCAAGGCGAAGGCAGGTGTGGTGGATCGAGTCCACCTTCCGCAATAGACGTTCGGCTGCGGATGCATAAAACTCGCATCCATAGTCGAGCTTCGAACGGACAAAGGATCGATATAAAAGTAAGAAAGTAGCCCTATCAGCACCTCAGGTGCGGAACGTCACGGAACGAAGAATATCCATGGCGCGGGTACAAGAGACCCTAAGGCTGCGAATATGAACCTCCCAGGTGAGGCGTGGGTCAAATACAAGACCAAGGAAACGGTGCGATTCAACCACTTCCAGGCGCACACCATTAAGAAACAAATCTGGGTCGGGGTGGGGCCGTGGTTGGCGGCAGAAGTGCACCACCTTAGGCTTAGCCAAAGAAAACCGAAACCTGTGCGCTTCGGCATAGCGAGAGACGCGGTTCAATGCCTGTTGGAGTCGACGCTCCAGAGTTGGCATCTGGGCCGCGCCAAAAGAGATCGAAATGTCATCCACGTAGAGCGTAGCGAGAACATCTTCCGGCAGCACCGAGGAGATGCCATTGATGCTCAGGGCAAAGAGTGCGACACTGAGGACACTTCCTTGCGAGACACCCTCTTCCTGCTCCATTGGGCCAGAGAGGGCTCCCCCCCACCCGTACACGGAATCGACGAGCTCGTAAAAATTAAGATATACGAGTAAACATTGGGAGGCGTCCCATCGTGTGGAGTCTCCATGATACCGTATCGTCATTCTGTATCCTAGGCCTTCTCCAAATCGAAAAACACCGTGGCGTAGTTCTGTCCACGAAAGAAGGCCTCGCAGACGGCATTTTCCAGTCGGAGCAGAGCATCAGACGGAAAAAAAGGCTAATCTAACATTTACCAATCTCTCCATCAACTTGCACACGCAAGAGGTTAGAGAGATTGGGCGGAAACCGACCTGAGTAGAGTGATCTCTCCCCGGTTTGCGAAAGGCGAGCACAGTAGCGATTCGCCAGGAATCCGGGAGGAGACCCTCCACCCAAATCCTGTTGAACAAATCTAAGAAATGCCATGCCTCGCTCACCCAGGTGTCGAAGCATAGCGTACGGGACATCGTCCGGATCATGGGCGGTGTCTGCGCATGAAGCAAGAGCACAACGCAACTCACTCAAAGTAAACCTGTTGTTGAAGGGTTCTCCGCCTCTGGAGGTAAAGTCCAGTCGGCGGCCTTCCGCAACGTCACGAAGTGCATTGAATGATGGCGGAGCAGCATCCCGGCTAGAGAATGTGGAGGAAGCGATCGCAAAGGATTCCGCCATGGAAGTGGGGTCCGAGATTGCGGTCCTATTCTCCTGGAGAACGGGAGGGGCTCCTGCGAGAACTTGCCCCGAATCCTTTTCATTCGCTTCCACACCTATGCTAGAGGGGTCTTCCCGTTAAGTGAAGACACACATGCACGCCAAGAAGAGCGGCGGGCGTGCTTCGAAATATACCGGAACCTAGCCCTAGCCCGACGAAATTCACCTACATTGAAATCGCTCGGGTTGCGCTAATAGCGAATGTAGGCATAACGCTTCTGTTTGAGGGCCGTCTCACACTCGGCTGACCACCACGGGAGTGGTTGGCGTGCAAAACGGCCAGACGTTCTGGGAATAGTAGTCAGGCCCGCGGAGATGAGGTTGCCGGAGAATTCAACGGCCTCATCTATCGATCTAAACTCCTCGACAGAGATAGAGAATTCAGTCATTTTCTGAAATGCAGGCCACCGCGCCCGCGCCATGCAGCAGCGAGGTGAGATCTCAGGCGGCAGCTGCCCTCAAAATGATATTTGAACGGAAAAGTGATCACTACCATGGAGGTCATTGACCACCCCACAATCAAAATCAGGCTGTGCATCCAGAGAGCACAGAGATAGGACGCCTATCTCAAGATCTTTGATCAGATCGGCAAGGACTTGTCCCCTACGATTTATTGAGTACTCTTCCCAGAGAAGATGTCTGCCACTCAGATCTCCAAGTAAGAGAAAGGGCCTCGGCAACCGTGCCACGACGCGGCGGAAGTCCTCCGTGTCGAAGTCAGCTGACGGTGGATGTACGTAGAAATAACAGTATACCTCCTATCTAGGTGAAGCTGCACAGCCACTGCCTGAAAGGGGGTATCTAAAGTGAAAAGAACGGAGACATCATGCTGGGTGTAAGCCGCGCATCCCCCAGCCCCGCCCCCATCTCTTGGTGGTGGGGTCGCAAAACCTTTATAGCCCGGGAGGGCGGGCAGAGGGCACGCGCCTAGCATCGTCTCCTGCTTAAAAATAGCTAACGGGGAACGGGACGTGAGAGCCCCCGCTGCTCCTACCAGCTGACCCGGAGTCCACGGCAATTCCATTGAAGGAATATGCCCTCCAAACCTAGCTCGGAGGAGAAGCGAGGGGCCCTCTTCGAACAAAAGACCCTCACGGGAATGGCCGTACGCTTCCCGGAGGCAGAACCCAGGGCGCTGTTGGCCGGACAATGCGCTGTCGCCTTCGAGGACCTATTGGGGAAGGTTGAGCTCGTCATGCGAGTCTTATCCTCCCTCTGCCTCGAAACCTTAGGCGAGCGTTGCGGCTTCGGAGGCGGGGGGCCCTCTTTTCGAGGATCCACCGTCTCCGAGACACCCAACCCACCAGTAGGCGTGGGCGAAGGAGCCGAAGCTATTTTGTTGCTGTCCTCCTTTCGGGGGAGGGGCAGCTTTAGGAACCCCAGGGAGATGGCCTGGTGACCAACTTCAGGGGTGTTGCCTCCTGGAGTCTAACGACTCGGTGGAGGCGCGAGGCCGTTTCGCCTTACGGAAAACGGTCACGTTGGGAAAGGGGACGGGCCCTGGCTTTAGTTGGGGCTGGGTACGAACCCTTTGTGCCGCCAGCTTTACCAGGGGGGAGCCCGGTTTGAGTAGAACCCGCAGAAGGGCTCCGACGGGGCGCGGAAACAACCGTGCTCGTTGGACTCGATGGGCCACGAGCAGAGGGTCTCTTTCTAAGTATTGAGGAGTAAGACGTCCCAGGCAGAGCCGGGCGCGCTAGGACCAAGTCCTTAGCCTCGCGGAATGAGAGTCGATCCTGGGCCTGAACGGTCAGGATTTCTTCCTCAAGGAGATATGCACTAGATTGCTTCGAAGAAGTGGGATGCGGCTCTCCGCAATTGACACACTTGGCCACACACGAATTGGACTT
The DNA here is from genome assembly GCA_963969495.1 of Ceratothoa steindachneri. Classification (NCBI taxonomy): domain Eukaryota; kingdom Metazoa; phylum Arthropoda; class Malacostraca; order Isopoda; family Cymothoidae; genus Ceratothoa; species Ceratothoa steindachneri. The sequence goes on from OZ018329.1 coordinate 3,400,187, forward strand.
ATCGTGTGCGGCCTTGGATAAATTTACACAGACTTCGGGTGACCCCGACTTTGCACGTCTACATGAACGATTCGTATGGCCGAAGCGGTGACAGTAATAGCACCTCTAGGGCAGTGGCACGAATGACTTCAAGCGGTAGCGTTACCAACTGAGTCCAGGAGCTTGTCACAGTCGAATGTGACGAAGAGGCCCCTCCCTGTTTTCTCATCACATGCTCGACCTTGACCGCCTCATGGTCATCCAGCTCTGGAGTGATATCTTCTATGGAGTAGTCTATGAGTTCCCTCGCATAAACTACTCCTTTCACAAAGTTCATGGTAGAGTGCGGCGTCACATTCACTGGGGTCCCATCAAGTGTCCGAAGAGCACTTATCTTGGCCGCCTCGGAGGGATCCTCCGCATTCGCCAGAAGGCTCCCGTCCGAGAAACGGGTCACCTTAGGCTCTCTACCAATTACGCTAGCTAATGCTCTTCTCTGATGGATCATGTTGCTCTTGGCCAACATACTGCCATCAGTGGAGCGAATAACTAAGAAGCGTTTGAAGCAAGCGGGCTCGAAAACGTCAGGCAATCTCTGAATGAGGGGCCCCGACGTAATCGAAGCTCCGCTCTGCGCAATTTTGGTCATTTTGGGATTCCCCTCCCAGGCGAACACCGGAGCCGGGCGTGCCGATCTTGGCTTGGTCGCGTTCAAAGATGTTAGCGGCCTCGTCCCGTGGAGGAAGAAGAGCCCCAAGTCTTTTTAGTCTTTTTTTATTTGTACTTTTATTTTTAGGAGAGGAGGGCGGGGAATGAATCCGCTTCTTCCCTCCGCCGACAGGAGCCCCAAGGCCAGATGGACCTGCCACAGCAAGGTCCTTCTCTCCGAGATGGAGGAAGTCCTGGCATTCGCTGGGGCACCGGTCGGAGGAGATCCCTCCCCTCATTGTACTGCCTTGGAAACCCTAACCGTTTGAGGAGGACCTTGCATAGGGGATGACTTGAGTTCGGTGCTTGGCGCTGAGCCCGGATTCGCTCCCATCGAAGTCCCTACCGTCTGAGGGTGGGTTGCCATAAGGATCATGTCTATCTCAGGGGAGGCCTCCAATTGGCCATCCCCCTACCCCCGGACATCACAGGTCCCATTGGCGGCGCTGTCACAAGTCAAGTCAGGGGAGGCACAGGCCTTGACCCCGGTAAGGTTCAATATTCTTGCCAGCAGGTCTTTTGAGGGAAGCGACCGAAGGGGCCTGGCTTCCCTCTCCCCCTTAAGGGGATTTGCCCTACCGAGCCGCTTCAATGGGGAGCGGTCGACTATGGGCTGCCTGCTTGCTTTCTTGGCAGTCCCCTTGGAAAGTAAAGGGGGGACTGCCGCTAGAAAGAGGGATGTGCACGAAGGCACCTCCAGACAAGGGGGTGAGGGGCAGTCCACTACACCCGTAGGCGAAGGAGAGGAGTAAGCCTCCTCTCCGGTTAGAGAAATTTGGAGGATCCACTGCGCAAGCACAGGGGGGGAACCTCCATTTTTTTCTGTGAAACTGCCAGAAGGCGGCTCCTTTGATTGTGAGGGGGAAAGGGAAAGGGTTTTTTTTTTAAATTTCCATCATTGGGCATGGTGACCCTAAATTTTTCACGGGATGCACACGCTCATCACCCCTCGCAGTAGCCCACCCTGCAAGTTTTTTTTTTTTTCAAGGGGCTATCTGGCGACTGCCCACTTGGGCATAAGTCGCCGCAAACAAACTGCCCAGTTCTAGGCTACTTTAAAATAAAAATTTTAACAGAAACAACAATAAAAAGGGGATAACAATCAGGGAGCAAGCTCCGGCGTCGAGGGAAAGCAAGGGGTGCGTACAGGCCTGGCAGAGCCAGGTGTCGCCATTTAAGAACACGCCTCCCGCCTGGTGGCCTGGCAGTCCATCAGCATGGCGGCTCCACCTTGGACGTGGCGTAAAATTGATAGAGTGTGAAGAGAAAAGGAAAAGGGAGGTGAGGAAGGTATGCGTGGGTATGAAGCAGGTTGTTAAAAACCCACCATACCAAACCGGAGGTCAGGGGTTAGGGAAAATTTTCCCCTCGCCCCCTCAACCCCGATCCGGGATAGTTGGCTGTGAGAAGGTCAGCATCTACCATGTGAAATTAGAGGCTGGCCAGAGAAAGTTGGGGGAGAGTTTGTATGAAAAGCGACGAAGTAGGGGATAAATACAGGCTGTCTGAAAGAAGGAGAAGAGTCTAAGCTGGGGTTGGACGGGGTGCTGAGTTCTGTCAGCACGGCGGCCAGGATGGAAAATCGCCGCTGCCCTTACGGGGGTAGGAGCGTCTACGTACATTTTAGGAATGACTGAGCCTGTATGTCAAAGGGTACACATAGAATTGAAATAGTTAAAAAAAACCAGCATAATTGAACTTGCATGTAAAAGGGTACACATGTAGATAAGTATGTACCGTAGAATTGAAATAGGTAAAAAACAAAATAAAAAAACCCCAGCATGATGCACTAACATTAGATTGTGGTAGGCTAACACCCTATGTGTAAAGGGAGTGGCCTTGAGCGGCCATTAGGGTCTTTGCTGGTCCTTGTTTCCCTAGTTCTGTAGCTCCTCATCCTCAAATTCGTTCGCAGTGACCGTCATCAATCTCTTATCCGTATATGGTACAATTACTTCTTACAACTTTCTCAAACTCAACTATAACAAAACTGACGTTCTTTTGATAGACACATCGCCCGATGTCACTCGCTGTAAAAATGTTGCATCCTCTCTCAATCTTGGTGGTCCCCCGATCGCGTTCTCCGAAAACGTTAGAAGCCTGGATGTTTCCATTGACCGTCAACTCGATTTTTCCGTAACCTCAGTCGTATCCGGTCTCACTTTGACCGTAACAGTTTCGAGATAGTCACCCATGCCTTTGTGACCTCCCGCCTTGATTACTGTAACTCTTGTCACTGGAGCCCCATACACTACAATTCGTCCCCTTCAACTTGGCCAGAACTTTGTGGTCAGAGTTCTCCTCCGTCGATGGTGGTTATACCGTGCTACATCATATTTCGTGACATTTACTGGGTAGTCATTAAATTTTGGATTACTTTTAAAGTCCTCAAATTTAAAATCATAAACATCACAACACGCGCTCGCCTGTGTCCTCCACACTGGTTGTGTCCAGACAACAAAGAGTCCCCCGCCCGGGAAGTGACCTCCGGTTTTCGGTTCCTCGCACTCGTCTCTGTTGCATAGGTAATCGTGACTGCTCTGTAGTTGCCCCTAAGCTGAGGAATGGTATGCAACCTGGCAAACACTTCTTTCCCTCGCCCTGCACTTTCAAGCGGCCTCTGTAAACCTACGTATTTATTCTGTCAAGCTTTTTCCTAATCGATGGATGGGCTCTCGAGGAAGCTGGAGGGCTTCAAGTCTTGATGGGCGTCATATAAAACCTCTATTATTATTATCATTATTAAGGTCTCAATATACATATATTTATAGAGGGATCAATGGCTATTCAGAGAGGGTTTAGTAGTTGTTCAAGGAAGCCCCACAGTATTTGGGAGTGCCGACCACCACACGATCTCAGCCAGAGCATACATTGGTCCGGTGGGGCTCAAGTAGTGTTTATGGAAGGCTTAATTAGGGGCCAGGGGAGATAATTGAAGGGGTGTTTAGGAAAGGAGCTTCCGACAGAAAGTTTGTGAGGAGAAATCTGTTAAGAAAAGTGAAAATAAGTTGTAAGTGTATATATGTGTGAAAAATATATAGCCGCTGATACACCGGCGGACGTCAGGGTCGGAAGGGCACGTAATATTCCAGATTTCAGCTGCAGTATGGTAGACTAATACACCTGACACGTACTCGCGGGGACGGCTTGGCTTTGATGTTGAATAAAGTTTAGGTATTTGACCTTACGCAGCTCTCTCTCTCTTTCCTCGCACTCAGCTACGCCCCCTCAGGAAACCAAAATAGCCCCAGCAAATAATGCAGTTCACATAGGTTTATTTCACTGGGAAATGCTTCCCCCCTACATCACCCCACCCGAAAACACACACAATTCAAAGTGTTGTTCGATCTAAGGCCAAAGGCACGATTGGCATCGATTGATGCACATCTCAGTAAAACCCACCTAGGCTGCAGCGCGGTTGACCACAACATGTGTCAGTCTCCGAACCACAACAAAGTGGCTTATTTTCGATCATGGCACGAAGCAGAGTTACCAACAGGAAAGGTCTTTTAGCCCTAGGCTGGTCTAAAGCCTGAGCTCAAGTGAGAATTTGAATATAATTTTATTCAATTATATTTTAGAAAAATTGTGGAGGTCAAAGATTAAAAAAAAATCCCGTTTAAATTGGAAGGATGTCATTATTCTAAAGTAAGAGAAAAATTGCGGCACTCAAGAGCTACATTTTTTATTTATATACTATGGAAGAATTTAGCTTTAGTGGTCCTAAGAATTTCTTTGGTTGAATGGATCTATTTACTGGGGAGAAATACAGCCATCATGATTAAGGTCATATACATCTAGGGCATAGCAAGGAAAAGTAGATAACTGAATGAGTACAGAAAATGTTAGAGGTTAGTAAAGAGACCTGGTGTATTACACGCATCTAATTAACATTCGAAGCTCGGGTCGAGATGGCTCGCTTTTTAAAACCTTCATAAGCGAGTTGGTCCATCTAGTAGAAACACTTCCCAATTAATTTGTTGCGAGAGGAGATAAGAAATGTGAATGTAGAAACATGAAAGAGCAATTGTTCGTTTAGAATGAATGTACTCGACACTCAGAATTGGTTTCCACTTCTTGTTATTTCTCAAATGTACAGAGACAACTCCTTACCTGTCCAACACTTTGCCAGAGCCAATGCCTGCCAAAGCACTTTTATTTCCCAAAAGCACATTAAAGAAGTTCTCAGGAGTCACGTCTTTTCCTGTGTAATCCTTTACCACTCCGTGGTAAACGTCTGGTCCTTTGGGGCGATTTATTATGGTGCCTCGAAGAGGGTTTCTAAACAGAATAGGGAGAGATGGGAAGAGGGAAGTTAGTGAACACATTTAATTCAGAAACTGATAGATGTCTTTAATTTCCTCTTAGGATTTTCTGCAAGGAAGAGTTCAATCAAAGCAAAGGACGAACAGATTTACATCACAAAATCACAATAGCAGAAAAATATAAGCTTTCACTTTTAACTATTTATCATATTTGTCAGTGGCCCCGGAGGGGTGAAAGAACAGTGACAACTTATGAAAAATGACCACAAAAAAATAATATTAATGCGTGAAAGAGAGAAAAGAACGATCTGATTATGAGAGATTTGATCATCTCAAAATTGCTGCAGAAGTGCAAAGCTAATCAAGCAGCCTTTGTACACAATTGCAAGGTTTATCAAGCATCCTTTGTAGAGAATCGCAAGGCTTATCAAGCATCCTTTGTAGAGAATTGCAAGGCTTATCAAGCAACCTTTGTACAGAATCGCAAGGCTTATCAAGTATCCTTTGTACAGAATTGCAAGGGTTATTAAGTTGACTTTTTAGAGAAGTGCAAGGGTTATTAATTAAGCAACCTTTGTACAGAAGTGCAAGGGTTATCAAGCAGCCTTTGCGCAAATGTACAAGGTTTATCTCCACTAGGCTTAGATAGATAGATTCCGATTCCATTAATAGACAAAGAGAATGTTTATAATACCCTCGAGCTAACAATTAACCTTCACTCTAACAAATACACCAATTATATAGTTGGTATAAAATCCCAGGATAAGGCGTTAGACTTCTAACGACTAGGTGCCGGGCTGAATCATTGCGAGTGGACACAAAACTTCACCATAAGTGTGGGAGCTGCCCAGCACGCGTGGTGCAGGTAGCTCCTCTCCCTGCACACGTCATCACCCACAATACAAATCAAAATACCGCTGTTTTTTCTTCCCCGTCCACGCATACACATTTTTACTCCTCCTCCCCGGAACTCGCCATGGTTGACGTGGACGGGTACACCCCTACCCTCCCTGGTCACATTCTTCTCTGTTCGCTGGTGGTGTGAAAAAATATATTACTCACCGGCACTCACTCCAAACGAGGATCGGCCCCCTAGTGCCCTCAGGCTTGACAGCGATTGTCATTCTGATCTTTATACGAATTTCATTGTGTTTGGAGATCTGTCAACCATTGACCGAGGGCGTAACTTAGTTACTATAAAGCCCCCTAGTAGGGTTCGGTTCTGTTAAGGCTTTAGAAATAGGGATTAGAGTAAAGATGAATTTTACAACTCGTTGACAGACTGAATCGTCAAGTGAGGATTACCAGGAAGCTTCATTTCTTGCCTCTTCGTGTGAATGAACAACGGGGACTTACTCCTTATCGTAGGCGATGTCATCGTACATCATCACGATGATGTTGCTGTCAGGAATACCATTCGAATGAAAAATTTGATACGCGTGGCAAATATCCGCCTGAAAAGCGAACAAAAAAAAGATGTCACGATTTCCCTCTACAATTGATCGATGCTCAGTGGCCGAGGCCAAACCCCATGGCTTTCTCCTTCCTCAGTGCCGCCAAGTAAGTTTCCGGGCGGCAACTTAAGAGTCTCTCGGATCTTTTTGTGGATTAACTTAAAATTTTAAAAAACACACAACGAGGCCACCGCTCCCCAACTGAGACCATTGCTCCCTAGACGAGGTCATCGCTCCCTAGAAAGACTTGTATCACGAATTTTGAATAGAAAGTTAAGTTTGGGAAAGGTAAACGAGTAGAGGCTTATGAACAACGAGGGTTAGCAGGAATAGTGTCTAGTTATTGGGTTTGTTTCCTTTTGAAATGTTAAGTTAATGTGTGGAATCTCTCCCTCGCGGTCATATTTTGTCCAAAGGCGCTTAAATGAAAAATGCGCTGCCAAATGCCGTTTGTTAGAAAGCCCATCATTGGAAATGGACTCGGCAAGTTAACTAAATGCGGCAAATTTGATGGCGTAAGAGTTACGTCCTTACTACAGCACCCTTGCAAGGGGGCTGCTAAGTTGAGGAGAACTGTGTCCCAAGTAGTCTTCTCTTTTCGTTATTCGACCAATGTAAACTCGTGGACAGAAAGGAGTAATTCTCCTTGGGCGTGGTTCGAAAGTTCCGCTTCCGCCATTAAGGGGGCAGATCTCTGCAGCCGATTCCTTGTTCGAGGCTTATATGAATCCAAGTTACTAGTAAGGTTGTACATTTTACGTATAAAGGACAAGCATTTTAATAGGCATCGAACCTGTGAACTCCACTCTATATCTAAGAGAAGGAGGGGGGGGGGTGCAGCTGCTTCAGCCTCTGCATCTCGCCAATATGTTAGTGTTTGTCGTCATGTAACAGTTTGCCATTTTCAACGTTGGCATTTATGTCAGTCCTATTCTTTACAAGCGGCTGAGTTACACATTCACAGTTTACAGCTGAAGTTAACTTCCGGGGAACTACATAACTGAGTTGCCTTCCCGGGGCTTACACAGCTGAGTTGCCTTCCCGAAATCTGCACAGCTGAGTTGCCTTCCCGAAATCTGCACAGCTGAGTTGCTTTCCCGGCACCTTCACAGCTAAGTTGCCGGGCCAAATGTCAGTAAATACTCTATCAAATACACAGGATTTCGTAAAGATGTATTAGTTTTAAATACTCGGCATGTTTATAAGAATATCGTGAAATAAATGTAATATAAATAGCAATTATATGATAGTAAACTTAATTATCATTTTGAAATTATTCACTGGATCACTCACTACTCATGTCTACGACTGTAACTGTCTGTCACACATTTTCACCCATCCTAAGTTTAACACTTGCCTTACGAAATTCTTCAAAGACATTCTAGCAGAAATGTAACAGTTGATTATAGCCCTTTTATTCCTTAAATGTATGTGTGTTTGTTTGTTTAGTGTGCGCGAATCAAAGGGTAATAGGCACACTCTTTCGATGCAGCCAATTCGCTTTTATATAGACCATTTCTGCCTGCGTTGTTATCACATTCCTATGATGAAGTCCTATCTCATATCAAGCTTAACTCCCCCCCCCCACCTCTAATAATCTCTCAGCCGCAAGATCTTAAACAAGGAACTGTCATTAAAATGACCTAAACCAATATTCTCTCAAAGATTAGACAATCATTTTCTGAGATCTAAGAAGTTGATTCTTTCCCCTGTTCCATTTTGTGATTAAAGATAAAAAAAACATGATACGAGTGACCTTTGGTTGTTTGTAAGAAGGGATTCGTTTGTTTGATCTAAAGAAAGGGTAGGTAGGTCGCTTGGCCAAGACGGACCCCCCTCCCCTGCCCGGATAATGACACCAACATAACGATCGGTCCTTGTTTAAGGGAAGAGAGATGCCGAGATGTATTTGATTTTTTTTTTACCTACCAGCGATCAGTTAGGAACCTTCGTCGCTCCTGGGTGAAGGGGGGGGGAGGGCCGCGTTTCGCGTGGGAAGAGAAATGTCAGCGCCTCCACCAATCAGTACCCAGACGTCATCTAGGTGCCCTAACATTTGTGACGGTTCTCGCTTGGGATTAAACCCGACACCTTGACGATAGAAACCCCACGCCATATTTTCTAGGCTAGCGAGAGCTTCATAAAGAAAGAATTGTATCTCAGTGTTCTAAAGAATGGCCCCCCCCCCGTCCCCTTTCCGTTTGTTAGCAGATAAAACTAAGATGCGTTGCATTGTGGAAGCCAACCTTTTCTGTTAGCATCTAATAATTTTATAGCCATACGTAAAATGCGGCACGACAATCTAAACGTACTATCCAAAGAAGTGTGCGAAAGGCTAAATATACAGAGCGGTCCGAAAGTCTTGTCGCCTCCTGTTAATATTGTTTTAATTTTCTATTTCAGATGGCTGGCGCGAGCTGCTACAGTTTGGAAGAGAAGATTACGATTGGTCTTTTTTTTCGTCAAGGGAGAAACGAAAATATTTTACTGAAGATAAAATGTGGGGTGGGGAAAGTGAATAGATGTGGATGTGATAGAGGTGAAGATATTCAGGCTAAATGGCGTGCTTCAGGGATAGTAGAGGTTAGTTGTCTCTATACCAATGCCCATAGTTTTAGAAGTGAGAAGATGAGTTATTTAGTTATGTTATTGATGAAGATATAGACATAGTTTGTTTAACAGAATCAATCATGAGTTAGTGAAATTAGATTCAATGACAATATGGGAGAATTTAGGTAGGCCTAGCGGTGGGATAATTATTTATATTAGAAATAGCATTGCTTCAAATCTAAATAATCTAATAAAGCACGAAGGAGTTGCGTCACTGTGGATAGATATTAAGGTGTACAGACTACCTGTACAGACTGGGGATATAGATGAGCTAATGGTAAAGGAAATAAGTAAAAGATGAGAAGCAGATACAGTTATTCTAGGTGACTTTAACTTAAACTCTGTGGATTGAGGAAAATATGGTAGGAAGGGATAGAGCAAGTTGTAAGTTTATATAATGTTTTGAGGATCATTTTTTAAGTCAATTTCTTAATATGGCAACAAGAGGTACCAGTATACATACTAGATTTGTACTTTCAAATGATGATAATTTGGTTCAAGAATTGACCTCTCGGGGAAGCATTGGGAAATGGTGATCATCAGATAATTCGTTTAACTTGGGCATGGGGAAAGGTAGAACATAAAAAAAGCCTAATAAAACTCAAAATTTCGATATGTGTGATAAGGAAAAACTGGCTAAATTAGATTAAATGAGATATAGAATTAAGTAGTAAGAATACTTTCAAGATGTAGAATACTTTTAAAGTTTCACATAAGAGAATAGTGGACTAAATTAAAAAAGCATGGGATATGTGGGAAAGTTTTGAATTGGATAGCTGAATAGCTGTAGAGAGATCATTAATGGCGTACCTCGGGGATCGAGTCTAGGCCCATTGTTATTCCTAGCTTATATAAATGATCTTAGGGAGGCTGTAAATAGCAGTGTCAACTTTTCCTGATGATACAAAATTTGCAGCTGTAGTAAAAAAAGTTGAGACTAACTTTAAAGTGCAGAATGATTTAAATAAGTTATTAGGTTGGGCGCAAAAGTAGCAGATGAATTTTAACTTTAGAAAATGTAGTTATTAATATTTGAAGGGGTGATAGAGAACTCAGCTATAAAATGGATGGGGGTTGGCTGAATGCAGTAGAGGATTAGAGGACTTAGGAGTAGTAGTAGATAAGTCACTGAGCAAACAGAGTGTTGGGTTCATTAAGAGGAATGTTAGTTACAAAAGTAAAGAGGTTATCCTTAAGCTGTATAACTCATATGTTAGTCCATATATAGAGTATTGTTTACAAGCATGGTCCCCAACCTTTAGAAATGATATCACGTGCTAGAGTTAGTGCAAAGGAGGGCAACTAAGATGATATCTTCCTTAAGTTACTTTGAATATGTAGATAGGTTGATGGTTCTAAATATGTTCTCAAAGATACAATGAATGAAACAAGGGATGCTAAGAGAAAGGCGTTTTAAAAATATTTAAATAATGCTGAGTTATTTTTAGTCGCGTGCATGCGATTCTATAAGTTGCTATGTCGGTGGACGTAGGTCGTCGGTCGGATGGCAACCATTTTACTTATTTGGCAATAAAATCGTAATTATTCGGCTGATTATAACCAAATTTGAAATCCTTTATTTTGTTTACATTCTCTTTCGAATGATATAATTGCCAAGGTCCTCCCAAAGTTAGTCTGGGAAGTATTGAAAGGTTTGAAGGTTGTCAGAATAATTGAGAGCACGCGACTTTGGTCTGTTGATTTTGTTCAAAATATTTTGGTTGTTAGTTCTGGTTACAATAAAGGAAAGCGGGTGGGGGGGGGGGGTGTTCTACCTCTCTTATGTCAGACACTTTTACCTTCTTAGTAGTTAGTATTAGCCTAAAAATGAGATTTTGTCTCCTTTACCTGATGCCTGTAGTTATTATAGCCATTTGAGCCAGCCAAAAGCACAGCCCAGTGGCTACTTGCGGGCTCTTCCTCTTTCGTGACGGTGACGAGAGCAGCACCAGTAAGAGTTGCTATTAAAATCCATAAAGCTGATGAGAAGATTCTGGCAATCATTCTGAAAATAAAGAAAATTGCATTTTATTTTGAGAAAACGAAGAACAAATTTGATCTTGATCGAATCTCAAAATCTTTTTCCTCTGCCTCGCTTTTTTCCCTTTTACTCTTTCATTTTCCTTCCCTTCACCCAAAACGCATGTGCCAATATTCTGAAATTCATAAGATGTTCTGCGTCAGAAGGGAAACTGGAGATGGATCCCATCTTCTCACTCCCAAGGCCGCCGCCACTTTTGTTACCGTTTATGAAGTTTAAAACCTCGGAAAGTTTGGTTTGTTACCTTTTCTAAGGTACAAAACCTGAGAAAGTTTGATGTGTGTTACCTTTTCTAATATTCTGAACCTGCGAAGGTTTCAAGTTTTTTACCTTCTCTAATCATAATAAATATAGATAGGAAATTAGGAGGATGTTACCTTTTATTGCTAAATGTTGTTACTCCAGCTAAAACTCCTCTGGCATCCTTACTCCCTCCAAGTTTCTCAGCAGATTTCTTCTGGTCGTGTACACGCGAACCAATGGAGTAAAAACGCTCGTATAAAAGACTACATCACATTTCCGACCACTCGTCGAACATTCAACAGACAGATCTGACGAATAATCGGGACCTAGTGTCTTGGCGAGACACCCACCCCGACCTAACCCCCAGAAATCGGATCATTTACCCACCATTTTTGTAGGTTAGAATAGTTAGTCGATTCTGGTCCTCCCCTGCCCTTATTCACTGGTTCACGGGGTTTAGTGAGTGGATAATGAAATCAACATAAAGATCAGAATGGCAAACGCTGGTAAGCCTTTTTCAAACGTGGACGAATTTTCCGGAAGGATAATGAAATCCACAAATACAAAAAACAAAACAAAAAAAATCAGAATATTTTAAATTTAAATATAGAGCGAAACCAACGAAGGCATTCCCGCAAAAAATTTGTACAAAGATCTGCAAAGATGCCCTAAAAAATGAAAGAAATTTTGTATTGCCAAAACTTGCCACTCTCAATAAACTTCGATTGCTTGAAATTCTCGAAATGAGTTCATAAATTTTGTCTACTCGAATTTCAGATTTGTATTTTTCATTTGAGTTTATGGTGTGTTTTTTTTACCGTTTATTTACCTGTTTTCGTGGGTCTGTCCAGGCGATGAAAAGAGACTGGGAGATTTAAAAACGGTGCGAAATATATATGACTTACGTGAAACCTAGGTAGGAATTTATGGAATTGAACATACAGTGGATTATTCAAAGGAGTTTACTCTCACCCTCCTTGGCTTTAGCTTAAGGAGAGGCAAGATTATTTGCAAAAAGAAAACAAAACAACCCGAATTTGGCACCACTCCCTTATTTGACAAAACAATATATTTCATATCCATGAATCAGTTAAAATTTTAGGCTTTATAATGGCCGTACATCACTTTCGACATTAGAATATCCATTTATCAAATGATCTAACCTGCCTGTCAATCTCTGTACTACTTCTTTCACACTATAAACTACTTAGTATATCCTACATCGACAAAGACCGATACATTTTACCTCTAAACTTATCTTCCTCACTCTTTTGTCTTGACTCATGCAGTTGTTTCTCATACCCGTGTCCTTGGGGGGGTTTACCGGCTTTGCGATTGTTTTACGGTTAATTTCATATATTTATTTATGTAGTATGTATTCATGTAGTATGTATTCATGTATGTATATTTTTACAATTCAGTTCCTTGTTTGTAAATAATACTTAAATTGTGAGGTTTCTAGCACTTTGTTTTGGATTTTACATCATTAACTTTATACTCCCCTCTTAAATTTTTATTTTAATGTACTCTGTAATCATTTATTTAACGTTTTGTTTTCTGGCATAGTACTTATTAAAGGGCTCTCGGCCCCCAACGATTGAAATATGCATGTTGCTTTTTTTTCCGCTTAAGATACGCCCTACTTAAACAATTTTTCGTAAAATATAATACTAACCTAAATTGTGCGCAAAATATATTACCAGCTTTGAGTAATTTTATAGAACATATATTATATATGTGCCCATAATATTGAAATTTATTGAATTCTATTGAGTTCCCCAAATTCCACTATACTCATTAACTAACCTTGCTCCCTGTTTAATACTTGCTCTTTCCACAAATCACACTTCTGGACAACACTCCACGCTTCACTGTCTTTTCTCCAGGAGCCGAAGGAAGAATAAATGGTGTATCAGCCAAGAAGTAGAAAGAGTATTTATTGACTGAGATAAGAAGCTCGAATCTAGCGGGTGAGTAAATTGTCCTTGGCTTATTGATAAGATTTTTCGATTGTTCGACCAGGATTTTAAGAGTGATGAATTTTAGTTTCCAAGTTAATATTTTGCACCTTTTTCAAAAGCAGTAAAATGACGATGACTACTGGACTTAGAAGTATATTGTTAGTTTAATGGGTGGAAAATATCGACATTTATTTTCATTTGTAGTTTTCAAATTTTGGTCGTCGACCAAAGCTTCATCTTGTCTCCATAATTCTCATGTTATTTCATTAGAGAAGCTATAAATGGACAATAATGACCCAAAGAAATGAGAACTATAAGGGTTAATTTTGTTAATTAAGGAAAAGAAGAACTTGTGCGATCTTTAGGGAAAGTGTCCATTTAGTGGGACAAAAATGATGGGGAAAACGAGAAGGAAAAATAAAGCGAATGAACAGAAAGGGTTGGAAAAATGAAAAAGCAAAGAGAGAGTCAATGGAACGCGTACATTAAGAGATGTAAAAAGAACTACGGTATCGTATCAATAAAACGGGCAGCAAAATTTTGAAGTTGAGGGTACATGGGGTGAGGGGAGGGGGGGCTAGGATAGATTCTCTGAGGTCAATAAAGTCGTCTGAAAATCCTTTTCGTGCAAATCGGAACAAAGGCACCCTCAATTTTCCCGGAAAGACTCAAAATTGCAGCGCGAAGAACCCCGGTCTCGAATAAAGAAGGAATCAATTTATATTACATAAAGGATTAATATTTGACCCCAAAAGAAGTGCAGTGAGAAAGGATGAGGAAACTAATCACCCCTTATTCACCTTCCCCCTATCCCATCACGTAGAGTGGGAGATATGGAGAATACCACAAAACCAGTCAGGACGAGTGTACTTCAAAGTTACTAGGTTCCTTCGAAGCAGACTCCAGGTACTCCGGGTAAGTCTTAAACCCAATCAGGAAGGACAATGGCTTCTCAACGCTCAAACTGCTCCAAACCCCCGACTCACCCGTTTTATGCAAAGTTTCCATGATCAAAGAAAATATCCAAAATACGACTAGAGCACCTGAGGGATCGAGCCCAGAGGCTCTCGCACCAAAGCAAGCATAGGAGGAAGAGTCACAAGATAAGAAAGCAGCTCACATTCCGATAAGGAAACCCCCCGCCCAATAAAATTACGGAAACCAGGAAACAGAATCGACCTAGTAAAACTCCCGAGTCTTTCAAAGAGAAATATGGAATACAACCAGGAACAAATAACCAACCAAAAAGTGGAGAAAGCACTTATATCAAGTAGTGATGCCAAAGAGATGCCACTGAGGAACAGAGACCCGGATACGAATCCCCACTAAAACTATTCAGAGAAGTCAATTAAGAATCTTGCAAATACAAACTACTGGACCACCAAGAGATGCAGTATAGTAATACAGAGTGATCCCAAAGTCTCTCCAGAGTTAAAAAATTTACTTGTTGAAAAGTGAAATAATTGCCCGCAGTGCCAACCAGGAGAATGGAGAATAGAATTCGTTATAACGTTGTAAATAGAAGGGATGTAGGAAAGGGGGCGAAGAAAAAAATAAAGAACGAAAGTAGCATAGGTGAGTTGCAAACACCTTCTTGCGTCGCCGGACCACTGTTAGCGAGCGGCAAATCCACTGCGCCATCCTGAGTCTAAAAAAAGACTCATTCAAGCGAAGCTTTTAAATCGGTCGCTTGCACTTCTTAGCACTCTACAACATCGTTCCCAGTAAACTGAGAATGATCACTCTTTGTCTTCGAGAACAAGGTCGACATTTTCAACACACTGGAACTAATTGTATGGCGTATTAAATTCCTTTACTGTGGAAAGACTTTTGCATCGCCCTATATTTAAAGAAATGGGTGCCGATATAATCCTCATATCATAACACGGTGTACGCACGGACATTGCTATAAAAGGATATTAAATAACAACTAGGAAACCTAAAGGAACTGTATCTGGAAGTCGAGATGGAACTCAACAGTATAATTATTGCCACACGGTACCGACGCCAAAAGATGTAATTACAAGTCTGACTACTGTACTGGACAGGCACATCGCCAAAGTCTCGGACCCTAATTCTAGATCCCACATCACGGATCATACAGCCACAAAGCCAGAAAACTGCTTGGATAACCAATTTATCCTCTTTATTTAGTTCATGAAGCCCAAATCTATCCCACGATTATTAATTATAAACCCAATTCAAATCGATATCACGAGAAAAAAAATCCTTAAAGCAGAACGGAAAATAGCGGGCATTAAATTCCGCAACTACGAAGTATTAGCGACTAACTACACCCAGGTGCAATACATTCGAGTAATCTTTGCTATAAAAGGTTATTAAATAGCAACTAAGAACCCTTGAAGAAGCGGAACTGGGGTTCGAGGTCGAGATAGAACTCGGCAGTATAATTATTGCCACTGGCTACGTACGCCTCGAGATTCAATTACCAAGCACTTTCCATTTCATTCATACTTATGAAAAAATCGCTGGAATTTATACTTTCCATCAAAAGTTGATTTGTATATTGAAATGTGAGGTCTGAAAACTGGTTTTTCTTAATTCACGCAGTGCTGAGAAACAAAGAGATAGTCGTATTTTGTTTACTATATGCATCCAGAGATTAACAAAGTAAATATGGCTCTTGGAAAAAGCACAGCGTTCAGATTTTGGGAGATGGTGGCTACCTCCCCACTCCCCCTTTTTACTTAAGATCCTGAAATCTATTAAAGATCTATCTATAAACTCTACCCCCCATTTGCATCTATTTATAATGTTCTATTAATCCTTATTAATTGTAATCATCATCACTATAAGAGTTACGCAGTCTGTTACTTAAAGTAGAAGAGTTGTGTTACACTCCTCATTCTGAATCAATCTTATTCGCGGGGAACAGGCTTCAATCCACTGCAGCTTTCGCATTCCTCCAATCCATGGTTTCTGGACGAATAAAGGTTCTCAGCTTTTGTTATTTTGTTGAACGGATTAAAATATAATTAACTTACGTTGAAGTGATCGAACTGTGCCGTTTCAGTGATGAAAGACGAGGAGAACGACCAAAAGCTGAGGGTTGTCCGGGGTAACGCAAATCCCAAGTTATCTCGGAGGCTCTCAACAAAAAATGGTGACCCCGGAGTGACACTGAATTTCTCACGCAGCATTACTCGCTGCAACTTGCATGAGAATAATTATAATTTCATCAGCCGGCTCAACTGGCAACTTCGAAGAATTCACACAACTGTCGTCATGGACAACCAAACAAAATTGTCTATGGCCAGTACGACATTCGCAATTTTTCTGTCTAAGTTTCAAACCGTTTAATAAAGTTGAGCTACTCTTTTCGTTGGAAAGAATAACAAATGACTCTCAAAAAATAAATTCATTAATTAAAGTACATATTCCCATATCGAATCATTGATGTCCTTTAATCTCTGTTAAAGGAGACTAATAATTTAACGTACTAGATTTTAAAAGCCGTCATACTGGATCGTGTCATCCTACGACAGCCCAAAAGATGGAGATTTTGGCTCTTTCTTCTGAAATGTCTTGTCCCATCTTCCTCCTGAGGAATCATTTCTCTGTCGCCTTCATCTCCACATTTAGGAGGCCTGGAATTTTATCACTCGACACTCCTCTTGAACATTTAGCAACCACTGATGCCCGAACCCGGACTCGGAGCTCGCAATGAAGTGCCCTTCCTCACAAAGACCCCTCTTCAACAATTCCGAGAGAATCTTGAGGCAGCGTTGGTGCTCAAAGAGGAGCGCACCAGTTTATCACGCAAGGTCTGTAAGCTGGCAGAGATCTAGCGGCCATGCAAAGGACGATCCGCATCCTGTTCGCGCAACTTTCCCGCTGTCTGTCGAGAACGGAGTTTGCTAATACCACCGTCAATTGGGGAACCAGGCCCACCGCTGCTTGCCTGGACGCCAAGCAAATTTGGGAATCTCCATGTGGCATACTAATCAAAGACGTATCATCCCTGTCTCTACGCCATAGACCCCATCACGTGAAGAAAGTTTTTAGTGGATACCGGATCCGTTATTTCAATCATTCCTGCTACCTACGATCTACAACACGACGAAACTCACGTGCCACTTCAAAAAGCCACAGGTTCCCCCACAAAAACATTCAGTGAGCGGACACTAAACCTGTCGTTAGGCTATCTCATGACAATATTCTAGTCGATTTAAAGCGTGCGTTTTTGGTAGACGGAACAACTAATCTATCAAAACGAACTGTTCATAAAGGTCCATTATCTTACTTTCAACTGAATGACCTGTGTATCAGTTACTCAATAAGTATTGTGAATTATATAAGCCCATTAATTAGAGCGATCATAAAAATGTACCAAAACTATGTCCTTATTACCACTGGCCAACCAGTCGCAGAGAGACCTATGCGATTACCTCCTAAATTATTGAGTGTTCTTAATAAGAAAATACAAACTTTATTAAGAGAACGCAAGATAAGGCCAAACTCAACCTCTTATGCAACTCCGATCCATTTCGTTCAGAAGTCAAACAACTCATCTCTCCTCACCTGCGACTTCCGACGACTAAACGCAGTCACTCTCCTTGATAAATACCCCCTGCCTAATTTGACTGACTTCACTGTAATATTGAAAGGTTGCCTCCAAAATCTCGAAGGTAGATCATAAGGATGCATTATCCAGGTTTCAATGGACCCATTGTCAATCGAGAAATCAGGGTCTATTACGCCCATGGCACTTTTTGAGTGCCAGGTTCTCCCCCAAGGTATGTGCAAGCCTTCCAAAACTTTTTAGCGATTTATTAATCATATTTCAGGTGATCTAAGCTTCGTTTTTGTCTGTGTTGATGAGTTGCTCATTGAAAGCGAAAACGAGGCTCAACATTTGCGATATTTGAAGCAAGTCTTTGCAAGGTTGAAATTGCACTTTTTGCAACTCATCATTACCAAGTGGATCTTTCTGGTAGATTCACTCAACTTTTTTTAGGCTATAATGTTAGTTTCCACGAAATATCCCCAGAGGTGGATAAGATAACTGCGATTAGGGATCATCCTAGGGCTACCACACTACAAGAGTTACAGAGGTTTATTTGCTTATTAATTCTTTTTAGAAGATTCATGAAACATGCCGCCATTGATCTCATTCCTCCACCTGGGTATTGAAAAGCTCGAATAAGCGCCGTCCCAATTCTATTTTGCAATGGGAGGAACAGACTGAAACATTTTCACCACCTCTTAGAAGGCATCAACTTCAATGCGTTGACCGATTGCAAGGCAATAATTGGAGCTCCCAAATCACTTACAACGATACATTCTCAAAGGCAAACTCATGTTTTCGAACTCAATAGTCAGCACACTAATGACAATAGATACATAACCCGAAAAGATAATCCTAGTGATGTTCTTTCCCCGGCCCCCATCAATGATTGCAATATACAATATGTGCAACAAATATTCACTGGTACTCCCTTACATTTGCAAAACCTAATATAGGCAACATGAGCTGGTACTCTCACAAGATGATATCCCCTCCCCCATTTGTGCCAATCTATTGATTGCACAATTTCTTTATTCACTATTATTAATTATGACTTCCTAAAGCTCAACTGTCCCATTTAAAAATGAACTCTTTGCAAGAGTTCCATAAGATTGTTTTTTCCTCCTCAAATAACTCCATCATTTGTGTTATATCTAAAGATTTTATCCGACCTTATTTAACTTCTGATTTCCGTAAACTTGCCTTTCATTATTATCGTAATTCATAACATCAAGCAAGGTACACACACATCTCGCAAATCCACATCGGAGTGGTTTGTCTGAAAACATATGAGAATAGACATTCGTGAATACGTTAGAGTTGCATTTAGTGACAGCAATCAAAGGTATAATGGCACACAAAGCCACTTCTCACACAATTCACTGCTCCCAACGCGAGATTTCATAATCTTCATATAAACATACAAAGTGGCTTCTTTACCCTACAAGTATGCCTACAAATACCTTATGACGTCATTTGTCGGTATACCAAGTGGATAGACGCATACCGACTTAAAGATATTACATGCGAGACTGCAGTTGAAGCTTACGTTGTCAATTACATCTCACGTTTTGGAACCTCAGCAAAAAATCGTGTCTGATAATTGGCTACAGTTTAGGTCAGGTCTATTTCAAGAGTTATTAAAACTCACTGAAACTTCACACGTCTTTACTTCTCCTGGGAATCCTACTGGAAACGCCATCCTTGAAAGGTTCAACCGCACAGTCAGGAGTTATCTTCTTGAAAAAGGACCCCGTCGCCAATGGTTACGTAACTTACCTTCAACATTGCTTGCAATGAAAAATTCCTCTAATCCGAAACGGGTTTTTATCTTGCACAAGTGTATATGGCACGCTTGTACGCCTCCCATGCGATCGATTTATTAGCAGGAACAACGATCCTCTACAACATAGGACTATTCAGCAACATCAGGAGGGAATGAATTCCATTGTGTCCCCCAAATCCAGACCTTTGGGTAAAAAGGAAATTTTCGTTCCCAACGAGTTAAACACTTAGAAACACGTATTCCTGAGAAATACTCAGATACATCCTATATTTTCTACCCCTTATAAAGGCCCATATAAGATTCTGCAATGACAAAAATTCTTTCACACTTTAAGGCAAGAAAAGAAAATTGCGTTCCCATTGTCATAATTTGAAACTCGGCTTACATGAAAAATCCCTTTCTTCGCACAGTCTATTCTAACATAGAATCCGATAGGCAGATTTATACACAACCCATAAGAACATTGCGATGGAGTCTATGAACCAACACAACAAGATACATCAACACAACCACACGCTACTCGCAGTCTTTCATTAAACACAATTTTCCTTTATTCCTCATGATCCGAATAGTTATAATAGAATCGGCTTCCTTGGATTAAGGAAGTTCATTATTATTTCATTTATGTTGTTGATTATCAAATCAGGTAGGCCTTCTACTCTTTATTCATGATACCGTGTTATTTCCATTCATTTTGTAATTATTTCAATCTCATTTTGCTATATATCTACATATATACTTATTTCGTTTTGTCATGTGGATATCTTATGATTGTTTTATACTGTAACCATTTTTTTCAACCGTTATCTTGCGATAAGTTTTCTTCGACTTTATCGTGCGTATAAGGCTATAGGCTCTTTCATTACTCCCCTCTTCATAAGCTTGTCGGTGGTTCGTCCTGGCGAGATAGTATGGAAAGAAAGTTGGAAGGTTAGCCATAATATTTATAGTATTGGATAAGAAGAGGAAGGGAAAGGAGTTTTATAAAAATAGATGTCTAGGGAGAGAGTGAAAGAAGTGGTTTTAAGAATTTTAAAATTATCAGTGGATATTTCAGTTCTACAATTTATGAAATGTCGTCGACTGGAAAAAAACTTTTTTGGGAAAGAAGCTTACTCGTTCTCTGGCCAATTCTCATGTGGGAACAGAATCGGGCTGTTAGCGAGCGCGCCGGAATGCTGGTATATATATATATATATATATATATATATATATATATATATATATATATATATATATATATATATATATATATATATATATATATATATATATATATATATATATATATATATATCCCCTGATTACACCCAGGAAAGTAGATACACAGGGCAGTAAGTTCGCACTAAACCGTTCCATACTATATATCGATATAATACAAGAACTTTGGATGTGAATGAGCACCTGAGACTGGAGCCCTAAGTTAAAGGCAAGGGAAGGGTACATTGGGAGAAACCCCAAAGCAAGGAGAGCAAGGGACAGCACACTAAAGGCAATCAATAGTTAATTAGACAGGAATAACGCTTTGGAGGAAAATCGGAAATTCCTAGCCAAGGCATAGCCGGGTCTCCTGATTGCCGGTCAAGTGCTCTACCACTGAGCAACCAGGCACATTATCTAAAGGCGTATGTGTGAAAATGGTGTAGTTAGTCAGTGATAAAGAGTAAGTAATTAAGGTGAAATTGGAAGAAAAAGATGCACAGAGCCTGGAGCATAGGCTCATCTCTTTCATATCTATTCTTTATTTCTGTTTGTTTGTTGGGCGAGTTATTGTGTGGTGTTCAAGCTTGCCTTTAGTTTTCGTTTGTTTTGGTTACTGTTACAGAAAACTAGGAGATTATAAGGGAATCTCTTGAAATGCATCTTTTAGGTGCATTAGAGTTTTTCCCTGAGAGTCACCTACCTGGCGCGGAACGATGCCCGGCCCACAGGACCCGATTCAGTATCGGTTATCATTTTTTGCTATCTACTAACCGTACCATTTGTCTGTGATTTCTCGAAAATTTTCTCAGCCATAAAGTTTGTGAGAGATCTATAAAGCAAGTGGTGAAAATGGAATAAGAAGACATATGTGGAAGCTACATATATATGTACTATACATATAACTACACATCTACCCGCGGCCTTTAGGGCCAGGACGACACGCAATCATCCATATGTCAGCTGCAACATGGTTACCATGCTACACCAGACCCCATTTTAAGGTAGCAGAGTGGAAACACTGCTTCCGGTTATAGCGAAGTCGAGCCCAATCGGGTGTAGTTAGTCATCGGATGGTGTTTGTGCGATAATAAGCTCGATTCGAGGGGCATCACCGACGTATTTAGGCGTTCGATGTCGGACAAAGGAAAAGGAATAAACGATCGGAAATGTCTTCAAAACAGTTTGAAAAAGAGTTTTGCTTTTTTTTCCTTTTTTCCCCCTAGCAGCCCGTAAACGGCGTTAGTCCACGATTCTCTCATTAGTGGAAATGAAGTTAAAATAGGAATTTAGTTAAAGAATGAGATAATAGTGTAAATAGGTCTGTACGATCGCCCTCTGAGTAGAGTTTCAAATTTGACAATGATGGAGTCCGAATGGAGTTACGTTCGAGTGGAAGCTTGTTACTAGATTAAAGAAATAGTTACTTGTAACGTTGAGGGTTGATGGATATAGAGATACACCGATGAATAATAAAATGTATACCCTCTTGATACGATAATCATTTTACTTAGGGTGAACATACACAGAAAAAATAGTTAATATGTAGGAAAGTCAAAGATGAAAAGTGTAAGGAGGAAGGTTCAAGAAGGCAGATGAAAATTGGGGAAGTTTGATGTTGTCTTGTTAGGGTGGGTCATACTCTAGAATTTTATGAAACTGGCGATGAAGGGTATTCAAATGATGAATATTGTTGAAAAGAACAGACGTTTGACAGAAAAGTTAAATTCTGATTGATCTAACCTAGATCAATTTGAAATTGAAATATTGTTAGTTCTAGGTCATTTACTATATTTTACTATTACTTTAGTTACCCATAAAAGATCAAATTTACCGTTTTCTATCATCAATACGTTTATGTAGTCTGAAAGATATTTGTCTTAAAAAATGTATTAGAGAAACATGAGAAGTAGGAAACCTGTTAAAAATGACCCTTAATTTAGTTTGGTCTAACTCCAAAATGGCAAGAAGCCAGTACTCATTACTCAGTAGAAAGCAATATTCCAGTAGTGTTGCAAGTTCTGGTAACTATTGTAACTAGTAACTGTTTATAGGACATTTACATTTTATTTGAATGCTAGTAAAGGTTGCGGATCATTTTAGAATAACATAATTATTTGGTAGAGATTATTTCTTAATCTAAGTGCCATCTTTTCATTTGCAGATATACCTGCGATTAGTGTGACAATGGCCAAAATCAAGACAAGGTCCAAATCAAGTTCTCATCTGACTAATTTTGTTGGGACTGGGCAAGAGCTGATGATGTCTGAGTTACCAACAATATGAGATATTTTGAGGTACGGCATCTACCTGATGGAGCAAAGTGAAGTGGACCTCTTCCACTTTGTCCCCAAAAAGGCTACAAAAGAAGAATCACATGCAGAGTTGATCGCTAAGGCTATGTTTGCATGGCTGATGGAAAGGGGTTTGGATAAAAGCTCAATGGCCATTGGAAGAGACTCCACCAATGTAAACACAGGTGTAAATGCTGGGAGTAATGAGAAAAATGGAGCTCCATTTGGGCAGAAACTTGTTTGGTTGGTCTGTAACCTGCACACTGTAGAACTCCCTCTCCGTCATCTAATTATCAACCTGGATGGACCAACACTATCTGACAACAGATATTCCGGACCAATAGGAAAGCTTCTTGACTCTGTTACAGACTTGGATATCAACCCAAATTTCACTCAAATATCTTTAGGTCCTCCTCTTACCAAGATATCTCAGGAAGTGGTGCAAAATCTTTCCATTGATCAACACTATGGGTATAGAATTGTATCGGCAATCAGAGATGGAGTGCTTCCTACAGGGCTTTCTCTATTAGAAATAGGACCAGTAAACCACAGTCACTGGCTGACCACAGCTAACAGACTTCTTCGGCTGTGGGTGTCAAAGCATGAGCTCAAAGGAAAAGCCTTTAAGAATCTACGACTGATTGTTGAGTTCATCATTGGTGTATATTACCCATGATGGTTTAACTTCAAGATTAAGCACTCTTGGACCGAGGGACAGAGGCACATTATTTATCAACTTCACTGCATTAAATCTCAGAGGAAGGTGTTGGATATTGTTTTCCAACTGTTAAGAGGTCACTTGGTATGCATACAGTGAAGCCATCCTCCAAACCCTCCTATGCTCTGAAGACCAGTCGGAGAGAACTGAAGGGGGGAAAAGAATCCAGACCATCAAGGGAGAAGGGGGCCCAGATACTTAACTGGGAGACTCCTTTGTAAGGCTTAGAAGGACACCAGACATCAATTGTGATGCTACCAGGATTAAAAATTCATTAACTCTTATGAAAGTACCTGACCGGCCTTGTCACAGACAGAGCATTGAGAGGGTTGTAAGAATGGCGACTGAGGCTTCTTCCAAGTATTTCTCACATGAAAAGAGGGATAGAGGAATCAGGGTACAAGAGACAAGTAGACGTCTGATGTCCAGGAATGAGTCAAAGCAAGATTTGTGCGCTCTGGTGAAGTTTAACTTTCGAATATGACCCAAAGTGACCCATGCAGCTATATGCTGAGCTTTGCATACACTTTTCTCACTCACTAAACATGTAAATTTGAGGTTACTTTGGGTTTGTGTGTAATTGGATTAAATAAAAATAGTTTACATAAGCTCGTGACGAAAGGGAAAAAATTACTTTTATTTAAATGGGAATTGATGTAGGTAGGAGCAATTGTATAACAAAGTAAAGTTCTTTTTCAAAATCTACACCGGAAAATCTATCATTTAAACACACTTCATTAAAGGATTTAATGAAAATATATGGTTGCCCAAAGTATGTCTTGTCGTCTTTTGCCCTCGTTGGACGTTTCTAGACTTCTCAGAAATGAGATAGGGGGGTGGGTTCTAAATTTTGAAATATGTACCAACTAACGATTTCCACAAGCCTGTATCACCGCCCCCCCCCCCTCCCACACACACATCAGTTAAATCTCTGACAAATGTCAAGACCCTCGGCTCAAGGGAAGGGGGGCACCCCAGCACCTACCCACAGGTCCAGGGAGCCATAAGCCTTAGTGCGACCATCTAGCAAAAGTTTTGAAAACTATGCCATAAACCAGGGATGGAGAAACCCTCGCCCGCGAGCCCAATTTCCCCCCCCCCCCCCCGAGTGATATATTTGTATGAACAAACTTTCGATATTGAAATTTGAGTACTATTTGTATGTCCAATTTCCGTGGTGGCAGTCAATAAAAATGTGCGTATTAATTTTTTTTATATATCAATGCATGAGTCGATCGCACCGGGTAATAAATTTAAACAACATCTACAAAGGCAAATTTTATCTATCGCCGCCAACTTCTTTCATTAGAAATTTTCGCCCCACGGCTCCCAAAAGAGTACAGATCGGTGATAAATCCCCTACCGTTAAAAAAGTAATCCAATATCAAAATGAATGGATTGATGTCACTGAAACGTAGGTTCTACTGAAAAATAAAAGCCCCCCACCCCCCAAAGAGTACCAAGCGGCTATAGTGGTTATTGCGGTTGCCCGGCAAACGCTGGGTCGGCAGTTCGAATATCTGTCCGGATTTTGTTTTAAGTTGACACTATTTACTAAGAGTTACCACCGTGACTACGGAGAGGGGCTTTCCATGGGTGACGTCCGCCTGAGAAACAACTCACTTGACTAGGATGACTGAAAACAGCTAACTTTAACAATATCAAAATGAATGGACTGATCACGAAGAAGGAAAGAAATAAGTTCAAATTTTCCTGTCAATATCAATGATAGGCTGTCTAATAGGGAACTGTGCCTTACCTGCACTATAGACTTTAAATTGTTGCTTACCTGCACTATATACCTTGAATTGTTCGAAGACTTTCTTTTTATATCTTCAATATTAAACAGATCACAACGAATGAATAGCATAACAAGTTTCAAATGTGCCTGTTTTATAGCTGCGCAATTATATGAAGCACATGGTTGCCAAATACTCCCAGAATTATATTTTGGACGAAAACATGGTGCAACATTTGAGATATTTGCTTTTGATTTGTTCGCATTATAGATAAACGTATACAACCATGATTTCCAATTACATTAAGATAATCTGTCTAATAGGGAACTCTAATAGGGAAGCTTATCCGCAAACTAAATGTAAACTTGCTCTGTTCAAAGGTTATATTTTTTATTTTAAATATCAAACTTATCACTGACTTTACGGCTAGAGTATAGGTTAATAAAAGGCTAGAATTGGCTAGACTGATGTTATATTACACGCATGGATTGATGACATGATAAATTCCTAAACGAATAAATTAGATCCAATTGAAAATACATTCGAAAAGCATGGTAGGTTTGGCCCAATAAAACTGAGGATAAGTCTAGCTACTCCTTCACTTTTCCGTCGGGACGGATTATCTTTACTTGCTTTTCTGAGGGTCATCTTTACTTGGTAAAGTTTGACGTTATATGGTAAGTGTATCGTTAAAATACCTGCATCTGAGGTAGTGATTTTCCTATTATCGATGGCCATATTTTTTTTATTAAAAGATTAGACTGGGTTATTAAAACAATAAAGTCTGCTGGCCTCCAAAACTTTCAATAACTCAAAGAATAACCTTAGGAGGACCCTGTAAGTTATATCATTCGAAAGTGAATGTAAAACAACATAAGGGTTTCAAATTCCGTTAGAATCAGGCGAATAGTTATGATGTTATTGCCAAAACAAAATAATCCATGGACTAAGCTTGGGAGGACCATGGAAGTTATACTATTCGGAAGAGAATGTAAAACAATATAATGGTTTCGAATTTCGTTAGAATCGGTCGATTAGTTACAATGTCATTACAAAAACAAAAAACAAACAAAACGGGAACCGACCGACCGGCATAGGTAGATGTAGACTCGCACGTGACCAAAAATATATATAAAATTATTTAATTCACAAACAATAATTCAATTAAAATTGAGATTCTGGAAACCAGAACATTTTCACTGTTTAGAGAAGTTTTGTTCTAATAAGCTAACCTAACTTAATCTAATGAAGGGTAGACGACTCTCAGAGAAACAATTTCCTGGACCCATGTTAACTTGCTTTCGGAAATGGATTTTCTGCAATCGCAAAAAAGTCGCCAGCCAAAGTACAGCTTCATTTCATGACCCTTTTGACACAGCAGCAAAGCCGCTCTTCATATATATATATATATATATATATATATATATATATATATATATATATATATATATATATGGGTAAAAATCACGAGAGGTAACAAGTGAATAAGTATAAATAGTTGGTTGTACCAAAAGTACCAGCTCCAATCAATCTTTGTTTTTCCCTACGTGGTACAACCAAATATATATATATATATATATATATATATATATATATATATATATATATATATATATATATATATATATATATATATATATATATATATATATATATATAATTAGGTATATAATCGGATGAGAATTAATATTCCTCTAGAACACTAAAAATATCAGTTATTTCATCAACTGCATTGACGGTAGCATTGTAGGTCCAATTTATGTCGACTATTATTTTTATTAAAAATATTAACTAAAATAAAAAGGGTTACGTCGATGTTGGTTAGGTTAGGTTTAGTTTGATTAAGTGAATTCAAGATTTTGTAAAGATAAGTCATCCCAAAGTTTTTGCGCCCCTTATACACTAGCAGCCATAATATAAAGGTCAGCATGAACAAGTAAATTTAATTATTTATTATAGAAGTTTAACAAAATGTTGAGACTTTATATTATACACATATTTAGATATATCTAATATCTATCTTCCGTTAAATATTGATACTTTACAATTTACATTCTACTCAAGATCATTTATATAAATTAGGAATAATATTGGGCCTAGAACTGATCCCTGAAGTATGACACTGATAATGTCCCTCCACTGTGAACTCACGCCATTCATTACCACCCTCTGTTTCCTGTTTTTCAGCTATTCACCTATCTAATTCAAACTTTCCCAGATATCCCATGCGTAATATTATCAAAAGCTTGGCTAAAATCTATGTAAATTAGAGTAACATTCTCTCCTTTGTCTAATTGTTAGTTCATAATCCAGTAATAGGGTGTGTTCATTTTTTCAACTTTCTAAAAATAAAATTGTGTAGCAAAATTTTGTGCCTTTTCATGCCCATGGAAGAGAACTGCGAAGAAAAGTGAAAAAAAAAAAATCGTTACCTACATAAATCGTGGCCTCAAATTTCCCGAATCAGTTAAATTACAATTAAATGTACTCCAGTTCTATTTTCTTTCAAATGCAGGATGAGACATTGAATTACTCAGGCGCGGCTGGTTCTCAAGGGCTGGTGAGCTGCAGCCCTCCCTGTCTCAGCCTTGCCAGGCAGATGATAGATAAGTGGTTAATTCATATTATTAGTTAATTTTATACAAATAAATATTATTATCCTTTTATATTCCATTCAGTATTTTTTTCATTTTTTTATAATTTTTTAACACAAAATACTAGAAGATTTAATAAATTAATTCAACTTTACAGTAAAACACTTTTTCCAGGGTTGGCGGCAGCGCCAACTCGTTGTGAGCTGCAACTAGTACAGCCCGATTCCCCGCCATTACAGTTTGTCTTTCCTCAGTGTTAGTGAAACAAATATATAACAATAGTGCATTACGTCCGTCATTCGTGATTACTAGCCAGTTTTAGCACCCTCCGTGACGACCAAAGCTTAGTTTCAGTGTCCTGGTTACTTCAATACTACATATTCTGCATAATAACATGATCAATGTTCCTCATAGCTTTGGCAACGCATACATTTTAAATTATGAGGTACAAAACGTAACGTTTGTGATTCAAATAAGACTGCCTATAGTACGGCCACATTAATAGTAGGCCTACTGTAATTGACCTACTGTCTTACAGAATAATATGATATATGTAAAAGGCTTTTATTGATCGGGTCACGATAGATATTAGGTCCGAGTACGACTCAACATTTCTCCAAGGAATTAAGCAATTAACTCACCTAATACAGTATTTTTCCTCTACATGATGGTATATTCCATTTCCTGTGCAAATTCTTAATTTCATTGTTATAATTTTTTCTCTGTATTAGCCTATATCAGTCCGGCCAGCCGACACTGCGTGAATACTAAGCTGTCACTACACGTGAGGCCAATGCTGGGGGGAACCTAATCTAATCTAACTTAACCTGACCTGATTGTAGTTGGACCCTAGACTAATATTATTTCCCCGCCTCTTAAGATATTACTTCGGGAAAGAAAGCGAGTCATCTCCCTCTCCCCCTTTTCCGACCTCGGCCTTTTGGGGACTTGCCGCCAGGTCACCGCAAAAATTCACACCGAGGCATGACGCTGAAATTGAAGGCTACCTCTCTGCCGTCTCAATCTCTCCCCTTTCCCCTCGAGTGGGGAGATTCTTTTGTAGATTCGCCGCGAACAGCTTTTATGGCCCGCTGATCCCTGCCTCTGACTCTTTCTCGCAAGGAGACGTTCGGTTTGTCACGGCCGATAACGAGGGTTCGAGAACTTCGGGTATATATACACCCTCCCAGGGAGTACAGACAGATTTGGTTAGACGACACTTCCCCGAAAGAAGTTCGGTTCAACAAAGCTCTCTCCCGAGAAGTGTGAGTGACGGTCGCAAGCCACGGAAGAGCTGGATATCACACCCGTATCTTTGGGTCAGGGAGAAGAGCCTCGTGAGGCAACGTCAGCCTTTCTCAACCGCCTTCAGATCAAGGATTGGAGAAGCCGTCCTCAGAAGTTCTTCTGGTGACCTCTTGAGGACAAGAGGCCCGTTAGCTCGCTCAAGCCGAGTATGGAGAAGTCATCTCCCTCCCCCCTTTTAGAAGTTCGATCGGTGACCTCTTGAGGACAAGAGGCCTGATAGCTCGCTCGACCCGAGTTTGGAGAATTCATCTCCCTCCCCCCACTTCGAAGTTCGTCCGGTGACCTCTTGAGGACAAAAGGCCCACATCTCGCAAAACACAAGTTCGAGAAAGTAGTCCCACCCGCTGCTGGTTTTGGCTACCTCCGTGAGTAATCAAGGTCACCAAGACCTCCCCTAAGTTTTCCCTGCTTTACTCACTCTCGAGTTTCCAAGGAACTAAATCACTCATTACCCTCAATATCCCATTATAACGATTCCATAACCACGGTCATCTAATTAGTATTCGGAACTTAATTCCGTCTTATAAAGGTACTTATATATATATATATATATATATATATATATATATATATATATATATATATATATATATATATATATATATATATATATATATATATATATATATATATATATATATATATATATATATATATATATATATATATATATATATATATATATATATATATATATATATATATATATATATTGTTGTGCCTTTTATTTCGTGCGTATTAAAATCTATTTTTGTCGTTGTGTTTGGCATATTCCTTGGTCACGCAGCTGCAGCTGTTTCTCGCTGGCTTATCGGTTATTTATATATATTCTTTTATCCATAGGTTGATCAAGAACAATCATGGCAGGTCCAAGCTGTCAAATTAAGTATTTACAAGGTATAAACCTTTCTCGTCATTTTCCGATACTTAATTTTCGTTCTCAATTCAGTGTCTTCGTGAGTTTTGCTTCAAGAGGAGGTGTGTATAATTCTTGTCCTATTCTGTTTCTTTATGCATATTAAAATACACGATACACCCGTGGATCGTTTAGAATTTTAAAATTTTTTTGATGTTTTTTCTGCAATATCATTTATTTTTGAAATTAACATAATAACATTGTTATTGTTTTTTGCAACAGATGATAATATATTTTATTTTTGTTCTAGGATTTTAATTATGGATTCATCACTATTCTATAACCAAACTAAAAGACCCCAGAAAGATGTTGATGAAAATGATGAATCTGTTTCCGATGAGTCTTCTTGAAGATGATTCATCGTCTGATGAATACAATGATTCAAGCTCTTCAAGTGATAAAGAATCTGATGAAGACAATAGCAGCAATCTAGATGATAGTATGCCACAAACTTCAGCGCAATCTCAGTGGGTAGAAGCCAGTTCAAATGAAAGATAATTCCCATATACTGGTAAGGAAGAACTTTCTATTCATCTTCTTCCATCAACTGATGGAAGTGTACGGCCAATCAATGTATATTCTCTCTTTTTAACTAATGATATACTAGATTTAATAGTCAAAGAAACCAATTACTATGCTAATCATCTGCTTTCAAAACCAAATGTGACACGCCAGTCATGGTTGAGAGCTTGGGTTCCAACTAACATTTCAGAAATGAAAAAAATCTTAGGAATTGTTTTATATATGGGCTTAAGTCCTCAACCATATATGGCTTCTTATTGGTCCAAAAGTGTGCTATATGAAAGGAAAATAATTATTAACATGATGGACAGGGATAGATTTTTTCTTTTATTAAGAGCACTACATTTTGCAAATATCAATCAGCCAATGACTTCTAGGTTAGATAAAATCTTGCCGCTTGTAAAACTTTTGCTAGATAAATATCAACAAGTGTACAAGTTAGACTCAAAAATTATAATTGATGTAACACTGATGCCTTTTAGGGAGAGATTATTCTTTAGGCAGTTCATTCCCAACAAATGCCATAAATATGGTTGTAAGATCTTCAAATTATGTTCTTGTGAAGGATACACTTGGAATTTTTCTGGTATATACAGGAAAAAGTGAGTCTTATGCAAACCTGGGGATTTCTGAATATATAGTACGAGTCGCTAGGCTAATTGACCCTTTACTTGATAAAGGTTACACACTTTTTACTGATAACTATTACACATCACTGGCACTAGCTGAATTCCTTTTATTGCACCAGACTTACTTATGTGGAACTGTCCGTAGCAATCGAAAGGGGTTGCCAGTCGAAGTAACTAAACCAAAGCTTAAGAAAGGAGAAATTGTAGGGAAAAAAATTACAAGAAAATAAAAGTAATAAACTGGAAGGACAAAAGAAATGTATTTACCCTGACATCAGTTTCAGAGCATCATAGTAATCTTATACCTACTGGAAAGAAAAGGAGGGATGGGGAAAATGTGATGAAACCCACAAGGATTTTAGACTACAATTTTGCTAAAAAGGGGGTGGACCTTTCAGACCAGGTTTCATCTTTATACAGTCCTTTGAGAAAATAAAGAAATGGTACAGAAAGGTAGCCATGGAATTACTTTGGGGTACTACAGTAGTTAATTCCTGGCTTATTTTCAATAGGTATATATGTGGAAATCATAAATAGAGCATGCTTAAATTTAGAGAATGACTTATCCTTTCACTACTTACGGGAAACCCAAACGAAGATCTAAAGCCAGGTAAGCGTAGATCAGAATTAAAAGAAGGAACATCATGTCACTATCTATCAGAAATGTCAGGACAAAAATGAAAAACAAGACGACGGTGTGTAGGCTGCTACCAAATCATTTCGGTTAACGAAGGGTATAAGGTCGCTGATAGAAAAGCTAAAAGAGTTTCCACTTTTTGTCACGGATGTCCTGGCAACCCCCTTTTTGGGTTTAGATTGCTTTAATTTGAAGCATTAGTTGGTTGACTGAACCTAAACAACCTCTACCTTTATTTTGTTCTTCAAATTTTGTGTTCAACAAAGGATTATTTTAAGGTATTGTATTTGAAACTACTCACCAGTGGGTCGTTTCACACATAACAAATTCCTCAACGATACACGGGTGGGTCGGATCGCATTGAACGTGTTAAAACAAAAGGAAGACCTACACCAGTGCTGTCCCTTGAACAAAATGCCAAGAACAGGAATCTAGAATACACACGCAAATTTAACTTGGGTCTTTATGAAAAAAATGACTGGCTCTGTGGATGGGAAGAGACTAATGCTTTGTTTTGCTTCTGTCGTGGTGTGACATTATATTATATCAATACCATATTATATCTATGGAGAAGGGACTAATAACTTAAAGGCGAACCGATAAAGGGGCGGAACGCCACGAGTTTCGACGCGTGGAGCAGCGAGAATAGAGTACAAAACAAGGTCAGGTAAAATTTGGGCAATGGCACAACTCAAGGTTATTTAAAGAGGCATGTACAAAAATATAATTTTATTTACATAAAATAAGAGAATCAATAGGCAAAATTATATTGGTAAATGAAGGGGGGAATTGCAGAGTTATGCATCAGACTCTGAAGTTAGAAATTAATGCGTTACAGAAGGAGACTATTCCAATGGGGGGAATTAACTCAAATGGGTTGCTGAAGGGGGGGGGGAGGTTGGCTTATGGAGGATTCCGGATGAGACGTCAGGGTAAGGTTTCACTGATGTCTTCTGCAGGCAATAAACGTGAGGGCGAGGGCACTCGGAGCTTCTGAGCGGGAAGTTGACGTGATGACGGTTCTCCAAGGATGGGGGGGGGGAGCGGTAACGTCTGGTCCAGGGAAGAGTATTTCGGCCACCCAAAAACGAGGAGGCAATGGGGAGGGCTTCTACAGGAGTTGATGAGTTGAGTCGGAAAAATTGCTCGGTGGCGATCGTCAAATGGAATTACCTCACTGGCTGGGCTAATTCCAACGACACGAAAAGTTCAGCCGTCACTTTGCTTCGTTGTTAAGCACCTGACTTGGAACTAGAGGGAATGCTTCTTGGATCCTGGTGGGACTCCTCAACTCTGTATCTCCTACCTGGAAGACGAGCCCTATATATCCGAGGCTCTCCGCGCAGGGGAAGGGGGCATGGGTTTGGCCAGCGCTACTCTCGAATGGCCTCGAACCTTCACGCCCAGACGATTCTAACCCGCGAAAAGGTGGTCCGGGGTGGACGCGGTTCGAGGCTACCGCTTGTGGATGGGGAGGGGGGGGAGGAGCTTACCAATTTAAGCCTAACCAAATTCTAGAATTTTCTTTAACGCATGGACGTCACTTTCATGCTGCAAAAGAAATTCCACGTGGAATTTTCCCACAGCTTCCCATGCCTCTTATTTGCTGGGAACCTAGCCTGGACGAAGAGTGGCATGAGAGACCTGAGACATTTACAAGAGAAAATAGTTAAACATGAAAAATCAGCCAAAAACTTACATAATCTGGTTAGTCTTTCGTTACTGAGCAGTGTAAACATTGCTACTGAAATGAGCTCTGCATACAGACTCTCAGTTGCAAAGCACAATGAACAAGTGAGGAAAAACAGAACTGTTCTTTCAAAACTTGTGGATTGTGTTAAGTTATGTGGCAAGTTTGAACTCCCACTCAGAAGTGCCTACTTTCAAGAATCCCTGAGTATTTCGTGTAATAGTAGAGTTTGCTTGTGACTGGATTCTAGCTTAAATGCTCATTTAAAGACTGCAACAGTATTCAGAGGAACATCTAAAACTATACAGAATGAAATCTTGGAATCAACACTAGAAACATGATTAAAGAAGAAGTAACATCCACAAGTTTTGTAGCAGTGATGGGTGATGAAACAACACACATTTATGATTAAACGCAGATGGTAATTGTTTTAAGATATGAGATAGATGGAAAACCTGTTTAGAGATTCTGGGGTCTTTTTAACCTTCCCAGATTGACTGCAGAAGACCTATCAAGTGTGCTATTTGAAGAGCTACAAACATTAATTGGTGATTGTCCTCATAAGCTTATCGCTCAGTCTTACGATGTTACAGCCGCATTAAGTGGAACTAAGAGTAGTGTGCAAGTTAGAATAAAAGAAGTATATAGCCATGCTCACTTTGTACATTGCTATGAACACCAACTGAACTTGATTTTGGAAAAGGCAGCATCAGAAAATTCCAAAGTTAGTCTTTTTCAACAGTTTGTTAGGAATACCAGCTTTCTTTTCTAACTCCCCACAAAAAATGGCCAGATTAGAAAGTGTTGCAGATCCCCACAGAATTCCTAGGCCTTCGACAACACGTTGGAACTTCAAAAGCAGAACTGTGAATTATGTGTGTAAAATGAAAGATATAATCATTGAATGTTGCAGCCGTTGGTATCAAGAGAATGTTAAAGGGTCCCGAGTTCAATTTTTGGCTGGTATTTTTCTCTAAAGTAATGCCACATGTAGTTATTTTGTTTTCACAGCTTCAATCCAGAAATATTGATGCGGTTAAAGCTAATGCTGCATTGAATGTTTTCAATTCTGCAGTTCAAAGGATAAGAGTTGCATGT
Source organism: Ceratothoa steindachneri (assembly GCA_963969495.1). Lineage (NCBI taxonomy): Eukaryota > Metazoa > Arthropoda > Malacostraca > Isopoda > Cymothoidae > Ceratothoa > Ceratothoa steindachneri. The sequence goes on from OZ018329.1 coordinate 3,435,107, forward strand.
GATAAGTGTGATACAGAGATGCAAGAAATACCTGAAGCAAAAAGAAGAAAACCTGAATTGCCTGAGATAGGTAGAACAACAACTGCAAAGGAGGTGTGTGATGTAATTATTATGCAGTGTAGAGAGAGATTTCGCTTCACTAACCACCTGGAAGTAAGCAAGTTATTTCTAGTGAACAATCTTACTACATATTCCATTATTTTCCCAATAATGAACTTGCACAGACAGTTGAAGCTTACCCAATGCTTGTAGAAAAAAATTAATAGCTAAACTTACAGTGCTATACACCAGAAAAGATTCATGGAAGTCACAAAACCTCACAGATCTACTCAAGAAAATAAATGATAATAATTTACAGTCAGCATTTTCAGAAACTGAAGTTATTGAAAATTCTAATAACGACTCCAATGACAACAGCCGAAGCAGAAAGGTGCTTTTCAACTTTAAAAAGATTAATAGTTTCCTGCGTAGCACTATAGCTACTGAAAGACTGTCTGCTTTAGCAATGTCATCAATTGAAAGGGCAATGGTAACGGAATCAAAGAACTTCAATGAAGCTGTCATAAATCATTTCGTTACAAGTAAAAGCAGGCGCATGGATTTTATTTTCAAGTAGGCTAACTAACTAGCCTACTTCTGTATATAATCCCCTTTCCCTAGCTCCCACTAGTACCAGTCTACCCTCCTTCTCCATCTCCCCAAGCCAAGCTACCTATCTAAGGACCTGAAATCCCTGACTTTACTGCTGCGCTGTACCCTGCTGACTGCTGTGAATAATTAAATGCAAAATAAGTAAATATAGTACTATAGTTTATTTAACATTATATTGTAATTTAAAATTATTATGCAGTCCCCACTTTTTTTTACCACGAGCCGCCACTGGAATTACTCCATTTCAGTGAAATTCTTGAACATTTTATTAGTCACTAGCTTTTGCACAATATAGTATACGGGCGTTGCAAACAGCTCAATTCCTGTTACAACTTGTATGCACGGTGTCAGTACGACGTGCGCACCACTGAGTGACGAGTCAGTCTGCTTCCAGTTTTCATGCCCTTCATTTGTAGCGCCTTTCACTGACGGATACATCTTTTTCAACCATAGTAAGTATCTCATAAATATTATATAATGAAAGCTGATATTATTTCTTGAAATATTATTCGAAAGTACATTTTTAATTACACTACTGGCGAAATTGAAGACAAGAAGTCAATCATCACATTTGAGTCTTCTAGATGGTAACGGGTAGGCATTTCCTGTATCATAACTTCTAACCGTGAGAGACATGTTAAGATTAGGAATTTTTCTTCGTGACCAAAACGTCCGAGACAGAAGAAACTATACTGACAAAGAACTCGTAAATGATATGATAGATCCGCTTCTGCATCAATTAAAAAAAGCTAATGCTCTTTTCAAGCGACCTGTGATTAATCAGCATTGCAGCATTAAACTGAAACTTACTAAATTGTGGCCCAAAGCAATTGATACATCACTTGGAAGAGGAAATTTTGCAAAGAAAAACGAATTCCTTCAAACACTTGAAACTTTTTTTGACATCCTAAACTGCAAGTACCCAATAAAAATGTGTCCTAAATATAGTTGTTCTGCCACAGGTAAAAGGGAAACCACCCCCACATTCATTATATCTGTCCTCGTCAGAAAAAGATTCCTTTACTAGAGTTAGCCTTTTTAAATGCTCAGAGGACGAAGAAAGCAAGTAAAGCTAGCATGAAAATTGGTTAAGTTGACTTTGCAGAAACAGAAAATCAGACTGCCGCAGCTAAAAGAGTAAAAGAAATCGGAGAAAGAGAACATAGAAATAAAACTAAAATAGATGAAATCACTCGGTGAGAAGAAGAACTTCCCGAAGAAATCGACCAGTTTTATGTTAGTTCTTCTGGAAAACAAGACGCAACATAGGGTGATAGTACGAGTAGTTATGAGGATCTCGCTGAATTTTCACCAAAGAGAATTAAATATAACACAAAGGATATTTTAAACATTGCCTTAGCTAGTATTCGCCATCATACTGGACTTCGGGGAGCTTCAGAAACTGCTACGGCTGCTTGGATCGATGCAGGGCTTATCAGCAAAGATGATGCATCGTTGGTGATCGACCACAATAAACTTAGACGGGCACAAGAAAAAAAAATAATGAAGGAAATATCCAATCAGCAAGAGAAAGAACTGAAAGAAGGAAGGCTCTCATGCTTGTTGTTCGATAGAAGAATAGACGAAACAAAAGTTATGCTAATCTCATTAAGGAGGAACACTACTCTGTTTGCTCTGAGCCTGATGACCAATTTCTATTTCACTTCGTGCTAGAAGCTGAGGTTGATGGGAGAAAACATGCAGAAATCATATATTGCGCTGGCTTCAAGAGACAGTACTTGATAATTCACTACAGGCTATTGGTGGCGATTCGACGGCAGTCAATACAGGATGGAAGGGAGGTGTGATGACACATTTGGAGAAGAAACTTGGAAAACGCTCGTTTGGATTGTATGTGATTTGCATACTGGCGGGCTACCCCTGTGATATCTCATTCAGGAAGTTGATGGCCCCGCAAAGAGCAACAACAAGTGGTCAGGTCCTCTTGGCAACATGTTTGATGGAGCAACTCAGCTTGAAATTAGTAAGAATTTTCCAAAGGTTGATTGTGGGCGTCCACTTCCTGTGTTGCCCGACGAAATCGTTCAAGATCTCAGCACTGATCCTCCCTACGCGTACTGCCCAAGCGACAAGATCAGGGAAAGTACCACAGTCATTGGCTATTTTGGAGATTGGAACCGTCAATCACAGTCGTTGGTTGACAACAGCACTTCGTTTCTGCAGAATTTGGATATCCAAACACAGATTTAAGGGAAAATGTTGAATAACATCAAGTTAATTGTTAAATTTATTATTCGAGTTTATCTATCCAATTGTTTTAACGTTAAACTCAATTCCATGTGGGTCGATGGTCCCCACCACCTGCTCTTTCAAATGCAACGAATAAGAACGTAACGGACAAGAGTCAGAGACATCGTAATTCCAGTGGTAAAACGGTCAGCTTGGTATGGTTGCTCTGAAGCAATATTGCAAGCTATGCTTTGCAGAGAATGCTCAGAAATGCGAGCAAAGGCCGTTGAAATCATCCTAGAGGAAACAAAGGCGACAACCAATTCGGTGACAGCTCTTTCCAAACGAGGAAGGTGCCCACAATAAATTTCGATGCAATAAATATTTCAGAGTTAACTAAATTAAATTGCATGGTCTTAGAGCCACCATTGACAACAAAACTAACAAACAAGGATGTGAAAAGCTTCAAAGATGTTCCCATGCAGGTGCCCAAATGGCCTTCGCACACTCAAAGTGTGGAGAGGTGTGTCAAAATGGTCACGGAAGCTGCAGGTCATGTGTGCAGTCACGAGAGACGCGAGAGTTATATAAAAGCCCAAATAGCAAAGCCGCCAAATAATGGCACGAAACACGACTAAAAAGGATCTCATGACCTTAGCTTTGTTTAAATAATTCATCAAACCTAAAAACTCTTTTGAAATTATAGATGGTAATATTTTTTTGATGAACTTATTTTCTTATTATTTCATTAATACATATAAATTAAGATGCTATTTTTATGTAGGTAGGAGTTAATTTGCGGATTTTTTTTGTTATATGCTTAAAGGCAATACAAAATTGCCACACAATTACTCGATTTTCATTTTAATGAAATTACCCCCCAAATCACGCCCAAAATCGACACACCCTATTCCAGTAAGGTTGTTAAATCTGATCTACTATTTCTAAACCCAAAGTGAGCATCATTTATTAAACTATCGAATTTTTATAAATAATTTTCAATCAAGAAAAGTTTAATTGCAGTTGTTTGAAATTATATTAATAAAAATAGAAGCATTTTATATTTAGATACTAACTGTTTTCAGATTATCATATCCTGCAAATGGCTGTCAGATGAAGACTGTATGGCCAAGCTTCATCAGAATCTGGAGGATTTTGTGTTGCACTAACAAACGTACCTTTGTTTTACCTTCGTAGTTTGGTAATAATATTAAACAAAGTAGTGTATTGCTTGCTGGTTTACCTCCCTCCTATCAATCTATGTTGCTTCCCAGGCGGACGGAGATTCGAACTGCCGACCCTGAAATTGCTGGGCAAGCGAGCTAACCACTATACTAGCCCAATATCAGAAATATTTGTTTCTTTCTTGCATTAAAACATTATTTCAGATCTGATGAAGTTTGATCTGGAAGCATATACAATGGCTGGTCCAAATGTTCTCGGCAATTTCATTAAAATATGTCAATACACGTTCGTAATTATCAAGGCAGTAATGTCTTAGAACTGCATCATCTATATACATGCATTAATGTGTTTATCATCTATAGAATAAACAGTCTGCAGTCAGCGTCCCTTTTAAGATGGTGAATATTGAGCATAGATTCGTAATAAAAGTTTTCACCATGGAATGTGTTACTTAAAGTTAAATCCAACGCTATAGATGTTCAGACCAATTCTTCTCCTTTCAATAAAGAACACGTAAAAAAAAAAAATGGTCAGCATTGTTTCGTGTGGGAAGATAATCACTTAGGGACGAGGAACGTCAGGTCAGTCCAGCTACTGCCATAACACCTCGAAAAGTTACCCGAAAATTTACTTTTATCCATTTAAGCTCGGCCTTATAAATCGAGAATTATTAGCATTGCGCAATCATAGTTATGCGGTTAAGTAAGAAGTCAATGTTGTTGCTAACAAAGCTCTTCATCAAGCTCTCGGAAGGATCTCTTCTCACAGTCACGAGAAGATAAGGCATAAGCCATCCTTTCTAAGACAACCCCCCCCCCCCCCCCAGAAATTGACTATCAATCAATTGCGCAATCATAATCATGCGGTTAAGAAGGCAATGTAGCTAACTAAGCTCTTCTTCAAGCCCTCGGAAAGAGCTCTTCTCACATTCACGAGAAGATAACGAATAAACCAGCCTTTCCAAGACCCCCCCTCCCCCCCCAAATGTCTATCAATCAGTTATTTATATTGTTATTCCTTCTTTCGAAGGGAATGGAAAATTTACTATTATCCATTCTAACTCGGTTTATAAATCGAGAATTATTTGCAATTGTGCAATCATAATTATGCGGTTAAAAATGCAATGTTGTAGCTAACTAAGCTCTTCTTCAAGCTCTCGGAAAGAGTTCTTCTCACACTCACGAAGAGATAACGCATAAGCCAGCCTTTCTAAGACAAAGCAAACGATTTGCCTATCAATCAGCTAATTTAATTGTTATCTCTGCTTTCGAAGAGAATGGGAAATTTACTTTTATCCATCAGCAAATTAAGAGAGCGACAAACTTCGAAGACTGACCCCCCTTATTGTGCACCTTGATAAGTGCAACAAGAAAAAGTTGAACTTTTTAGATAAGTTTATAGCGACGTTTTCCGCATCTCCGAAGAAGAGAAGGAAAACTTCGATCTGGGCTTCGAGGACAGAGCTATGCATTACATGGAAAGGCACTACAGGAGATTCACCTCGCACAGAACTGCAAACCTCAATATGCTGCGCAAATGTGCCCCGGAAGGCATGATGATCCCCCAAGAAGAGCTGTATAACAATGCCTCTGGGCATTCCTGTAATAAAAACCTCCTGGAAAACTTAAATATATATATCATCATTTATTATGTATAAAATTCATTAAATTATTTTACTTTAACTTTGTTAATTTAATCATTCAATTATTTTACTTTAATTTTGTCAATTTAATCTTTCAATTAATTTACTTGAGCTTTTGCAAATTAAATCATTTTATGTTAAACTTAATAAGTAATTAATTCATTTATTTTACTTGTCAATTCATTTAACGTAATACTGTTCCAAACAACAGCCCTTAAATTTCACACACAAACAAACAAACACACGTTCCCAGCTCGATCAAAATAGCACGCTATTCCGCCCACTCGACTCGCAGCTTTCTTTGTATAAGGGTCGGTAATCATTCCTTCTACAATTCATTTACCTCCAAACAAATTATACTTAGTTAATTCCATTTTATCTCACAATTCTTTGCAAACGACCATACGAGAGTAGATCCTAATTATATTTACTTCTCATTGCAGCCCCAATTTAGTCCATCATAGATACTCTATATTATTCACTACATTACTACACTATAATATATATATTATTCACCTTATTGTTTCACCATATTATTCCACCATATTAATTTCGCATCTTGTCACTGTAAATCATATGTTAAAATATCTTACATTGTATACCTAACCTACTTATCTCATTGTACATTCGTTGATTTTATGAATATATTTATATTTGTGTAATTGTCTTTCTTAAAGCCCAAGTCATTATTCCAAAAAATTATTTCGCTGTCGCCTTAGACCTAAAATCTAACTGCAGACAACTTTGATCAAACAAATTTATGGTTATGGTTTTCTAAACGCTATTTAGGCTGATTTATAACAAAATTACTCACATTAATAGCCATACACTATAAAATTAGTGCCCAAAGTTTAGTAATCACCCGTCAATCAATAAATAAGTTTAAACGATAAAATCATTCCTGACTCCACGCGTCAATTTCGTCCCAAAACCTCGCTCGAGCATTTTTTTTTATTCACGTGTTCATTTTTTTTATATCGCGTGTAATCTTTAACATCATTCTTCCAATTATCATAATTCATGTCAATTTTAATTTAATATTATCCCCTATATTCAACGAGTGGACAATTTCCTTTATTTCTCAATTATTTTTAATTTCTTCATATTCCTGTGCTAGTGCCTAATTTACACACACACACACGTTCACACAGCCACAGCTACTTCTCACGTAAATACCTTCATTCAACTAGCACAAATATAGATAAAACAGTGTCTATGATGGACCAGACACACCAACTAAGGACATCAGTTAGCGCCCAACCTCATCATTAACAACCGTCTGCGCATAGACAACCACATGCGTACCTCTCTCTTCCCGTGTATGATCCTGCAAACCTAATTGCATGGTTGGAAGTATCATCCCTCCTCTTTAAACCACAAAACATCACTGAGGAGGAGAAAGTATCAACAATCATCCAGCCGTTACCCATAAGTACCTTTATTCAATTCAGGGAAGTGTTAATTAACGGGGAACAGGCTCATGTTTTAGACCCCCTGAATGAGGCTTATCTCAATACATATGTTAGGTCCCAAAATGATGACCTGAGAGAGCTCCTGAATAGAAGGAAATGGGAGATAAGAGTCCTACTTCCTTTTTATCTCATTTGAAGGACCTTATCAGGGTAAAAGGTGCTCACATCGAACTTTTTAACCCACTCCTCACCGAAATTTTCTTGAGAGGAGTCCCCGAGGGAATTAGGCCTTAATTCTAAGCTTGAACCCCACGAGCATTGATGAGGTTGATGCAGCCGCAGATAAATTGTATAAGAGTCCTTATGTGAATTGGGGCAACGGCCAAACTCACGGCCCATTTAACAATGCTTCAATTTCGCAGGTTCGAGGCACGTCGAGCTCCTTTGACGAACGGGCCGAGCATTCAAGGGTTCCATCTTCCCTATCGAGAAACCTTGAGGCTTCAATACGGAGGATGGAAGCCGACATCCAGCGGTTAAAGCTGCAGCTTGAACCACAGAGCGAGCACGGACACGGGCTTGGCGATCGAAGGCGCAGGTCCCACTCTGTTTTACGAAAGAGAAACCAACGAGAGCATCCCGATGCAAGAGGTGAGAGACAGCAAAATTATCAACCTCATTCTTCCAACTATTCTCACCATCTTCCACACCATCAGGGCCTATGCTGGTATCATCAAAGGTACGGGCACAACGCTGTACACCGTACACAGCCTTGTAGCCACAGTTATGCTTCTTCACATATTGCGCCAAGTAGTCTCCCGAAGCATTACGTTTCCTTTTCCTCTCATCCAACTCAATGGTGTTGGTACCACAACAAATATGGTGCACAAGCTCTAAAATGGTTGCAACCTTGCACATATTTGGACCCAATATCTTCAAATCTCAACGCTCCAGTTTTCTCACTTCACCCAACTCAACCACTTTCTCCAAATCCTCAAATTTCAATTTCCCAACCTTCAAATTCTGGCATTACTCTCACTCCAGTCTCTCAATCACAAACTTTAAACTAGAAAGGCATGGGACAAAAGGGTCTACATCCCCTGCCTACACCTCATTTCCTCAAGTAGCTCGTCCATTTCGTATTTTTGACCCACTTTCTCTATTTTCATTCCTGGTGGACACTGGTGCTGAATGCAGTGTCATACCAATTTGTAAGGCCGACAAAGCTTCTGCCCCTTCAGATTTAGTTCTGAAGGCAGACAATTCGACCAATATTAGGACCTATGGAAGGCGTAACCTTCAAGTTTCACTCGGTCTCTGTCGGGTTTTTCGATGGACTTTCATCATGGCCGAGGTAGATTGTCCAATATTGGGCCTTGACTTTCTTTCGGCTCACGACCTCCTGATCGATTCTTGACAACGCAAGCTTGTCGACCGCAAAACTCTCCTCACTGTCTCAGATTCGTACTCACCTTCTCAGAGTTCTTTCTCTCTATTCGTCTCTGTCCACCGAGCCACCATTTCAGCGCCTTCTTCAGGAGTTTCCTGAGCTCACTCTTCCTCCTTCGAAGGACAGGCCCATTAAACATATTGTGGTGCATCGGATCGAGACAACAGGAGGTCCTGTATTCTCACGGCCACGCCGTCTAGCACCAGATAAACTCTCTGCTATGCGTGATGAATTCCAATTCATGATTGATTCAGGCATTTGTAAGCCTTCCTCTTCTCCGTGGGTCTCTCCCTTTCACATTGTGCCCAAATCCACGCCGGGGGAATTCAGAGCAGTTGGGTATTACAAAGCTCTTCACACTGAAACAATTCCTGATCGTTATTCCTTGCCGTGCTTAGCCGATTTTACCTCTTCTCTCCATGGCTGTACGATTTTTTATCGCTTGGATCTGGTTCGTGCTTTTAACCAGATCCCTATTCACCCAGATGATGTCGCAAAGACTAACATCACCACTCCGTTTGGTGCTTTTGAAATGGTCAAGATGCCATATGGATTGCGTAACTCTGGGCAAACTTTCCAGCGCTTTATGGATCAAGTCCTTAGGGGTCTTCAGTTTGTATTTTGCTACATCGATGACCTCCTAATATCATCTTCCTCGCTAGAGGAACACCTTTCTCACCTCCGCCAATTTCTTTCTCGTCTTCGGGAGTACGGTATCGTACTAAACACCTCCAAGTACCTCTTTGGTTTCCCACAACTCTCATTCTTGGGGCACCATGTCTCGAGTGCAGGGATTAGCCCACTCGAAGATAAAGTTACCGCGATGCGAAACTTTTCTCGTCCTACATCACGCAAACAACTCAGGAGTTTTTGTGGCATGGTCAATTTCTACCACAGATTCATCCCTAAATGTGCCCCGGTCATGCAACCTCTCAATTCTATGCTCACCAAGACCAAAAAGAACTCTTCTCTTGAATGGTCCGCTGAGGCGAGCGATTCATTCTCTCGCACCAAAGAGGCTGTTGCCCTCGCTGTGGAATTGGTTCATCCTTCTCCAGGAGCTCCCATCAGCGTCGCCTCAGATGCATCCTCAACCCACGTAAGTGCAACCTTGCAGCAGAAAATTGGAGACCAATGGCAACCTCTTGCTTTCTTCTCTTGCGCTCTTACAAACTCTCAAAAGAGATATTCAACGTTCTCTCGAGAACTCCTCGGAATATATCTTGCTGTCCGCCACTTCCGCCATCATTTGGAAGGGCGTGAATTTAATATTTTTACTGACCATAAGCCTTGGTCGCAACCTCTCAATTCTATGCTCACCAAGACCAAAAAGAACTCTTCTCTTGAATGGTCCGCTGAGGCGAGCGATTCATTCTCCCGCACCAAAGAGGCTATTGCCCTCGCTGTGGAATTGGTTCATCCTTCTCCAGGAGCTCCCATCAGCGTCGCCTCAGATGCATCCTCAACCCACGTAAGTGCAACCTTGCAGCAGAAAATTGGAGACCAATGGCAACCTCTTGCTTTCTTCTCTTGCGCTCTTACAAACTCTCAAAAGAGATATTCAACGTTCTCTCGAGAACTCCTCGGAATATATCTTGCTGTCCGCCACTTCCGCCATCATTTGGAAGGGCGTGAATTTACTATTTTTACTAACCATAAGCCCTTGGTCGGTACATGTTCGTCTCGTAGTACTTCGTCAGTACACACTGCAGTTGACACTCGTCATCTTGACTTCATCCTGCAGATGATGAACGTTATTCGCTACGTTCCTGGTTCTTCAAACGTCGTACCGGACGCGCTCTCTCGCATTTCATCGATTTCGGGCACGCAACTCTCCTACACTGCGCCCATCGATCATGCAACAATAGCGCTTGCCCAGGAACAAGATGGAGACACGCAAACGCGTCACTCTTCTCAACTCGTAGTTCGCGAGGTGGACTTGCTTGACAGTCCTTCCAGGCGCATCATGGTTGACTATTCAATTCCTGACTGTCCTCGTCCTCTCATTCCTCTCGCTTACCGTCGGCACATCTTCGACCAAATTCATGGCCTCTCACATCCTGGCGTCAATGCCACTCGCAAGCTCGTTGCACAACGCTTCGTTTGGCCAGGCATAAATGCCGACGTGGCCAAATAGACTCGCTCATGCCTACCATGACAGCGTGCTAAAGTCCACCGCCACACAAAAGTTCCTCTGGTCCCTTTTCCTCTCCCTTCGTCACGTTTTGACGCCGTTCACATCGATCTAGTAGGTCCTCTTCCTTACTCCCGTGGTTGCAATTATCTTCTCACCATAATCGATCGTTTTACTGGCTGGCCAGAGGCGGTTCCTATTTCGGACATCAGAGCTTCCACTGTCACTCGAGCTTTCGTCTCAGCATGGGTTGCTCGTTTTGGTGTTCCATCAACGATCATGACTTATCGTGGCAGCCAGTTTGAATTCCATTAATGGGATGCACTCATGTCAGTCCTTGGCTCCTTTCGCCTTCGTACTACAAGCTATCACCCCAAGAGTAACTCTAAGGGAGAATGTCTGCATCGGACCATCAAAGCAAGCTTACGCTCCACTGATCCAAACATAACTTGGGTGGACAAGCTACCTTTGATTCTCCGTGGCATTCGCTCGTCCTTGAAAGAGGATTTGGCTTGCTCTGCAGCGGAATTAGTTTATGGTACTCAACTTCGTCTATCTGGTCAATTCTTTTCTTCCTCTGACCGACCTCTACCTTCTCACCTATATCCTTTTTCATACGTACATAACCTTGTAGGGGTGATGGCTGAAATTAAGCCAACTGCCCCTAGAGTGCCTGCTAATTATAAAACCTTCGTGCCGAAGATGACAACATGCTCCCATGTTTTCGTCCGTCGCGATTCAGCTCGCACTTCGTTACAACCAGTCTTTGACGGACCCTTTCCCGTTATCTCCAGGAAGCCGAAATTCTTCGTCCTAAAGCTTGGCACCAGGCAAGATACTGTCTCTATCAACCGCTTAAAACCCGCTTATACCAAAAATGTTCGTCTAGAACCCTAATCACCTCATTCTCCTCCTACTATACCCCTTTATGGTACAGTAATCTCCCAAAACAACCTAACCCCCACCTTTTTAACTACTGCCTCTCCAACTTCACCTTCCGTTTTTCTGCCTCCTCCTCCCTTGTTGCAGGAACCCTCGTCAGTAGAAGTGAATAGTCAGAAGCAAATCTCTCCCCCACTAGGCACTCTGTCAGCGGACAACGGGACTCAAGATTCCCACATCCCGCTTGACGCCATCTCGGAAGGAACCAGCAAGTGGATCACTCTCGCTCCGTCAACCTTCTCTCGTGCCAGTGCCTCGTTCAACGCTAATGTCACTGCCACAGCAAATCTGTGTCTTCGTAACCCGTAGCCAAACCAATGGCACTGTCACACGCTCCGGTCGCGTCGTCAGGAGGCCTCGTTGGTACTCGGACTTATAATCTGGAAATAGTAAAAACGTGGGTTAACCTTCTTAAGGGGGGATTGTTATATCAATGCCTCTGGGCATTCTTATAATAAAAACCTCCTGGTAGACTTAAATATATATATGATCATTTATTATGTATTAAATTCGTTTGATTATTTCACTTTAACTTTGTTAATTTAATCATTCAATTTTGCTTTAACTTTGTCAATTTAATCTTTTAATTAATTTACTTAAACTTTTGTAAATTAAATCATTTTATGTTAAACTTAATAAGTAATTAATTCATTTATTTTACTTGTCAATTCATTTAACGTAATACAGTTCCAAACAACATCTCTTAAATTTCACACACAAACAAACAAACACACGTTCCCAGCTCGATCAAAATAGCACGCTATTCCGCCCACTCGACTGGCAGCTTTCTTTGTATAAGGGTCGGTAACCATTCCTTCTACAATTCATTTACCTCCAAACAAATCATACTTAGTTAATTCCATTTTCTCTCACAATTCTTTGCAAACGACCATACGAGAGTAGATCCTAATTATATTTACTTCTCATTTCAGCCCCAATTTAGTCCATCATAGATACTCTATATTATTCACTACATTACTACACTATAATATATATATTATTCACCTTATTGTTTCACCATATTATTCCACCATATTAATTTCGCATCTTGTTACTGTAAATCATATGTTAAAATATCTTACATTGTATACCTAACCTACTTATTTCATTGTACATTCGTTGATTTTATGAATATATATGTATATATATATATATATATTTGTGTAATTGTCTTTCTTAAAGCCCAAGTCATTATTCAAAAAATTTATTTCGCTGTCTCCTTAGGCCTAAAACTAACGGCAGACAACTTCGATCAAACAAATTTATGGTTATGGTTTTCGAAACGCTATTTAGGCTGATTTATTAATAAGAATTATCACATAGATAACCATATACTATATCTGATTTTAACTCGCTTCCGAAATTTTATTTGACTAGAATACCAATATTTTCTTTATCTGTAAGTTAGAATTTTGTTTATCTCTGTTTTTTATTTAGTTTTAAAAATAGGTTCAGTAATAATCTCAAGCTAACTACTAAAACCAACTAGTTCAGCAATAGATAAATAATATGAGCTTGAACGCCTGATAGGTTAAATGATTAACAATAAATAAAAATAGTAATCATTAAAAGAATAAAATAAAACAAATAGAATAATAATAGTAAAAGAGACATATAAATTATATATATATATATATATATATATATATATATATATATATATATATATATATATATATATATATATATATATATATATATATATATATATATATATATATATATATATATATTCCATTATAATGAAGGGTGACGCGAAGTATCTGCAATTCGTACATGGTTCTCCCTTGAATTCCTTTAGGATTTTTAATATTCTTACTCATTATAAATTATGTATTTTCTTAGGGTTTTTTTTATAGGGGGAAAAAAAGAGAAAAAAGAAAAGTCTCTCTTTTTGTAGATATTTGTCAACACTTTTAATATTCTAATTTCTAGATAATTTTTTTAATATTATAATTCATTATAAATTATATATTCCTTTCTACTTTGATATCATAAAACCCGAAGATGAGCGGACAGCTCGAAACTTTGTTTATAGCCAATAAATGAAGATGAATTTATCCGCATTCTATGTACTCTAATTTCTGGTGAAACAATCAATAATTATCAAAATAAAAAATAACCCAAAATTGCTGCTTAAAAAAAATAATAAACACAAGGGCAAACTTCTTTTGAATCTTTCACCCACCTATTTCTACCACTATCCAAATACTTCACCAATCTTAAAACGTCGATTGTCGAGTCTCATTCCATTTGATGCCGATTTTTCGACACTTAGAATATGTTGATATTTACATCGGAATTATTTTTTTTACAATTGCTTAGTAACGGGCTAAGTAGACAAGAAAACAGTCTACACGGAGAGTCTTGTGAATTTTTATGCATATTTAAGAAAGAGAGATAAATACAGTTTGTTTGTTTTCAAGAGAGATATTTACACTTAAATGAGGGCTTAAAACCCCCTGCTCCTGGTCATCGATCAACGTGTGAACCTGCCGCAGATGTCTGCCGTTCATTAATTTCGTCTTAACTATGCCAGCCACTTGGACTTGGCATAATTAAGGTCTCATGTGGAAACTTGCTTGAGGAGTAGCCCACAGCGGAAGAATAAGTCAGAATTTCTTTCAGAAATGGGAATTAACTGCAGCCGTCGAGTTTAGAAGTAACATTCACATTAGAGAGACCGATCAGGACCACACAGGAAAGCAATCCCCGTCTCTGTGTATGTTGGAAGCAGTTATGGGGCAAGTAACCGTGAGGTGGTGGCAAAAAGGTAGCGGCAGTTGATTCAGTCGTTATTTTAACAAGTCTGTGGAGTGCTCACATTGCAAGAGCACTCCAAAGAGAGCTAAAAAATGAGCATTTCGGAGTCTTATAAAATCTTATAATGGGTTCACGGTAAATCAAAATAACATTCCATGTAGAGAGAATACAAATGATAAGTTCACAAATTGTAAATACTTCTCTTTTTGATTATAATTACATTTAAACAGCCTAGTTATATTTCTCCAAATTATTGTTATTCTCTCAATCACTCGCTTATTTTTACCACAAACTAAATAATTTTTATTTCCATTACCTGTATATGACGAAGTCTCAAACGAATTTATAAAAAAGAAACGAAGGAGTGGAATATAGTAAACCCTGGTTAATAAATATAAAATTCATGTAAAAGTCTATAGATAGTACTTTCCATTTTATCTTTTCAATATATTTAATATAAATCAAGTTTAATTGATGACAAAATAAGAGAAATAGTGACAGTTGGCAACCATAAGCGATAAACCCTTGAATACAACAAATGTAATGGTTTTGTTTTGTTTCTGTAATATGTAGATATTATTGATAAAAATACAAATAATTTTACTTTAAATTAATGTTAATGTAATTAAAAAGAATAAATTTAATATATTGGAACTAATTAAATGTATTAAAATAAATTCGAGTGAAAAGTTAAAATACTGCATGTCCGCTGGTCATATATGTAAAACGAGAGCTGGACTAAGTTTAAGGATGAATTCTAATATCTACGAAAATCCACATCTGAAAAGAGAGAGAGAGAGAGAGAGAGAGAGAGAGAGAGAGAGAGAGAGAGAGAGAGAGAGAGAGAGAGAGAGAGAGAGAGAGAGAGAGATAGCGAGAGAGCGAGAGAGAGAGAGAGAGAGAGAGAGAGAGAGAGAGAGAGAGAGAGAGAGAGAGAGAGAGAGAGAGAGTGTTACAAGGAAAAGAAGTACCTCAAAGGCGTTGCGGCCCATATCGAGGAGGCACTTTTTGTGGTTTCGATTCTTAGCATGTACTGATTACTTGCTATGAGATCATCAACTTTTCAAATATAATTTGTCAAGTCTACTCTTGAACGGTTCAACACTGCTACTCTCAACAACCCCGCTGGTAGTTTATTCCATGTGTCGCAAATGTCATATGTGAATGACTTACCCACCGGAATGGTATTGAATCTGGGCAGCTCCACCTTCCACCCGTGATTTCGAGTCATATTCCGGTTGAGGGTAAAGAATTTGGTAGAGTCGACATTTTCAAATCCTTTCAAGATTTTAAAAGTCTCTATTAGACGACCGCGCAGTCTTCGAGTCTCTAACGAATAGAGATCGAGCTCTTGCAGTCTTTCTTGGTATGACTTGTTCCTTAGCGATGGGATCAGTTTCGTGGCCCTGGCTTGCACCTTTTCCAGACGATCGATGTCTTTTCAATAATGAGGAGACCAGAACTGAACAGCAAACTCTAGGTAAGGCCTCACCAGGGAGTTGAACAAGGGTAAAACAACCTCTTTTGTTCGAAAGCTGAATTGCCTCTTGATGTAATCCAACAAGCGATGAGCCTTTTTCTCCACCTGTAAGCACTGCTTCGAGAATTTGAGATCGCTGCTAATCAGCACACCTAAGTCCTTCTCGACATCAGTAGACTCAAGACGCATACCTTGTAGCTCGTAGCCTGACCGGGGGTTCGCATACCCGATGTGCATCACCTTACACTTGTCTAAGTTGAAAGGCATCTGCCACTTGTCAGCCCACTCGCCGATCATCCGTAGGTCATCTCTCAACATCTCGATGTTTTCGGGATTCGCTACATTAGCTCCAAGTTTTGTGTTGTCGGCAAATTTCGCTAGACGACTCAACAGTCCTTCATCTATATCGTTGATGTAGATGATGAATAATAGAGGGCCTAGCACGGAGCCCTGAAGGACTCCGCTCGTTACTGACGACCACCGAGAGGTGTGGCCTCCGATGGTAACCCTCTGTCACCTGTCCGACAACCAACTTTTTTACCACTTTGCGACCTTTCCTATTATTCCCAGGGCATGTACTTTCGCCATCAGTCGGCGGTGGGGGACTTTATCGAAAGCCTTTTGGAAGTCCAAATAAAGTATGTCCACCGCTCGACTTCTGTCAAACTCGCTCATTATACCGTGGAAGAATTCAAGCAAGTTCGTGAGGCACGAGCGCTTTCTTTGGAAGCCATGCTGTGTGTCTCTCAACAGGTCGTGAGACTCTAAATGATTCATTATCCTATCCCCTATGATAGCTTCCAGTACTTTGCCCACGATTGAAGTTAGACTTATTGGTCGGTAGTTTACTGCGGTGCCACGGTCCCCCTTTTTGTGGATCGGGGTGACATTGGCCATACGCCAGTCTGCAGGTACTTCGCCACTGTCGAGCGATGAGTTGAAGATCTCAGAAAGATGAGGGCTCACCTGATCTTTCACCTCACGCAGTACTCTCGGCAGGAAGCCGTCAGGACCTGGGGATTTATACGCATTTAACTGACCTAGCCTTCTAGCAACTTCTTCGGAAGTTGTAGTTATTGCTTCTAGTGATTCTAACTCGCGATCTATCACTATCGGCGGTCTGGGTATCTCTCCGCCCCTTTCCCTCGTGAAAACCGAGGAGAAGTAGTCGTTGAGTATGCCAGCTATTTCTTCATCTGAATCCTGGAGAACGCCGTCGGCGTCCCTCAGGGGTCCGATGCGTTGGCGTACTAGGTACCCTAGTAGACCTTCTGATCCATTCAAAGAGGGCACCTTTGAGTGAACACTTAAGAAGGCGAAGTCCTCTAAAGGGTCAGATTGACGCTCTAGAGAGCACTCGAGCCACGCTTCAAATCTCCAAGCGGCTATTTTTCAAGACTTTGTCTAGTCTCGACTTGAACTGTTCAAGAGAGTTGCTGTTGACAACTTCCACTGGAAGTGCGTTCCAAGTGCCGGAGATGCTATATGTGAAAGATTTCTCACACAAAACACGCTGGTAACTCTTCAGTTCAAGTTTGTAGCCGTGGTGTCTGGTTCTGTTCTCGCTAAGCTGGAAAATATCCCTGTAGTCTACAATGTCGAAGCCTCGAAGTATTTTGAACACTTCGATAAGCTGTCTACGCAGTCTCGTGGTCTCCAGCGATAACAAGTCTAATTCCCGTAATATATCTTTGTAACTCTTGTGTCTGATAAAGGGAATCAGTTTGGTTGCTCTGGCTTGCACACGTTATAATCTTGCGATATCCTTTCGAAGCGAAGGACTCGAAAATGTATGGCATACTCCAGGTGCGGTCGGACAAGGGAGTTATACAAACACAGTTTTATCTCCTTGTTCCGATATCCAAACTGTCGCTTTATATAACCTAACATCCCTTGAGCTTTCTTCTCTGCCTCAATGCACTGCTTCGAGAACTTGAGATCACTAGTGATAGTTACACCCAAGTCCTTCTCAACGACGGTAGATTCAATAGCAGTACCCTTAAGGATATACTGAAATTGGGGGTTTCGGTGGCCGATATGCATCACTTTGCCTTTGTTCACGTTAAAAGGCATTTGCCACGTGTCCGACCACTCCCCAATCTTCCGAAGATCATCTTGAAGGCGGGCAGTATTTCCTTCCTTTTCGACGTTCAAACCAAACTTGGTATCATCGGCAAATTTAGAAATCTTCGCAACCATGTCCCTGTCCACGTTGTTGACGTAGATGATGAACAGTAGTAGTCCCAGGACAGAACCTTGAGGAACACCGCTAGAAACGGGCACCCAATCAGAAGTCTGTCCATTCAACACCACCCGTTACCGTCTGCCACTTAGCCAGTTCTCTATCCAACTTGCTACATTTCCGTCTATGTCTAGCGCACACACTTTCCGAAGGAGGCGGCGGTGTGGTACCTTATCGAAGGATTTTTGAAAGTCTAAGTAGATAACATCCATCGCCTTATCTATGTCGTGCTAACTGAAAACGAAGTGGAAGAATTCCACAAGATTCGTTAGGCGTGACCGTTGCCTTCGAAGCCCGTGCTGAGAACTCCTCATTCGCAAGTTGGAGTCTAAATATGACGTCATTTTGTCCACCATGATGTTTTCCATGAGTTTACCGACTATTGAGGTTAACCTAATAGGTCATTGTTTGACGGCTGGCTAGGGTCTCCTTTCTTGAAGATAAGAGTCACCTCCCCTTCACGCTAGTCTCTAGAAACGCGTCCGGCCTGGATTAACATGTGGAAGATTGTGCTCAGATGTCGTGACACTTCATCGCGCAGTTCAGTCAACACTTTAGGTAGAAACCCGTCCGGGCCAAGGGACTTATTCGTCTTTAGATCAGTAATCTATTTTTCTATTTATCCTTGAGTGAAGTCCGTTTCCTTCAGTTTTTCCCCCAAGTAAGAATCCGTGGGCTGGGGGTCGGGACCACACTCTTCAGTAAACACTGAAGAGAAATAGTCGTTTGGGGGTTTAGCATTTTCTGCATCTGAGTGCTTTACTGCCCCCTCCTCAATCACTATAGGGACAATCGTGCGATGGATTTGTTTACGGGTGTTTACATAACCAAAGAACTCCTTTGGATTCTCCTTGCAATGTATCACCACTCGGAGCTCCTCGGCACGCTTCGCATCCCTTATGCTGGACTTCACTCTCCTAGCTAGCCTACGGTAGTCCTCAAAGTCTTCAGAAATCTATGACTGCCGGTACATCGTTATTTTCTCCCTCAGCAGTTGACCAATTTCTCTATTAAACCACTTTGGTTGAACAGAAGACCGACGAAGGCTTTTCAAAGAGATGAATCGTGATTGAAAACTCATGGACGTAATTTTGAAATCATTTCCAAGAATCTTCAACATCCTCGCATCAGTCAATCAAGCACGAAGTCCTGCAAAGTCTGCTTTTCTCAAATCAAGTTTCCTCGATTTACTAGTCGCAGACTCTACTTTGGGGACCTTGACTATAAATCTGACTAGTCGGTGATCACTGCCACCAAGCTCTTCGCCTACAGAAAGATCCTCAACAATGTCATCCTCAGAGGTGAAAACCAATTCGAGGGTATTATTGCCTCTCGTCGGCTCTCTCACCCATTGAGTCAGGAACTCGTTGTTCGCGAACTACAGGAGTAGTGCGTTCTCGCTACAGGGTTCTCTGGTTTCCCAGGCAACTTGGGTATTTAAATCACCCATGGCGATACACACACTGTCTTAAACAAGTTCACCCAGTAGCCGGTACAGATCCCTGTCCTTTTCAACGAGTTGGGCAACAGGGTCTGTAAAACAGCAGGGTCCTGTATCTGGCCTGACCTATATCTAGGTCAACTCCTAGTAGTTCGTGGTCGATACAATGTTACAGTTCGTCGATTTGACTGTATCCTTGACATACAGCACCACACCGCCACCCTCTATGTCTGGCCTATCTTTATGGAAGAGTTGGTAACCGGGAATCGTGAATTCACCTTCAAAATCTCGGTTTGAGGTTTTTACCCACGATTCTGTTATGGCCACCATTTCAGGTTCTTCCGTCGCTACGAGGCCACGAAGTTCTAGAAACTTCTTTTTGATTGACCTCGCATTAAACAGAAGAGCTTTCATGGAGTCCCCGAATGTAGGACTCCCTACGCTCTTCCGTTTCCCGTCTAACTTGTCTCTCTATTTTCTTTTGGTGGTGTGGTGGCTCCCTTTCTAGCGACCTCCGCGAAGGTCATTTTAGGGGCGACTTTGGCATACTGGCGCACGTCCACCCCCACTCTGGGCCGGACCGTCCTTTGAGTCCGCTCCACGACATCTTGTATCAGGTTTGAGAGTACAGCCTTTCCTTTAAAGAAAAGGTGCACCCATCCCTTTGGTAGAGATCGTTCCTACCATAAAAGATGCAGTAGGGGTCGACAAAAAACACCCCCTCCGCTCTACATAAATCTGCTAGTCATCGGTTCAATGAAACGTCCCTCGAGTGAGCGATCCGGCTTGGATCTCTTCTCGGTAGCATCCCGACCACGACACGCCTGCGGGTTTTCAACCCACAGTCATCAACAACCTCCATGGCCGTCTGAAGGATTTCGCCTGTAGGGCTTACCCTGCCTCCTGTGAGGTAGAGGGGGTAGAGGGCAACGACTGAACTCTCAGAAATCTGAGATTTCTTAGCCTCTACTTTTATCTCGTAGGGCCCACGTCCTGGGAGGCAGCCTACTCTCACACTGGTGCGAAGGCGGGCAGCTAGCATGGGTTGCAGATCCCTTGATTGAGAATTACCAATAAGGATAACCCTCGCACATTTTGCAGCAGAGGACAGTCTTCCCTTTCAGAAGCGACTTCTCTGTTTCCTCTTTCTTCTCCATATCTTTCTACTTTTTCTTTCTTTCCTCCTATCTTCCTCTGATTTAACTTCTGTTTATGCTTTCTCTTCTTCTGTTTCTACTTTCTCTTCTTTTTTGTTTCCTTTCTTCCTCTTTCTCTTATTCTTTTTGGCCCGTTGAGCCAGTCCCGCAGCAGCTGACTCCAGCTCTGGGACGTTGGAAGGCTAGCGTGGCACTGCCGATGCAGTGTTCGCTTCTTGGGTGAGGGTCTCGTCGGCGGATCCATCAACGTCGGTGGGAGATACATCGTGAGCCGACTCGACCTCTGGTCTTGAGGACATCTCGCGATCCTGTCCTCGAGACGGCAAAGCTGCCGCGCATGTTCAGAATCTAAGTTCTGCAGCTTCCTCTCTAGTGCTTTAGATTTTTGCTCTGATGATCTATATAGATCCTTGAGCTCTTGTACTTCTCCTTTAAGTACACAGTCAGTGCAGCACTTGTCCTTTTTGCACACCGAACATGTGAATTTAAGAGCAGCCGGTCCTTTCTTTCCAGTCATGCTGAACACTTTATACCTCTGAATACTTTGCGACCACTCAATAAAAAAGAAGGGGGGGTTGGTGAGTTCGCCCTGCGTGAGTCGCTCCCGCCTATCCATCTGAGACATTTTGGATCTTTCAGAAGTCACGCTCATTTTACTGCTGTTCGTCCGACCGAGTCGTTCAAGCCCGCCGTACCGTGGCTCCCAACCAAGCAGCACTGACAGCATCCGAAGAGGGCTATCGATTTCGCACAAGGTGAACAACGTAACATGCCCCGTACTAAACTCCTACTAGTTTCCTTCAAGGTGGCAAGGATTTCGGCGTAGCGTTCAATGGATATACCGCCACACCAAGAGACTTGACCCAAGGCTTTGTGTTGGCCTGGCAACCAAACTGGAAACAAGGCCCGTCACCTCAGACAGTTGCTACCAGAGGCACCCCTCAACGGTCACTGGGAATGGTCAGTAATTACGCGCCAGGAAAGGGATTAACGGGGCACTTACCCTCATCGCATTCATCGCCCTTAGGATCCCTCTAGTTCTAGTCTCTCGTAACTAGTGCACGCCGATTGGCGTTATTTATTAGAGGTTCCAAAGCCTCTCTTCTGACGCATGATCTGGCTGTCAGGTCCTTAAATTTAGATAGATGAAGGATAAAGCTGAAAGGATAGTACAGCAAACTCTCGATATAACGAACCTCAATATAACGAATTTCGGATATAACGAACTAAATTTCCTGGCCAAACTCCATCGGGTTTAACAGGCAAGCGTTACGACCAACCTGAGTGTGTGTTGGTGTGTCACATGTCTCCTACAATGCAAGGTTCGTATCAATATTATGTTGTGTAGTCTACTTAACTTCATTAGTAATTACATACGTATTACATATCCATGACGAACTTGGTTCTTTATTTGCATTGCTTTTAACGCCCATCGGGTTTAACGAACTTTCGGCTGTACCGAACGATCCCTCCTCCCCATATAGTTCGTTATATCGAGAGTTTACTTTAGTTGTTTTTTTTTTAATCAGTCGAAGGGATAGATAAAACAGTAACAGAATACAAGATAGAAGAGTAGAAGATGGACGCACTTTGTCTGGAACCTCATTCCAGTCCAATTCGACAAGGGTAACCCTATCAGGGGTACCATAAAGGTACCCCCTGAAGATATAGCTCGAAAAATCTATGGTACATGCAAGCTCTCTCCTTACGACAAGGGGGCGTCGAGAGAGAGAGAGAGTTACATAGAGTTACACCTGAAGGAAATTTGCATTGAATAGTAATTAAATAAAATAAATATGAAAACCACTTACATACACCTGAAAGAGTTATATTTTTTGTAATATTATTTTATTTTGTAGCTTATGCTAAACAATTCAAATATTTGCTAAGTGTTTGTCTAATCTCATATTAAATGAGTCTATAGTTCTGCTGTCCACTACCTCGTTTGGCAAATTATTCCAATCATTAATAATCGAGTAAGTGAAGAAGTTTTTTATTACATCCATAGTGGCTCTTTTACCCTGAAGTTTTGAATCATGTCCACGGGTGGGACACTCCCCTGTCAGTGTGAACAAGTTATTGGCATTAACGTTGTTAAATCCTTTAAGTATTTTGAAGCACTCTATAAGCTGCCCCCTTAGTCTTCGTTTTCTGACGGAAAATAGATTGAGTTTTTTTAGCCTCTCGTGGTAAGGTTCGTTACGTACTGACGGGATAAGTTTTGTCGCTCTGTATTGTACAGCTTCTACTTTATCTATGTCTTTTATTAAGTAAGGGGCCCAGAACTGTACAGCGTATTCGAGATGGGGCCTGACAATACTTTTATATAGTGGCATAATTATCTCCTCGCTTTTATAAGTAAAGTTTCTTTTTATAAATCCTAGTGCTGTGTTAGCTTTGTTTGCAGCAGCTGCACATTGGTTTGATGTTTTTAAGTTTTCTGTAATTATTACTCCTAAATCTTTAACTTGCGGGGTTGTGTTTATTAAGCCGCCTTGCATTGTATAGTTGTATTTTTTGTTTTTTGTTCCGCACTGAAGAATTTGGCATTTGTCGATATTAAATGGCATTTGCCATTTCTCAGACCATTCGGTAATTTTATTTATATCAGCTTGCAGGCTAGCCCTGTCCTCTTCGCATAATACTGAGTTACCTATTTTCGTGTCATCTACAAATTTAGATATGATATATTTATTCCAACGTCTATGTCATTGATGTATATAGTAAATAAAATAGGCCCCAGGACTGATCCCTGGGGAACACCGCTGGTAACAGATACCCAGTCCGATTCCACGCCATTTATTATCACTCTCTGCTTCCTGTTTTTTAACCAGCTACTAATCCATCCGCATATATTACCGTTAATTTCTAGCGTACGCACTTTGTTCCTGAGTTTCTGGTGGGGAATTTTGTCAAATGCCTTTTTGAAATCTAGGTAAATTATATCTAATGATTTAGTATCGTTATATAGGTTGAAAAGGTTATGGTAAAAGTCAATTAGGTTTGTTAAGCACGATCTCTTAGACCTAAAACCATGCTGGCTATTTCGTATAAGGTTATTGTTTTCGAGGAACTCTACTAGCCTGTCTCTAATGATCGTTTCGAGCAACTTTCCAACTATGGAGGTTAAGCTAATGGGTCTGTAATTACTGGCCTGGTTTTTACATCCCTTCTTAAAGATAGGTGTGACGTTAGCTTCCCTCCAATCATTAGGGATGACCCCATGCTCGAGAGATTTGTTAAAAATGAGAGCAAGTGACTCTGCTAACTCATTATGGACATGTTTTAAGATTCTAGGGTAAAATTTATCAGGGCCAGGAGTCTTGTACGAGTTCATTTTCTTTAATTTATCAATTACTAGTTGCAGATTTACATCCAGGTGTCTGACCTGTATAGACTCGTTGTTATCGTTATTAGTATATCCTAAGGTGAAGACTAAACTAAAAGACTCGTTTAGGATATTAGCCATACCCATATCATCTGAAATAATTTCACCCAACTGGTTTTTCAAAGAGCCAATCCCGCTTCTCATTTTCCTATTTCTATTGATATAAGTATAGAAGTGTTTGGGATCAGTGGTGCTTGCTTTTGCTATCTCGATTTCGTATTGACGTTTCTTTGATCTTATGAGCGTTTTAACTTTTCTTCTGCTAGTGTTATATTGTTGGTTAACTTGATAGCTTCCATTGTGTTTTAATAATGTGTGGAGACGGTTTCTATCTCTAATTGCTCGTTTGATGTCATTATTAAACCACGGCGGCTTGCTTCTATTCCCGTTACCATTCCTTGTCTTAAGAGGAACATGGTTTTCTTGGGCTATAAAAAACAGTTCTTTAAATTTATTCCAAAGTTGATTTACATCTTCTATTTCTATCAGCTGCTCGTGAATATTTCCCAGGGCTTCTCTGAGGCCCTCTAAGTTAGCTTTACTGTAGTCTGGTACTTTTGAATAGTTATTGGTAGTTGAATGCCTGGCATTTAGATCAAAGTGGATTAGTTTATGGTCACATGTACCTATATGTTCCGCTACGGCCAGAGTTGATATTAAATTATCCTGGGATGCAATAACTAGGTCTAGTATATTATTTCCTCTGGTTGGCTCCCTTACGCATTGGTGTAAATAATTAGTATCGATGAAATTTGTCATTAATTTTTCTTGTTGGCTAGTCCCTATATTCAAGTCCCAGCAGATATTAGGTAAATTAAAATCTCCCAGTAATAGCGATTGTTCCTCGTGTAATGTTTCTTGTAAGATTCTATATAATTCCAGGTCCTCATTAACGGTAGTATTTGGGCGACGGTAAACAGTGCTTATGTTTATTTTAAAATCTCGTAAATGTAGTTTATCACAGATCAGCTCCACTTAATTATTTGTAAGTTCTACTTCAGTTACTTTTAATTCTGATCTTATATATAGTCCCACTCCTCCTCCAAGCCTTCCATAGGCCCTGTTTTTGTAAAATAATCTATAGCCTTCTAGCATGTATTTACATATTAAGAGTTACATAGAGTTACATAGAGTTACATAGATACACAGATCACACGGGCCTTACGGCCCAGACTAAGGTGATCTGGCCTTAAATCTACTGCCACTTACACATAGAATAGTAGAAGTAAAGGATAGAAAAGTTTTAGGCTCTCCCCACCCTCCACTCCCTCCGGCAAAAGCCGTACATGAAATAATTTGGGAAAAGTACCTTGCAGGTGTAAGAAGACAGTACCTGAAGGAAATTTGCATTGAATAGTAATTAAATGAAATGAATATGAAAACCACTTACATAAACCTGAAAGAGTTATATTTTTGTAATATTATTTTATTTTGTAGCTTATGCTAAACAATTCCAATATTTGTTAAGTGTTTGTCTAATCTCATTTTAAATGAATCTATAGTTCTGCTGTCCACTACCTCGTTTGGCAAATTATTCCAATCATTAATAATCGAGTAAGTGAAGAAGTTTTTTATTACATCCATAGTGGCTCTTTTACCCTGAAGTTTTGAATCATGTCCACGGGTGGGACACTCCCCTGTCAGTGTGAACAAGTTATTGGCATTAACGTTGTTAAATCCTTTAAGTATTTTGAAGCACTCTATAAGCTGCCCCCTTAGTCTTCGTTTTCTGACGGAAAATAGATTGAGTTTTTTTAGCCTCTCGTGGTAAGGTTTGTTACGTACTGACGGGATAAGTTTTGTCGCTCTGTGTTGTACAGCTTCTAATTTATCTATGTCTTTTATTAAGTAAGGGGCCCAGAACTGTACAGCGTATTCGAGATGGGGCCTGACAATACTTTTATATAGTGGCATAATTATCTCCTCGCTTTTATAAGTAAAGTTTCTTTTTATAAATCCTAGTGCTGTGTTAGCTTTGTTTGCAGCAGCTGCGCATTGGTTTGATGTTTTTAAGTTTTCTGTAATTATTACTCCTAAATCTTTAACCTGCGGGGTTGTGTTTATTAAGCCGCCTTGCATTGTATAGGTGTATTTTTTGTTTTTTGTTCCGCACTGAAGAATTTGGCATTTGTCGATATTAAATGGCATTTGCCATTTCTCAGACCATTCGGTAATTTTATTTATATCAGCCTGCAGGCTAGCCCTGTCATCTTCGCATAGTACTGAGTTACCTATTTTCGTGTCATCTGCAAATTTAGATATGATATTATTTATTCCAACGTCTATGTCATTGATGTATATAGTAAATAAAATAGGCCCCAGGACTGATCCCTGGGGAACACCGCTGGTAACAGATACCCAGTCCGATTCCACGCCATTTATTATCACTCTCTGCTTCCTGTTTTTTAACCAGCTACTAATCCATCCGTATATATTACCGTTAATTCCTAGCGTACGCACTTTGTTCATGAGTTTCTGATGTGGAATTTTGTCAAATGCCTTTTTGAAATCTAGGTAAATTATATCTAATGATTTAGTATCGTTATATAGGTTGAAAAGGTTATGGTAAAAGTCAATTAGGTTTGTTAAGCACGATCTCTTAGACCTAAAACCATGCTGGCTATCACGTATAAGGTTATTGTTTTCGAGGAACTCTACTAGCTTGTCTCTAATGATCGTTTCGAGCAACTTTCCAACTATTGAGGTTAAGCTAATGGGTCTGTAATTACTGGCCTGGTTTTTACATCCCTTCTTAAAGATAGGTGTGACGTTAGCTTTCCTCCAATCATCAGGGACGACCCCATGCTCGAGAGATTTGTTAAAAATGAGAGCAAGTGACTCTGCTAACTCATTATGGACATGTTTTAAGATTCTAGGGTAAAATTTATCAGGACCAGGAGTCTTGTACGAGTTCATTTTCTTTAATTTATCAATTACTAGTTGCGGATTTACTTCCAGGCTCCTTAGTGATGGGTGTCTGACCTGTATAGACTCGTTGTTATCGTTATTAGTATATCCTAAGGTGAAGACTGAACTAAAAAACTCGTTTAAGATATTAGCCATACCCATATCATCTGAAATAATTTCACCCAACTGGTTTTTCAAGGGGCCAATCCCGCTTCTCATTTGCCTATTTCTATTGATATAAGTATAGAAGTGTTTGGGATTAGTGGTACTTGCTTTTGCTATCTCGATTTCGTATTGACGTTTCTTTGATCTTATGAGTGTTTTAACCTTTCTTCTGCTAGTGTTATATTGTTGGTTAACTTGATAGCTTCTATTGTGTTTTAATAATGTGTGGAGACGGTTCCTATCTCTAATTGCTCGTTTGATGTCATTATTAAACCACGGCGGATTGCCTCTATTTGCGTTACTATTCCTTGTCTTAAGAGGAACATGGTTTTCTTGGGCTATAAAAAATAGTTCTTTAAATTTATTCCAAAGTTGATTTACATCTTCTATTTCTATCAGCTGTTCGTGAATATTTCCCAGGGCTTCTCTGAGGCCCTCTAAGTTAGCTTTACTGTAGTCTGGTACTTTTGAATAGTTATTGGTAGTTGAATACCTGGCATTTAGATCAAAGCGGATTAGTTTATGGTCACATGTACCTATATGTTCCGCTACGGCCAGAGTTGATATTAAATTTTCCTGGGATGCAATAACTAGGTCTAGTATATTATTTCCTCTGGTTGGCTCCCTTACGCATTGGTGTAAATAATTAGTATCGATAAAATTTGTCATTAATTTTTCTTGTTGGCTAGTCCCTATATTCAAGTCCCAGCAGATATTAGGTAAATTAAAATCTCCCAGTAATAGCGTTTGTTCTTCCTGTAATGTTTCTTGCAAGATTCTATATATTTCCAGGTCCTCATTAACGGTAGTATATGGGCGACGGTAAACAGTGCTTATGTTTATTTTAAAATCTCGTAAATGTAGTTTAACACAGATCAGCTCCACTTCATTATTTGTAAGTTCTACCTCCGTTACTTTTAATTCTGATCTTATATATAGTCCCACTCCTCCTCCAAGCCTTCCATTGGCCCTGTTTTTGTAAAATAATCTATAGCCTTCTAGCATGTATTCACATAATAAGTCTTTTATGCCAATTTGTAGATGGGTCTTATTTAAGGCTATGATGTCAACCTCTTCCGTTGCTATTAGACATTTAAGTTCTGTAATATGTTTTCTAAGGCTACGTGCATTAAAAGTTATTATTTTGATTGTACTGATTTCTTTTGAAGGTGAGCGGGTGAGACTATTCATTAGTTTCCCTGTCTGTGGGTGGGGGTGGGGGTCAGGGCCGGGGGAGAGAGAGAGAGAGAGAGAGAGAGAGAGAGAGAGAGAGAGAGAGAGAGAGAGAGAGAGAGAGAGAGATATTCCACTTAAAATGTTTCTACGGAATGTAGAGGTTACCACTATATGAGGAAGATCTTAGTTCGCCGTCATCCTAGAGTATCCGAGCTGCAGAAGAAGAAGATCTCTTACCAGTTATAGGGTGCTCCTCTGACAAGGGGGTAGACGCATCCATAACCAGTGACTCCTCCTCGCAACAAGCTGCTCGCTTTACCAAACTGGCGAAATCCACCTCCATCGAGCCTCCAGTATACAAAGAAGCAGCCGTTACGGGATGGCCCCAAATCGTGGATTTCTGGTGTTTTGTTTCCCGAGGCGGTGGATGAAATTCCACCACCATCGAGCCTCCCGTCTTCAACGAAGCAGCCATTACGGGATAATCGAAAATCGTGGATTTTTTATGATTTACCACAACGGAGGGTGGAGCAAATTTCACCATCACCGAACCTCCCGTCTTCACCTAGGCAGCTGTGGATTTTTGCTGCTTTGCCGCTCGAGATCGTGGATCGAATTACACTTACCATCACATTCTCGCTGAGCTACTCCTCTAAGCACCAACGTTACTTATCTCTGCGAGACTCGTTAGCAAGAATGATTCGAGCTCATTTCTATGCACCGGACTACTTCGAGCAACCTTGATGAGCTACGATGAACCGCTACAAGTGGACGTGGTTTGAGACCTAACCCAGCAAAAGTTTGTCCAGTCAAAACGACAACACTGGAGCAAGAGGAAACCCCTAAACTAACCCACGATTTCGTTCGGGCACAGTGATAAAGAAATTGATAATAACAACAATAGTGATAACGAAAAAATTCCAGTGCAAATAAATTTAATAATGTAATTCAGTGCTATTTTTTTTTTTAAAGTGTAAATAGTAAAAATTCCAGTGTCCGGTGATGAAAAATAATATTAATTTTGCTAGACTAAATTAAGTGTGCAAAATACGTATCAATATTAATATAAAGTTAACTCCGTAATCCTAAGTTCCGTTTAATTTGAGAAAAGTGGTGTGGTGCATCCACACAAAGTTAGGTAAAAAAAAAGAGGTTTAGTTCGCGATGAGGAACTGCAGATACTACAAGCGGAACGCTCTAATCAATGTTATTAAATCGCTTGGCATAACATAGGCTAAACAAAGAATCTCATAACTGCTGACCCCTCTGAAATCTCTGTTTTGCAGTCAAGAATAATAAAAATGTTTTAGTGGTGCGTACTTACAAAGATGTATGAATGAAGAATATATAAAGTGATACAAAACCCTCAGGTGCGCTTAAGAATGAAATTTTCAGCTGTAGGCAATAATGGAAGTGAAGGATAGGCATAATAAAGTTAACAATAATAAAGTTGCGGCACGCGCACACAAGCACGCGCGCAAACATATTTTTATTCGAATTTAAGAGTCGCAGGTCCTGCGTCCGAACGTTTTAAAGAACCTCAGAGTACCGTAAAAATGTGTGCAAAATAATTATCTCTAAATACTTAATCTTGTTTTAAAACTCCGTATTCTTGAAGGGGAGTGTTATGGAGTGGTCACGTTGCAAGATTGAATGAGACAACCAAAGAGACCTAAAAAAATTAGCACCTGGGAGTCTTATGATATCTTATAATGGGTTCACGGTAAACCAAAATATCATTCCAAGTAAAAGGAATACAAAAGATAAGTGTTGTAAAGGAAGCACCGTTCACAAATTATAAATACTTCTCTTTGGCATTATAATCACAATTAAACAGCCTACGTATATTTCTCCAAATTATTGTTATTCTCTTAATCACTTGGTTATTTTTACCACTAACTAAATAATTTTAATTTTCATTACCCGTATATGAAGAAATCTCAAACGAATTGATAAAAAAGAAATGAAGGAGTGGAATATAGTAAACCCTGGTTAATAAATATAAAATTCATGTAAAAGTCTATAGATAGTACTTTCCATGGTAACACTTCAGATTCGGGGCGCACGGTAGATGGCGCTGTTAGTCGGCTACAATTTTGGGCTACAGCATATTTCTTATGACGTCAGACGGTAGCGTCAGATGTGAACAATATCGGCGTAATATTTTTTTGTGTAAGTTTCTTAAATTAGTTTATGCGCCTCTAGATAATCTAAAAGTTTTTCGCGATCATACAAAGTAAAGATGAATGTAATTGGGTAGACGATGGCCGGATCCTAGGCCTAGCTTTTGGGGGGCTATTTTGGGCTACTTTTCGTTGTTACTTTTTTAGAGATGAAATCGAAGAATTTTATGGTGATTTTCGTTTTTATACTGGGGGGGGCTATGCCCCCCCAAAAGATTAAAACTCAGGGTCATCGCAGTGTTATCCCCGCGGCGAGCCGTACCCAACAACAAGCCGACGCTCAAAATAATCGCATCCAGCGATCGTCTACACAATTACCAAGCCGAATTCGAATAACAAAGAAGCACATGGAGAGCACGAAAACACAATAACGAAAGAAAACATTTGCAAAACGGGTCCTATTTATAAGCTACGATGTTGCCAGTAAGAAGCTGTTGTCGTTCGCAGTAAACAAAAAATACGAAAACAAAACAAAGAACAATAAAAGACATCAAGAAACCTAACCTAACTTAGAAAAAAACTATAAGCGAGCAGAGCGCAGATATTCAGTAAATAATAGACTAAAAATTACAAATCCCCAAGAGAACAAAAAAATATAACGCACTGATTGTCACATCTGACGCTCCCGTCTGACGTCATAAGAGATATGCTATAGCCCAAAATTGTAGCCGACTAACAGCGCCATCTACCGTGCGCCTCGAATCTGAAGTATTACCCTTTCCATTTTATCTTTTCAATATATTTAATATAAATCGGGTTTAATTAATGAACACAAAGGGATTTATAGTTTAGATCGCTAATAAGAGAAATGGCGAGAGTTGGTAACTAACAAATGCAATGGGTTTTTTTCCTGTAATATGTAGATTTTAGTGATTAAAATAAAAATATTTTTATTTTAAAATAATGTCAATGTAGGTAGAGAAAATAAATTTAAGGTACCACTTCAGTTGCGAGGCGCACGGTAGGTGGTGCTGTTTATATGCTACAATTTTGGGCTAGAATATATATCTTATGACGTCAGACGGTAGCGTAAGATGTGAACAATTACGGCGTTATATTTTTTTGTATATGAGTATATACTGGGGGCTGCGCCCCCAGACCCCCTCAATTGATTGAAACTCAGGATCATTGCAGGGTGGTCCTCCCCAAAGGGATATCTCCCCCACGAACAGTCCCCTTGAATTTACTGTTTTTTTTTTCCATCAACTTTTTACTGGCAGAAAACCTAACCTAATAACAAACAATTCTTACTTTCATAGGTTTCTTGATTAGTTTATGCGTCTCTAGATAATCTAAAAGTTTTACGCGATTATACAAAATAAAGCCGAATTCGAATAACGAAGGAGCACTTGCAGAGCACGAAAACGCCATAACGAATCAAAACCATTTGCAAAACGGGTCCTATTTATAAACTACGACGTTGCCAGTAAGAAGCTCTTATCGTTCGCAGCAAACAAAAAATACGAAAACAAAACAAAAAAACAATAAAAGACATCAATAAACCTTACCTAACTTAGAAAAAAAACTATAAACAAGCAGAGGCGCAGATATTTAGTAAATAATACAGACTAAAAGTTACAAATCTCCCCAAAATATATAACGCCGTAATTGGTCACATCTGAAGCTACCGTCTGACGTCATAAGAGATATATTGTAGCCCCAAATTGTAGCCTACTAACAGCACCACCTACC
Organism: Ceratothoa steindachneri; assembly: GCA_963969495.1. Classification (NCBI taxonomy): domain Eukaryota; kingdom Metazoa; phylum Arthropoda; class Malacostraca; order Isopoda; family Cymothoidae; genus Ceratothoa; species Ceratothoa steindachneri. The sequence continues at coordinate 3,467,307 of OZ018329.1, forward strand.
ATGCGCCCCGAATCTGAAGTATTAGCAAATTTAATATTATGAGAACTAATTAAATGTATAAAATATACTTCGAGTGAAAAGTAAAAATACCACATGTCCGCTGATCATATATTTAAAATGACAGCTGGACTGCGTTTAAAGATGAATTCTTTTATCAAGAAACCAAGCAATGGATTCGCCACTCCCCCCGTAGGGAGGAGCTTGCGCTTCGCTACTAAGATTAAAATTTAAAATCTATAAAAAAAGCAGCCATGGTTAAATTTTTATAAATTTTCTGAAGTTTGCCAATTATAATAATTTTAAAAAGGAACTCTAAACTAAATTTCCCCTCTTTTAAAATATCACGTTGCTAAAATATAGTTATAGAAGAAGATATAGGAAAATAAATATCTGAATTTCACCATTTGTAATTCTTTGGGTTTTTTAAAATTTTACAAAATTTCGATACTTATATTTATATCTCAATTTCACCATTTTGTTTTTTGATATTATAAAAGAATTATTAGAAATAACTTTGATAAAAAACATAAGTCATAACCAAACTAAGATGAAATTATTATTCAAATCCTAAAAAAATACACTTCTTAAATTATAGAGTTATTGATTGATTGATGATGATGATGGTGATGATGATGATGATGATGATATGATGATGATGATGATGATGATGACTACCATCTGAAGACGAGTCCAAGCTCTGACCGAATAAAAAATATTGAATCCAGCTCCATGATTCCTTATACCTTTTGAAGAAGTCTCCGATAACCAATTTACCTAGCCTACTATGCAAGAAGAGAGCTTCCTATTTTGGAGTCGCATCCTTGTGATTACAAGGATGCGACCATATAAGGAAGCAAGGCACCTGAGGAGAGCAAGCTTTGCGAGATGCTATACGCTTCCCTGAAAGTCGCACTCTTAAATCTCATCGAAGTCTCCTCTGGTTTTATCGCGATATGTGCTCAGAGCAGAGACGTGGACAGGCCCCTGTTTGAGAAGGGAGTGGACGCATTAAAGACCATTGGCCTTGAGGCGCTCCCCCTCCCCCGCAAGCGGCAGCTAACTGAAGTGTGATCTGCTTCAAAGTGAAGAGTTGGGTTGATGAACACTCGGCTGAAAAGATCCAAAAAGAAATAGAGAAACAACACTCATTGGTAAAGATCAGGGAAATTGTTAAATTCCGTGAACCCTCCCATGTGTTCAAAATTATGTTTATGTCAACCGAAATGGCACACAAGACAACGACAGAGGAACTCTTTATCTTCAATATGAGGATCCCCGGGACTAATATAGAACAGGAAAAATTCATAGCATACAAATGTGTTTTGTATACTATAAGCTCAAAACTCACACATCGGCGAACTGTCTCGAAAAAGGAAAGCAGTGTTGCAGCAAATGCGCCATAGAAGGTCACCGCTTTAACTCATGAAAGAGCACTGAGAAGAAATTCATGAACTGCAAGGGCGGAAATAGGATCATGGTTCTAAACTGCCCGAAGAGGAAAGAAATCCGGAAGAAGATGGAAGAAGAAAACAACAAGTCAAAACTGAGTTCGTACGCAAGTGCCGTGAGGAACAGTGATGATATGCTACCAACGAGGGGATCTCCATCAGAAATGAAAATCACGAACGACTTGAAGGTAAAAATTCTCATTTGCATCACGCATGCAAATGTTACTAATGCAGTTAAACCCGGATGCTATAGCAATACCCTGAACGCATTACTTAAGGCAAATAACTTGCCATCAGTCATTATGCCCTCGAACACCGAATGATCTAAGGCATTCAAGGAATCCGTGATCAGAAGTAACATACAAGTTAAATCTGGTCTCGAGGCGACTATCGGGAGAATCCGAAAAAGAAAGAAGATAAAGAAGAAGAAGATCATGACTCAACCTCTTCGGAGAGTGGCGAGGGCCCACACACTCGCACTCGTGCTACGAAGAGCAAATCCAAAATTCCGAGTCCTCCTCCGAAGAGCCAGAAGCCTGGACACACTAAAGCTCTCCCACAGGCCAAAAAGAAGAAATAAAATAAGAGGAAACAACGGTAAAAAAACCCATCACATCATGCAACGGAACGCACTGAAGATACTGGAAATTAACACCAATCGCTGGACGACGAAAAGAACTCTTTATCGAAACGTATTTAGGGAAATTGAGTCATATGTCATTTTAATTTCGGAACACGGTATCGACACACTTAATGAAGAAATGAAAATTTGGAATTACGATATTTTGGTCACAAATTATTCGCCTGAGTGCTACGACGGAGCCTCTATTGCGATTAAAAAAGGGGTCAAATGCAGGCAAATTAGAAATCGTGAAGAATGATATCTCGCGATAGAGGTCAAACTCGACATTGGAAAGTTTGTCATAGCTGCCGGATACTAGCCGCCAAGGAGAGACTTTTTACCACTTCAGTCTCTCACTAGCCTATTTGGTAGAAGATCCCCAACGATACTAATGGGAGATCTGAATGTGAGGTGCCGGGAGTCCGGCTACAGAACCTTCATTGTGATCGGAAGGAGTATGGACATTTTGCTGCACAGAAACATAGTCTAGCGGAATGTCTCAGACTTCCCACTTTTGTCAGAGGAAGGAGCGCCACGAAACCAGACATATGTCTGGCCAATCGTCAGCTCCCGTTTAATTACTACATACATGGAACCAGTACAGGTACCATAAAGTGATCATATAGGGGTCCTACTCAGCATCAACAGGAACCCTATAGAAGCCCTAATCGTAGTTAAAAAACAACTACAAAAAAACAGACTAGGCACTTTTCGCACGTCTCCCCGAGGACTATCAAAGTCAAACTTGGATAAGGCAATTCTTGGGGAGATCGAGCTTGTACACCTAAATCCAAGAAAATAAAAAAACAAAACAAAACAACACACCACCCTCCCATGCTATCTACCCGTATCATCCCCTCACTTCTCTCACCTTACGATCATGAAGTATCTCACAAAGATTTTTGGAATAAAATCAGGCGTCTCAAAGGATCGACTGTTAGAATGAAAAAAAATGGAAATAATGAACGAAGCAGGAAACATAGTAACGGAAGAAGAAAGTATCGAAACAATATTTCATAGTTATTGGAGAAAAAAATTCACTATAACTGTAGTTAGGACGAAAATTATGATATAGAGTTCGAAAGAGAAATCATAGACGAGATTAATACCCCGAGTACATAAGACGCATCTGCACAACCAGGTGGATAGACAGCGCGACGGAGACCCCGAGATTACCAAAGAGGAACTACTCGGCGCGCTTCGCTCATTCCGTTAAAAGGCCCCAGGACAATCGGGGCTAACAAAGTTAAAATTTGAAAAGGCACCAGCTAACATCATAAAAGGAAAGATAAGACTTTTCAATACACGATTCTTTCCAGATGCTTACAAAACGGCTAAGATGATTTTCTTGCCGAAGCACGGAAAAGATCTAACGTTGAGAGAGACCTACCGGCCAATTTCACTCCTGCAATTTGGTGGTCAGCTCTTCGAGAAGATCCTCGACCAAAGACTGGTGTCTCGCCTGCAAGAGACTCCTTGTACAATCCGATCCTGTTTGGGTTCGGAAAAAAGCGAAGTACGGAGATGGCAATAAATGTCATCACGGAAAAGCTTGCCCAAGCTAAAAGGAAGAGGAGTTACGAGAATATTGTTTGTCGAGATGTATCAAAGGCGTGGAGAAGATGTGGCAAAGAGGAATGCAGTCCAATATCCTACGTCTGGGCCATGGAGAGAGCGGCGTATATCAGTTTGGGGTGCGTGGACGGAACGAAGTTTCCGCTCAATGCACGCCTCCCCCAAAGGGAGTGCCTGTCCCCCAACTCTCTACTCGATTTACACCGCAGATGTCCCAACCCCTGTGAACCTCCCTTGCCTCAACATTCAATACGCCGATGATTTCAGCCAGATAATCCAGTGTCCTTGGCGTAACGCGCCTATGCAAGCTCGTATGACGGCGGCAGAGATAGAAAGATTAAACATCTACGAGGCCAAATGGAAAATAAGAACTAACCAGGATAAATTCAAGATAGTCCCCATTGGGAGGAGATTACTATCTGATGTCAGGGTGGGGGATAGACGCTATCCCCACACCACTGAGTGCAATGTAGTCGAAATGAAAATTACTTCATCCGGGTACAGGAAGCAGGTTGCAGATTTAATTTCTAAGGCCTCGAACGCAGTCTAAACTCTATTCATGTTCAGAAATCTCCGTGAGAGAAGCAAGAAGTTATACAATGCAATAATAAGATCTACGCTGCTCTACTCCGCTTCCGCATTCTCTTGTGCCTCGAAGACACAACAGAGGAGACTACAAGTCGAGCAGAATAATTGCGAGTACCTAATTACGGGTACACGCAAGCGAGAAAGAAGACGCCAAAAATAGATCACAGGGAGGAGGAGTTAAGTCCCATTAACAGTCATTGAAGAACGGCCAAGGAATATGCAGGAACTGGTTTATCTAGTACTTAATGATGAAATCATTCAAATAATTAACTAGAACAGAAGAGGTAGAAGTCGCGGCAAATTTCCAAGCTCCTCTAGCCTAGTGGCTGGCGGGGACGAAGTACCGTTCTACACATGAAACGAATGTTAAATACCAAGGACAAAGACAATAAGCCGAATAAGACAAAATAATTCCGAATTTGAATAAAATATACTGATTAAGACTGAATTAAACCAAATAAGAAAAGAAGACAAGAAGAAACAAACACTGAATTACATACACTACAAAATTGACTCTACATAACATAACATAATTTTACGGATGACAAAAGCCACAAGGGCCTATCAAAGGTCATCCGCATCTGTCAAAACCCACCAACAAAATGCATCCATAGGATTGTGTCTGATCATGCTAAGGAAGCGAAATGGTAGTGTGTCAGGATGGAGCGAGGTATGTAGTGGGGTGCTTTTCGCTATTTACATTAATGATATTCCCAGTGCAATAAAATCAAAGATCAAGATATTGGCAGATGACACTAAGGTATATAATGAAATCAAGGTATCTGAAGACATTGTGAGATTGCAGGAAGATATGAGGAGCATGGAAGAGTGGTCACATCAATGGTTGATATCAACCAATGCAAGAAAGTGTTTTGTTCTGCATATAGGTAGTAATAATGAAGGAGCTGTATATGAAATTAATGGAGCTGAAAATGTTTCTTCTGATGTTGAGAAAGACCTTGGAGTGCTGGTCTCATCTGGTTTGAAGTTTGAGAAGCAGATTTCAGAGTGTGTGAAGAAAGCTAATTTTGTATTGAAGCAGGTTAAGCAGAACTTTCACTTCTTGAATGTTGAGTCTGTATGAATATTATATAAAGCTTATGTTAGACCACAACTTGAGTATGCTATTCAGGCATGGTTTCCTTACCTGCAGAAGGATATAAAAAAAATGGAAGATGATCAGAGAAGAGCTTCTAAGCTGCTACCAGGATTTGAAGTAGGAACAAAAGTAGGAAACCATTATGGTGGAATCAGGAGATAGCTAGAAAAATTTCAGAGAAGAAAAGGGGCATATCAAAAATTACAGGTAGAAAATAATATTCAAAATTTAAGTGATTATAGAATGACTAGGAATGAGTTAAATCTGAATTTTTGCGAGATCGTCGATTCCGCGTACGGGTGGGGGGAGCTCTCTCCGGCCCAAAGGAGCAGCAAGAGGGTGTCCCGCAGGGAAGTGTCCTCAGTGTCACACTCTTTGCCCTGAACATCAACGGCATCACCTCGGTGCTGCCGGAAGATGTTCTCGCTACGCTCTACGTGGACGACCTTTCGATCTCTTTTGGCGCGGCCCAGATGCCAACTCTGGAGCGTCGACTCCAACAGGCATTGAACCGCGTCTCTCGCTATGCCGAAGCGCACAGGTTTCGGTTTTCTTTGGCCAAGACTAAGGTGGTGCACTTCTGCCGCCATCCACGGCTTCACCCTGACCCAGATTTGTTTCTTAATGGGTTGCGCCTGGATGTGGTTGAGTCGCACCGTTTCCTTGGTCTTGTATTCGACCGACGCCTCACCTGGGAGGCTCATATTCGCAGCCTTAGGGTCTCTTGTACCCGCGCCATGGACATTCTCCGTTCCGTAACGTTCAGCGCTTGGGGCGCTGATAGGGCTACTGCCTTACTTTTTTATCGATCCTTTGTTCGCTCGAAGCTCGACTACGGATGCGAGTTTTATGCATCCGCAGCCGAGCGTTTATTGCGGAAGGTGGATTCGATCCACCACACCGGCCTTCGCCTTGCGACCGATGCCTTCCGCACTTTCCCCATTGAGAGCCTGTTGGTCGATGCTGGGGAGATGCTACTCGCTCTGCGCCGCGTGCAGTGCATCACTCGCCTGTACGCGCGAGCCCAGCGCCTCCCTCAGTCGCCAACAGCTCTCACTGCATCCGCAGCTGATCTCGATGGTGCCTATGCCGCCGAGAGACGCCAGTCATACCCTAAGCCCTTTGGGTTTAGGGCCAGGAAACTCCTTCGAGAGCTAGATATAGCTCTCGGGCCGGTGGCGCCCCTGGTTCTGCCCAGGACGCCACCCTGGAGGGTACCACATTTGGCTATTTGTCGCCACGCCTCTGCTCCCAAAGCTTGTACTGCGCCGGGAGTATTGCGTTCGACCTTTTTGGAGCACACATCGTGTCATGCTGGAACCGTGCCAGTGTATACGGATGGCTCCAAGTCCCAAGAGGGGGTCGGCTTCCACACCGTATCCCCTCTGTTTGAAGTCAGCGGGGCTCTACCAGGCGCTGCGTCTGTCTTCACGGCCGAGCTGGTGGCAATACACCACTCGGTACGGGAGATTACGCGACGTGCCCGGTTCGGAGACCGGATTGTGATCTATAGCGACTCACAAAGCGCCCTGAGTGCTCTCGGGGCATTGGAATCTCCGCATCCCCTGGTTCGCGATATCCGTGACGCCACGGTTTTGGCGAGCCGGGCAGATGTCGAGATTATCTTCTGCTGGGTTCCTGGACATGTGGGAATTGCGGCGAATGAGCGCGCCGATGAGGGCGCCAAAGAGTCCGCGAGGACTCTGCGACCGGACCAGCATTTCACTCTTCCTCACACCGACTACATGGCAGGAATACGGGCAGCTCTTCGGACTGCCCGGCAAAAAAGATGGGAGACGGTCAAAGGGAACTTAAAGTTGCATGCCATTGCGCCGCGACTGTTCCCATGGACCTATCCCCCAATGCCGCGGCGGCTTCAGGTTGATTTCTGTCGTCTCCGAATCGGACACACTCGTGTGACGCATCGCTATCTGATGGAGCGCTCGCCTGCACCCTATTGCAACGACTGCGTCGTCCCCCAGACTGTTCGGCACATTCTTGTCGAATGTCCCAGTCTGGGTGATCTTCGCGCACGACACCTGTCCCGGTACCGGGATGGGCGGGGTCGCTACCGCCTGTCCCTTGTGCTCGGGACAGATTCGTGCACATTGACTTGTGGACTTGTTGACTTCTTGGGGGAGGCCGGCCTTCTCCCTATTATTTAAGCAAGGTTTGTTTTTTTTGTTTATTTACTTTGTTTTTTTTTTTTTTGTTTTGTTTTTTGTTTGTATTTCTTCCTTTAGTTGCACGCTCCTGCGCCGGGGGGACCTCTCCCCGACGCACCAGCTTGCTTCCTTTCCCCCTTTTGGGGTGTTTTTTTTTTTTTCTCTCTTTAATTTTATTTTAAAGTAGCCTAGAACTAGGCCAGTTTTAATATGGCGACTAATGCCCAAGAAGGCAGTCTCAGATGAGCTCTTAAAAAAAAAAAAATAAAAAAATTCTGGACACAATCCTCTGGATGTAGTTTTCCTGGGAGTTTGGGTGCCTTGAAAAAGAGGCCGCTTGACTCGGATGACCCATGATGAGCCCTTGTGGCTTTTGTCATCCATTATATTATATTGTGGGGGACTTTGATTTTGTCTTCCCCTGGTGATGGTGCTTTTTGTGGGTGGGTTTTGACGGAGGCGGATGACCTTTGATAGGCCCTTGTGGCTTTTGTCATCCGTGTAATTATGTTATGTTATGTTACCACATGCTCCCATTTGCTTGGATCTGAGATCTTCATAGAGGAAAATACCTGAGTAAAAATTATCTAAATAGACAATATGACCTTTGTTTTCAAAGTCACTGAGTAGTGAAGTAACTACTCTATGTCCAAGGCCTTTACCACTAACAGGTCCAGCTTCTTTTTGGTGTAGACAGTAAATTTCAGAAGATAACCAGTATGTGAGTCACAGAGTGACCAAATTTAAATTCTCCACTTTGAAGTTGGTTTTGTTGTCAAATATTGTTTGAAGAACAGTCTTCCCTTGAATTTTACCTTTGTTTCATCTACACTTATTTCCCTATTGCTTGTGTAATGTGTGTACAATCCACTGACAACATCCAGAAATGGCCTAATTTTATCCAATCTGTCATCTGTACCTGCAGTTTCATTACTGCAAAAATGATCGAATAAGTAAATACTGATCCCTAGACATTACAGTACTGAAGCCAGGTGTAGAGGCAAGGAAATCTTTTTGTTGGAAATATCACTGCAGTGTAGACTTATGAACCATACCCATAACAATTTCTAATCACTTCCAGATATATCAATCCACTTTCTGAATCTAGATCTAGGAGAGAGCGACTGCTCCCTATCAATAATTTTCTTGGCATCCTATTAATTTCTGTGGCTGTAATTTCATAACATTGAAAAGGACTAAGATTCTTAATGGCAATTACTTGATGAGACCCACTGAAATCGATTACTTCTTGAAGAGAAAACAAATTTGTATTTTCCTTACTTACATTGACTTTTTTCCATTTTAGTAGGTCTCCTACCTCCTCACCAGCATCTATATCAATAATTTCATTCTCTTCATAATCATCAGTTGACAAATTTATCAAATCTATATCTTCACTCTCTTCATCTATCGAGAGACACTGAGTCACCAGCAGAAAAAAAAATCTTGAATACTTTCATCTGGTAGGCTTCACTCTAAATCCATGCTGGCCTATAAACCTGTAATACAAATGGAGAATATTGTGAAACATAATGTAAAACTGTAGAGGTATGATATGAAAATGTAAAAATATCTATAATTATAAAATACAAGTATTCATTATAATAGTAAAATAAAAATGACCTGAATGGAAACTTACAACAGCAAAACACTAAACACTATGACAGCTGCATACTGCCCCTAAATCTGGAGCTCACAGAAGTTTATACTTCACGCAAATGTAAGAAATTGAGTCAATTTGAGTTGCGAGACTCTTGTCGCCTGTAACAGTGAAAAAAAACATTTTTTTCAGTAATATTGACTTTTGTCGACTGTTGCATTGAATGTTTAACTTTATTTGGGCGATAAAAGTCGATCATTGCAGCAAAAGGGTTAAAGAAAAAAAGAAAAGGTTCTATGGTGTTTCCACAATTGAGGAAGTTTGGCTATCTGATTGGTATAGAATGTTGTGTTTGTTTTGGTCCTAGGGTTAAGTTGGATATAAAAATATGGTGGTAGAGGGAATGAAGGGATAATATTTGATTAAGGATTTGGTGCCTATCATATTGAGGTTGCATGTAATAGGGAGAATTTTAGTTTCAGCATGAAAGTGATGCATGTGGGGTAGATTTTATGTAGTCAGTTATGATGCAGAAGGTACTATTTTGAACTGTATCTTTCCATCATTATTTGGACTACTTTTTACTCCGTTGTTTTTTTCAGGAAAGAAGCATAAATATGCTTTTTCAAACAAAATTTACTCTTTGCATTATTAATAGACCCTAATTTATCTAAAAAAAAATCATATTTAGAGAAATATTAAAATGTCTATGAATTCAGCTTGGTCAGGGGCTCGTCCCCATATTGATGAATCTGAGTTACTTTGTAAGACTGGCTGTGGCTATTATGGGAATCCTGCATGGGATGGACATTGTTCAAAATGTTATAAGGAACTTGTTCAAAAAAGAAAACAAAGAAAAACTGTTTTTGATCCAACTCAGATTAAGAAGTAAGTATCACTTTTGTATTATAGACTCTCACAGGCTATGGATGATTACTTAGATATTTATCTCCTTCCACATGACTTTGCTCCCAATCATTTTATGCATTGCCTCAAATATGTTACTACATCAGCTGTTATATTTTTTTAAAAACTCATATCCATTCATCTTTTCACTGAATTGAATTTATAGCTTCAAGAGTGTGTTAATTAAATGCTAATAAAACCATTGTATATGAGCATAATATTTATTAAAGACTAGTTTCAATATGAAGTTTACCATACCATCTTCATTTGTGTACCCAGAATAGGCATAGTTTGTCAGTTTTTGATGTTTGATTACTGAGGATGGATGGGGAATGGCATCAAAGCTTTACTGATGTCAAGTGTTACCAAGAGTGTTCTCTGTGGCTGTGCTTCATTGCTGCCATTGTAGCTTCCTTATGAGTGGATGGTGAGTATAGTGGTCTGAAACAATGTTGTTCAAGTGCTAAGGGAATGTATGGAGTGATTTAGGATAGGATGAAGCATTTAATGCTTTAGAGGGGGTAGAGAGGAGAGAGGTGGGACACTGGGACAATGTGAGGAAGGCAGTGTCAGGTTTATGGATGTGATGATTGTACTGTGCTTCCAGATTTTGGGTAATCTCATTGAGTCACTGTAATTTGCAATGTTGGTGAGCGCTTGTATTTCATGTAGTCTAAGGTGTCTTAAGGTGTATGTTGCTGATGTTGTCTTGACCACAGTGCTTGGGGTTGTGTATGATGTGATTTGTTTGGCAGTTTGTCTGGATTGGTTGGGTAGAGTTGTTTACATTGGATGACTCATCAGTCATCATGTGTGGCTAATGTGAGAAGTGTTTGATGGGAGTATGGTGTCTGTTGTGGTGATTGTATAGTGTTGCTGTTGGACAGTATGATACTCTTTAGTGTTTTGTAGTTTGCTGGTGTTTGTTCTTTGTTAAGTGTTTTGACAAAGTTTTCCCAGTGTAATATTTTGTTCAAGTATTATTTTTTTGTGTGTGTTTAAGAGTTTGCATTTGATGAGTTGTCTTGTGTGAGAGATATTTGTATGTCATATTGTTTGATGTGGCTTTGAATTTCTGGTATGAAATTGAGATTGTGTTTTTCTGTTGCCTCTGAGAATGTATTTTTTGTCTGCATTTTGCGTGAATGTGTTGAAACTATGTACAAGGCTGTTGATGTCTGTACTGTTTAGTATTTTGAAGTACTCTTGCCAGTAGTATTTTGAAGTGAATAATTCCCAGTTGCCTCTTTTGTAATTTGTGAAGGTGTGTGTGTGTGGCCAACTGGTTTAATTCTTGTGATTGTTGTAATAATGATTGGTAGGTAGTCACTTGCTAAGGATTTGATTACTTTTCAGGATGTTGTGGGGTTGAAGTTGAGGGGTTGCATAAAGTGTTGTCTGGGGATGAAGGTTGGTAAAGGGCTTGATGAGAGATATTAGTTGAGTATTTGTTAGCATGCCTCTGCTCCCAAAGCTTCCACAGCACCGAGAGTACTGTGTTCAGCCCTTTTGTCACACACTTCATGTCATGCTGGATCTGTGCCAGTGTACATAGATGACTCAAAATCCCAGGAGGGGGTTGGCTTCCACACCGTATCACCTCTGTTTGAAGTCAACAGGGCACTACCATGTTCTGTGTCTGTCTTTACAGCTGAGCTAGTTGCAATACACTGCTCAGTACGGGAGGTAATGTATTGTGCCCGGTTCAGAGACTGGATTGTGCTCTTGGAGCATTGGAATCTCCGCACCCCTTAGTTCATGGTACCTGTGCTGCCATTGTTACTGTGAGCAAGACAGATGTCAAAATTATCTTCTGCTGGGTTCCTTTACACTGTGGGTTGCAGGAAATGAGGGTGCCAAAGAGTCTGCAAGGACTGCCTGATCAAACAAGCGTTTTACTCTTCTTCACATTACATGCCAGTAATCAGGTCAGCCCTCCAGGCTGCCTGGCAATAAAGATGGGCAAAAGGGAACTTAAAGTTGCATGTTATTGCAAGTCACCAGATGGGCTCTAAAAAAAAAAATGCATGTTATTGCGTCACAACTCTTCCCATGGATCTACCCCCAGTGCCCTAATGGCTTCAGGTCACTTTCTGTCATCTTCAAATTGGGCACACTCACAAGATGCTTTGGCATCTAATGGAGCACTCCCCTGCACCATACTTTGATGACTCCATTGTCAGTCAGACATCAGCACACTCATTCAATGTCCCAGTCTGGGTGATCCTGTATGTTATCTATCCCAGTAGCAGGATGAATGGAGTTGCTACTACTTGTCCCTTGTACTCAGGATGAGTTTGTGCACACAGACTTGTGGACTATATGACTTCTTGGAGAAGGCCAGTCTCCTCCATTTTATTTGACTGTTGTTGGTTATATGCTCAGCACAAGGGGGAGGCAGTCCTCCCTCCCTGATGCTGGACCATGGTTCCTTCTTGCAATTTGTTTTGTTTTTTTTCATTTTTGTTGGTTGTTTGCTTTTGATTCTGTTTTTGCTTCTTTTTTTTTTACTGTGGATTTTAAAGTAGCCTAATGTTTGGATGAATTTTTAATTACAGCCACTTATGCCCATGGTGGCACTTGTAGGATATACTCTCTTGATTGAATAAATGGAAATATGTTGGTTTCATTTTTTAAAAAAAAGTACATTTTCAAAATAAATCCTTTATTGCATGTAGATTTATTTAAAGACAAGTTTTATTAATAATGAAATTTAATAATGATGTTTCTATGAACATTTATCATATTTACTTTTGTTAAACAATATCAAAAAGCTTGTAACATTTATCCTTCTCACTCAAAGTTTTTGAATTTAGCTTGGCTTGATTATCATCACTAACTATAATTTAAGAAGGGGATTTTTGAGTATTTGAAAAATAATTTCATCTTAGTTTGGTTATGACATGTTTTTTTTATCAAAGTTATTTCTAATAATTCTTTTATAATATCAAAAACAAAATGGTGAAATTCAGAAATAAATACAAGTATCAAAATTTTGTGAATTTTTTAAAGCCCAAAGAATTACAAATGGTGAAGTTCAGAAAATTTATTTTTATATATCTTCTTCTATAACTATATTTTAACAACGTGATATTTTGCAAAATTTTAGTTTTAACAGAATATGCAGTATAATTATACTTCTGTTATGTCGACAGATTAAGATGAAGCTGTTGAATAAAGGAAATCAGTTACTTTCTTGCCAATTTTATTCCCATCTTTCACACCCTTTCAGTTCTATCCACAAGTACAAATTTACAAACTTTTTGTTGGAGAAGCCCTCATTCGTTTTTGCTTCTTAAATAATAATAAACCAGGCAATGTCTTCGCCACTCTCCCACCCTATAAGGAGAGCTTGCGCTTCACTACTAAGATTAAAATTTAAAAAATGCTGCGATGGTTAAATTTTTATAAATTTTCCAAACTTTGCCAATTATAATAATTTTAAAAAGGAACTCTAAACTAAATTTTCTGAACTTCATTTGTAATTCTTTGAGTTTTAAAAAATTCACAGAATTTTGATAATTATATTTATTTCTGAACTTTACCATTTTGATTTTGATATAAAAGAATTAATAGAAATAACTTTGATAAAAAAAAACATGTCATAACTAAACTAAGATGAAATTATTATTCAAATACTAAAAAAAATCCCCTTCTTAAATTATAGAGTTAGTGATAAGCATTTTTTTCTTGTAGTAACTGGTATGTCCAGATTCAGGATGAATGGCCCTCAAAATAAGTTTTATTTTCTCACCTTAAAGCCAGAAAACATAAAGGCCAAGGTGGTGGTGAAAAAAAAGATTAAAAACATCTTAAATGGCAACATGAAGTCATGTGACTTTGACTGGAACATTTATGAAGCCAATGTTAAGCTTAGGGAACTTTGGCAACCATTATTCAAGATGGGACACTAATTTTTTGAAGTCTCTAGATATATAGAATTAGAAGGAAAAAATACTGAATGTTGAAGAACTTACAAAACTAGGATTGGAGTCATAAGACAGTTGAGAGTCCATATATAGATGTACAGATCAAAGATTATTATCTTTGTCCTTAGAAGATATCTACTACTATACTACCACACCATTATGCCAGCACCTCCCCCAAAATGATTAGTTGTGGGCCGGCTTATCTGAATTCTTCAATTGATCTTTTGTAACATCTGTCTATCTAGAACTATGGAGAATCTTTACATAAGAGAAAATAACATTCTGGCAGAAATGAGAATCCTCACCCTTGTTAAGGTCAATAAATATTTTTAGCTATATTCTTCTTCTATGACAAGTTGAGATGGGTTTTTGTGCAAAACACTAGAAATTCTGAATTTTGTCTCAGGAATTTTTATTTTCTATAAAAATACAATTCTTAGACAAGAAGTTCATTGCTTCATGCTAATGGCAGCAATTGAGGCCACTCTTGCTTGAGGGCCTTTTGTAGGAACAGTATTTTTTTACCCCATTTGTGCTTAAATAAATTATTTGGCTTTCCAGCAAGGTGAGTCGATCTGTCAGTGATGTCACTGAATTCCAGTCAAAAGCCACTTCTCTAATGAGTCGTAAGTTTGATAAATTTGAAGAAAAGCGAAAACAGCAACTAGACAAGAAAACCAAAGCTGTGAAATCAATGTTTAAAAAATCTCAAGTCACCAAAGGTTTGTTTTAATATTAATAATATAACTAATCCATAGTAGTTTAATTGCAGAAATTCAGATAAGGCAAATGAAGATCCCAAAGGTTTCTTTCATTTACACAGAACTAATACTAGAGATAAAATAGGCCCACTTAAAACTACAGGTAGAGAGTTAGTGAGTGATAGTGATGCAATGGCTAGGGTGTTAAATAAAGTATTTTCTTTCAGTATTTACACTCAATGATGTTCTAATTCTTCCTGAGGAGACCTTGATCTTCAGGGGTACTGAGGAGGAGAAATTAGAGTATATTTTAATCACAAAGGAGATGGTCTCAGAAGAAATAGAATTAAATTTAGTAAAGCACCAGTCCATGAGGAGATTTATCCTAGGATTTTCAAGGAATGTGAAAATATCTTGAGTGAGCCCCTAGCATACTTATTTAGAAAATCATTAGAGACTAGCATTGTATCGAGGGCATGGAAGAAAATTAATATACCTGTATTTAAGAAAGGGGATAAAACTATTGTCTAATTACTGGCTAGTGAGTTTTGACATCATACAGATAGGAATAGGAAGAGAGGAGGAGGGGTTATTATTTATATTAAAGATAATCTCCAGTGTTGTGTAAACAGTACAATTAAATTAGATGATAACACAGAGTCATTATGGCTAAATGTAAAGGAAGGTAAAAACAAGCTTGTCATAGGATTATTATACAGACCACCAAATCTTAGTAAGGAAGCTTCAAATCTTCTGTGGCAGGAGATAGAACGGGCATGTAGAAGTAAGCATGTGTGTATAATGGGCGATTTTAATTACAGAAATATAGACTGGGAAGCTCTTGTGGGTGATCAGGAGGCTGAGGAATTTTTGAATGTTGTCCAAGATAATTTTCTGCGGCAGATTATTAACGAACCCACTAGAGGTAATAATATACTGGATTTAGTTCTGACAAATAGGGAAGAAGTTATTAAGGATACTGAGATTGGAGGAAATTTGGGTAATAGTGACCATTGTGAAATTAGATTCAAGATGAAATGGAATGGTATTGATAGTAGCATGAACAATGTTAAAATTCCTGACTTTAGAAGAGCAAATTATAATGGGCTAAGGACTTACCTGGAGGCAGTTGTACAGAAACCAGGCAATGAAATCAAATCAGGAATAGATTCAATGATATCAGTTAGTGGAGACAATAATCACCAGGAGGAGGAGATTACAATTGAAGAGGAGTATGAAAGAATAATTGAGCAATTAATTACAGGACAGATGATTAACATTCCATATAAGGAGATTAGGACTAAAAATAATGACCCAAAATGGATGACAGATAAAATTAAGCATTATATTGGCATTAAAAAGGGCATTTATAGGAAAATAAAAAATGGAGAGGATCACTTAAGGCAGAGATATAACGAACTAGCAAGAGATGTTAAAAAGTTAATTAGAGTAGCAAGGAGGAATTATGAAATTAAAGTGGCAAATAGGGCAAAGGAAGATCCTAAAAGTTTTTATCAATTATACAAAACTAAGGTTAGAGATAAAATAGGCCGACTTATAGATTCCAATGGAGAATTAGTGAGTGATAGGGACTCAATGGCTGGAATGCTAAATGACTTTTTTCTCTCAGTATTTACACAGGAGGATACTCTAAATATACCCAAGGTGTCAATGATCTTTCGGGGTAATGATGAAGTGAAATTAAAGGATATCTTGATCACAAAGGAGATAGTGACAAAGGAAATTGAAAAAATCAAAAGTAGTAAAGCACCCGGTCCTGATGAGGTCTTTCCTAGAATTTTGAAAGAATGTAAGGATGTGTTAAGTGAGCCCCTAGCATGCATCTTTAGAAAATCATTGGAGAGTGGCATTGTGCCAGTGGCATGGAAGAAAGCCAATGTGATACCTATATTTAAGAAAGGGGATAAAACAAATATGTCTAATTACAGACCAGTAAGTTTGACATCAGTGGTAGGGAAAATGATGGAATCTATTATAGCAAGGAATATTAGAGATCACTTGGAAAAGCATAAGTTGATAAAAGAATCACAGCATGGCTTTAGTAAGGGTAAATCCTGTCTGACTAATTTGCTGTCTTTTTATAGTAAGGTGTATGAAGCAGCAGATAATGATGAAAACTATGATATTTTATACTTGGACTTTAGTAAGGCTTTTGATCGAGTGCCACACTTACGGCTTCTGAGCAAAGTTAAAGCACACAGGATCGATGGCAGTATATTTAGGTGGATTCAGTCATTGCTTGGTTACAGACAGCAAAGAGTTAGTATAGATGGAGTTAAATCTGAGTGGGGGTGTGTTAGCAGTGGAGTTCCGCAAGGATCTGTTTTGGGTCCCTTGCTATTCTTAATTTATATTAATGACCTGAGTAATTTTGCTGATGATACTAAGCTAGGTAGGGCCATTAGGGCTGATTTTGATGCTGTTGTAATGCAGGAGGAATTGACCATTCTTTCCAATTGGGCCGAGAAATGGCAAATGAAGTTTAACATAGACAAATGTAGTGTACTTAGTATAGGTAGAAATAATCCATTGAATAGTTATAAATTAAATGGGAGAATTTTAGGGAGGACCGATTGTGAGAGGGACTTGGGTATTTTGGTAAGTTCAGACCTTCGTCCTAGAAAGCAATGCCTAAATGCTAAGAATAAAGCTAATAGGATATTGGGATTCATTAGGAGGAGTGTAAGCAATAAGAGTGCTGAAGTCATTCTAAAACTGTATCTGGCGCTAGTTAGGCCTCATCTAGACTATGCAGTACAATTTTGGTCACCATATTATAGGAAGGATATTGATTTGCTTGAGTCTGTGCAGAGAAGGATGGCAAAGATGATTGGTGGGCTAAGTAACTTACCTTATGGTGAAAGGCTCAGAAAACTAAATCTACATACATTGGAAAGGAGAAGAGTCAGAGGGGAATTGATTGAAGTCTTCAAATGGGTAAAGGGATATAATAAAGGGGATCTGGGTAAGGTTCTTATACTTAGTGAACATGATGACAGGACACGTAGCAATGGGTTTAAGCTTGATAAGTATAGGTTTAGGAAGGAGATTGGGAGGAATTGGTTTACAAATCGTGTGGTAGATGAATGGAATAGGCTCACTAGACATGTGGGTAGTTTTAAGAATAGATTAGATAAATATATGGATGAAGCTGCTAGATGGGACTGACTTTTTTTTATGTACATATGTATATATTTTTCTAAAGAGTGGAGAGATTATATTTTGCGGTTGCATGAATGGACGTAATCCTCTGGATGCATTTTATGTATATTGTAGATTAGATCTGACGAACTGTAAAGGGTGACAATGTTGATGACTTTTCTCTGGTAAGAAATCTTTTGTGTGTTGACTGGAACAGGAGCTGCCAAGTGTAGGCCATGAATGGTCTTTTGCTGTCTCCTTCTTTTCTTATGTTCTTATTGGGGGGGGGGGATGATAGAATCTGTAATAGCAAAATCTATTAGGGATTTGTTAGATAAACATAAGTTGATTTAAGGAATCGGAATTAGACTTTACTAGAGGCAAATCATATTTGAATAATTTACTGACTTTTTATAGAGAGGTGTATGATGCTGCTGATAGAGATGAGAATTACAGTATTCTTTATTTGGATTTTACTAAGCCTTTTGACAGAGTGCCACACTTAATGAATTTTGAATAAATTTAAAGCGCATGGGATCAGTGTAAGGATTTCTAGGTGGATTCAGTCCTAGCTTAGTGATAAACAGAAAAGGGAGTATAGAAAGGATTAAATCTAAATGTTACCAGTGGGGTTCCTAAGGTGTCCATGTTAAGGCATTGTTTTGATTTATATTAATAAACTTGACATATGTATAAATAGCAACCTTAGCAGTTTTCTGATCACACTAAGTTTGGTAGGATTGTAAGGTCTGACTCTCATTCTGAGTTATTAAAAGATGACTTCGCCAAACTATTCCAATGAGCTGTGAAATGACAAATGGAATTTAACATAAGTACTTATAATGTGCATAATATATGTAAGTGTAATTCACTGAATAATTATAAATTGAGTGGGAGAGTTTTAGGAATGTCAGAATGTGAAAAAAGCTTAGGTATCCTTGTAAGTTGTGACCACCACCCTAGAAAGCAGTGCATAAATACTAGGAATAGATCTAATAATGTTTTAGAGTTTATTGGGGGGAGTGTAAGAAATAATAGGAATGTTGATGTCATTCTGAAACAGTACCTTGCATTTGTTAGGCTTTATATTGAATCTACAGTACAATTTTGGTCACCTTATATTAGGATGGATATTGGTTTGTTGAGTCTGTGCAAAGAAGGATGGCTAAGATGATCCATGGCTTGAAGAGCTTACCTTATAGTGAAAGGCTTAGGGGACTAAATCTCCATACATTAGAAAGGAGAAGAGTTTGAGGGAACTTGATGAAGTCTTCAAGTGGGTAAAAGGTTATAATAGGGGAGAAATAGGTAAGGTTCTTACATTAGTGAACTGGATCTGATATGTAGCAATTGGTGTAAGCTGGACAAGTTTATGCTTATGAAAGAGATTGGTAGAAATTGGTTTACAAATTGAGTGGTAGGTGAATGGAATGGGCTCATTGGTGATGTTAGACAAGCGTCCTCCCTGCACAGTTATAAGAATAGATTGGATGGATTTATGGATGAGGATGCTAGGTGGGACTGAACTTGGTAATGAAAATAGCAGCTGCCTCAGAGGCTATTGAATAGTATTTTGCAGGCTCCTTTTCTTATGTTCCCAGATTGGAGGCATACATAGATACGTATACAATAGAACAAGCGATACATTATCACAAACTAACATTTGAATTAAATACAAGATCAGTTTTTGATTTGCTATGGGAATTTTACATAGGTCACATACAAAATTTATTGGCATACCTAAAACATTTGAAACAAAATTAAACACACAGTTACCTTATAACCATTGAGGTTTGAATTTCCTTTGGTACAGCATTTCATATTTGCTTCTGTACAACATTTAGCAGTAATTTCCAAGCATTCCTTGATTCAAGAAACCTTGGTATCAATTCTCCATAGCTCTGATATCTTGATAGAAGTCCTCTCCTTTTTCATCAGACACTGCTCCTAGACTCTCCTCAAAAATGTCCAGTTGTGAATGAAGGAAATGAGAAGTGTTTATACCATTTTCAAAATTGAGGACCACTTGTTTCCCAAGAAGTTTTCACAAAATAAACCAAATGAGTTCCAGGACTCTAGTTGCAGATCAACTAGACATGTGCTAAAGTTATCCTTTTGGAGTTCCTTAATCTGTGGACTGATGAAGATGCCTTCCTCCAGCTTTCTCAATGATCTTTGGAAATTTAATTAAGATGTATTAAAATACCTTTTAGTTTCTCTTCTTCAGTGATTTCACAAATTGCTCTACTAAACTCAGTTTTGTATTAAGTGGAGGGAGCAAGACCACATAATGTGTAGTAGTTGTTATGCTGTCCCAGAGGCATAGAAAACAACAGTGCTTTGTGAGACCTGACTGCATCCCTATCAACATACCAATGACATTCAAGTCTGCACATAATTTTTTATTGTATTTCTGTTGGTTTTTTTTTGTGTGTTATCTAGAAGTGCCTTGATGTTCTCATAACACTCTTATGCACTAAATGTCTTACAGACGCAGAAGGCTTGTTGTTCCCATTATGTGGCAGCAACACCTTTAGGCTTCTCTTTGATGAATTGCTGAATTAGTGCTACCTAGAAGGATCATGCTCGTGCACTAGTGTCACCATAAAAAACAATGATCCATCAACTGCAACATATCAACTAAAGGTTTAACTCTTGGGGGTAGGGGTACATTACCCCAATGTCTTTAAGCAGACATTTATCTTTGACAAGATCGCAGCAGTTCAGCTTTATCCTTTGGGAGTGCCAAATCTTGGACCAAATAATTTATTCGGCTTGTGAGAACTATGTTCATCTTCCATATAAGGTACAAAGTCTATGTCTGTACTTGTATGACCTTCCTCACTGTTCTTGTCTTCATCATTGCTACTTTCTATGCCATGCTTAAGGGGTAGTGAAATGGGGAAATCTTTGTTGTATAGCACTAGTCATATTGTAGATTCCAAACTTGGATAGACAATCTTATGTTTGTTCTTAGCTGAAAATCCAGTCATATTGACTATGCAAAAATAGCATCTGCAGCATATTTTTTCTGTTCCATCCATATCATGGGAACACCAATAGGTATGGTATTGCTTTTTTTCTCTTGTTGAACCAGTCTCTTAATCAATTTAAACATACTGTACAAATAACATGTGGCACCCACTTTCTGTCTTGATCTTCCAGAGGATGACTAAAATACAATTGGTAGATCATCTTAATTTTATTAGGGATAGTGCACTGCTGAGACTTGAGATAAATGAGCTACAGGCTTAACAATATAAGTCAGGATTAGTCTTGCACTGCTTCAACATTCTAACCACAATATTATCATATTGGCAAACAAAAAAAAAACACACACCAATATCACATTCATAGGAGTTGAGCAGAATTATATTAAACTTTTGACATTCAAGACACAATGGTCATAATGGATACTAAATGTGGTATATGAAAATGGATTACATTTTCAAAATCATCACACATAACTATATCAAGTGCAACATAAAATAGGTTTGGAGAATTTGGTTGTCGACCAGTGTTATGAGATTAGGCATTTTCTTTGATGAATAATAATACATGATTAAATATAAATAATTCCTTTATCCAATGTAACTTAGAATATAAAATAATTGTGGTTTTCAAGTATATAATTAAAATGATTAATCAACTTTTTCAAAACTTAAAATAGAAAAATCTCATAGATTTCTGTTATAATGAAAGGCCAACAAAGCTCATGGAACAATGAAATTAAGGTTTTTGCTCTTCTGCAATAAATTTTGCTGAAGAATCAAAAGTTTAAATGTTCAAACTTGCCTATCTAGTTTATATGATCCATCCTTTGTTTGTTACTCTTAAGGAAACTAAAATAGGTGTTTAATTAACATTTTTAAACTTTTATATTTTCAAATATTATGTAGATTTTGTCATATTTTTTTGTTTTAGGACCTCTAGAAATTAAAGAACACCCCAAAGTAACAAGACAATTAAGTGATGAATCGCAAGTGGCTACATCTGAATTTCAGCAATTTTTAAAGGTAGTTTCAGCTTATTAATCACCAACAAAATGAGCCTAAGTTTATATATTTGAGATGGGGTTTTTATACATAGATGATTGTTCTGGTTGGTTTTATCATCCTTGGTACTTATTTTAGCATATTTCCCCATTTATTTTATTCTTCCATCCTCTAACCACGAATCAAACTCAACCCAACTCTTAAGAACCATAAAGAAAATCTACCTGTCTTATACCATCCCAGCCCCCACACATGAATCATTAGTTACCAGAAACAACCAAATTCTACCACCTAGGCCACACCAATATTATCATGAAACAGTACTCCAACATTAGCTTCCTCCCAATGCACAGACAACAATCTAACATCCATCTCAACTGCCTAGGCAACACAGCAATCTCAGCCACCACATAAATTTTCAACCACTCCCTGGCTCACCAACACAATCCCCTAAATCTGGAAACTAGTCCACATCATAACCATACTCAAACCAAACAAACCACCAACACATGCCAACTACTACCACCATGGACCTACCCCCTAATGCTGTGACAGCTTCAGGTTGCTTTATGTGAGTGGGGTTGCTACCGCTTGTCCCTTGTACCCAGGACTGGTTTGTCCACACAGACTTGCAGACTATACAACTTTTTTGGAGGAGGCTGGCCTCCTCCACTCCATTTGACTGTTTTTTGTAGGTCACATGTTCCTGCACCCGGGGGAGGCGGGACTACCCCCGATGCTGGAGCTCGCTTCCTTCTTGTTGCCTTTTGCTTTCTTTTCTTTCTTTTTTTGCTTGTATCTTAGGTTTTGTCATTTGCCATTTACATATTGTTACTTGTTTTTTAATCTAGCCTAGTAGTAGGCTCTTGTGTGAGTATGGCGACTTGCCATTGTAAGCCTTCACCAGATGGGCTCTCAAAATTAAACAAGTCCAATTAGCCAACTCCTAGCACCCAATCTCACTTCTGTGCACACTATCAAAAACACTTGAAAATCTAGTACAGCAAAGAATCAACCCAAATATACCTCGGTCTCAGACACAGCACAGTTTCAGGAAAGCACACTCAACCTTTCCCCTCCTCACCAACCTCACACAATACATAATCCATGGTTTCAACCAGCCCTTAAACCCCTCACATACAATCCTTGACCAAAAGACACAAACAAAGCCTTTGACACATTACCCAAACACATCCTCTCATACAAAATCCTGAACACCAACCTCCCATCGATCACAAAAAAGTGGATAATAAACTTCATCTGTTGCAGACAGGCTGGAGTCACCCACCAAACCTTTAAATCATACACCCAACCACTCTACAATGGTATCCCACAAGGAGCCATTCTCTCACTCCTATTATTTAACCTATTCACACATGACATCCCACAACCACAAATCCTATTAATCAACAACAACCAAAACTCCACCAACATATATACACAATAGAACACTGGCTCATGGAAAACTGCATGATTTTCTCAGCCAACAAATCAACTAATGCTTTTCACACCCACTACCACTCCTTGAACAAACACCCTAAAATCAGACTAAATGGACAATACCTGCCATTGAACAAACCCCCCAAAATCAGACTAAACGGACGACACCTGCTATTGAACAAACCCCTCACCCTTTTAGGACTTGTACTTGACACCCAAGTAACATTCAAAACCCACACAACAAACATTACAAACAAAGCCGCAATGAAAATCAAAGCACTATCAAACATTGCATTTGGCAAACAGAAAGGGCCTATCACCATTCTATACAAACAATTCATCTTCACCACCTTCAACCACGCAGTACCAGCATGGCACCAACCAGAGCCAAATCTCACACAAATGAACTACAAACCAACCAAAACAAAGCATTCAGAACAATCAGAGGATGTACACGCCTCACACCTACACACTGAAACAAAACTACTCCCAATCAAAGTACACCTAAACATGATTAGAACCCAACCCTTCAGTAGAGCATTGAACCATCCCCACCTGACCCACCATTTGACAGCAAAACCTTCATCACCTGGACACAAGAAAAAAGCCCCTCACACCAAACTCCAACTCAATCAAACACATCCACACTACCCTCACCCAAATATACTTGAGGACACTACCAGCAAACTTCAACCCCCCCCCCCCGTCTCTTTAATAAACTAATCTGAGAAATCACTACACAGAATACACTGAGTAATCCTTTCTTAACTCAAGTCAGGTGTAACAACTTATTAGTTTTACACTGGCATGACAAGCGTAATGTAACAATGATAACTTTTTAGTGTGGAAAAATAGTAGATAGCAATAAAGTTTACTTCAAAACTAACAGAATTGTCAAAGAACCTGGTTGAGCGTTTGATTATACCAATGACATCCTCTTAGTTGACAAGGTAGATGTGCAGGTATCATCATTGGAATATACATGTAAAAGTGTTAAGCGGTATCATTTTTTTTCTCCACATGCTTAATTTAGTGATGCTAAATGTGTAAAACATGTATCTAGTGAAAACTAGTGATAATCAAATGGGATTCAAAGACGTTCATTTACGAATAGTTAGAGAATTTTTTTTAAAAATTGGGGGTTTTTACTTATGTCAAAGAAGGTCCATTGTGAGAAGAAGAAAATACTTGTCACAACATGGTGTCCAGAATGCAAAGTTGGAATTTGCTTAGGGGATTGCTTCCGCACACATAAGGATGATTAGAAATTCAGCTAAAAATGTTTTCAAAAGGAAAAATAAGAATAAAATTTGTTTTATACCAATTTTGTTATTAAAATGTTAGTTTCATTAATACTTATAATTCTGAATATTTTAAAATTTCCCTTTTTTGCATTTGGTTGGTAAGGAAAGTTTTAAAATACCCATCCTTAAAGGGTTAAGGTGGCTTGTTAATGCCAATATTTGTCAATGATTGTTAAATTCAAGGATTCTGCCCCACCAAAATCTACTAATTCCTTTGTTTTTTGAGACAATCAACAAAGAAGCTCAGCAGTTAATAAGAAAGTACATTAAGGATTTTATGGATAAGAGCTCTGAAATTCGCACAAAGGAGCTCTTTTTATCTGTGGATGATTTAGCTGATCATGTTCATGAATACTATAATCGACTCAATGATCTCCTGGCAACAAATCCTGTGTTCAAAGGTACTTAAATATGGAAATTTGATTTTGTTGAAATAAAGTTCCCCACTTTTAGACTTGTTTATGAATTTAACCCTATTTTCCTTAGGGTTTTTTTCTATTATTGTCTATACTTGTGGCTTACATTACATGTTTTTCTTATAACAAGTAAAAGTAGGGAAGATTCATAGAATTTTTAATTAAATTGTGCTCTCATTCCTTTCCTTCTTGGACACTTTAGTGCAAAGTGGGTATCACTTGATATATAACCACTTATTGTGTAATATAAATACCTAAAATGATATTTCCTCAGAAAGGAGTAATTATCAATTATAGTAAATAGGGAAAGAATGTCTGGATCTGTGTGAAAAGCCTACTTTTGATTGTCTTATCAGGAGAATGAACATGAAAAGATCTTAAAATATTGGGCATTGAAACAGGCTTTAATGCTTACTTAAATCCCATTTTGTATGCTAATATGTTTACTAAAGCATTCATTTGTAACGTTTAATTTTGTTCTACTTATTTTAATTAATGTCCAATGTTTTAGAACTCTCTCATGAACAAATTGATATGATTGGGGAACTGACTGAAAGGTACATAACTACCTGGCTTTACCGACCCCTGATCAGCGAAGTAAATGCAGCATCTGAAGAGAGAGATTTGGCTATACAAAAGAGGTAAAAAAAACCATGAAAGTTTCAGGGAAGTTTCATGTGATGATATAATTTAAGACTTGTTAGCATCAAAGTCTGTGTGGAAATATAGGAAGCCGTGAAAAGAAATTTGTTCAGATATTGCATTATAATGATTCAACCATATCTGGAAGATGTTTTAAATTTCTTTTCTTGAAACAGAATTCGAAGCCTGAACTGGGTTAGTACCTCTCACCTTGAGTGCAAAGTTGATGAAAGCAATCCTGAAGCAAGAATTGTTATGCACCAGATTATATCAGGTGACTAAAATAATAATCATTTTGTTTTCTTATTGGACTCTTTTTGTATTTAACTTACAAATTTACCCATCTGTATATTTTATTACTTTGGCCAATTATGATCCTTGACATCTTTTTACAGTTTTGCATCTATTAATCTTCTTTACTGTTTATTCATATTTTCCTGTATTCTAGACAAAATTACAAGAAAAATTTTGTGAAATTCACTTGACAACTAATTTCACATTTACTTTTACTACAAGTAATTATTACATCATTCATGGCTAAAATCTCATTCCAAATTTTGTGTTCCATTAATAAATGGGTGCAAATGAAGGTTGCAAACCCATTCTCTTATATAATCAATAAATGTATTTAATAATTTTAGATTGGAAGGGGGAGGGGGACTCACTGTCTCAGACTTGCCTTATGGTGGTTTGTTCTTTCTACTGCTGCAAAATTCTAGTTTCTATTTTCTTGTTTTGGGGTCTTTTTTTTTTCATTCTATGGCATTAATTCGTGCTAAGGCTCAGTTATTTGGTAGTGTGTATTGATGATAAAAAGGATGCCATAATTTAAGTTAAAAGAATCTACTTCGAAAGTCTCCTGCAATAGCCACACAAATTCCACTCCTTTTTCAACTTTTAGAACAAAAACCACTTTTCCACAAACTGGTGACAGCACACTTCAACAAGACCACAAAAACTACCCGCCCTCTCCTATCTTCTTTATGCCTTATTAATAACCATAAGGTCACCCATCATTTTGTCCATGCTGATTGGTCCTTAATATCGATGGAGTACTATGGACTCTATGTAGCATCCTGGGTGGAAGGCCCCTAGCATGACCCCTTACAAGTCCCTCCAAACACTTATAACAGTACTTATATTACCCCCTTGTTCTCGTATGTGGGCTTTCTTTTCCAGCTGGCATTAATTGCCTCGTGTTTCATGTCTTGGATGGCCTTCTGTATGTTGATGAGACAGGAAGCAATTGTGTAGTCTCGCCAATAATGCCTTCAGCGCAGTCTTTGTCTGCGTCCATAGATTCAACCAGGTGTTAAAGGGTGTGTCTTGTTTAAAATGCTTTAAATGCACAAATAATGCCTTGGTCCATGGGTTGGATGAGTGATGTGGTGTTAGGTGGCAAGAACTCTACTTTCACACCTTCATACGACAGGTCATTGGTGTGACCTCCTGCATTGTCCATAATCAGAAGCATGTTGAAATTGAGGCCTTTCCCTGATAGATAACGAAGGACCTATGGGATAAAGCACTGATGAAACCAATCAGAAGTGAGGACTTTTGTGATCCACACCTTCTGATTGTGCATCCAATATACAACACAGGCAAGACGTTCTTATTCTTATTTTTCAAAGCCCTTGGGTTTTTGGATTTGTAAATAAGGCAGGGCTCTATCAAAAAGCCTGCAGCACTCCAACACGTGATGAGAGTCACACAATCTTCTGGGCTTTAAAGCCCCATACTTTGGCTTCATCCTTCATAATGAAGGTACAAGACGGCCTCCTTTTCCAGAATAAGTCTGTCTCCTCCATATTAAAGACTTGTTTGAGCTTATAGCTGCCTTCTTCTAGAATTTCTCTGAACGTCTCACTTACAAAATGGTCAGCAGCAACTTTATTGGTAGAGGCAGCTTCTCCATGCAACAAAACTCTTTGAATTCCACACATTGCCTCTGCAATTTGCCAAACCAACACTTGCTGGCAGTGAATGGGGTTGCTTTCTTGGGAGAACTTAGACCTACTTTGTTGTCGTCATTGATGTCCATCTCATCTTCCACATGTTTGTTGGCACTGCAATCTTGAGCAAGTTGAGTGTATGTATCATACAGAGACTTTGCCTTTGTGTAGATTGTGTTGCTATCCACAGCGATATTCTTTTTTCTGCATCACTAGTTCAGAGAGACTGTAGATTCCATCCCAACCATTACCTTATTACACAACATTACAACTCTCTTGGCAGTTTTATTGAAAGAAACAGCTGCCGTTGATCTTATATTCTTCTCGTCCTTCTTAATATAACATACTGTAGATTCATTGAGGCCAAAGTCGCGCCCTACAGCTGCGTACGTTCTTCCTTCCTTAAGCATGTCGAGAAGTTTCACCTTTTCGATGATGGTTAGATTCTTCCTTGAGCACTTGGATTCAGGTTCAGAAGACTTAGAAGAGATGCAGAATGCTTGGGTAGCATTATAAGGATTGAAATAAAGTTCAAACTGTAACGTAAAAGACAAAGCACAGTGTAGCGAGCCCCAAACCTACACTCTAGCCCCAATCTATCCGACCCACTCTCTACACAAAGTCGAACATGAGAAATCAAGGGAGAAATGAAATGAATCGCTCATGTAGACGTGCAAAGTCGGGGTCACCCGAAGTCTGTGTAAATTTCTCCAAGGTCACACACGATAAGTCCAAATCGTGTGTGGCCAAGTGTGTCAATTGCGGAGAGCCGCACCCTGCTTCTTCGAAGCAATTGGTGCATATCTCCTTGAGAAAGAAATCCTTGCCATTCAGGCCCAGGATCGACTCTCATTCCGCGAGGCTAAGGCCTTGGTCCTGGCGTGCCCGGCTCTGCCTGGGACATCATATGCCTCAATAGTTAGAAAAGAACCCTCTGCTCCTGGCCCATCCAGGTCAATGAGCACGGTTGTTTCCGCGCCTATTCGGAGCCCTTCTGAGGGCTCTACCCAACCTGGGCGCTCCCCTGGTAAAGCTGGCGGCAAAAATGGTTCATGCCCAGCCCCGGCTAAAACCAGGGCTCCCCCCTCTTCACCCAGCGTGACCGTCTCGCGTAAGGCGAAACGGCCACGCGCCTCCACCTTGTCGTTAGACTCACAGGAGGCAACACCCCTGAAGATGGTCGCTAGGCCATCTTCTGGGGTTCCTAAAGCTGCTCCCCGAAAGGAGGACAGCAACAAAGGAGCTTCGGCTCCTTCGCCCACGCCCCGAGGTGGAGCGAGTGGCTCGGAGACGGTGGTTCCTCGAAAAGAGGGCCCCCCGCCTCCGAAGCCGCAACGCCCCCCTAAGGTTTCGAGGCGGAGGGAGGAAAAGACTTGCATGGCGAGCCCAACCTCCCCCAATAAGTTCTCGAAGGCGACGGCGCCTTCAGCGCTTTGTCCTGCCAAGAGCGCCCGGGGTTCTGCCCCCGGGAAGCGTACGGCCATTCCCGTGAGGGTCTTCAGTTCGAGGAGGGCCCCCGCGTCTCCTCCGAGCTAGGCCTAGAGGGCGTATTCCTTCAATGGAATTGCCGTGGACTCCGGGCCAACTGGGAGGAGCTGTGGAGGCTCGTCTCGTCCCGTTCCCCGTTAGCTATCTTTTTTCACGAGACCATGCTAGGCGCGTGCCCCCTGCCTGCCCTCCCGCAGTATAAGGGTCTTGGGACCCCACCACCGCGGGATGGCCGGGCTGGGGGATGCCCGGTTTACACCCGGCATGATGTCTCCGTTCTTCCTTTCTCTTTAGATACCTCCTTTCAGGCAGTGGCTGTGCAGCTTCACTTGGATAGGAGGTATGCTGTTATTTCTACGTACATTCCACCGTCAGCAGACTTCGACGCAGGGGACTTCCGCCGCATCGTGGCACGGTTGCCGAGGCCCTTTCTCTTGCTTGGAGATCTGAATGGCAGACATCCTCTTTGGGGAGACTACTCAATAAATCGTAGAGGACAAGTCCTTACCAATCTGATTGAAGATCTTGACATAGGTGTCCTAAATGTGGATGAGTTTACGCATCACTGCCCGAGAACCGCTTCATTTTCTTGCCTTGATATATCTCTGCGCTCTCCCGATGCACAGCCTGATTTTGATTGGGAGGTGTTCGATGACCTCCATGGTAGTGATCATTTTCCCATTCAAATATCATTTTCTGGGCCACTGCCGCCTGAGAGCCTGCATTTCAGGAAATGACTGAATTCTCTATCTCAGTCGAGGAGTTTAGGTCGGTAGATGAGACTGTTGAGTTCTCCGGCAACTTCATCGCCGCGGGCCTGACTACTATTCCCAGAACGTCTGGCCGTTTTGCACGCCGACCACTTCCATGGTGGTCGGCCCTCCATCAGAAGCGTTATGCCTACATGCGCTATAAGCGCCGCCCGAACGATTTCACTGCCTGTGAATTTCGTCGGGCTAGGTTCAGGTATATTTCGAAGCACGCCCGCCGCTCTCCTTGGCGGGCATACGTGTCTTCACTTAACGGGAAAGACCTCTCTAGCAGAAGTGTGGAAGCAAGTCAAAAGGATTCGGGGCAAGTTCTCGCAGGACCCCCCTCCCATTCTCCAGGAGAATGGGACCGCAATCTCGGACCCACTGTCCGTGGCTGAATCCTTCGCGACCGCTCTCTGCGCATTCTCTAGTCGGGATGCTCCGCCAGCATTCAATGCACGTCGTGATGTCGCGGAAGGCCGCCGGCTGGACTTTACCCTTAGAGGCGGAGAACCCTTCAACGACAAGTTTACTGTGAGTGAGTTGCGTTCCGCTCTCGCTTCTTGCGCGGACACCGCCCATGGTCCGGACGATGTCCCGTACGCCATGCTTCGACACCTGGGTGAGCGAGGCATGGCCTTTCTGTTAGATTTGTTCAACAGGATCTGGGTGGAAGGTCTTCTCCCAGACTCCTGGCGAATCGCTACTGTGCTCGCCTTTCGCAAATCGGGGAGAGATCACTCTACTCCGACCGGTTGCCGCCCAATCTCTCTAACCTCTTGCATGTGCAAGTTGATGGAGAAATTGGTAAATGTTAGATTAGCCTTTTTCCTGGACAGCGGATGCCATCTGTCTTCCGCACAGTGCTGCTTCCGTAAGTTCCACTCCACGTCGGATGCTCTGCTCCGACTGGAAAATGCCGTCTGCGAGGCTTTCCTTCGTAGACAGCACTACACCACGGTCTTTTTCGATCTGGAGAAGGCCTATGATACCGCATGGCGATACGGTATCATGGAGACTCTCCACACGATGGGGTCGAGGGGACGCCTCCCAATGTTTATATCTGAATTTTTGCGAGATCGTCGATTCCGCGTAAGGGTGGGGGGAGCCTTCTCCGGCCCAAAGGAGCAGGAAGAGGGTGTCCCGCAGGGAAGTGTCCTCAGTGTCACACTCTTTGCCCTGAGCATCAACGGCATCACCTCGGTGCTGCCGGAAGATGTTCTCGCTACGCTCTACGTGGACGACCTTTCGATCTCTTTTGGCGCGGCCCAGATGCCAACTCTGGAGCGTCGACTCCAACAGGCATTGAACCACGTCTCTCGCTATGCCGAAGCGCATAGGTTTCGGTTTTCTTTGGCCAAGACTAAGGTGGTGCACTTCTGCCGCCATCCACGGCTTCACCCCGACCCATATTTGTTTCTTAATGGGGTGCGCCTGGATGTGGTTGAGTCGCACCGTTTCCTTGGTCTTGTATTCGACCGACGCCTCACCTGGGAGGCTCATATTCGCAGCCTTAGGGTCTCTTGTACCCGCGCCATGGACATTCTCCGTTCCATGACGTTCAGCGCTTGGGGCGCTGATAGGGCTACTGCCTTACTTTTTTATCGATCCTTTGTTCGCTCGAAGCTCGACTACGGATGCGAGTTTTATGCATCCGCAGCCGAGCGTTTATTGCGGAAGGTGGATTCGATCCACCACACCGGCCTTCGCCTTGCGACCGATGCCTTCCGCACCTTCCCCATTGAGAGCCTGTTGGTCGATGCTGGGGAGATGCCACTCGCTCTGCGCCGCGTGCAGTGCATCACCCGCCTGTACGCGTGAGCCCGGCGCCTCCCTCAGTCACCAACAGCTCTCACTGCTTCCACAGCTGATCTCGATGGTGCCTATGCCACCGAGAGACGCCAGTCATACCCTAAGCCCTTTGGGTTTAGGGCCAGGAAACTCCTTCGAGAGGTAGATATAGCTCTCGGGCCGGTGGCGCCCCTGGTTCTGCCCAGGACGCCACCCTGGAGGGTACCACATTTGGCTATTTTTCGCCACGCCTCTGCTCCCAAAGCTTGTACCGCGCCGGGAGTATTGCGTTCTACCTTTTTGGAGTACACATCGTGTCACGCTGGAACCGTGCCAGTGTATTTTCGGATGGCTCCAAGTCCCAAGAGGGGGTCGGCTTCCACGCCGTATCCACTCTGTTTGAAGTCAGCGGGGCTCTACCAGGTGCTGCGTCTGTCCTCACGGCCGACCTGGTGGCAATACACCACTCGTTACGGGAGATTACGCGACGTGCCCGGTTCGGAGACCGGATTGTGATCTATAGCGACTCACAAAGCGCCCTGAGTGTCTCGGGGCATTGGAATCTCCGCATCCCCTGGTTCGCGATATCCGTGACGCCACGGTTTTGGCGAGCCGGGCGGATGTCGAGATTATCTTCTGCTGGGTTCCTGGACATGTAAGAATTGCGGGGAATGAGTGCGCCGATGAGGGCGCCAAAGAGTCCGCGAGGATTCTGCGACCGGACCAGCGTTTCGCTCTCCCTCACACCGACTACATGGCAGGAATACGGGCAGCTCTTCGGACTGCTTGGCAAAGAAGATGGGGGACGGTCGAAGGGAACTTAAAGTTGCGTGCCATTGCGCCGCGACTGTTCCCATGGACCTATCCCCTAATGCCGCGGTGCCTTCAGGTTGCTTTCTGTCGTCTCCGAATCGGGCACACTCGTGTGACGCATCGCTATTTGATGGAGCGCTCGCCTGCGCCCTATTGCAACGACTGCGTCGTCCCCCAGACTGTTCGGCACATTCTTGTCGAATGTCCCAGTCTGGGTGATCTTCGCGCACGACATCTGTCCCGGTACCGGGATGGGCGGGGTCGCTACCGCCTGTCCCTTGTGCTCGGGACAGATTCGTGCACATTGACTTGTGGACTTGTTGACTTTTTGGGGGAGGCCGGGCTTCTCCCCTTTATTTAAGGTTCTTTTTTTTGTTATTGTTTTGTTTGTAGGTTGCACTCTCCTGCACCGGGGTGAGGGGGACCTCCCCCCGCTGCCAGAGATTGCTTCGATTGTTAAGTTTTTCCAATTTATATCATTGTTAAGTTTTCATATTTTTACTTTAAAGTAGCCTAGTTCTAGGCTGTCGTGTTTTTCGGCGACTTATGCCCAAGTAGGTAGTTGCCAGATGGGCTCCATAAAATAAAAAAAATAAAAAATTGCACGAGCGCAGCGTCTTTCTTTGTCGCCAACGGCTCTCAAATCATCCGCAGCTGATCTCGACGGTGCCTATGCCGCCGAGAGACGCAAGTCATACTCTAAGCCCTTTAGGCTTAGGGCTTAGGAAACTCCTTCGAGAGCTAGATATAACTCTCGGGCCGGTGGCGCCCCTTGTTCTGCCCAGAACCCCACCCTGGAGGGTACCACCGTTTGCTATTTGTCGCCATGCCTCTGCTCCCAAAGTTTGTACAGCGCTGGGAGTATTGCTTTCGGCCTTTTAGAGCACATCTCGTGTCACTTGGATCCATGTTAGTGTATATGGATGGCTCCAAGTCCGAAGAGAGGGTCGGTTTCCACGCTGTATCCCATCTGTTTGAAGTCAGCGGGGCTTTACCGGGAGCTGCATCTGTCTTCACGGCTGAGTTGGTGGCAATACACGACTCGGTACGGGAGATTATGCGACCTGCCCGCGGTTTGGATACCGGATCGTGATTTATAGCGACTCACAGAGTGCCCTGAGTGCTCTCGGGGCATTGGAATTTCCGCACCCTCTGGTTCATGATATCCGTGCTGCCACGGTTTTAGTGAGCCGGTTGGATGTTGAGATTATCTTCTGCTGGGTTCCTGGACATGTAGGAATTGCCGAGAATGAGGGCGCTAAAGAATCCACGACGACCTGGCTACTGGACCAGCGTTTCGCTCTTACACATACAGACTACATGGCAGGAATACCTGCAGCTCTTCTGACTGCCCGTTTTTATCAAATTTATTCATTACCATTAACAATTAGAAAAACTTCTTTTTCTTATTGATAACAATATTCAATTTAATCAATAATGTTTTCTCTGTTGTTATTTACGATGTCTTCCCAATGTTCAACTAGTTTTACGGTTCCTCTGCAATAAAAATCTCTGGATTTTCACTTGAAGAATTCGTCTAACCAGGTTCTTAATTCCACATCAGTATTGAACGAAACGCCCTGCAAATTGTTGGAGAGCGATCAGAACAGATGGAAATCCGATGGAGCCAAGTCTGGCAAATATGGAGGATGCAGCAGTATTTCCCAATTAAGCGTTTAGATGGCGTCTTTTATCATATTGGCAATGTGAGGATGAGCATTGTCATGTTGCAGAAGGACTCCATAACATCGATGAGGTCGCTTTTCATGAATAGGTTCGGTGAGTTGATGCATTTGTTGAACGTAGAGTTCTGCATTGATAATCTTATTGTTCGCAAGGAGCTCATAAAGAATGATGCCTTCACAATCCCACCACACACACAGCCTCGTCTTTTGTGGATGAAGTCCTTGCTTTAATCGCGGAAGTGTTTTTTTTATTTGGGCTAAGCCATTGTTTTTTGATGGTTCATGTTGACATAAACACCACTTTTCGTTGCCAGTGATGATGCGGTGAAGAAATCTGTCTTTATATCCACAAGTAGCCTTGTGACGAGCAAGCAAACCTGCGGCAATTGTGGAGGGTTGAAGTTTGTTGCTTTCGTTCAAAGCGTGCAGAACCCATGCACCGAGTTTTTGAACTTTCTCCATCAAAAGAAGGTGATTCTCTACAGTTTTCTGATCATATGTCAATTGTACAGCCAATTCTCTAGTCGAGTGACAAGGATTTTCATGAAGAAGGTCATTCAATCGATCTCCATCCAACTTAATGCGGCGACCAGAACGTTATTCGTCATTAAGATTGAAATGACCATTTTTGAAACGTGAAAACCACCATTGAGCTATCCTCTCTGATAAAGCATTTTTTACATACACAGCACAAATATCATGATGAGCTTTGGCTGCATTTGCATTTTTCCCGCCTCAATTGAAAATGAATAACACCAAGTGTCGAAAATGTGCCTTTCTTTCAACTTGTCATTCCATTTTGAGGGTACAGAACAAAAATTTAATTAACACAACTTTTAAATAAACCTCAATAATGACTTATTACTCAACTTCAAAATGTATCCTAAGCAAAAGCCTAAGAGACGTAGCCTAACCTTTGCAAATTTTGCTCTCATTATTTATTATTGTTTCTTAATATGTGCACAAATCATGTCAACAAAACTTAAATCAACACAACATAAAAAAAACGCAAGAACTTATTCCTCAACCTATGAATTTCCCTTTATACATCTTTTCATTCATCCTTCAAATTAAATTGAAGCTCCATGGAGAAGCCCTAACCAATATATATATATATATATATATATATATATATATATATATATATATGAGGGGCGATCAATAAGTTTTGCGAATCATTGTTTCTTAATATGTGCACAAATCATGTCAACAAAACTTAAATCAACACAACATAAAAAAAACGCAAGAACTTATTCCTCAACCTATGAATTTCCCTTTATACATCCTTTCATTCATCCTTCAAATTAAATTGAAGCTCCATGGAGAAGCCCTAACCAATATATATATATATATATATGAGGGGCGATCAATAAGTTTTGCGAATCAGTAGGGCAAAACAGAGGAAGGGAGATGGCTGTTTGTGGGTTGTGGGGGTGTTAGGACAAGTTATAACAAGTAAGGACCTGCAGCCCCACGCTCCTGCCTTGTCTATTTAAGAAGCAGTAGCTGATCGCAGATCGTCAGTCAAAAATTTTTCAATGACCAAGAAGGCAAGAATGCAACAGAGATCCATGAACGCATGGTTGCCGTGTACACTGACACCGCCCCATCCTATCCAACCATTGCTCGCTGGAATAGGGAGTTCCGCCATGGTCGTGAGTCCCTTAAAGATGACTCCCGTCCAGAACGCCTGTCAGACGTGAACAACGAGAACAATGTGGCCCGTGTGGAGAGGATCATCCTCGAAAATCGACGGGTGAAGGTGGAAGAAATCGAGCGAGATCTTGGAATATCACATGGAAGTGTTATCAACATGATCCACGACAATTTGGCTATGACCAAGGTCTCTGCCAGTTGGGTCCCTAGAAACCTTGCAAAACCTCACGCTCCATGATCGACTTCAACGTCGTCAAAGTTCGGAGGAACTGCTGCTCCTGTACAACCAAGACCCGGCAGGATTCGAGTCACACATAGTGACAATTGATGAAACGTGGGTCCATCACTGGGATCCCAAGACCAGGCTCGAAAGCATGGCCTGGAAGCACAGGGGCTCTCCTACCCCCATTTTCCTCAATGCCAATTCATTTGTATTAACTCCAACCTTGTATCGTTAAATTCCTTTTTCCTCCATAAGGGGCCAATCCCTTTGGGCATGTGATCCTGTATAATTTACAATTATACATGTACGACCTGCCACAGTCGTTATGTAGGCCAAACTGGCTTACAATTCAACTGCAAGATCGCGAAGCACTTGGGTTTGTGTCATAGGACTGGTATTCCCATTTCTAAACCTGAAGCCTCTTCCATCAGGCAACATTCAGAGTATCACAATCATCCTCTTAATTCTAATTCATTTACTATATTATCTTCAGCCTTAACTTCTCTTGATTTGAAAATCTTAGAGTCACTATATATCATTAAAATAAATCCAAAGTTAAATAATTTCCCCTCCTCAATTAAATTATTCACAATATAACCAACCAACACTTCAATAGATTAACTAGCCAACCGACCAACCGAATAAATTTCATCAGTAATTTTGTATGTTTAGTTAGTTGATTTCTCAACTCCCACGTTAAAGGTCAGTCCCTTTGTTCATTCTGATTTATTTTCCGGTTTTTTGTCTTTTTTTTTGGTGTGTGTTTTTACAATTTAATATAATGTTATTTTTTGTTTACTTCAGTAACTTTTAATACATGATAATCAAGTCAGTTTGTTATAATTTCACTTTCTATTTTTTTTTTAAAATACCACTGGGTAATATTATTTAATTCTATATATTATTAGTGTTTTTACTTTAATTTTAATTATTGTCAATTTTATTATTTTAACTTGCCTTCTTCCACTTTTTTTTCTTTAATGCATTCTTTTAAGTGTTATCAATTAATGTTCCTTCCCCTTCTCATCAGACGATATAGTCGCTGAAGATGGTCCTAGTAAAGGTCCAAAACATCCGGCCAATAAATGATTAGTATAATCACCTGGGTCTTCATATTCCTGCTACATATCAGATTCACAAGGAATAAATCAATTACCAGTATATGTATATATATATATATATATATATATATATATATATATATATATATATATATATATATATATATATATATATATATATATATGAAAATTAATGCAATATTGCAAGAAAAGATGAGGAATTAAACCACATTCTCCGAAGACAATTTAATTCAGAACAGTTCCGGTGTATCTCACACCCTTTTTCAACTGACACTGGATAGAAAATATAAGAAAAAAATGCATACAAGCATAACAGGTCGTGGAATATTCCCTCTTTTATCCCCAATCCCCTACTTGTGGCTAATCTGGGGGGGGGGGGGAGTTAGGTCTAAACATATTGAAGGGCTGAAATTTTACTATTTTATTTATTTGCTTTCTTATTACAGGATTAAAAGAAAATTGCCCCTCAGATAGATTTAAATTAGGAACTGACGATATCAAGCTCGATTCTACGATTCTTTTCTTAACAAAGTTAGCCGATTTGAATACCATTTTACTTCCATTGAAATTGATTGTATGATTCTTGTCTCTAACATGGCAAAATATTCCACTGCTTTCGCTGCCCACTCTAATATCTCTTTTGTGTTCATACAATCTCTTGTCTAGCTTTCTCCCTGTTTCCCCTATATAAACTTTATGGCAATCGTTGCATGGTGTAGCGGGCCGAAAATATATCTCTAATCCCAATCGATCCAACCCGCTTCCTACACTGTCCGGATGTGAGAAATCGAGGGAGAATGAAACGGATTGTATATACAGTCCCTTTACTTACAAAAGAATACAGTTATATTTACAGCAATTTATATTTACAAGGGAAATGTGCACACTTCAAAATGAGGCCAAATTCCCCAATCCAAATAGGATACCAAAAGAGAATTTTCTAACAGGCGAATACAACAAATTTACTTATATATCTGCACAAAACATAAAAAAAACACAACAACCGAACGAAAAGGGGCACACGCTATCACTTGTGTGCTGGAGGTGGGTGGTAGTAGGCTAACATAAAAGGAGGCAGGATTGTCAGCCAATGCGGGTATGGTGGTCCAGGTGTCTAGCGAGGTATGAAAGCCCTCCGTCTCAGGGCTGGGCGGAGCAGCCCTGAGAGAAAATATAAAAAAACCTCATTCCCACTCACACACACATTCTTACAGAGGGAGGGAGAGGGTACAGAGAAAAGGGGTGGGAGAATGGCCCTTTTACACACACTCACATTCGCTCCACCACAATGGTATTGCATAAACTCCTATGTTAATATGTTCTTTGGGTTTCCTGGCAATCATCAATTGGTTTAAGGAATTATTATATTTAAAGGCTAGATTAATACCCGCTTTTCCAAATGTGTCCTTTAAACTATTTAATTTATTATTAAATGGCAATGTTATACATTTGTTGAAGTCATTAGTGCGGGAAGGCTTATTACCATAGAATGTTTTCCTAGCTGCAAAATGGCAGACGATATGAACCAATCGGGGTAATACAAATTAGAAAAAATGGTCCTGATAATGACAATTTCTTCATCTAAATAGGAAGGATGACATATTTTGTATGCTCTAAGGAAAAAGTTAGAAATTACCGATTTTTTAACAGTATTATTGTAAAACGAAAAATAATGTATATAGGCATTCAAGTGGGTTGGTTTCCTATACACGTTAAGTTTTAATTCATGGTGATCTTTATTAATGAGGACATCAAAAAAGGGTAATCTATTATCATATTCCCATTCATATTTAAATTTGATGGAGACATGCAGATTATTCAAATTATTAAAAAAGGTATCAAAATCATGGCCTTTAGGCCATACAGAAAATACATCGTCAATGTACCTTAACCATATAAAGTTAGGGGGAGAAATTGTGGGAAGGAGTTCAGTCTCAAAATATTCCATGAAGAGACATGCCAATATCGGAGATAAACTATTTCCCATGCTAAGGCCAAATATTTGTCTATAAAACTCATTATTTACTCGAAACACATTGTCAGAGAGACATAATTCAACTAAATCGCTAAATTTACTCGTAGAAATGGGAAGATCCAAATTAAGTCTAGGCATGATTTCCCGCAGAAGGCCCATGGTTTGGTCAACCGGAACTTTGGTAAACAAAGAGTTTACATCAAAGCTCACAAGTTTTCCATCCGGTAATTGCAAGTGGTTGAGGCGGTCAACGAAATCTTGAGTGTTCATAATGTGTGCAGATGAGATTCTTCCAACTGCTGGAGATAAATGTTTGGCGAGCCATTTGGAGAGCTTATAAGTGGGAGAATTAATATTGGAAATGATTGGGCATAAGGGACATCCCTCTTTGTTGGCCTTTGGAGCCCATACATTCTTACAGAGGGTGGGAGAGGTCCGCTAGAAAGAGGGGGGGAGAATGTCCCTACAAACACACTCACATTCACTCCACCACAACAGCACTGCAGAGAAACACTACATGCAGCGAGAGATGAAGCTGAAATGGACAAGGCTAGATGTGCGATGCTTCTACATCGGACAACAGCGCTACAGATGCGGCTGTCATTGAGCCATTCAGCATTCGGGATACAAAACACCATGCTCTGATTGGCCGTCTCCCAACCATCAGCCAACAGAGTGCCAAGTACAATGACACCTTGGCAGAAGCACCTGCAGTTGTACTCTGTTTTCTATATGCTAGCGTCTCTGTTTTTAGTACAAGCCTGCTAGGCCACTACGTAGTTTTACTCAAATTTCCATTTAATATTCTTTTAATAATGTACATATATACATTTTTTTTACTTTACTTTTTTTTTTTACTATTTTATCATGTTACTTTTAGTATATTTTACTTAAATATAATTAAAATAATAAATTTTTAAAAAATTATATTTTTCAAAAATACTGTGATATAAAATTAGATATGTATGATTTGAAAACCCACGAGGGAACACTTTATACCACTTGTGTAGGAGAAAAGATAAAACTGGATCTAAAATTGCAAATGATGTGCTAATGAATATGCCTACTCGCCAACCTGTACTACCCCTGCACAATGTCCTCTGTTATTGTGATGCAACCACTCGTAGCCTCTTTTCCCCCTAGATCTCATCCCATTCCCATGCTCCCCTCCCAATGTCCTTCCTTCCCTGCCCAACCAACCTCAATCTCTGTCCTTTTCAACACCTATAAACCATCCCAGACTCACACCTACAACCATCCCAAACCCACACCCACAACCATCCCAAACCCTATCAACCAGAATCAAACACGCTCCCTCAAGTGCACCTTTTATGTCTACCAATTATTCTCTTTCTCCTCCTGCTCCATTAATCACTTTATGTCCCTGAGATCATCCTTCTCGTCTTCATCCTTAATCTCAAGTCAAGAGCAGCTATTTTAGGCACTAAAACATCAATAGAGATGTTTGATGTCCGCTCCTTTCAGACTGGTTTTAGCTATTAAAGTCCCATTCTGCTGGTTGTACATACTTTCACCTCGCCTTTTAATAAATAATCAGATGTGCAGTCACTCTTGTTAGAACTAACAAATGGGCATCTAATATAACAAAAATAAATTGAAAATATTTACCTGGTGTATTAATCAACCAACAGATATAGAAGGGTATAATCTTGAACAAGTCCAATTATATGCAAAAACAACTAAGACAATCTTAAGAAACAAAAACAATAAAGTCCAACAATGACTAAATCCAATTACATCAAAGACCAATAATAACTAAATTCAATTATAATTTACAATTACTAAGCAAGGTATTGACATCCAACACCAACCAACAACTATCTTACTCCTTCCTTTCCATGACCTACCTTCACTTCTCTTCCATGCTTACCAACTCCCTGAAAAATACCTGGATGAACCCCCTCTGTGAAGAATACTTGATCAATCCTGGGGGACCTGATCGATGAGCTGGAGATAGGTGTCCTAAATCTGGATGAGTTTACGCATCACTGCCCGAGAACCGCTTCATCTTCGTGTCTTGACCTATCTCCATGCTCTCAAGATACACATCCTAATTTTAGGTGGGGGTAGTCGATGACCTCATGGTAGTGATAATTTTCTGGGCCGCTAAACTCCTCAGTCAAAGAGTTTAGGTCAGTGGATGAGGCTAAATTGAGTTCTCCAGCAATGGTGATACAGTATCATGGAAACTCTCCACAAAAATGGAGGTGAGGGGATAACTCCCAATCTTTATATCTGAATTTTTGTGAGATCGTTGATTATGTATATGGGTGGGAGGGGAGCCCTCTTGGCCCAATGTAGCAGGAAGAAGGTGTCCCGCAGAAAAGTGTCTTCAGTATCACACTCTTTGCCCTGAACATCAATGGCATCAGCTCAGTGCTGCCGGAAGTTGTTCTTGCTATGCTCTATGTAGACGACCTTCCAACAAGCATTGAGCCACGTCTCTCGGTATGCTGAAGCATACAGGCTTTGGTTTTCCTTGGCCAAGACTAAGGTGGTGCATTTCTGCTGCCATCCACGGCTCCACCCTGGCCTAGACTTGTTTCTAAATGGGGTTCGCCTGGAAGTGGTGGACTCGCACCATTTCCTTGTTCTTGTATTTGACTGATGCTTCACCCGGGATGCTCATATTCACAGCTATAGGGTCTTGTACCCATGCCATGGATATTCTTCCTTCCGTAATGACTAATGCCTTACTTTTTTTAACAATCCTTTGTTCATTCAAAGCTCTACTATGGATGCAAGTTTATGCATCCACAGCTGAGCATGTATTGAGGAAGTGGACTTTATCCACCACACTGGCCTTCACCTGCCAACCGGTCCCTTCCATACATCCCCCATTGAGAGCCCATATTCCCACCACCCAATGCAACCACAAAAAATGTATGCAGAAAAAAATTAATATAGATTTCCCCACACCCACAAGCCACCTTGATGTTGTGGCCACTATTTCGCCCTGGGGCTGTCCCTTTAAAGTTCTTGCCCATTTAGTGATTTCTCTTGCTCTCCTTGAGCGCAGAGTGGAAATGGGGGGGCGGGTGCACTGGTGTTTGGCTTGATCCTTCTTGGCCTCATTCTGGCTCTTGCCTGATCCATCTCATCCTTGTTCCCACTAATGATGGACCAGATGGGAGGACAGCTGTGACTCCAAAATCGTGCCACACAAGGGTCTCTCGAACCTACAATCCTCTGCTCCTTCCTCACTCCAAAATGAGAGTAGTCAATGGTACCTAGGAGCTGGAAAAAGGGGAAAAGAAATTACCCCCTGCTTGCTCCTTTATGGTGTTACATATCTCTCCTCCCTTATATACATACAGTCCTGATCATAAGTATAGGACCAGTTGAAAAACTGTAAAAATGGACATTTCCTATCTTCATATTCTTATAAGGTTCTAATTCAAGCTTCCATATACTAAAAGCTAAATTATAGCTGAGTCAAAGAAAGGTAGTTTAAACAAATTAAAGAGAAAAGACAGTTTACTCCAATGAGCTGCTCATCAGTTGATCAAAAGTTTAAGACCAATACCCCCAAAACATGAAAAAAAACTCAAAACAGAATTAAACCTTCAGAATAAGGACTCAGTAATGAGTAACTCCACCATTCTTGTTGATAACCTCAAAAATCTGACGTGGCATGCCTGATACAAGGGTTTCTAAGAGGGACATGGGAACATTATTCCAGGTGGTGAAAATGGCCTCATGAAGGGCATCCACTGTCATGAACTGATGTCCATTTTTGTAGACTTTCCTTGCCATCCATCCACAAATGTTTTCAATTGAGTTTTAGATCTGGTGACCACGCAGGATGGTGTAAAAAAGGGATGTCATTCTGCTGGAGGAAGGTCTTTGTCAGGCGAGCATTGTGAATTGCCGCATTGTCTTGTTGGAAGACCCAGTCATCACCACACAGATGAAGGCCCTCCATCGTGAGGGATGCCCTCTGCAGCATCTCTACATAGCCAGCCGCCGTTTAACGCCCCTGCACATCCTGAAGCCACATTGTTCCATTGAAGCAAAAAGCCACCCACACTATGATGGAACCTCCACCACTGTGTCATGTTGAAAACGTCTCAGGTGGGATCTCCTTGTCATGCCAGTAACGTTGGAAATCGTCAGGACAGTTAGGGTTAAATCTTTTCTTATCAGAGAATAAAACCTTCCTCCACTTTGTGATT
This sequence comes from Ceratothoa steindachneri, assembly GCA_963969495.1. Taxonomy (NCBI): domain Eukaryota; kingdom Metazoa; phylum Arthropoda; class Malacostraca; order Isopoda; family Cymothoidae; genus Ceratothoa; species Ceratothoa steindachneri. The sequence continues at coordinate 3,510,512 of OZ018329.1, forward strand.
TCCCATGTCTTGTGTTCCCTGGCGAACTCTAAACGGGTGGTTTTGTGACATTGAAACAGATGTGGCGCTTGAAGCCAATTTTAATTTTTCATGCCCTTCCCTCTGTGATGACATCAAATGATTATGGACTGCAATCAGCATTGCTGAGTGCTTTAATCTGACTTGAGGACCGTGCCGTGTCTTGACAGACAACCCTGTTGATTCTCCTACCTAGTTCTGGTGTAATTTTTTGGAGTCTACCACTTAACTTCTCTGTTTGATAGCCCTTAGGATCTTTCAGAAAATTGCAAATCACTGTTTCACTGCTTCCAATCTCGGCAGCGATAGCATGCTACGACAGGCCTTGCTTATGCAGTTCAACAATATGGCCACGTTCAAGTAATGAAAGTTTACCCACTCTAGGCATTAGGATGTCTTAACAACGTGAGCTCCAAATGATAAATGACGCAGAATCCAAGAATTTGCCCAAATTTAGACTATTATGTGCTGTGGTCTTAAATTTTTGATCAGCTGTTGAGCAGCTCATTTGAGTAAACTGTCTTTTCTCTTTAATTTGTTTAAACTACCTATGTTTGTCTCAGCTACAATTTGGCTTTTAGTATATTGAAGCCTCACTTAGAAACTTATAGGTATCGGAAAGTGCGAAATGTCCATTTTTACAGTTTTTCAACTGGTCCTATACTTATGATGAGGACTCAATATACCACCCACACGCACACACAATATTCCCAACAATACACACCTGGCTTTACATCCAGCTCCACTTGTCGTCATTCACTCAAAAATGTTCTTTTATAATCCAAATATACTTTATCATTTATTGGCTTGTGTACTCCTGATTCTACATATGGAGTTTTTGGAGGAGATTGGCATTCTCCATTATATATACTGGTAATTGATTTGTTCCTTGGGAATCTGATATGTGATATTCAAGTCAGTTTATGTTATAATTTCACTTTCTATTATTTATTTTTTTTTAATCACACTGGGTAGTATTATTTAATTCTATATATTTTTATTAGTGTTTTTACTTTAATTTTAATAATTGTCAATTTTATTATTTTAACTTGCCTTCTTCCACTTTTTTTAATGCATTCTTTTAATTGTTATCAATTAATGTTCCTTCCCCTTCTCATTAGTTGACATAGTGGCTGAAGATGGTCCTAGTAAAGGTCCAAAATGTCCGGCCAATAAATGATTAGTGTAATCACCTGGGTCTTCATATTCCTGCTATATATATATATATATATATATATATATATATATATATATATATATATATATATATATATATATATATATATATATATATATATATATATATATATATATATATATGTATGTATGTTTTTGTATTCATGTTCATGTTCATGTCCTGGGGAGAACAAGACTCCTTCCACTGCCTGAGTATGCCATTGTTCTTGTTGTTGTCTTTTTATATCTTTAGTTATTGTTCTTTTCCTCTGTATTGTTTTTTGGTGATTTGTTGCTTCTGTCTTTTTAGCAAAATAATCTTAAGTTTGGATTCTTTTGTCAGTGACTCTTTCTTGCCCATTGGTGGCAGTTGCCAGGTGGGTACTATAAAAAAAAAGACCTTCCATTAGGAGTGGCTCAAATAGGCAAACCCCCATTATAAGGGGCAAGGGGTCATGGAGCCTCTCCCCCCCAAAAAAAAATGAACATATGTATTTCTCCACTAGACAACAAGTCTGGTGAGTCACTAGTCAAGTTCCCTGATGACACAGCAGGGGTTGGTAACCTAAAGGATGATCCTATCCAGATATGTATGCATTTCAAGGTGCCCTTGCCTCAGATGGCATTGTCTTTCCAGAGTAAGAACACCCCTTACACTTATCCCATTCAGTTGTGAGTGAGTCATTGGTATCTCTACTTTGTCAGTGGAGGTTCTACCACTGCCACTGCTTTGACCCTACAAATAAAATGTGCTAAGTCTCCTCAACCCCAAATCAGTGCAAACTGCTCAAAGACCTTACATGATAAGTCCATAGCGTGTGTAAGGCCAAGTTTGTGAATTGCAGCAGGCTACAGCCTGCTTCGTCCAAGCAATGTGACTCTTGTCTTTGCAAGAATGAGATCCTGTCCATTAGGGCTGGGAGCCAACTCTCTCTCTCAGAGGGGCTAAGGAATTGGTCCTGTCATCTCCAGCCTAAACCAGCCCTACTCTTCTCCCACATGACCCCTTCTAGACATCTCCTTTTTGCCCCCTTTTTTTTGACACTCCTGCCTACAGCATCTGAGTGTACCCTTTTTTTCTGGTTTCTTTTTTGGGGTTTGTTGGTTTTTGCTGTTTTTCCCCAAAATTATATTTGTAGGCTAAAATGTAAATAATAAGTGTTATTTTGGCCACTTTTGCTCCTGATGAAAGTCAATATAATGGGATCTCCTTTAATTAAAAAAAAAATCTTAATGTAAGGAAGGCAAAAATGATGGTGGTAATATCCTACCCATAGAAACTGGTACTTTCTCTTGGCCTTCAACTGCAACTCTTTAAAATCAAAAAATGTATTTTCATCCTTCTGTTACCTAGTATTAAGGACCTAACCAGCTACCGCATGCCAAGCCAGAAAAGGCGTTGGAACCTCTATAAATAATGCCATTAGATGTCTGTTGATTTGATACCAACAAAGAGGTCTCTCGGACACTCTTGACACACATCGGTGGGTGACCCCACACCCTTTTATGAATATAGTAAAAGTAGACTATTCCCTCAAGGATATTACTGAATAGCCTGCCCACCAGGAGGTGGTCAGGGTTAAGTGAGTGTTGAGGTAAGGGGAAAGGTGTCTCAAGATACACCCTGGTGGTCTTTGTCACAGTTGACCCAGTTAGGTTCCCTGAGTAGGTGCATGGTAGCTGGTATTGCTATTGCTACCATGTGAAAGCAATCATGCTTTTAGTGTAGACGTGTTACTACTGCCACTATTTTGGCCACACCAATCTTGTACACAGACATGCCAAGTTAGTGGGGACTGTTTAGGTGCTTTTGCTCAGGAATGAACAGCAGATAGCATCCAATCAATATGAAGTGCCAGTGGTGTAGATAAAAGCTATGTAGCTTTGGGCTTAAAGAGGGGGAGATAATAGAGCAGTGGCATTTATGTGAACTGTTCCAGCTCTGGGAAAGAAGTTCATGTTGATTTTATTTCCTATCATGATTTTTTAAATAATTCATTCCCTCTCCTCATGAGTTGGAGAAAAATCAAATTAAAGAGGTTTCTTTTCATTTTAGATTTGATTGAGATCAACAGCAAGCGAGTTCCTTTGTCTAAGCTTCGTCTGTTGGTGTCCGTGAGCCACCAGGTGTTGAATCTCCTGAAGAAGTCAAGTGATGGTGTCCCAGCCTCTGCTGATGATTTCCTGCCAGCTCTCATTTATTGTGTGATTCAAGCAAATCCGCCTCTGATACAGAGTAACATATGTTACATCACCAGCTTTACTCAACAATCCCATCTACAATCTGGAGAAGCTGGATATTTCTTCACAAATTTGGTCAGTGGTGTGTTTGTGTGCACAAACTCATTTGCATTCTTTATCCAATATTTGATACTTCCTTCTCACTTTTGCCCTCCTTTAAGAGATTCAGGTTTTTATCATAGAGTGTCTATGTACTTCAAACTCATACAACACTGAGACTCCAAAATTTCTCTCCCCACGTCACCAGGCTCCCATCATGCACAAATAACACAGCAAGGCTGTGATGGTACTGATAGTAAAAAAAAATATGCAATTGTTAATGAAAGAATAAAACCCCTCTTAGATGCTATTCCAACACTTAAATGAACCTAAACATTTAAATAAAATTATATAAACTTTAAATAAATTCTTTTAAATGTCTTAATAATGGATTTTAACAAATGCATTTCATTCCAAAATAAAGTTCATAAAAAAATTAAACATTCAATGATGAGATGTCTGATGATAAAGTGGTCATGCGATGAAATGTCCGATCACAGTGTAGCAGCATGGGTAACCTTACTGCAGCTGTCATCTGGTGGATTGCATACTTTTCCAGCCAGGGTTTCAGAGCAGGAGCCGGTGGAGCCAGGGAATTTTACTGACTGGGAGCCGGAGGCAAGCCTGAAACTGTGAAATCACAGCTCCTTGTTCTGGCTCCAGGCATTCTAGGCCAGTTTTAATACGGCGACTAATGCCCATGTAGGCAGTCACCAGATGAGCTCTTAAAAAAAAAAAAGGGCTCCAGGCAATATTTTAATACATATTGGTGATATTGAATTGATATAATTTTTAGGCTAATTAGATTTACATAGTTTACCTGTACAGCTATAGGTAGGCCCCTATTTAATTGATTAAATTACTAACTAACTAAATAATGCCTAATAAGATTGAGACTTCTGAATTGTTTGAATTTTTTGGTCAATTAATTATCTGTATTTCTAAATTTCGTTTTTTTATTTTCAGATTCTTTGTAATTTGTAATATATACTGATTCTTTAATTGCAATTATTATTATTCCATGACCCTTAATAATGGGTAAAGATTCAAAAATTAAGTCTGATATATTCAAGTACTTTACTGAGAGTTCAGATAATAAACACTATATTTGTGTTTGTGAAGTTTCGGATGCCTCAGGAAATATTTCAATGTGTAGAGCTAAAATTGCAAAACCAAAAAGCCAGATGTCTCTTCGAGAGCATATATTTTGAAAAGACACTTAAGTCATTTACATCCTGAAATACTAAAAATGATGGAAGAAAAGAAGCAAATGTTTGAGTTGTCAAAACCTAATACTTCTGCAAGTATCAAAATTAAATCAAACCAGCAAGATATTACCAAAAAGTCACTCTCTCCATAAGTGCAAATAGCTTCAAGAATAGAATAATTGAGTTAATTGTAAAAGATTCTATGCCTTTAGCAATGTTTGGAAAGCCAGCTATGCGAAATCTACTAGAAGAAATGGCTAAGAAATTCAAGATTAGTCTAGGTAAAGACAACATCCCTGATTTAGTTATTGATAGATACAAATAAGAAAAATTTGCTCTTGAATAGCAATTAAAAGGACGCTTCATATATTTAAAAGTTGATGGCTGCACTAGAATATGAACCCATTATTTTGCCATAAATGTCCAATTTGTTGATGATGATAATAAAATACTTACCCGCACTATAGCAGTGAAAGATACACATGCTCAACAAAGAAGTGACTACCTGCATGATCTTATTTTAAAAACCTTGCAAGATTATGGCATATCAAAAGAATTTGCACTCTGCATTGTCCCTGAAAATGCTACAAATATGATTAAAACTGTTGAGAAATTAAATGTGGCAACTTCTAATAATGATGATATTATACAAACATTTAGTGAATATGATGATTTAAGAGATATTCTAGATGAAGAAGAAAATGACATGTAGTTAATATACCTGAAATTTCATTTTTCTCTACTATCACATGAGATGTGGTGCACATACTTTGCAACTCGCAGTTTGTGATGGGTTGCAAGGTAAGCATGCCGCATCTCTCATAAGTAAGTTGAGACAGGTTGTTGTAGCCACAAGAAAATCAAAAGTAGAGAGTTAATTAAAAGATGTGCTGGTAGAGTTAGCATTTTAGATCAACCTACTAAATGGGGCAGCACCTATCTAATGATAGAGCGCTTATTAGAATTGAAGCCTGTGCTGTTGGACATGGCAAATCAAGATTGGAATCTTCCAGAATCAATGTGGAAACAAGTAAGAAGATTGGAAAAACTATTGTACCAGCCATATTTAAGTAACAAAAAAAGTTCAAAGTGAAGATTTGACTTCCAGTCAATTCTTAAAACAATGGAAATCTTTGATATTCTTTCCAAGATTGAAGGTACCATAGCTGATGATATAAGAAGTTCTGTGGAAAGGTGGGAAATGATTTTACTTGATAATGAAGTAATGCTTGCTCGTGTTTATATCGATCCTAAATACAGATACCTATTAACATCTGGACAGGTAGTTAAAGTCAAGGATGCCTTATGCAATATAGTCATCAGAAAAAAAAATATCTTAGATCCTTCAAATAAATATCAAACAAGAGACAAAAGTGACATGGTGACTGCCGATTCATCATCTAGTTCATTATCCCCTTCCACCACATGTGATGAGAGCGCTTGTGATTTTGAAAAATTACTAGATATTCAACATGGAAATAGTTCAAAACTTATTCGATTAAAGAATGAATCAATACCATCAGCTCTTCTCAGTCCGCAGAGTACCCTCAAATTGAAAGTTGAGAAATCTTTTCCTGAGATTGAAAAAATTTAAACGCTCTTCAAAACTGTCTTTTGAACAGGTAATAGAAAGGTATCCTAAAGTTATTAGAGATGTAACAAATCTAGTAGCTATGCCTTCAACACAAATCAGTGTTGAACACCTCTTTTCAGTACTTAGGATTTTAATATCTGATCTACGGGCACGTATGAAAGAAGATATTATTGAGACCCTTCTATTTTTAAGAACAAATGTAAATAAGTAAAAGTTGGGAAGGAACTAATTTTAGTTTTAATTGATTCATACTTTATTAATTGAAATAATTTACAAGGAAATGTATCTTCTGATTTTATGCTTTAGAAAATAATTTTCTTATATATTAATTAAAATTTCAGCATTAGTTACTTTCTTTCATTTAGTAAAGTAGTTCTTTCATTTAGTAAGTAAAAGTTGGTAACCCTGATTTTCTTCTTCAAGCAAATAAATATTTTATATAACTAAGTTTTCTCCTTTTCCTTTAGTTGTTTCAGTAACTTAATTCTATCAATATTTTGGGCCATTAAAAATCATACAAATTTAAAGTTTGAGTATTAAAGTGGTCTAATTAATGCTGAAAAAAAATTGGGGGGCAATATATTAAACTTGACAAATACAAAACATCTAGATATAATAAGTATAAATGAAAAAAAATTGAAAGAACCAAAGCCAGATACCAAAAATATCTTGGCTCCAGAGTGGGAGCCAGAGGTTTTTTCACTGGTTCCGAGACCCCACTCCCAGCCCCCACACCTACAATCTGCTCTCTTGGCCATGAGTGGGGTTGCTACTGTTTGTCCTTTGTACCTGGGATGGCTTCATGCAGGCAGACTTCTGAACTATTTGACATTTTGGAGGAGGATGGCCTTCATTTTATTTTGCCCTCTTTGGTGTTGGTCATGCTCTTGTGCTGGGAGGAGGTCCCCCTTCCCTGATACTGGACTGTGCTTCCTTCTTGTTTTTTTATGTCTTTGATTTTGTGTTTCTTTTGTAATTTAGCCTAGCACTAGGCTATAAGATAATTACAATGCCATGCCTTTGTAGGCAGTTGCCAGATAGGCACTAAATAAAAGTGCTCCCCCTGGCCTTGGAGTTTGCAGGGAGATCTTTACTATATATCTTCCACACATTTTCACTATTACTTGCTTCACCAGTTTCTTTACACATCTTACAAACTTTCTGCATGATATTCTCTCATATGTATCATGCTTTAATTTGAGGGGGGGGGGGTGTTGTTGTTATTCACATTATTCCATCGTATACCTGTCCCTTCATTTTTTATTAAAACGTACCCCTGCTCATTAATTTTACTTACTTGACCCCCCCCCCCCCTTAGACTGTATTTGCCACTGAAACTTTACAAACCTATTCTCATTTCTTGCCCAAATAAATTTTGAAATAGATTCCCACTAGTATCCTGCCTTGATTGGGTATGACCAAGAATGGTTGGGTTGACAGCAGATTAGATGAATTGATCCAAGATATTGAAATAATTGTGAAAATATTATGTGATTTTTCTTTTCAGTGTTGTGCTGTCTCATTTATTGAGAAGTTGACAGCAGATAGCTTAGGATTGACGCCATTTGAGTTTGAACGCTACATGTCTGGAGATGCCCTGCCTCCCAATGCCCTCGATGAAACCTACATGAGTGATGTAAGAAACCATATAGACTATACTGTAGCATCTTGATTAATGCATCCCTGATGAAAACCTTACACATTACAACCCAAACTTCTCCCTGGAAATCAGTTGTCACATAAAGACCTGAGACCACCTACGAAAGCAACTACAGACCCCCAAATAACATTAAAAGACACTGATTCTACAGCAAAAAATAACAAACCCCCACTGGAAAACCTTCGTAGAACTAAACCACAGAACAGCTTAAAGTTCCGTAAAACTATAAGGAGACTATAACTCCAGCATTGGGGAACAAGACATGCACAAAACCATCTACTTGAATGCAAACATAATCAACTTCAAACAAGCAGACACACTTATCTTATACAACACCCCCTCCCTTTCTGGGATCTTTTCTTCAGGGGTTGTTCCCAGAGAGGCTCTGGCCTTCTCGTGGCGAGGGGGGGGGGTCAGCCCTGAGCCCCTTAGGAGACCCATGGTGCTGCCAACAAGACTTTCAACATGCCCCTCTTTCTTTCCTCCCTGCGTGGTCAGCTCATCGAAGTTTTCAAAATACTTCGAGGGTTCGACAATGTTGACTACCGGGATATTTTCACACTGAGTGAGAACAGAACGCGCAATCACGGCTTCAAACTTGAACTGAAGCGTTACAACCGCAATCTGTGTGGAAACTTTTTCACCTACAGTATTTGCGGTAAGTGGAACGCACTTCCAGTGGATGTTGTCAACAGTGAATCTGTTGACCAGTTCAAGTCAAGACTAGACAAAGTCTTGAAAAGTGGCCGTTTAGGGACGCAAAACAATTGAGCAGCCATGTGCCCGCTCGATTGCTAGTCCCAAGGTACCCTCTTTGAATGGACCGTAAGGTCTCCTAGGGTACCTTCTTTCCTTGTAACTCCTTGTAACTCCCCTATTACGCTCTTCCACTGCCCTTTGTTTCCCCCTCTTCCTTCACTTATCTAGTGGTCCTTATCGATACCCGACCTCTGCTCGTTTAATAGATTGATTCCGAATTGTTCTTTCATGAAGGTGAAAGAGGCTGGGCATCTCCACCGCCTTCGTCTACCGAATGCCCAAGGAGAAACCCATCGTTTGCCACTTTTCTCCGTACGTAGGAGAACTCAGGCAGCCTCTTTAGGTTTCAAAAGATGGTGTGGTGGATCCGTATCCATTCTCCAAGAGGACATACCGGACGTAACTGATTGTATAGTTACAGTAGTGCCGGGCCCTTGTAGGCCTCCATGGTGGGGAGCCCCGAGGTAGAATGCGGAGTTTTTTTCTTTTTGCAATGGCTAGCCATAAACCAAACACCTTCCCTTCTCGTAAGGGTTCTCGTGCCAAACGTTCCTTAGCTTCCCTTTCAGCCTTCCCTCGCGTGTTGGACCCCTATTCCAACGAAGTAGACCCAGATCTAGATTATCCTCGCTTTCTTGTCATGAGTTCATCATCCGACACCCCACTTGCAAAAGTCGATGTGTTTGACGTCAATGAAACTTTTGAGTCCCGCTGTGGTGAACCCCGCTGGATGTGGTCAAGAGGTAGTGGTGATGTCGTAGTCGAGGTGCCATCCCACTCTCAACACAACCTTGTACGAAATCTATCTTCGATAGCTGAAATTCCAATAACTGTCTCGCCCCATCCGCGTCTGAATTTTGTCAAAGGTGTCGTCCGTTCAAACGAATTAAGGACTACGACCCCACCCGCCTTCAGAGTAAGCTCAGTACCCAACGTGTCACACACGTACACAGGGTAACTAAAACATTAGGCTCCACTAAAGTCCCAACCGCCACACTGATTTTAACATTTGAACGACAAGAACTGCCGCAGTATATTAAAGCTGGGTACCTTCGTGTCCCGGTAAGTCCCTACATCGAACTACCCAGATGCTGCTTCAATTGCATTCAATTTGGACATGTTGGCCGTGCCTATCGGCACCCTCGCTCCTGCGTGAATTGTAGCTCTGACTACCATGGCCCCAAATGGACCAAAACACCCCGCTGTGCCAACTGCGGAGGTACCCACAGTGCTGCAGCAAAACTCTGCTCTATATTTTTATATGAAAAGGAAGTGCTCACTTTGCGCCACTCCCTACGTCTAGATATAAGAGAGGCCCGCCAGTGTGCCCGAGCACAAACCTCGCCACTCGGCCGGCTCTTCTCTGACGTTTTACGTGACGCTGGACGAAACCGACCATCACGCGCGAGTTCCGACCAGCCTGAAGTACTTCACCCTAAATCTACTCGCAGCGTCGAAAACATTCAGAATATGCAGTCGAAGCATCGCGCTCACACCGAGATAACCAATGTAGCCCCCCTCTCTCCAGCAGCTCTAGCTGGGAGAGACGCTCAGGGTGAGACACTTGAAGACATCAGACGCTATTTGAAAGAATCCTCAACATGAACCAGTGAAGGTTCATCCACCCGGCCCCGAGACCCAAAGCCCAGTGGTAAGAGGAAGGATTCCTCACCTGGGTCATCGACCACCAATAAGCGGGCATCCTCTGGAGCTGACTCAGCCGAACCCCGAGAATCTTCAATGGACTCCTCCCCTATGGCTGAACATTCTATGCCCTTAAGTCCGTCCCGCCCTTCACAGGACTTAGGCCCCATCCTGATCCAAACGATGGCAGATATACACCCAGCTCCACACACCGCTCAGATCACCTGTTCGTTCCGCTCACCCTTCAACCCATGATCCGATGGAAGCAGTTGATACTCCAACATCACCAATCGCGGCGGTTGGACCAACTCCTCAGACACCGAAAATACCCTCGACCCATGAATCCGGATCTACCGGCCGAAAATCCCTTCTTGATCTTCCTTTTCCGCCAGGTTGTGAGCCCGAATTACAATCAAGGACCTCGGTCGGTTCTCCAAAACCCACGAAAAAAGCCCCAGTTACTGCTCCATCTATGATCTCTCTCCCTGCAAAAGCAGGCTCCTCAAAATCAGCTCTCCGTCTCCCAAGCTCTTTGGGACGAACCTCAAATACAATATCGGCCTCAAAAGAGAAAAAGATATCCACAGTGGTATCTAATCGTCACACATAATATCTTCCATTTTACAATGGAATTGCCAAGGCGTTCTTCCAAAGTGGGAAGAACTCAAAATTCTTTTGACAACTATCCACCCCGCTGTTATTTGTCTTCAGGAGAATAAACTGGGTATACGGCCCTTTCCGCCGGTACCCGGCTTTCTCACTTTCAACTCTATTGCTCCTGCTGGAAGCCCCTCTCATGGGGGGTGTCAATCATGGGTGTCCCATCTCCCTACATACTACCCTCCAAGCTGTTGCCGTGAGAGTTTTTCTTACAAAGCTTTTTACCGTTTCCTCTATTTACCTACCCCCTTGTTTATCATTGTCAAGACCCGACCTTTTAGAACTTATAGACCAGTTGCCCTCCCCATTCTTATGACTAGGAGATTTTAACGCCCGTCACCCATACTGGGGTGACATCACTCGAAATGCCAAAGGCAGTGTTTTAGAGTCTCTTTTATTATCAGACTTTCTTTGTGTCTTAAATACTGGCGATTTTACCTTTTATCATGTCCAGACGGACTCTTTTAGCTGTGTTGACCTGTCTGTTTGTTCCCCTGATTGCTTCACGGAATTTCGATGGTCAATTCTTGACGATCTCCATGGAAGTGACCACTTCCCTATTGTCTTGTCGGCTTTTCAAGTTAGCCCTCATACAACCATGCCCCTTAAGTGGGACTTAGGTCATGCAGATTGGGAAGGTTTCCAAGAGGCGTCCTTCACAAGTGCATCCTTGGGGACCTTCAATGGAGTGGACGCGGCAATAGAATACTTTACATCGACTATCTACAATGCAGCAACACAGACCATCCCACGGAGGCGACCTGCCACGGGCCGCTCACCCGTGCCCTGGTGGACCTCGACATGTGCAACAGCTATCAAAAATTACAAGTTAGTCCATGCCTGATTCCGAAAGAACCAAACTTTGTGCAACAAGGTCGACCGAAACCGAGCTCGTGCGCTTCGCTAAAGAACCCTTCGTCAGGCTCGCTGAAATTAATGGCGCCGATACGTTTCATCAATTTCCTCTATGACACCTACTGCTAAGATCTGGAAAAGGATTAATAAGATCAGGGGCCGTTATGCTAATCATCATACCCCCATACTCAACTTAGATGGTTTCTTGGAGGATGACGGCCTGGCGGGCAGCAATGCTTTTGCTGACCATTTCCACGCCGTCAGCAGTGTCAGCCGTTACGATAAGTCTTTTCAATCCTACAAATCAAAGGAAGAATCTCATTCTCTCAACTTCACAACAAAATCTAACCTTCCATATAACGCTCTATTCAGCGTCCATGGACTGCATAGCGCTTTGTCCCTTTGCAGATCTACTTCCCCTGGCCTTGATGAGATCCATTTCAATATGATTCGGCACCTACATCCACACTCTACTCTCTTCTTACTTATTTGTACAACCTTATATGCGTGAAGGGTTTTTACCCGTCATCATGGCGCATTGGGATCATCCTTTCCTTTGTCAAACCGGATAGGGACGGGTTGGACGCAGATCACTACCGCCCAATAGCTCTCACCAGCTGTTTAGTAAGTTGCTGTAAAAAATGATATTGGAGCACATAAACTGGTTCCTAGAAACCAATCACCTTCTCTCTCCATTTCAATGTGGCTTCCGCAAAGTTCATAGTACCCTTGACCTACTAGTACGTTTCGAGGGATCATTCCGGAAAGCTTTCTCATTAAAGCACCGAGTCCTGGCCATATTTTTCGATATTGAGAAAGCCTATGACACAACATGGAGATACGGTATCTTGAAGCAGCTATACGTCTGGGGGATGAGAGGCCTTTTACCTTCACTTATTCAAAGTTTTTTAGCATCTCGATCCTTCAAGGTACGTGTTGGAGACGCATACTCTGACCTGCAACCCCAAGAGGAGGGAGTTCCTCAGGGCAGTGTTTTAAGTGTCTTATGTTTTATAATTGCCATCAATGATATTATTTCGTCTCTCCCAGAGGGTGTATCGGCAACTCTGTTTGTCGATGACTTAGCACTATACTGTTCCTCACCTCGCCTTCTATCAGCAGCGCGTCGGCTACAGCTGGCGGTCGATGCTGTATCCAAAAGACCACCACTTACGGGATTCCGCTTTTTCACGAACAAAACCAAAGCAATGTATTTCCACCGAGGCAGAGGGGTTCTTGTTCCGCCATCTATCTCCCTACAAGGCGAAGATATAGAGTTTGTCTCCGAGTTTCGGTTCCTTGGCGTAACTCTCGATCCAAAGTTATCCTGGTTACCACACCTACGCCGACTTCGAACAGGCTGTCTGCGGGCTTTAGACATTTTGAAAGTCCTCTCACACACTTCGTGTGGCAGTGACCGACAAACATTGTGGACATTATACACAGCCCTCGTCCAATCCAAATATGGATTATGGCTGTCAAATTTACTCATCGGCTTTCCCTTCAGCCCTTAAAATGATGAACCCCATTCGAAACCTGGGAGTTCGCCTTTCTAGTGGAGCCTTCCGTACATCTCCTGTCAACAGCCTTTACTGCGAGAATGGGGTACTCCCTTTGCCCTACCATAGACTTCAAATCTGCATGCGATACCTCTGCCGAGTACAGCAAGCCCCTGTATCAGAGGTCTACAGATGCTCGTATGCTGCTGAATCAACGGCGGCATATGATAAGTTGCCATCTTTACCCCGCCCTTTGAACCTTCGCATAGGAGATCATCTCTCTAACCTGGGTACTCCAAGGGTCCTTACCCTTCCATCCTCAGTTGGCGTGCTCCTCTCCCCACAGTATGTACCAACATGTGAAGGCTGGAGAAGTCCTCCATGGACCCTCGCATCATTAAGAGCCTGTTCTTAGAGCATTCGATCTCACACAAACAGTGCTGCCCACTATACATGGATGGCTCTAAGTCGGACGGTGGCGTGGGTGCCGCAGCCATCTACCCAGGAGGAGAATTCCTAACTCTATCTTTGCCACCAGCAGCATCCATTTTTACCGCTGAACTTTCAGCAATCCTTTTAGCCTTTAGACTCATCCGAATTTTACCTTTTAGTGATTTTGTAATTTTTTTCCGACTCAAGGAGTGTCTTACAGTCAATTAGATCTTTTAATGCGTCCCATTCCCTAGTCACAGAAATTTGCAACTGGCTGATCCAAAATGTGTCCCGATATAGAATTATTTTTTGCTAGGTCCCTTGGCATGTGGGAGTCCTGGGCAACGAGAAGGCTGATCGGCTGGCCTGCTCAGCACATTCTGTGTCCCCTGAGAACTCGGCTCTGCCTTTTAGGGACTACTTTCCTTCAGTAAGAAAATATATTTGTCAACTGTGGCAGAATGAATGGGATGACTGTTCATCATCCAAACTATACAAAATTAAAAATTCTATTCGCTCTTGGCCCTCCAGTCGTCATAGAATGCGATCGTTGGAGGTGGCCCTTTGTCGAGTTCGCATTGGCCTCACGAAACTTATTCACAGCCATCTTGTTTCGGGTGATGCTCATATCAGACCTCGCTGTCGTTTTTGCGGTGAGGACCAATCGGTTACCCACCTTTTATTGGATTGTAGCCATTTCGCCATTCTCCTGCTGTCCTTTTCCCCGACCCTTTTAACTATTCCTCAACACACCCTTCTTCGATTCATATTGGCAGAGGAATCTTTTAACCCGTCGTTTTTTAAATTTTTGTCACAAAGTGGTCTCCTCCACCTTTTATAGATGATTTGCCTCGTTTCATCCTAGCTGCCATATAGAATCCACTTGGATTGGGCAGCAACCCACTGGTTCCTTCCCTGCCAACCTGGCCGCCGTGCTGACGGGATCCCGCGCTCCGTCCGGCCCCAGCTTAGCCTCTCTTCCTTCCTTCAGATAGCCCGATTTCTCCCCTACCTCGTCGCTTTTCATACAACCTCTCCCACAACTTTCTCTGGTCAGCCTCTAATTTCACAGGGTAGAATGCTGACCTTCTTCTCAAGCCAACCACCCCGGATGGGGGCTGAGGGGGGAGGGGACATTGTTCCCTAACCCCTCAGCTCCGGTTCGGGATGGGGGTTTTTTAACAACCTGCTTCATCCCCACCCATACCTTCCTCACATCCCCTTTCCTCTCCTCTTCACATTCTATCTGTTTTCCCCGTAAGGGGCGCGGCGATTTGCCATCCTGGCCGCCGTGCTGACGGGACTCAGCACTCCGTCCGGCCCCAGCTTAGCCTCTCTTCCTTCCTTCAAAACACTTGTTTCCTCTCTTTTCACACAACCTCTCCCACAACTTTCTCTGGTCAGCCTCTAATTTCACAGGGTAGATGCTGACCTTCCTTTCAGCCAACCGTCCCGCATCGGGGCTGAGGGGGTGGGGGACAATGTTCCCTAACCCCTGAGCTCCGGTCTGGGGTGGCTGGTTTTTAACTACCTGCTTCATCCCCACCCATACCTTCCTCACATCCCTTTTCCTCTCGTCTTCAAAATCTATCATTTATACGCCGTGTCTAAGGTGGAACCGCCATGCCGATGGACTGCCAGGCCACCAGGCGGGAGGGGTGGTCCCAAATGGCGGCGCCTGGCTCTGCCGGGCTTGTAAGCACCTCTTGCAGTGCGGGCAACTGCAAGAGGTGATGAGCTATTGCGTCCCGTGGCAAAAATAGGGTCACCATGCCCATGGATGAATTTTCAAAACACCAAACCCCTTTAACTCCCCCTTGCTCATCGACGGAGCCGCCCTCGGGCAGCTCCAGCAAAAAAATGGAGGTCCTTCCCCCTGTGCTTGCACACGGGACCCTCCATATTTCTCTAACCGGAGAGGAGGCTTACTCCTCTCCTTCGCCTACGGGTGCAGGGGACTCCCCCTCACCCCCTTCTCTGGAGGTGCTTTCGGGCACCCCTTTTCCCATCGGCAGTCCCCTCTTTTCTTTCCAAGGGGACTGCCAAGAAAGCCAGCAGGCAGCCCTTAGCCAGCCGCTCCGCATCAAAGCGGCTCGGTAGGGCAAACCCCCTTAGGGGGGGAGAGGGAAGCCAGGCCCCTTCGGTCGCTTCCCTCAAAAGACCTGCTGGCAAGAATTTTAAACCTTGCTGGGGTCAAGGCCTGTGCCTCCCCACACAAGACTGGCGACACTGCCAAGGGGACTGTGATGTCCTGGGAGGGGATGGCCAACTGGAGGCCCCTCCTGTGATAAACATGGTCCTTGAGGAGACCCAGCCTCAGACGGTAGGGCCTTTCATGGGGAGGAATTCGGGCTCGGCGCCAAGCACCGAACCCGAATCCCCCCTATGCAAGGTCCTCCTCAAATGGCTGAGGGCTCCGAGGCAGTAAAAGGAGGGGAGGGATCTCCTCCAACAGGTGCCCCTACGACAACCAGGACCTTTTCCATTTCGGAGAGGGACCTGGCTGAGGCCGGTCCATCTGGCCTGGGGGCTTCTGCCGGCGGAGGTGAAAAGCGGGTTCATTCCCCGCCCTCTTCTCCAAAAAAGAAAAAGACGAAAAAGACTCGGGGCCCCTCTCCATCCGCGGGGGCTGCGGGGACGGATGGGTCTGCTACCACTTTGGTAGGCGACCAAACCAAGATCGGCACATCCGGCCCCTCTACCCCCTCGTGTGCGGAGCCCCTGACCAAGACTAACACCAAGAGTGCACAGGGCGGAGCCTCGATGACATCGGGGCCCCTCATTCAGAGGTTACCTGGCGTTTTCGAGCCCGCTGGCTTCAAACGCTTCCTCGTTATTCGCTCCACTGATGGCACCATGTTGTCCAAGGGCAACATGATCCATCAGAGGAGAGGATTAGCTAGTGCAATTGGTAGAGAGCCGAAGGTGACCCGTTTCTCGGACGGCAGCCTTCTGGCGAATGCGGCGAATCCCGCCGAGGCGGCCAAAATAAGTGCTCTTCGGACACTTCATGGCACCCCGGTGAGTGTGACGCCGCACTCTCCTATGAACTTTGTGAAAGGAGTAGTTTATGCGAGGGAACTCGTTGACTACTCAATTGAGGACATCACCCTAGAGCTGGCCGACCATGGGGCGGTCAAGGTCGAACGTGTGATGAGAAAACAGGGAGGGGCTTCGAGACCCACCCCTACACTCTTCGTCACGTTCGACAGTGACAAGCTCCCTGAGTCGGTGCGTGCCGGTTGGTACCGCTACCGCGTGAAGGCATTCGTGCCACTGCCGCGGCGGTGCTATTACTGTCACCGCTTCGGCCATACGAATCGCTCATGTAGACGTGCAAGGTCGGGGTCACCCGAAGTCTGTGTAAATTGCTCCAAGGTCGCACACGATAAGTCCAAATCGTGTGTGGCCAAGTGTGTCAATTGCGGAGAGCCGCACCCTGCTTCTTCGAAGCAATGTGGTGCATATCTCCTGGAGAAAGAAATCCTGGCCGTTCAGGCCCAGGATAGACTCTCATTCCGCGAGGCTAAGGACTTGGTCCTGGCGCGCCCAGCTCTGCCTGGGACGTCATATGCCTCAGTAGTTCGAAAGGCACTCTCTGCTCCTGGCCCATCCAGGCCAACGAGCACGGTTGTTTCCGCGCCCAGTCGGAGCCCTTCTGCGGGCTCTACCCAACCCGGGCGCTCCCCTGGTAAAGCTGGCGGCAAAAAGGGTTCATACCCAGCCCCGGCTAAAACCAGGGCTCCCCCCTCTTCCCCCAGCGTGACCGTTTCCCGCAAGGCGAAACGGCCACGCGCCTCCACCGAGTCGTTAGACTCACAGGAGGCAACACCCCTGAAGATGGTCGCTAGGCCATCTTCGGGGGTTCCTAAAGCTGTCCCCCGAAAGGAGGAAAGCAACAAAGGAGCTTCGGCTCCTTCGCCCACGCCCCGAGGTGGAGCGAGTGGCTCGGAGACGGTGGTTCCTCGAAAAGAGGCCCCCCCGCCTCCGAAGCCGCAGCGCCCGCCTAAGGTTTCGAGGCGGAGGGAGGAAAAGACTCGCATGGCGAGCCCAACCTCCCCCAATAAGTCCTCGAAGGCGACAGCGCCTCCAGCGCTTTGTCCGGCCAACAGTGCCCGGGGTTCTGCCCCCGGGAAGCGTACGGCCATTCCCGTGAGGGTCTTCAATTCGAGGAGGGCCCCCGCGTCTCCTCCGAGCTAGGCCTGGAGGGCATGTTCCTTCAATGGAATTGCCGTGGACTCCAGGCCAACTTGGGAGGAGCTGCGGAGGCTCGCCTCGTCCCGTTCCCCGTTAGCTATTTTTTTGCAGGAGACCATGCTAGGCGCGTGCCCCCTGCCTGCCCTCCCGGGGTATAAGGGTCTTGCGACCCCACCACCGCGGGATGGCCGGGCTGGGGGATGCGCGGTTTACACCCGGCATGATGTCTCCGTTCTTCCTTTCTCTTTAGATACCTCCTTTCAGGCAGTGGCTGTGCAGCTGCACCTGGATAGGAGGTATACTATCATTTCTGCGTACATTCCACCGTCAGCTGACTTCGACGCGGGGGACTTCCGCCGCGTCGTGGCACGGTTGCCGAGGCCCTATCTCTTGCTTGGAGATCTGAACGGCAGGCATCCTCTCTGGGGAGATTACTCCATAAATCCCAGGGGACAAGTCCTTGCCGATCTGATCGAAGAGCTTGAGATGGGTGTCCTAAACGTGGATGAGTTTACGCATCACTGTCCGAGAACCGCTTCATTTTCTTGCCTTGACCTATCTTTGTGCTCTTCGGATGCACAGCCTGATTTTGATTTGGGGGTGGTCGATGACCTCCATGGTAGTGATCACTTTCCCATTCAAATATCATTTTCAGGGCAACTGCCGCCTGAGAGACCACCTCGGTGGTGCTTGGCGCGGGCGCGGTGGCCTGCATTTCAGGAAAAGACTGAATTCTCTATCTCAGTCGAGGAGTTTAGGTCGGTAGATGAGGCCGTTGAGTTCTTCTCCGGCAACCTCATCGCCGTGGGCCTGACTACTATTCCTAGGACGTCTGGCCGTTTTGCACGCCGACCACTCCCATGGTGGTCGGCCGAGTGTGAGACGGCCCTCAAACAGAAGCGTTATGCCTACATGCGCTATAAGCGCCGCCCGAACGATTTCACTGTCGCTGAATTTCGTCGGGCTAGGGCTAGGTTCTGGTATATTTCGAAGCACGCCCGCCGCTCTTCTTGGCGGGCATACGTGTCTTCACTTAACGGGAAGACCCCTTTAGCTGAGGTGTGGAAGCGAGTCAAAAGGATTCGGGGCAAGTTCTCGCAGGACCCCCCTCCCGTTCTCCAGGAGAATGGGACCGCAATCTCGGACCCCGCGTCCGTGGCGGAATCCTTAGCGACCGCTTTTTCCACATTCTCTAGCCGTGATGCTGCTCCGCCGGCATTCAATGCACGTCGTCATGTCGCGGAAGGCCACCGGCTGGACTTTACCTCCAGAGGCGGAGAACCCTTCAACGACAAGTTTCGCTCTCGCTTCGTGCGCGGACACCGCCCATGGTCCGGACGATGTCCCGTACGCCATGCTTCGACACCTGGGTGAGCGAGGCATGGCCTTTCTGTTAGATTTGTTCAACAGGATCTGGGTGGAAGGTCTTCTCCCAGACTCCTGGCGAATCGCTACTGTGCTCGCCTTTCGCAAGCCGGGGAGAGATCACTCTACTCCGACCGGTTTCCGCCCAATCTCTCTAACCTCTTGCGTGTGCAAGTTGATGGAGAAATTGGTAAATGTTAGATTAGCCTATTTCCTGGACAGCGGAGGCCATCTGTCTTCTGCACAGTGCGGCTTCCGTAAGTTCCACTCCACGTCGGATGCTCTGCTCCGACTGGAAAGTGCCGTCTGCGAGGCTTTCCTTCGTAGACAGCACTACGCCACGGTGTTTTTTTGATCTGGAGAAGGCCTATGATACCGCATGGCGATACGGTATCATGGAGACTCTCCACACGATGGGGGCGAGGGGACGCCTCCCAATGTTTATATCTGAATTTTTGCGAGATCGTCGATTCCGCGTACGGGTGAGGGGAGCCCTCTCCGGCCCAAAGGAGCAGGAAGAGGGTGTCCCGCAGGGAAGTGTCCTCAGTGTCACACTCTTTGCCTTGAGCATCAACGGCATCACCTCGGTGCTGCCGGAAGATGTTCTCGCTACGCTCTACGTGGACGACCTTTCGATCTCTTTTGGCGCGGCCCAGATGCCAACTCTGGAGCGTCGACTCCAACAGGCATTGAACCGCGTCTCTCGCTATGCCGAAGCGCACAGGTTTCGGTTTTCTTTGGCCAAGACTAAGGTGGTGCACTTCTGCCGCCATCCACGGCTTCACCCCGACCCAGATTTGTTTCTTAATGGGGTGCGCCTGGATGTGGTTGAGTCGCACCGTTTCCTTGGTCTTGTATTCGACCGACGCCTCACCTGGGAGGCTCATATTCGCAGCCTTAGGGTCTCTTGTACCCGCGCCATGGACATTCTCCGTTCCGTGACGTTCAGCGCTTGGGGCGCTGATAGGGCTACCGCCTTACTTTTTTATCGATCCTTTGTTCGCTCGAAGCTCGACTACGGATGCGAGTTTTATGCATCCGCAGCCGAGCGTTTATTGCGGAAGGTGGATTCGATCCACCACACCGGCCTTCGCCTTGCGACCGTTGCCTTCCGCACTTCCCCCATTGAGAGCCTGTTGGTCGATGCTGGGGAGATGCCACTCGCTCTGCGCCGCGTGCAGTGCATCACTCGCCTGTACGCGCGAGCCCGGCGCCCCCCTCAGTCGCCAACAGCTCTCACTGCATCCGCAGCTGATCTCGATGGTGCCTATGCCGCCGAGAGACGCCAGTCATACCCTAAGCCCTTTGGGTTTAGGGCCAGGAAACTCCTTCGAGAAGTAGATATAGCTCTCGGGCCGGTGGCGCCCCTGGTTGTGCCCAGGACGCCACCCTGGAGGGTACCACATTTGGCTATTTGTCGCCACGCCTCTGCTCCCAAAGCTTGTACTGCGCCGGGAGTATTGCGTTCGACCTTTTTGGAGCACACATCGTGTCACGCTGGTACCGTGCCAGTGTATACGGATGGCTCCAAGTCCCAAGAGGGGGTCGGCTTCCACGCCGTATCCCCTCTGTTTGAAGTCAGCGGGGCTCTACCGGGCGCTGCGTCTGTCTTCACGGCCGAGCTGGTGGCAATACACCACTCGGTACGGGAGATTACGCGACGTGCCCGGTTCGGAGACCGGATTGTGATCTATAGCGACTCACAAAGCGCCCTAAGCGCTCTCGGGGCATTGGAATCTCCGCATCCCCTGGTTCGCGATATCCGTGATGCCACGGTTTTGGCGAGCCGGGCAGATGTCGAGATTATCTTCTGCTGGGTTCCTGGACATGTAGGAATTGCGGGGAATGAGGGCGCCAAAGAGTCCGCGAGGACTCTGCGACCGGACCAGCGTTTCGCTCTTCCTCACACTGACTACATGGCAGGAATACGGGCAGCTCTTCGGACTGCTTGGCAAAGAAGATGGGAGACGGTCGAGGGGAACTTAAAGTTGCGTGCCATTGCGCCGCGACTGTTCCCATGGACCTATCCCCCAATGCCGCGGCGGCTTCAGGTTGCTTTCTGTCGTCTTCGAATCGGACACACTCGTGTGACGCATCGCTACTTGATGGAGCGCTCGCCTGCGCCCTATTGCAACGACTGCGTCGTCCCCCAGACTGTTCGGCACATTCTTGTCGAATGTCCCAGTCTGGGTGATCTTCGCGCACGATTCCTGTCCCGGTACCGGGATGGGCGGGGTCGCTACCGCCTGTCCCTTGTACTCGGGACGAGTGCGTGCACCATGACTAGTGGACTTATTGACTTTTGGGGGGAGGCTGGCCTTCTCCCTTTCATTTAACCCAGTTTAATTGTTGTTTTTGTTATTGTTTTTGTTATTGCTTTTTTATTGTTATCTGTTTATATTGTTTCCTGTTTAATTTTTCAAGTAGCCTAGAACTAGGCTGTTTGTTTACGGCGACTAATGCCTAAGTCGGCAGTCGCCAGATAGCCCCTTAATTAAAAAAAAAAAATGGTTCCTTCCCTTAAACCTTAAACCTCTTATACAAACAACACTACACAAAAATCTGTAAAAGAATACCTGATCTCTCACACAAGGCTACAAACACACTCACAATAGACCACAACTTCCATACCCAATTAGCATTACATCACACAAAATCCCCTCCAACATCTGTACCTGATAAAATATCAAATATGTACCTGAAAATACATTCCATAACTCTTCCAAATACCTGTAAATCTGCCCAAATAATACCCAATCTCAAGATAAACAACCTATGCATTTCCCTTGTATCATACTGCCCATCTCCTTACTCTGCACCCCTCCCAAATCATGGAATGGCTATTACTAATAAATTAACCTACACATCCCACCAGGTACCTCCCAACACAGAGTCCACCTATTGCAGTCAACATGCATTATACTCATTAATATCACTCGTTCATGAAGAAAGCTTCAACTTCCTGGCACCACCTCACAGAACAATGAGGACAACAATTGACATAAGTAAAGCCTTTGAAATCGCCCCTAATTGGCACCACCATGCAGGAAATAAGGGCAACACAGGATACTCCTTTGCAGGGCTTGTAAAGAAAATGGTGAAAGTGTAAAATTGAGTTGTTCAGAAAGGAAAAGTCCAGGTAGTTTCAATGTAGTTTAAAACTTCTGTGTCCTGAAGGAAGGGCCGCTCATCTAGTTCCAATGTATAATAATATACATTGGGCACCCTCTTATGGGGATATCAGGCAGAAAGATTCCCATACCATCTTCTGGCATGTCATTAAAGGCAACTAAACCTGGATATTGGCCCGCTGACCTGGGAACCCATGCCTCTGAAAGTTTTGTTTCTGTTAGAATAATATACAAGAATACTTGAAGCAACATTTTGCTTTAATTGACTAGCAAGAAACAAATAATATTACATTAAGGCAATATGCAGAATGCATCCTACAATGAAAGGTTAGATATGACAATAAATATAATTATAATAGGCATTTTACCTCCAAGCAGAGCAGGTGCTGAATTTTACACATCAGAATCATGCAAGTGGCTTAAGCCATAAGTTAATATAATTTCTGGAATAATAGAGAAAAAGAGAGAGTTAGTAAAAATCACACCATGCACTTATGGCCATTGATGCACAACCTCATTTTGTGGGAAAGCGGATAATGATGACTGTAGCATATGAAGTCTTAAAACATCACTGTTGCAATTTTTCTACATTATTGCTTTGCTACAGGGTGGCTCAAAGGTGTGTTTCCAATGGAAAAATTCATAACCATCTTCCTAATAAATGGAAGACATTTGTGTGGTATCATCATCCATCAATAGACCAATAAATATTCCAAATGATCTGTTGTTATCTACAGCAGCATTTTTTCATAAGAACAGAAGAAAAGAAGGGAGTCCGCAGAAAGCTAATCAATAGCCTATACGAGGCAGCTCATTGTCCCCATTAACCAGTTCAGTCCTATCTAGCATCCTCATCCAGAAATCTATCCAATCTATTCTTAAAACTCCGCAAGGACGACGCTTCTATCACATGACTAGTGAGTCTATCCCATTCATCTAGCACTCGATCTGTAAACCAATTTCTGCTAATCACTTTCCTAAAACTTGTCCAGCTTATACCCATTGCTGCGTGTCCTATCTTGGCACTAAAATTAAGAACCTTAATTTTTCAATGCTAGCGCATCATTTTGGACCACCCCATATTAATGTTGCATGGAAACCTTGGAAAATAAACTAGAGAATTGTAACAGAAATTCCTTCCTTTTAGGGGATGCAACTGATGCAAGAAAATATTAATAGTTTGTATGAACTAGAATCTCATCTGAATATGTTGATGGATAATTACGATACTATCGTCAAAGACATGGAAGAATTTAAGGTGAGTTTTAGGTCAATAGGAAAGAATGTCTGATATTTATTGAAGCCTTTTGAGTATCTCAATGCAAATGGAAGTCCAGGGTGTAGAAATCCACCATCTCACCAAATATTCTGGAATAGTGTACCCCGTAAGGGGCGCGGCGATTTGCCATCCTGGCTGCCCTGCTGACGGGATTCAGCACCCCGTCCGACCCCAGCTTAGCCTCTTCTCCTTCTTTCAGACTGCCTGTATTTCTCCCTTACTTTGTCGCTTTTCATACAACCTCTCCCACAACTTTCTCTGGTCAGCCTCTAATTTCACAGGGTAGATGCTGACCTTCTCTCAGCCAACCGTCCCGGATCGGGGCTGAGGGGGGAGGGGACAATGTTCCCTAACCTCTGAGCTCCGGTTCGGGATGTTGTTTTTTTTAACAACCTGCTTCATCCGCACCCATACCTTCCTCACATCCCTTTTCCTTTTCTATTCACACTCTATCAATTTTACGCCGTGTCCAAGGTGGAGCCGCCATGCCGATGGACTACCAGGCCACAGGCGGGAGGGGTGGTCCTGAATGGCGGCACCTGGCTCTGCCAGGCCTCTACGCACCCCTTGCAGGGCGGGCTATTGCGAGGGGTGATGAGCTATTGCATCCCGTTGTAAATTTAGGGTCACCATGCCCAATGATGAGAAAACTAAAAATCTCCCGTTAATTTTCCCTTGTACATCGACGGAGCCGCCCTCGGGTAGCTCCAAAGAAGAAAAAATGGAGATTCCCCCCCCCCCCGTGCTTGCGCAGGGAACCCTCCAAACTTCTCTAACCAGAGAGAAGGCTTACTCCTCTCCTACGCCTAAGGGTGTAGGGGACTCCCCCTCACCCCCTTCTCTGGAGGTGCTTTCGGGCACCTCCCTGCTTCCAGCCGCAGTCCTTCCTTTTCTTCCCAAGGGGACTGCCAAAAAAGCCAGCAGGCAGCCCATAGCCCACCGCTCCCCATTGAAGCGGCTCGTTAGGGCAAACCCCCTTAGGGGGAAGAGGGAAGCCAGGCCCCTCCGGTCGCTTCCCTCAAAAGACCTGCTGGCAAGAATATTGAACCTTGTTGGGGTCAAGGCCTGTGCCTCCCGACACCTGACTAGTGACAATGATGCCAACGGGACCTGTGATGTCCTAGGGGGGAATGGCCAACTGGAGGCCCCTCCTGAGATAGACATGGTCCTTGAGGCAACCCAGCTTCAGACGGTAGAGCCTTTCATGGGGGGAATCCGGGATCGGCGCTAAGCACCGAACCTGAATCCGGGCCCTATGCAAGGTCTTCCTCAAACGGCTAGGGTTTCCGAGGCAGTACAAGGAGGGGAGGGATCTCCTCTGACCGGTGCCCCTACGACTGCCAGGACCTCCATTTCGGAGAAGGACCTGGCTGAGACTGATCCATCTGGCCTGGGGGCTCCTGCCGGCGAAGGGGAGAAGTGAGTTCATTCCCCGCCCTCCTCTCCTAAAAAGAAAAATAATAAGAAAAAGACTAAGACTCTGGGCTCCTCTCCATCCGTGGGGGCTACGGGGACGGATGGGTCTGCTGCCACTTTGGTAAGCGACCAAGCCAAGATCGGCACATCCGGCCCCTCTGCACCCCCGGGGGCGGAGCCCCTGATTATGATTAAGACCAAAAGTGTACAGGGCAGAGACTCGATAACATCGGGGCCCCTCATTCAGAGGTTACCTGGCGTTTTCGAGCCCGCTGGCTTCAAACACTTCTTCGTTATTCGCTCCACTGATGGCAGCATGTTGGCCAAGGGCAACATGATCCATCAGAGGAGAGCATTAGCTAGTGTAATTGGTAGAGAACCGAAGGTGACCCGTTTCTCGGACGGGAGCCTTTTGGTGAATGCGGCGGATCCCTCCGAGGCGGCCAGGATAAGTGCCTTTCGGACACTTGATGGCACCCCGGTGAGTGTGACGCCGCACTCTACCATGAACTTTGTGAAAGGAGTAGTTTATGCGAGGGAACTCGTTGACTACTCCATAGAGGACATCACCTTAGAGCTGGCTGACCATGGGGCGGTCAAGGTCGAACGTGTGATGAGAAAACAGGGAGGGGCCTCGAGACCCACCCCTACACTCTTCGTCACGTTTGACTGTGACAAGCTCCCTGAGTAGGTGCGTGCCGGTAGGTACCGCTACCACGTGACGCCACCTTGGAAGGTACCACATTTGGCTATTTGTCGCCACGCCTCTGCTCCCAAAGCTTGTACAGTGCCGGGAGTATTGCGTTCAACCTTTTTGGAGCACACCTCGTGTCACACTGGAACCGTGCCAGTGTATACGGATGGCTCCAAGTCCCAAGAGGGGGTCGGCTTCCACGCCGTGTCCACTCTGTTTGAGTTCAGCGTGGCTCTGCCAGGCGCTGCGTTTGTCTTCACGGCCGAGCTGGTGGCAATACACCACTCGGTACGGGAGATTACGCGACGTGCCCGGTTCGGAGACCGGATTGTGATCTATAGCGACTCACAAAGCGCCCTGAGTTCTCTCGGGGCATTGGAATCTCCGCATCCCCTGGTTCACGATATCCGTGACGCCACGTTTTTGCGAGCCGGGCGGATGTCTTGATTATCTTCTGCTGGGTTCCTGGACATGTAGGAATTGCGGGGAATGAGCGCGCTGATGAGTCTGCGAGGCCTCTGCGACCGGACCAGCGTTTCGCTCTTCCTCACATCGACTATATGTTAGGAATACGGGCAGCTCTTTGGGCTGCTTGGCAAAGAAGATGGGAGACGGTTGAAGAGAACTTAAATTTGCGTGCCATTGCGACGCGACTGTTCCCATGGACCTATCCCCCAATGCCGCGATGGCTTCAGGTTGCTGCTTTCTGTCGTCTCCGAATCGGACACACTCGTGTGACGCATCGCTATTTGATGGAGCGCTTGCCTGCGCCCTATTGTGACGACTGCGTCGGACCCCAGACTGTTTGGCACATTCTTGTCGAATGTCCCAGTCTGGGTGATCTTCGCGCACGTTACCTGTCCAGGTACTGGGATGGGCGAGGTCGCCACCGCCTGTTCCTTGTACTTGGGTCGAGTGCGTGCACATTGACTGGTGGACTTGTTGACTTTTGGGGGTAAGCCGGCCTTCTCCCTATTATTTAATCAGGTTTTTTGTTTTGTTTTTTGTTTTTTTGCTTTTGTTTTTTCCCTTATAGGTCGCATGCTCCTGCGCCGGGGGGACATCCCCCTGATGCAGGAGCTTGCTTACTGCTTGCTTCCTTTTCCCTTTATTTGTGTGTTGGGCTTGGGTTGTTTTTTGTCTTTTTTAATTTTATTTTAAAGTAGCCTAGTACTAGGCCCAAGTAAGCAGTCGCCAGATGAGCTCTTAAAAAAAAAAAAAATGGAATAATGTATGTAGTTATGGGAGTGATCCTTCTTATCCTTGATATTTTTGTTTATCTTTACTCATTCATTTATTCCTTGAAACATATTTTCAGCTACATCCTTTCCCCACCAAGTCATCTAGATGGATAAATTATAGATGTGGTTTTAGCTTAGTGCAAAAGTAATTCTCTATCTTAAACATGCTGTCCACCAAATAGGTATAATATCAAAGTCTGTTCGTTCTTGGCCTTTCAACCTTCAAAGACTACATTTCCTAGAGGTGGCCCTTTGCCGCATTCGCATCGGCCACATAAGATTTACCCATGGCCATCTTGGTTTGACTGTTTTTTTTTTAATCAGCGCTTGCTGCCGTTTTTGTGGTGGGGACCAATCAGTCACCCATCTTCTATTGGAATGTCCTCATTTTGCCATTCTTCAGTCATCTTGTTTCCTGACCCTTTCAAGAGTACCTCGCCTGTTCCACCTTTGTTTTCTTCTTGCAAAGGAATCTTTTAAATCCTCATTTAAAAAAAAAAATTATCTCATTTTGGTCTTCTCCCTCTTTTATTCTTAATTTGTCCCTATTTGTTCCTGCTGCCATTTAGAATCCACTTGGATTGGGCAGCTGTCCAATTTGTTTCTTGCTTAAATTCAAATAGGTATTGGCTGGTGTCATTGCATAGGTTTGGGTAAAGGCTTCAAGACTCCAACTAGTTTCCTACAAAGTGGGTTGCCGCACTTGAACGGCCTTAAAAATTACCCCCTCTATGGCTTTTTAAGGTCCAAGCCACCCATCATGCTGAAGGCACGTCATTGAGTAGCATCTCATCCAGTCTAAGTTCATCCCTGAGCAGAAGGCCCCTAACACACCCTTCCTTAGAAACCCACTCCATGCGCACATATCACACACAACATCATCCACTTCTTCTTCAGTCAGCCTGTTCTCTCTCAAGCACTGATTCATGTAATCAACTCGCCTTTTATGCAGTTTTCCAGCTTTTCTCAAACCTGAATACCCCTCATAGTTTCTATTTACAAGTTTATTCCCAATCCATTGTCTTTTATGCCCCTAACACCTCAGAAAACTTTAACAGCTCTTAATTACTAGTTCCTCACTCAATCTACCTTTCATACACCAAGCATTCCTCTCAAACTCTCCATTAGCACTGCTCTCACTCGAGATCTTTCTTTCTTCCATACCATAATCTTACTCCCATACATTTATGTTGACACCGGCACCTCTCTTGCAGCTTCTTGGCACATTCCACGCTCAAATCCATGCCTTCACTATGCTCTAATTGCCCCAGAAACTTTCCTACCATTTAAAACCATGAAACATCTGGTACATCTGTACCACTATCACTTACAACACATTCTAGACACTTAAAAATTCACAAATACTATTAGCTTTGTCTTTTCTACATTCACATTTCGATCCTTCCTCTCACACACCTTGTCAAAAGCTCTAATCAACATTCCCATATCCCTCTTACTCTCAGCCACCGTTGCCAACTCATCAGCATATACGAACATAGAATCTCCCTCACCCCTCCTCATCAATCTCACACTCATTTTCATATGTACTTCTCACAGTATTCCATCAATGAACATATTAAAGAGCCATGGCGACACTGTGGTGGCGGAGTCGCGACTTCCTCACCAATTCTTCCCGCCACCCCAACAAGGTCCGCTCGGTGGTTCAAGGAGAGGGTATTGAGGAGAGAGTCTATTTTTTAATTTTATTAAATATGAAAGAATAATGGCGATCAACCACAACCTCAGTAAACAAAATTAAAATTTACCTAATCACCAAAATATTTAGTATTTCTAACACCAAAAATATATATATATATTTTTAGGTGGCCTTACAAAACACCTTGGCCAACAACCGCAATTGCAAAAAAGGAAATGTCTAGGGCTTCACAAACAAATTACCCAACGCAAAGTTGCCAGTCTGTCCAAAATGTATCCAGATATCTGGGAGCGCTATTACCGGTATAAAAGGGGGGGGGGCGCTTTCTGAGGGAAGGGGGGTTCCTTAGGGTCTTCTTTCCTGTCGGTCTGGCAGTCCAGCTCCAGCCTCAAGGACGGGGACGCAGTGATTCCAGTCAATGCGGAAAGTGTGGGGGGGGGGAGGCTGTGGCTCTAATCGATACGTAGGCGACTGGGAGGCAGTCTCGAGACTCACGCTTCGAAAAACCGTCCCCTTACTGCCACACGAGGGTCAAGATTGGCTGCTGCCACCTCACCAATTCAGAACGCGCTGGACAAGCCGGCACCAAGAAGCTGGAAAGGAGAAGGCATTTTCAATCACCCAATCGCTGTCACACTTAAAACATTCTAATACTGCCATTCATACACACCCACACATTCACACTAAGACTCACCTGAATGACTATTTAGCTTCCTTCTAAATTGTAATCGAACACGTGCCCTTTGTTACTTAATAACTGTCAAATTATGTCTCTTTCACTATTAACCTATTCTCAATTTTGCCTGGTGTGGGGAGACAGGGATGAAGGGGGCCACGATAGAAGTCTATTGAGTCCCCTACCCAGAGTGGCAACAAGGATGTAGCCGCAACACACACACCCTGAAAAGAGAGACGGGGGGGGGGGGGGGACACCAACACACTACTACAACACCACATAACCTTGTCTTACATCCCCGCGTATGTAAAATCCCTCATTATCTTTCACCCTAATGCACGCCTTACTCCCCACAAAATTACTCTTCACACCATCAAATAGTTTACTCCTCACTCCTATACATTCTTATCACCTGCCATAATGCTTCCCCATTTCCACAATCATGAGCTTTCTCTACACCCCATGCAAGCACCCGTCCAAAGCATCCTTGTTCATCACCTATCAAATCAGAATTTTTCTATGCACTTTAAATACAACACTCAACAGACTTCCGCCCACGGTAATTCTTGCATTCATCTTCATTCCCTTTACCCTTCTACTGCATTCTTCCAGTCCTCAGGCACTCCTTCACTTTTATTTTCAATAGCCTTACAATACAATCTCCGAAGCTCTCGCTAGCATAGTGGATATGGCATTGGATTTCTTACATCAAGGTGTCGAGTTCAATCCCAGCGAGAGCGCACGTAGGTGAGCTCTGGCCACCGATTGGTGGACGCGCTGTTCTTACCTCTGTGAGGCTAAGTTAATCTTACATCATTACACAGGCATTCAAAACACCACTGTCTTTACTCTCCCTTCTTCACAGCATAAAACATATGCTTCATTTAAGTTCCAAGGAATCCTGCCAATGGGTAGTTGTATCTGTATACTCCTGAGGCAGAACGGGTTCCCTTCACCCCCAGGATGATGTAGGTTTATATCTGTTCCCCTGTTGGTGACAAGAAACCTTTCTGACCCCACCCCCCTAAAAAAGGGGACTAGCTCCTGTTGTCTTCTGGTTTACCAGCGATTCTCATGCTGACCTTTGTTTTCATTATACTGCCTGGGTGTCCATCCTGTTTAAAAGATGGATGTTGTTCCCTACCTACCGAAACAACCACCAGACCTATTCTATAAACACAATCACCCACTTCTATCATCTCAGTGAATATATCATTGACTCCGGCTGCCTTCCCAACTTTCAGACCTCTCACAGCACTAACAATCCCCTGAAAGTGGTTGTGAGACCGTCTTTCAGTGACCCTAAAACTGTCCCCCGAAATGAGGATGGCACCAAAGAAGCTTGACTCCTTTGTCTATTTTCGCTTGTTTCTTAGTCTTTTTTCTTGTTATTCACATGTTTTTATTTGTTTGTTCTTTTACCTACCCTATTATTAGGCTGTAATGTGATTACTTTGACTGATATCCTGGTAGGCATTTACCAGATTGTCTCCAAAAAAAAGAGAAAAGTTTCCCCAATTTGATTATCGATGCGCTGAAACATGGTTGGTTGCATTTAAAGCAATGGTTAATGAGTATGTTAGCCTAGATAACTCAATCATTAATGTGCTTTGAATTTATATATAATTGAATGGGAATTTGAAAGTATTCTGTTAACCCAAAACGAATTTTGTTAAAAAGGGGAAGGATACAAAAAGTAAAATTAGTCTGTGTCAGGAATAAATGCTTTAGATGATAAAACTAGGTAAATATTTCTAGAAATTGAATAAATTGAGAAAATTTATATATTTTATTATTGGGCATTTAGATTTATATAGAACAATTTATATAAATATTTATATTATATTAGTTTCAATTGCTTGTGTAGATAGGATAAATATATTTAAGACAAAGAGATAAATAAGATTGAGAAACAGACAGTTGAGAGTATGGGTATTAATTTGGATTGAATGTGTGAAGGTTGAGTTGATGGTTGGGAGATATAAACACATGAGGGACTTGAATTACAAAGCAACAGGGTAAATTTTATAACATTTACATATGATTAAACTCCAACTGCACTGTTATAGTAATAAAAATTATAATGATAAAAGTAATAATAATGGTAAAAATAATAATGGTAATAGTAATGATAATGATGATAATGGTAATAATAATAATGGTAATCATACTAATGTAAGTAATGATAATAATAATAATTAAAAAATTATCAGATAGGCAGGAAATAAGAGCTTAGAAATCCACACAAATGTACATTATCACCCGAAGCTAAAAGTGCAGCATCTGATGCAGGCATTCCATTTTCCCAACCCCCTTCTTGCTGCCCCAGCCTCCCTGCTTCAGCTAACCCTTATGGCCACAACAAGCAATCGACCCTCTTAAGTAGCAAAATTCTGTAATACCGCCGACTAATTTCCTGTGGTTTCACTGGTTTTTAGCCAAAGATATTCTTAGGCATACCCTGTCGGGCTCCACCTCTAATCACCTTGAATTATATACTATTGGTTAATAGTAAGGTAAGACTATCCACTATCTTCAAAATATATTCACATTTGCTCAGTTGTAAGAAATTTCTGCCCCATTAACCCTATGTTAAAGTTAACTGGAAAGTTATTGTAAAAACCATCCCACTGTGTTCAATGCTCTATGTAACCATTGGCTCAATTGTAAAAATCTAGATTAATATAACTGGACCATTATTATAAAACCCCTCCTACTATGTTTTATATGTTATGTAACCACACCCACTGAAAAGAGCATGTAAAAAAAATATAAAACTTCTTGTGAGAGAGAAGAGACTGGGAGTCAGACATAAATTCCACCATCTTGTCTCATTACGTCCCTCTGTCCCGTGTAATTCGACATAACCAATTCATAGGTCTTCAAGCGATTGGTAGTCTCCTCCTCCTCCCTCGAGCGTCGTGCCTTCTCCAGTCGTAACAGACGACGTTCCGAGCTTCGTGCCTCCTCCAGTCGTAACAGACGATGTTACCAGCCGTTAACTGGTGTAACCTTGCATACCACTCATAACATATACACTCAATGAACTTGAATTAGAAAAGCAAAAGGGAAATTATATTATGGACACGTGTCATTTGATAAATATTGATTACAGGAACATTGTTAGGAAATGAAGCTTGACTGACAAGTAGAGATTGGTGGGGAACAACCGTACTGATGTAATGTAGTGAGTAAAGATAGTATTGAAATATCATACATAAATTGGAGTGCCATACATAAATTTAGTACAAGATGAATAAGTTCTTAAATGAAGAAAATGCCAAGGGCACTTTAGGAACTTGTTGCAGAGCTGGCCATAAATGGTAGCTACTACGCAATGAAAGTAATGTTTGGTCTAAACTTTGTAAATTCGCCAAATTGATAACTATTACCCTGTTTCTGTTTCAGAAAAACTTGATCGAAGAAACGGACCGTGTCCTGGAGAGGACCCCACTCACTATTCGCCCCCGGAAAGCCAACATTGATGAACCTGACCCTACCCAGGAGTTGCTTCCTCCTCCCCTCATGCCACAGGTTTGTCCCGGTGTACATTTCTTTATATTTTGCTCTTTCAGGCATTAGTGTATTGCAAACATTGTAAGGTTTTAGTTCTTGCACCCCACATTTGGATTCAATCTTATACCCGTGGGCAAGACACGACCCCTCTCTCGCTGGCGTTCCGACTTGCGACAGCTTCCTACGTGGCGAAATTAAAATCTGCTCGTGAAGCCTACTCACGTAATCTGCTTACTGATAATAGGAATGATCCCCGTCCGTCTTCCGTCTGCTCTCCCGTCTTACTTCCCCAGCCCAAGTCTTCCCACCCATTAGCCCTGCTACTCTCTCGAATTTCTTCGCAGATAAGGTCACTAACCTCCGTGCCTCCCTCCCTCCCTCAGCCTTCTGTCCCGGCTCCTGCCATTCTCCCTGACTTCCCGCCTCAGCCGCTTATCGTTTTCGCCGCTGTGACCGCGTTGGAGCTTACAGCCCTGCTCTCGCGTTCCAAGAAATCGGGCTTCCCAAAGGACATTTTTCCACCTAAACTGTTATGTAAAATTCTGCCTGCACGCCCGTGTCACTCCTGGAACGACCTTCTCGGAGGTCGTCAAAAAGGGTGTGACCACAAAAACAGAAGCTGGGAAACGGAAGAGTGTAGGGAGTCCTACACTAGGGGACTCCCTCAAAGTTCTTCTGTTCAATGCGAGGTCAATCAGGAATAAGTTTCTTGAGTTCCGTGGCCTCGTGGTAACAGAGGAACCTGAGATGGTGGCCATAACAGAGTCGTGGATAAAAACCTCAAGCCGAGATTTTGAAGGGGAATTCACGATTCCCGGTTACCAGCTCTTCCTGAAAGATAGGCCAGACAGAGAGGGTGGCGGTGTGATGTTGTATGTCAAGGATACTCTCAACTCGACGGATCGCAACATCGTATCCGACCATGAACTAATAGGTGTTGACCTAGAGATAGGTCCTGCCAAATACAGGACCCTGGTGCTTTATAGACCTCCTGCCCAACTTGTTGAAAAAGACAGAGATCTGTACCAGCTACTAGGAGAACTTGTCGAAGACAGAGTGTGTATCGTCATGGGTGATTTCAACACGCAAGTTGACTGGGAAACCAGAGAACGCACTACTCCTGGAGTTCGCGAACAACGAGTTCTTCACTCAATAGGTGAGAGAGCCAACGAGAGGAGACAATATCCTCGACTTGGTTTTCACCTCTGAGGATGACATCGTTGAGGACCTCTCTGTTGGCGAAGAGGTCGGTGGCATTGACCACCGACTAATTAGATTTGTAGTCAAAGTCCCGAAGGCAGGGCCTGCAACTAGTAAATCGAGGAAACTCGATTTGAAAAGAGCAGACTTTGCAGGTCTTCGTGCTGGACTGACTGACGCGAGGCTAGAAGTGTGCGATGTTGTTGAAGACTCGTGGAACAGTTTAAAAAATAAGTTCATGAGTCTTCAATCACGTTTCATCCCTCTGAAATGTCCCCGTCGGTCTTCTGTTCAACCAAAGTGGTTTAATCGAGAAATCGGCCAACTGCTTAGGGAGAAGAGAACTGTGTACCGGCAATCAAAGACCTCGGGCGACTTTGTGACGAATACCGGAAGCTAGCCAGGAGAGTGAAGTCCAGCATAAGGGCGGCTAAGCGGTCTGAGGAACTCCGGGTGGCGAGACTCTGTAAAGAGAATCCCAAGGAGTTTTTTTGTATATGTGAACAGCCGTAAACCAATCCGTCGAACTGTGTACCGGCAATCAAAGACCTCGGGCGACTTTGACGAATACCGGAAGCTAGCCAGGAGAGTGAAGTCCAGCATAAGGGCGGCTAAGCGGTCTGAGGAACTCCGGGGGGCGAGGATCTGTAAAGAGAATCCCAAGGAGTTTTTTGTATATATGAACAGCCGTAAACCAATCCGTCGAACGATTGGCCCTTTGAGAAATGAGGAGGGGGCATTAAAGCACTTAGATGCAGAAAATGCTAACCTCCTCAACGGCTACTTCTCTTCAGTGTTTACTGAAGAGTGTGGTCCCATCCCCCAACCAATGGATTCCTACTCGGGGGAAAAGCTGGAGGATATGGACTTCACCGAAGGGGAAATAAAAAAGAAGATCAGTGACCTAATGACGAACAAGTCACCTGGCCCGGATGGGTTTCTACCTAAAGTGTTGAAAGAAGTGCGTGATCAAGTGTCACGACGCCTGAGCGCAATCTTCAACATGTCAATCCGGACCGAATGCGTTCTTAGAGACTGGCGTGAAGCGGAGGTGACTCCTATCTTCAAGAAAGGAGACCGAAGCCAACCGTCAAACTACCGACCTATCAGTCTGACTTCGATAGTCGGTAAACTCATGGAAAGCATCATGGTGGACAAAATGACGTCATATTTAGAGTCAAACCTGCTACTGAGGAGTTCCCAGCACGGCTTCCGAAGGAAACGGTCATGCCTGACCAACCTTGTGGAATTCTTCCACTTCGTGTTCAGTGAGCACGATCGGGACAAGGCGGTGGATGTGGTGTACTTAGACTTTGAGAAAGCCTTTGATAAGGTACCACACCGCCGCCTTCTCCGGAAAGTGCGAGCGCTGGGCATAGACGGAAAAGTAACCGGCTGGATCGAGAACTGGCTAAGTGGCAGACGGGTGGTGGTGAATGGACAGGCTTCTGAGTGGGTGCCCGTTACTAGCGGGGTGCCTCAAGGTTCTGTCCTGGGACCACTACTATTCATCATCTACGTCAACGACATGGACGGTGACATGGTTGCCAAGATTTCCAAATTTGCCGACGATACCAAGCTTGGTATGAACGTTGCAAAAGATGGAAATACTGCCCACCTGCAGGAAGATCTTGAAAAGATTGGGGAGTGGTCGGACACGTAGCAAATGCCTTTTAACGTGGGGAAATGCAAAGTAATGCATATCGGCCACAGAAACCCCCAATTTCAGTATATCCTTAAGGGCACTGCTGTTGAATCCACTGACTCTTAGAAGGACTTGGGTGTAACTATTACTAGCGACCTCAAGTTCTCGAAACAGTGCATCGAGGCAGAGAAGAAAGCCCAAAGGATGTTAGGCTACATAAAGCGCCAGTTTGGATACCGTAACAAGGAGATAGTACTTTGTCTGTACAACTCCCTGGTTCGGCCGCACCTGGAGTATGCCGTACAATTTTGGAGTCCTTCGTTTCGAAAGTATATCGCAAGGTTGGAACGCGTACAAGCCAGGGCAACCAAACTGATTCCCTCTATCCGACATAAAAGTTATGAAGATAGACTAAGGGAATTAGATCTGTTCTCGCTGGAAACCCGTAGACTGCGTGGTTAGCTCATCGAAGTTTTCAAAATACTTCGAGGGTTCGACAATGTTGACTACCGGGATATTTTCACACTGAGTGAGAACAGAACGCGCAATCACGGCTTCAAACTTGAACTGAAGCGTTACAACCGCAATCTGTGTGGAAATTTTTTCACTTACAGTATCTGCGGTAAGTGGAACGCACTTCCAGTGGAAGTTGTCAACAGTGAATCTGTTGACCAGTTCAAGTCAAGACTAGACAAAGTCTTGAAAAGTGGCCGTTTAGGGACGCAAAACATTTGAGTAGCCATTTGCCTGCTCGATTGCTAGTCCAAAGGTACCCTCTTTGAATGAACCGTAAGGTCTCCTAGGGTACTTCCTTTCCTTGTTACTCCTTGTTACTCCTTGTTACTCCTTGCTTCTTAACCTGTTAAACACTTCTTCACCTGTTCAACACTTCACTTGCAACTGGTCTTGTTCCCTCTTCCTTCAAACGTGCCCACATCCGTCCGATTCTTAAAAAGCCTCAACTGAACCCCACTGACCCTTCCAATTATCGCCCGATTTCGCAACTTCCTTTCCTCCCTAAGGTTCTGGAGAGAGTGGTTGCTTCACGCATCAACAGTCACATGGTGGCCTGTAACATTGATGAAACCTATCAATCTGGTTTCAAGTCAGGTCACTCCACAGAAACCGCCCTTCTCAATGTGTCCGATTGCTTACGAAGAGCCGCGGACAGGGGTTGTGCCTCCATCCTCGTTCTACTCGACCTCTCCTCTGCCTTCGATACTATTGACCATACCGTCCTACTTGATCGTCTCCACTCTTTCCTCGGCATATCATGCACCGTGCTTGACTGGTTCCGCTCTTACCTCTCGTCTCGTACCCAATCCGTTGTGATTGACGACGCTACATCCGACTCTACCCCCATTCGCTTTGGAGTGCCACAAGGCTCTGTCCTTGGTCCTCTACTATTTCGTATCTACCTTCTCCGTAATCTCGGTCTATCCTTCCACCTCTATGCTGATGACACTCAAATTTTCGTTTCCTCATCCCCCACGTCTCTTGCCTACTCTATCACTGACCTCCTGGCTGCCTACTCCTCCATTTCTGACTGGCTCTCTACCAACTTCCTCAGGCTTAATCACTCCAAAACTGAGGTCCTTCCTCGTCGGCACCCCTGCTCTTGTCAAAAAATCTAAATCTCTCTTTCCCTCGCTTACTCTGGGTGGTAATACTATCATTTTCTCTGACCGCGTTAGGAATCTGGGTGTTGTTTTTGATGAGCATCTCTCCTTTAAGCCTCATATCCGCAATGTCAGCAAATCCTCTCTATGTTTCCTTCGTAACTTCTCTCGCATTCGCTCTCACTTTGATCGCCAAAGTCTTGAGACTGCTGTTCATGCCTTCATCACCTCACGCCTTGACTACTGTAACTCTCTGCTTGTGAATCTGCCGTCCTCCTCTCTCCAACCCTTTCAACTTGTACAGAACTATGCCGCCCGGCTTCTCCTCCGTCGCCCTCTCTTCTCTCCCTCGAAACCCTTGCTGCATGAACTGCACTGGCTCACTGTCATATCCCGTACTCACTTCAAGATAATTCTCTTCACATTTAAGGCCCTAAAGAACAAGGCCCCGTCTTACCTCTCTTCTGCCCTCTCGCCACGCCATGTCCCTCGGGCCCTTCGATCATCACATGCACCTCTTTTGATTATTCCTCGTTCATCCCTCTGCTCAATGGGGGACTGCTCCTTCTCAATCTGCGCCCCTAAATGTGGAATGCTCTTCCTGCTGAAATCAGGTCTTCTCCCTCTCGTACCACATTTAAGCGTCTCCTGAAAACGCATCTTTTCAGTATTGCTTTCTCCCCCCTCTTGAATTTCCATTGAATTTCCATTCTCATCTCAGCACAACGTGTGCTCTGGGAAGGCCTCAGGCCTTGAAGAGTGCATTACAAAAGACATTATTATTATTAAGTCAAAAATGCCCCAAGCTTTATCATTTCTCTACTTCAGCCCAAACCTTCTAATCTGAGAACCCGTAAGGGGCGCAGCGATTTGCCATACTGGCCGCCGTGCTGACGGGATCCAGTGCTCCGTCCGGCCCCATCTTAGCCTCTCTTCCTTCCTTCAGATAGCCTGTATTTCTCCCCTACTTCGTCGCTTTTCATACAACCTCTCCCACAACTTTCTCTTGTCAACCTCTAATTTCACAGGGTAGACAACGTTCCCTAACCCCTGAGCTCCGGTTCGGGATGTGTTTTTTTTAACAACCTGCTTCATCGCCACCCATACCTTCCTCACATCCCCTTTCCCTCTCCTCTTCACAATCTATCTTTTTACGCCGTGTTCAAGGTGGAGCCGCCATGCCGATGGACTGCCAGGCCACCAGGTGGGAGGGGTGGTCCCAAATGGCAGCGCCTGGCTCTGCCAGGCCTGTAAGCACTTCTTGCAGTGCGGGCAACTGTGAGAGGTGATGAGCTATTGCGTCCCGCAGAAAATTTAGGGTCACCATACCCAATGATGCACAACCTAAAAAAAAAGATAACCCTCAACTTATCCCTTCCACCGAAAAAATGGAGGTCCCCCCATCCCTGTGCCTACGGGTGAAGGGGACTCCCCCTCACCCCCTTCTCTGGAGGTGCTTTCGGGCACCTCCCTATTTCCAGCGACAGTCCCTCCTTTTCTTTCTAAGGGGACTGCCAAGAAAGCCAGCAGGCAGCCCATTGCCGACCACCCCTCGTGTAAGCGGCTCAGTAGGGCAAACCCCCTTAAGGGGGAGAGGGAAGCCAGGCCCCTTCAGTCGCTTCCCTCAAAAGACCTGCTGGCAAGAATTTTAAACCTTGCCGGGGTCAAGGCCTGTGCCTCCCCAAACAAGACTGGTGACGCTGCCAAGGGGACCTGCCATGTCTTGGGAGGGGATGGCCAACTGGAGGCCCCTCCTGTGATAGACATGGTCTTTGAGGAAACCCAGCCTCAGACGGTAGGGCCTTCCATAGGGGGGAATCCGGGCTCGGCGCTAAGCACCGAACCCGAATCCGCCCCTATGCAAGGTCCTCCTCAAACGGCTGAGGGCTCCGAGGCAGTACAAGGAGGGGAGGGATCTCCTCCAACCGGTGCCCCTGCGACCACTAGGACCTTCTCCATTTCGGAGAAGGACCTGGCTGAGGCCGATCCATCTGGCCTAGGGGCTCCAATCGTCGGAGGTGAGAAGCAGGTTCATTCACCGCCCTGTCCAAAAAAGAAAAAGACTAAGAAGACTCGGTGCTCCTCTCCATCCGCGGGAGCTGCAGGGACGGATAGGTCTGCTGCCACTTTGGTAGGCGACCAAGCCAAGATCGGCACATCCGGCCCGGTGCGGAGCCCCTGACTATGACAAAGACCAAAAGTGCACAGGGCGGAGCCTCGATTACATCGGGGCCCCTCATTCAGAGATTACCTGGCGTTTTTGAGCCCCGCTGGCTTCAAACGCTTCCTCGTTATTCGCTCCACTGATGGCACCATGTTGGCCAAGGGCAACATGATCCATCAGGGAAGAGGATTAGCTAATGCAATTGTTAGAGAGCCAAAGGTGACCCGTTTCTCGGACCAAGCCTTCTGGCGAATGCGGCGAATCCCGCCGAGGCGCCCAAGATAAGTGCTCTTCGGACACTTGATGGCACCCCGGTGTGTGTGACGCCGCACCCTTCCATGAACTTTGTGAAAGGAGTAGTTTATGCGAGGGAACTCGTTGACTACTCCATTGAAAACATCACCTTAGAACTGGCCGACCATGGGGCGGTCAAGGTCGAACGTGTGATGAGAAAACAGGAAGGGGCCTCGAGACCCACCCCTACACTCTTCGTCACGTTCGAATGTGACAAGCTCCCTGAGTCGGTGCGTGTCGGTTGGTACCTCTACCGCGTGAAGGGGCATTCGGGCCACTGCCGCGGCGGTGCTATTACTGTCACTGCTTCGGCCATACGAATCGTTCTTGCAGACGTGCAAAGTCGGGGTCCCCCGAAGTATGTGTAAATTGCTCCAAGGCCGCACACGATAAGTCTAAATCGTGTGTGGCCAAGTGTGTCAATTGCGGAGAGCCGCACCCCGCTTCTTCGAAGCAATCTGGTGCATATCCCCTTGAGAAAGAAATCCTGGCCGTTCAGGCCCACGATCGACTCTCATTCCGCGAGGCTAAGGACTTAGTCCTGGCGCGCCCGGCTCTGCCTGGGACGTCATATGCCTCAATAGTTAGA
Organism: Ceratothoa steindachneri; assembly: GCA_963969495.1. Lineage (NCBI taxonomy): Eukaryota > Metazoa > Arthropoda > Malacostraca > Isopoda > Cymothoidae > Ceratothoa > Ceratothoa steindachneri. The sequence goes on from OZ018329.1 coordinate 3,550,980, forward strand.
AAGGCACCCTCTGCTCCTGGCACATCCAGGCTAACGAGCACGGTTGTTTCCGCGCCCATTCGGAGCCCTTCTGCAGGCTCTACTCGGGCGCTCCCCTGGTAAAGCTGGCGGCAAAAAGGGTTCATACCCAGCCCCGGCTAAAACCAGGGCTCCCCCCTCTTCCCCCAGCGTGACCGTTTCCCTTAAGGCGAAACGGCCACGCGCCTCCACCGAGTCGTTAGACTCACAGGAGGCAACACCCCTGAAGTTGGTCGCTAGGCCATCTTCCTGGGTTCCTAAAGCTGTCCCCCGAAAGGAGGACAGCAACAAAGGAGCTTCGGCTCCTTCGCCCACGCCTAGTGGTGGAGCGAGTGGCTCGGAGACGGTGGTTCCTCGAAAAGAGGGCTTCCCCACCTCCGAAGCCGCAACGCCCGCCTAAGGTTTCGAGACGGGGGGAGGAAAAGACTCGCATGCGAGCCCAACCTCCCCCAATAAGTCCTCGAAGGCGACAGCGCCCGGGGTTCTGCCTCCGGGAAGCGTACGGCCATTCCAGTGAGGCTCTTCTGTTCGAGGAGGGCCCCCGCGTCTCCTCCGAGCTAGGCCTGGAGGGCATATTCCTTCAATGGAATTGCCGTGAACTCCGGGCCAACTGGGAGGAGCTGCGGAGGCTCGTCTCGTCCCGTTCCCCGTTAGCTATCTTTCTGTAGGAGACCATGCTAGGCGCGTGCCCCCTGCCCTCCCTCCCGGGGTATAAGGGTCTTGCGACCCCACCACCACGAGATAGCCGGGCTGGGGGATGCGCGGTTTACACCCGGCATGATGTCTCGGTTCTTTCTTCCACTTTAGATACCTCCTTTCAGACAGTGGCTGTGCAGCTGCACCTGGATAGGAGGTATACTATCATTTCTGCGTACATTCCACTGTCATCTGACTTCGACGCGGGTGACTTCCGCTGCGTCGTGGCACGGTTGCCGAAGCCCTTCTCTTGCTTGGAGATCTGAACAGCAGGCATCCTCTCTGGGGAGATTATTCAATAAATCCCCAGGGGACATGTCCTTGCCAATCTGATCGAAGAGCTTGAGATGGGTGTCCTAAACGTGGATGAGTTTACGCATCACTGTCTGAGAACCGCTTCATTTTCTTGCCTTGACTTATCTTTGTGCTCTTCGGATGCACAGCCTGATTTTGATTGGGGGGTCGTCGATGACCTCCGTGGTAGTGATCACTTTCGCATTCAATTATCATTTTCAGGGCAACTGCCGCCTGAGAGCCCACCTCGGTGGTGCTTGGCGCGGGCGCGGTGGCCTACATTTCAGGAAATGACTGAATTCTCTATCTCAGTCGAGGAGTTTAGGTCAGTAGATGAGGCCGTTGAGTTCTTATCCGGCAACCTCATCGCCGCGGGCCTGACTACTATTCCCAGAACGTCTGGCCGTTTTGCACGCCGACCACTCCCATGGTGGTCGGCAGAGTGTGAGACGGCCCTCAAACAGAAGCGTTATGCCTACATGCGCTATAAGCGCCGCCCGAACGATTTCACTGTCGCTGAATTTCGTCGGGCTAGGGCTAGGTTCCGGTATATTTCGAAGCACGCCGCCGCTCTTCTTGGCGGGCATACGTGTTTTCACTTTATTGGAAGACCCCTTTACCAGAGGTGTGGAAGCGAGTCAAAAGGATTCGGGGCAAGTTCTCGCAGGACCCCCCTCCCGTTCTCCAGGAGAATGGGACCGCAATCTCGGACCCCGCATTAGTGGCGGAATCCTTCTCCGCATTCTCTAGCCGGGATGCTGCTCTGCCAGCATTCAATGCACGTTGTGATGTTGCGGAAGGCCGCCGGCTGGACTTTACCTCCAGAGGCGGAGAACCCTTCAACGACAGGTTTGCTGTGATTGAGTGTCGTTCCGCTCTCGCTTCGTTCGCGGACACCGCCCATGGTTCGGACGATGTCCCGTACGCCATGCTTCGACACCTGGGTGAGCGAGTCATGGCATTTCTGTTAGATTTGTTCAACAAGATCTGGGTGGAGGGTCTTCTCTCAGATTCCTGGCGAATCGCTACTGTGCTTGCCTTTCGCAAGCCGGGGAGAGATCATTCTACTCCGACCGGTTTCCGCCCAATCTCTCTAACCTCTTGCATGTGCAAGTTGATGGAGAAATTGGTAAATGTTAGACTAGCCTTTTTCCTGCACGGTGGAGGCCATCTGTCTTCCGCACAGTGCGGCTTCCGCAAGTTCCATTCCACGTCGGATGCTCTGGTCCGACTGGAAAATGCCGTCTGCGAGGTCTTCCTTTGTAGACAGCACTACGCCACGGTGTTTTTCGATCTGGAGAAGGCCTATGATACCACATGGCGATACGGTATCATGGAGACTCTCCACACGATGGGGGCGAGGGGACGCTTCCCAGTGTTTATATCTGAATTTTTCCGAGATCGTCGATTCTGCGTATGGGTTGGGGGATCTCTCTCCGGCCCAAAGGAGCAGGAAGAGGGTGTCCCGCATGGAAGTGTCCTCAGTGTCACACTTTTTGCCCTGTGCATCAACGGCATCACCTCGGTACTGCCATAAGATGTTATCGCTACGCTCTACGTGGACGACCTTTCGATCTCTTTTGGCGCGGCCCAGATGCCAACTCTGGAGCTTCGACTCCAACAGGCATTGAACCGCGCCTCTCGCTATGCTGAAGCGCACAGGTTTCGGTTTTCTTTGGCCAAGACTAAGGTGGTGCACTTCTGCCGCCATGCACGGCTCCACCCCGACCCAGATTTGTTTCTTAATGCGGTGCGCCTGGATATAGTTGAGTCGCACCGTTTCCTTGGTCTTGTATTCGACCGACGCCTCACCTGGGAGGCTCATATTTCCAGCCTTAGGGTCTCTTGTACCCGCGCCATGGGTATTCTCCGTTCCGTAACGTTCAGCCCTTGGGGCGCTGATAGGGCTATTGCCCTACTTTTTTATCGATCCTTTGTTCGTTCGAAGCTCGACTACGGAGGCGAGTTTTATGCATCCGCAGCCGAGCGTGTATTGCGGAAGGTGGCTTCGATCCACCACACCGGCCTTCGCCTTGCGACCGGTGCCTTTCGCACTCTTCCCATTGAGAGCCTGTTGGTCGATGCTGGAGATATGCCACTCGCTCTGCGCCGCGTGCAGTGCATCACTCGCCTGTACGCGCGAGCACGGCGCCTCCCTCAGTCGACAACAGCTTTCACTGCATCCGCAGCTGATCTCGATGGTGCCTATGCCGCCGAGAGACGCCAGTCATACCCTAAGCCCTTTTGGTTTACGGCCAGGAAACTCCTTCAAGAGCTAGATATAGCTCTCGGGTAGGTGGCGCCCCTGGTTCTGCCCAGGACGCCACCCTGGAGGGTATTACATTTGGCTATTTGTCGCCACGCCTCTGCTCCCAAAGCTTGTACAGCGCTTGGAGTATTGCGTTCGACCTTTTTGGAGCACACCTCGTGTCACGCTGGAACCGTGCCAGTGTATACGGATGGCTCCAAGTCCCAAGAGGGGGTCGGCTTCCACGCCGTGTCCCCTCTGTTTGAAGTTAGCGGCGCTCTGCCAGGCGCTGCGTCTTTCTTCACGGCCGAGCTGGTGGCAATACATCATTCGGTACGGGAGATTACGCGACGTGCCCGGTTCGGAGACCGGATTGTGATCTATAGCGACTCCCAAAGCGCCCTGAGTGCTCTCAGCGCATTGGTATCTCCGCATCCATTGGTTCGCGATATCCGTGACACCACGGTTTTGGCGAGCCGGGCGGATGTCTTGATTATCTTCGGTTGGGTTCCTGGACATGTAAGAATTGCAGGAATGAGGGCTCCAAAGAGTCTGCGAGGCCTCTGCGACCGGACCAGCGTTTCGCTCTTCCTCACACCGACTACATGGCAGGAATACGGGCTCTCTTTGGGCTGCTTAGCAAAGAAGATGGGAGGCGATCGAAGGGAACTTAAAGTTCCGTGCCATTGCGCCGCGACTGTTCCCATGGACTTATACGCCAATGCCGCTGTAGCTTCAGGTTGCTTTCTGTCGTCTCCGAATTTCACACACGCTCGGGACGCTCTCCTGCGCCATACTGCGAAGACTAGGTTGTTCCCCAGACGGTTCGGCACATTCTTGTTGAATGTCCCAGTCTGGGTGATCTTCGCGCACGCTACCTGTGCCGGTACCGAGATGAGCGGAGTTGCTACTGATTGTAGCTTGTACTCGGGGCGGGTTCGTGTACAGTGACTTGTTGACCTTATGACTTTTGAGAGGAGGCTGGTATCCTACACTTTATTTAACTGGATTTTTTGTTGTTTTCTGTAGGTTGCACGATCCTGCGCCGGGGGGGGGGGGGGGGGTGATGCCGGAGTGTGCTTGTTCCCTTTTTCTTTTTTTTATTGTTATTATTGTTGGTTTTTGTTTTGTTATGCATATTTTTAATTTAATGTAGCCTAGTACTAGGCTGTTGGGATTACAACGACTTATATCCAAGTATGCCTGCTAGTTTGTCCACTTGGACCTACGCAGCATTCGCCTTTTATGTACCATTCATTCATTATATCCAAGTAGGCAGTCGCCAGATGGGCTCCTAAAATTTAAAAAAATAAAAAATACCCGAAGTCTTGTGTAAATTGCTCCAAGGCCACACACGATAAGTCCAAATTGTCTGTGGCCAAGTGTGTCCATTGCGGAGAGCCGTACTTCGTATCTTCGAAACAATGTGGTGCATATCTCCTTGAGAAGGAAATTCTGGCCGTTCAGTCCACGTATTGGCTCTCATTTCGCGAGTCAAAGGACTTGGTCCTGGCTCGCCCGGTGCTGCCTGGGACGTCCTATGCCTCAATTTTAGGAAAGACACCCTCTGCTCCTGGACCCTCCAGGCCTATGAGCATGGTCGTTTTTGCCCCCATTCGGAACCCTTCTGCGGGTTCTACCCACTCCGGCACAAAGGGTTCACACCCAGCCTCGGCTAAATCCAGGGCTCCCCTCCCTTTTCCCAGCGTGACCGTCTTCCCAAAGTCTTAACGGCCGTGCACCTCCACTGAGTCGTTAGACTCACAGGAGGCAACCCCCTTGAAGATGGTCGTGTGGACATGTTCCGGAATTCTTAAAGCTTCCCCCGAAAGGAGGACCGCACTAAAGCAGCTTCTGCTCCTTTGCCAACACCCACTGGTAGACTGGGTGGCTAGGAGACGGTGGATCCTCCAAAATAGGGACCCCCGCCTCCGAAGCCGCCCCGCTCGCCTAAGGTCTCGAGGTGGAAGGAGGAAAAGACTCGTATGGCTCGCCCAACCTTTCCCGCTAAGTCCTCGAAGGCGACAACGCACTGTCCGGCCAACAGCGCCCGGAGTTCTGCCTCCGGGAAGCGTACAGCCATTCCTGTGAGGGTCTTCTCTTCGAAGAGGGCACCTGCATCTCCGAGCTAGGCTCTGATGGCATATTTCTTCAATGGAATTGCCGCGGATTCAGAGCCAACTTGGAGGAGGCTCGTCTCGTCCCGTCCCTTTCCCCGTTAGCTATCTTTTTGCAGGAGACCATGCTGGGCGCGTTTCCCCTACGCACACCCTCCCCGGATATAATAAGGGTTTTGCGACCCCACCACCACGGGAGGGCGGCCGGGCGGGAGGATGCGCGATTTACACCCGTCATGATGTCTCCGTTCTTCTTTTCGCTTTAGATACCTCCTTTCAGGCAGTAGCTGTGCAGCTGCACCTGGATAAGAGGTATACTGTTATTTGCGCGTACATTCCACCGTCAGCCGACATCGACGCCGGGGACTTCCGCCGCGTCGTGGCACGATTGCCGAAGCCCTTTTTCTTGCTCGGAGATCTGAACGGTAGACACCCCTTCTGGAGAGACTACTCGATTAATCCTAGGGTTCAGTTCCTTGCCGACCTGATCGAAGAGCTGGATTTGATGGAGGGGGGTGGGGTAGATCATCTCAATGGTAGTGATCAGTTTCCCATTCAAATATTTTCTGGGCCGCTGCCGCCCGAAAGTCCGCCCCGGTGGTCCTTGGCGCGGGCGCGGTGGTCCGCATTTCAGGAAATGACTGATTTTTCTATCTCAGTCAAGGAGTTTAGGCTGGTAGATGAGGCCGCTGAGTTCTTCTCCGGCAACCTCATCGCCGTGAGCCTAACTACTATTCTTAGAATGACTGGCCGTTTTGCACGCCGACCGCTCCCGGCGTGGTCAGCCGAGTGTGAGGCAGCCCTCGAACAGAAGCGTTTTGACTACATGCGCTATAACCGCCGCCCGAACGACTTCACTGTCGGTGAATTTCGTCGGGCTAGGGCTAGATTCCGGTATATTTTTTGGCGGGTATACGTGTCTTCACTTAACGGGAAGACCCCTCTAGCAGAGTTGTGAAAGTGAGTCAAAAAGATTCGGGGCAAATGATCGCAGGACCCCTTCCCGTTCTCCAGGAGACTGGGACCGCAATCTCGGACCATGCGTCCGTGGCGGAATATTTCGCGACCGCTTTCTCCACATCATTCATTGTGCGTCGTTATGTCGTGGAAGGCCGCCGACTGGACTTTAGCTCCAGAGGCGGAGAACCCTTCAACGACAGGTTTACTCTAAGTGAGTTGTGTTCCGCTCTCTCTTCTTGCGCGGATACCCCCACTGGTCCAGACGATGTCCCGTACGCTATGCTTCGACACCTTAGTGAGCGAGGCATGGCCTTTCTGTTAGATTTGTTCAACAGGATCTGGATAGAGGTATCTATTCTCCCAGATTCCTGGCCAATCGCTACTGTGCTCACTTTTCGCAAACCGGGAAAAGATCATTCTACCCCGGCCGGTTTCCGCCCAATTCCTCTAACCTCCTGCGTGTGCAAGTTGATGGAGAAATTGGTAAATGTTAGATTAGCTTTTTTTTCTGGACTGCGGAGGCCATCTGTCTTCTGCACAGTATGGCTTCCGCAAGTTCCATTCCACGACAGATGCTCTGCTCCCACTGGAAAATGCCGTCTGCGAGTCCTTCATTTGTAGACAGCACTACGACGGGGAAGTCCTTCATTTGTAGACAGCACTACGACGGGGAAGGCCTATGATAGCGTATGGCGATACGCTATCATTGTGACTCTCTACACGATGGGGGCGAGGGGACGCCTCGCAATGTTTATATCTGAATTTTTGCGAGATCGTCGATTCCGCGTACGGGTGGGAGGGGCCCTCTCCGGCCCAATGGAGAAGGAAGAGAGTGTCCCGCAGGGAAGTTTCCTCAGTGTCGCACTCTTTGCCCTGAGCATCAACGGCATCACCTCGGTGCTGCCGGAGGTTGTTCTCGCTACGCTCTACGTGGACGACCTTTCGATCTCTTTTGATGCGACCCAGATGCTGACTCTGGACAGTCGACTCCATCATGGATTGTTCCAAGTCTCGCGCTATGCTGAAGTGGATAGGCTTCGGTTTTCCTTGGCCAAGACTAAGGTGCACTTATGCTGCCATCCACGGCTCCACCATGACCCAGACTTCTTTCTCAATGGGCTGCGCCTGGGAGTAGTGGACTTGCACCGTTTCCTTGGTTTTGTATTTGACCGACGCCTCACATGTGAGGCTCATTCGCAGCATTAGGGTGTCTTGTACCCGCGCCATGGATATTCTTTGTTCCGTGACGTTGAGCGCTTTGGGCGCCGATAGGGCTACTGCCTTACTTTTTTTATCGATCATTTGTTCGTTTGTAGCTCTAGTATGGATGCAAATTTTATGCATCCGCAGCCGAGCGTGTATTGCGGAAGGTGGACTCGATCCACCACACCGGCCTTCGCCTGGCGACAGGTGCCTTCCTCACTTCCTCCATTGAGAGCCTACTTGTCGATGCTGGGGACATGCTACTCGCTTTGCGCCATGCACAGTGCATTATTCGCCCGGCGCCTCCCTCAGTCGCCAACAGCTCTCAGCGCATCCGCAGCTGATCATGACGGTGCCTTTGCCGCCCAGAGACCCCAGTGATACCCTAAGCCCTTTGGGTTTATGGCCAGGAAACTCTTTCGAGACCTCGGTAAATCTCTCTGGTCGGTGTCGCCCCTGGTTCTGCCCAGGACGCCACCCTGGAGGGTACCCCCTTTGACTATTTGTCGCTACGACTCTGCTCCCAAAGCTTCTCCAGCGGCAGGAGTATTGCGTTCGGCCTTTTTGGAGCACGCTGGAACCTTGCCAGTGTATATGGATGGCTCCAAGTCCCAAGAAGGGGTCGGTTTCCACGTCGTATCCCCTCTGTTTGAAGTCAGCGGGTCTCTGCCAGGCGCCTCGTCTGTCTTCACGGCCGAGCTGGTTGCAATATACCGCTCGGTACGGGAGATAAAGCGACGTGCCCGGTTCGGAGACCGGATTGTGATCTATAGCGACTCACCCACCACCCTCAGTGCTCTCGGCGCATTGGAATCTCCGCATCCCCTGGTTTGCGATATCCGTGACGCCACAGTTTTGGCGAGCTGGGCAGATGTCGAGATTATCTTCTGCTAGGTTCATAGACATGCAGGGATTGCGAGGAATGAGGGCGCCAAAGAGTCCGCGAGGACTGAATGACCTGACCATCGTTTCGCTCTTCCTCACACCGATTACATGGCAGGAATATGTGCAGCTCTCCGGGCTGCTTGGCAAAGAAGATGGGAGACTGCCATTGCCCCGCGACGGATTCAGGTTGCTTTCTGTGGTCTCCACATTGGACACCTCGCAGGACGCAATGCCACTTGATGGAGCGCTCGCCTGCGCCATACTGTGAAGACTGTTTGGCACATTCTTGTTGAATGTGCCAGTCTATGTGATCTCCACGCACATTACCACGTGATGCGAGATGTTGCTACCGCTTGTCCTTTGTACTCAGGACTTATTCTAGCACACCGACTTGTAAACTTTACAAGTTTTTGGAGGACGCTAGCCTCCTCCTCTTTATTTGACCTTTTTTTGTGTTTCTTTTTGTATGCCCCATGTTCTGGGGGGAGGTGGGCCTACCCCTGATTCCCGAGTGCCCTTCCTTCTTGCCTTTTTGTTTTTTGTCTTTTTTATTGTTGTTATATATTGCTATTTGTTTTGTTTTTGTATTAATTGTTTTTTAATATAGCTTACTAGCAGCCTGTGTTGTGTACGGCGACTTATGCCCAAGTAGGTAGTCACCAGATAGTCTCCCAAAATGAAAAAACAACAGAGGCATAGCTATCAGCAACTAATTAAACCAGCTCTTCATACTAAACAACCCAAATACACCCACACACATCCCACATCAATAAAATTTTAATACCACCTCCACAAAAGGGAGAACGCTAACTGACCTCTCATTCAATCACATACCAATCATTATCATACACACCTCAACAGACACACACTCACATACACATCACACTATCACTAACTTCAAACGTGCAAACTGCCAAAACTATCAGGTAAGCACAGAGAGACACTCAAGAACTTAATCACATGCCCATTACTAACACAGACTTCACCATTGCACAGTTCAATTACATCATAAACAATGCAGACAAAGCACACATTCCCAAAGGAAACAGGAAATGCAACAATCTCTGCAACCCACCCACTCCACACACACCTGACACCAAAGAATGAATACAAGAACTCAACACACACATTTAACACGCTTGCGGCCTGGCATTGGAAATTTCTGTCATTGGGAATGTTGCGGTAGGCCCACGCCAATATCTTTTAGAAATATTAGTTGCAGCCATAATTTTTTTCAATCAACCTTAATATAAGTAGAATAAACTTTAATTGTGTTATAAAATATGTAGACGGAAATTTAAGTTATGAGCCAAGTGATATACTGAGTTTATTGCAAGTCCCAATGGAAAATCATGTATCTAAACAATTTTTATTTTAGCAATTCTTAATACAGTAAGAATTAAATAGAATTTAATATTGCTTATTTCATTATAAAAATAATTAAAATAAAAATATTTACCCATTCATTTATGTTTGTTTGATCATCATTTTTGCGGAAAGATTCATCCTCTACAAATTCTTCATCCTTCGCTATGTTATCAGGCACTGGGTCTGAAAAAAAAGTAATAACTTACAAACTGGTGCATAATAATAAAAATATATATTTATAATACTAACAAATTCAACCAATTTATATGTAACTATGTTTTCTATGAATTTTACATATAAATTGACGTTCAAAAAACAAAAGATATTTTATTTACTATCATTGCTTTCATCTAAGTTGCGAGATTCGATGGATGGTTCATAAAGAGTTTCAGAGTCACTATAAAGATCACTAAGCTCATCATATGAAGAAATAATTAATTCTTCAAAGCCTTTAGCAACAATTCCCTCATTAGAAATACCTACATTTTCGCTTCTTCCTATTCTCATCTATGCTTTCTTGCAGCCTACCTTCTGTTACATTTCCTGTCAAAGAATTTTCGTGTTCAAAATTAAGTAAATCTTGACACGTATTTCTGTCTTGGGCCTGTATGTAGAATCTATAAATTGGTGGATTTTTCCGCTCTGGCCCCAAAACAGACTGCTGTTTTTGGCCTGGGCCCTGAACGTGTTAACACAAAAACCACAAGTAAACTGGAGCACATTCACATAAACCTTAGATCACAAAACAAACTCATTCAAACTTCACAAAACAATTAGCACTCTCACAAACTCAAACAGTGGTAACACACAAAGTCACACTGTCATCACGAAAACAATAAGCCAGCATTCTAATAGACAATACTCCAAAATCATTCACCTCCCCAACCTCAGGGAAGACAGACACAGCTACAGACATAAACACAACTTTTCACTAGAGACAACAGTGATACTTGCCACAACCATAGACACCACACGAGTCTTAAAACCACTTAAAAACTCCTCTGCCATACGAATTGACAACATTTCTAACATACATTTGAAACACCTAGGGCCTCATAGCATCCAAACACTCACAAACAGCAAACTACTCATATGATAATTGTACTTACACACAATTTGGAAAAGAGAAACATTATTACATTACTCTGCACACCTTCCAAAGTCTTGGAATGCCTTATACTAAGCATAACCTCACCACACATACAACTATCACCTATACAACATGGCTACAGACAAGATGGCATCGATTCCAGATGCCCACTGCACAGAACACTTTTAATTACAATTGATATTAGTAAAACTTTTGATGCCATTCCATGTTTTACCCTCACAAACAAAATCTATACCACATTTCACAACAGCACCAAACACTGGCTCGCCAACTACTTATCAGTCAGACAGGTATTTGTACACAACAATGGCGAGTCATCCATCAAAAGAAACTTTCCCACTGGCATACCACAAGGCTCAGTTCTTAGTTCAACTCTCTTTAACTTATACCTGCATGACATAACCACCCTACCAGAAAAGATTTATTCCTCATCCTATGCAGATTACTTTTCAATCATATCCATACACACAGATGCAAACACATGTTCAACACAAGTACAAACATGCATAACAGAACTAGAAAACTGGCTCTCCCTAAACAGACTCAAAGTAGCACCTACCAAATCTACCAGCACTTTCCTTACCAGTCACAACAAGGAACACCAGTAAAGCCATAAGGGTGTGTGGCTTATAACGTGGATAATAATATTAAGTAGAACGTTTTTAAATGGTAATTAGCCTAGATAGTTTAAGGGGGCACCAGCCAAACTAAGAAATTACTTTGGCATTGAATTTGAGGTTGAAAGTGAATGGATGAGTTAGATTCAATTCTTCAGGAGGGATATTAATTATAAGTTTAGTAATATATTTATTTGAGAAATAATTTTAATAAATATATATATATAAGTTGAGGGAATATAATATAGGGAGAGTGTAAGTTATGTCCTTTAAATTACAAAATTAAGAATTATACGGTACGACAATATGGTTTATGTAAACAGGCAATGTCTGATCAATGAATAGAAAACTTAATAGCAGTGGGATATTGATTAATTAGAACTATGTGACATGTAAATAATTTGGGGATGAATTAATTCTAGCGTAATGAAGGTTATACGATAATTGGTTTGGGAGTGTAGGAAGTTATATGATAATGATTTGGATGAAGGATAAATCTTTGCTAATGATTTAGAGTGAAGGGAAAATATATACTAATGATTTGGAGTGAAGGGAAAATATATACTAATGGTTAATGTGATTTATGGGTCTGGAAATGATAAAAATGCCATAATGAATTTGATACAAATGGGAAAAACAAACTAAGAATTGTACGAAAAATTTTGACCAACCTGTTAATAGCGGAGCACGATTGAAATAGAGAGCATTTGCTGAATTTACGTTCACATGGTGAAAAGGAAATATTGCCATTTTATACATTTCCTGATATAGCTCTAACTATATATATATATATATACATATTGTTTTGGGGAGATTTATTACATTTTGTAAGGGTTAAACCACTACACCAGCACAGACCAACAGCAAAACTATATCCAAAACACAACAAATTACAGACTGTACAGAACATAGCACTTAGAATCATACTAGATAATAAACAAATGACACCCATCGAACATTTACATGCTGAAACTAAAATTCTCACAATTAAGCAACACCTTGACATGAGAGGTACACAATTCCTTGCATCAGTTATACACAACCCAAACGGTCCCTGTCACTATCTACATAACCACCATCCTACTCACAGACAAGTAGCAGGCACACTACATTGATACTATAAAAACATTCTTGACTCCATACCACGACCAACAAACATCTCACGGTATAACACATTCACAAACAATCTACTTAACCACACCACCAAACATAAGCTACACAGAAATGCAACACACTAGTTTAGATATAGTGCACCTTACATGACCGCTGTGGTCATCACCAATCACTTAATACACAAAACACCACAGAGAAAACACCTGAACAGACCTTTGCTCTCTCTATCAAACTAACCCTCACTCCGTCACGCATCTCATTGAAGATTACATTAGCTTAACAGCTCTCAGACAACACAATAACATTAACAATATCCGCAACTTTGGTCAAGTCCAGTGGATGTGGTGGCCTACCTATGTGGTGTGGGCTTCCTGGAATAACAGGGCCTGGGGAACCACAACAACACCAACAAACATCATTATCCAAAATATGCTTGATTTTCTTGTCTGTCCCTGTGGTCTCCAGAGGCATAGCCTGATTTATGGGGAGGTGGTAGATGATCTCCATTATAGTGAACCCTTTCCCATCTAAATATCATTTTCTAGGACACTGCTGCCTGATAAACCAGCCAGGTAGTGTTTGGAGCAGGTATTGTGACCTGTATTTCAGAAAATGACTGATTTCTCTCTCCCATTAGTGTTTAGGTTAGTTGATGAGACTGTTGAGTTCTTCCCTGGCAAACTCATCGCTGTGTGCCTAACTTCCATTCCTGGAACTCTGTCCACTTTCCTGGCTGTTGGCTGAGTGTGAGCTGACCTTTAGAGAAAGGTAATATGCTTACATGTACTATAAGTGCCGCTCAAATGCTTACAACATTGAAACATTTAGGCAAGATAGGGCTAGTTCCAGTATGTTTTGAAGCATGCCTAATGCTTTTCTTGGTGACCATGTGTCTTCACTTAACATTTTGACCCTTCTTGCAGAGGTGTGGAACCAAGTCCAATAAGATGGGATGATAATCTCAGATCTTGCATCATTGGCAGTCCTTTATGGCCAATTTCTCCACATTCTCTAGCTTGGATGGTGCTCTGCCAGCATTATTGTACATTATGAGCTCCCTGAAGGTTGTCAACCGGACTTTACCTCCAAAGGTAGAGAACCCTTCAATGATGTGTTTATGCTAAGTGAGTTGCATTCCACACTTGCTTCATGCACAGATACTGCCCCTGGTCTGGACAATATCCCATATACCATGCATAACACCTAGGTGATTGAAACATGGTTTTTGTGTTAGATTTGTTTGATAGAATCTGGACTGTAGGTATCCTCCCAGATTCTTGGAGAATACCTATTGAGCGCACTTTTGCAAGAAAGATCACTCCATCTGGGCTGGTTTCCAACCAATTTCTTTAAATTCTTGTATGTGCAATTTGATGGAGAAATTGATAAGTGTTAGATTAGCCTTTTTTCTGGCCATTCAGGGCCATCTGTCTTTTGCACAGTGGGACTTCCACAAGTTCCACTCCACATTAGATGCTCTGCATGAGACCCTCCTTGGTAGAGAGCTTTTGCTAGTGTTTTTTGATCTGAAGAAAGCCCATGACACAGTATCATTGGGAGGAATGGATGTCCTATCCTGCCCAATAGAACAGGAAGAGGGCGCACCACAGGTGTGTTCTCAATGTCATTCTTTGCTTTAAGCATCAACAGTACCACTTCGGGAGTGTCAACTCTAAACGGTATTGAACTCCAGCGTTTCCTTGGTCATGTTTTGATGAGCCTCATTGGGGATGCCCATATCTACAGCCTTAGGGTATCCTAACATTGAGCACTTTGATTGTTGATAGGGCTACCACCACCTTGCTTTTCTACCACTCCTTTGTTCATTCGAAGCTAGTCGACTGGTCCCTTACCCACACCTCTATTGAGAGCCTCCTGGTTGATGTTAGTGATATGCTGCTTACTCTGCGTTGTACACTGCATTATGCGTTTGTACGTATTGGGATCGGTGTCTCCCAGTCATCAACAGCTCTCATTTCATCCGCGGCCGATCTTCATGGTGTCCATGACGCTGAGAGTCGCCACTTATACCCTATGCCGCCGTTTGGGTTTATGGTCAGGAAACTCTTGTGGCAGCTCAACGTAACTCTCAGGCTGTTGGCGCCTCTGTTTCTGACTTTGAAGGGTACAACCTTTAACTTATTGTCGCTACGCCTCTGCTTCCAAAGCTTCTGTAGCACTGAGAGTATTGTGTTACACCATTTTGAAGCACACCTTGTGCCACATTGGAGCAGTGCCTGTCTACTTGGATGGCTCCACATCTAAAGTGCTTGGGGCCGGCTGCCACTCTGTATCCCCTTTTGTTTGAATTCGCTGGCGCTCTACCAGGAGCTGCGTCAATCTTCATGGCCTAGCTGGTTGCAATACACTGCTGGGTCCGGAGGATAACGCATCGTGCCCAGTTCGGAGACCAGATCGCTCACAAGGCCCCCTAGAGTGCTCTCTAGTCATTGAAATCCCCGCACTCCTTGGTTCTCGGTATCCGTGATGCGACAGCTCCCGCGAGCAGGGTGGCCCTCGAAAATATCGTCTGATTGTTTCCTCAAGATGTAGTAATAGCGTGAAAATGCGCGCTGGGGACAAGACCAAAAATATTTGTGAGAACTGGGTTCCGGACCAGCATTTCGCTCTTCGTCACACTCACAGCATAGCAGGAATTATGTCAACCCTCTTGGCTGCCTGGCAATTAAGATTGGAAATGACTGACGGTAACTTAAAGTTTCACGACATTTCGCCCGACTCTTCCTGTGGACTTGGCCCCCAATGCCTCAAATGGCTTCCAGTCAGTTTCTGTCATCTTGAAATGGCCATTCATGGTGCCCACAGTCACCTGCTGGAGTACTCCTCTGTACCTCACCCCACTTTTTGACACATTTTTAACTAGTGTAACAGTCTGGGTGATCTTTGCGCATAGTACCAGGACAAGCAGGGTCGCTACCGATTGTCCCTTGTACTCGTTATGGGCTCATTCACACCTACTTAGGGGGCTACTTCAATATTGAGGTGTTGTTTGTAAGCTTGAGCGCCTGAGAGGGGCCCGTCGACGCCGGAGCATGCCTCATCTCCCCCCACGCCTTATTTTTCTAATTTTAAAGTTTTATTCTTGCACGATTTACATCAACGTATGGCCATGTAAGCAGCTGCCAAGAGAGACCCTCTTAAATAAATACAAAGATCAATCTAACATGCCAAAAGGAACATTCCATTTGGCTATTTTGACACTCGCTTTTACTCTCACAGGGCACTGGAGTTTCACCTACTTGTGGGAGCATTCTATTATATAACTCAGTTAAACTGTGATGAATGCAATTTTTTTTTGGCTAATTCATCTTGTCTTCTTAAGTGGGTCAAAATCACTGTTTTCTATGGCAGCAAGAATGAATGTTAAAATAGCCAATTTATACTTTTTATGCCTGTTAGATCAGTCTATTGGAGCCAGTCGGTTGCTTTCCTTTTATGAAGAGCATCTCTCAATCATGACTGATACAGGCATTAAGGAGACTGGCGATTGATTTTGTAATTGGATCATACCATGACTGTATTCATTGCAGTTTAACTTATACTTCTATTGTGTTAATTTCCCATGTGGTATATTTGCTTTTCTTGCTTTAATTATGGTGTGAGTGAAGTGCTTAACAGCTGCATCTAAGGAGGGGAAGTCCATGATGTTGAAGTTTATGAGCTTGCATTCTATATTCTATGCAAAGCTTTCCCAGTTTACTTTGTTGAAGTTTGCGTATGTTTGTAAGAGTGCCTGATGGGGTGGTAAAGTTTGAGTAGTTAGGATTAGGTTGTTAGAAGGAAGGGTGTCATTTCCATGTTATGCACATTTGTAATATTTGTGCTAAGAAGTTGATCTCAGTGAGGTTAGTTGTTGGGTGTGTTGATAAAGGGTGTGGGTAGGTTGATTTCTGTAATTTAGTATGTTGAGGTTGTGAAATTTGTGTTGAGTAGTTTTGATGGGATGTTAGTCAGCAGGTGTGGTGAGTATTGAAATCTCTGAATGTTATGGCTTTAAACTGTGGTTGATAAATATTAGTGGGGATTCCTCCATAGATGTTTGTGGGAGTGTTTATATTTATGATGTATGTAGTGATTTTTAGTTTGGTTTGTATGGCTATTTTGTGTGAGGTCGTTTTTGATGCGTTGGAAATATTTATGAATGGTATGTCTTTATATAGCCAGTTATTATGTTGAGTCTGGTTTGTGATTGAGGTGTATTTGTTGAAATTGGAGTTCATTGTCTTCGGGGTGATTAGAATTTCCTGGGTAAGTGTGGTAGCGTAGAAAATTGTGAGTATGTTAATATTGGTCTGTATTATGTTGTTTGCTGCTGTGTTGGTGATATGTGATGCTGTTATTGGGGTCAATGCTTGCTATGCCAGTATGTTGAATACTCTTGTGGTGTTGTGCAGTGTAGGTGGGACCAATTGTACATGTGTTGCAACACATGTGCATGTGAGAGGCCTGTTGCACTTTGTGCATATGCATGTGTTTGGGCCTTAGTTAGTTTCATTAGGAATAAATTAACCTGAGGGTGGCTGCTTGGCCACCAACCTGATTGATTGAAAAGGAAGTAAGGGTTTGATGATGGGGCTTCTTCCAGGATGTCTTGGGACTCTTATTAGGTCTTCCTTATTGTCCTAGCAATCCATCACCATTCATATGGAAAGATGATACAAGTGTGTTAGGATTTGCTAAGGGTTGGGAAACCATATAATAGTTGCTTTAAGTGAATGAGTGTTGGAGAGAGAGAAAGGGCTGACCAAAAAGCAAGTGTATGATAGGTGTGCGTGGATGGAGCGTCCGTGGGGCTTTCTGTCCTGGGATGAACCCTGACTAAAAAAAAGATGCTGTAGCACAGAGGACACCATCGCTTTGAAGGGGCATTTAGTGCCAAAAAAAGATAGGTGGCTTTATTCTTAAGTAATACAGAAAGGAGTGAAAACTATTGTTGTTTCTAGTGGCATTGATGCATGCCGATCTCTCGTTGTAGAGGTGTATGATGAAAGATTCTTGCTGTAATTCTATTCTTGCAAATTGTATAATTGATTAACAAATGGTGAGTTGTCTAGCTGTGTATTCATTTCATTCATGGGTGTGGTCATATTTATACCTTATGACAGGCATCTTGTCTTTACTTCTCCCACACTGAGGGTTTCCTGATAATGTTAAGAATTTTGTTAATTCAAAATATACATAAGCATCAGTGTCCAAGGCAGTCACAAGCGTTCTCTTTGACCTGTGTGGTATTGGGACAGTTATTTTTATTCCCTACTCATTATTCTTTCCCTTTGTGATAGAGTTTGAAAAGCGATGATAAGGGAGAAACGACTGATGGTCCTTCCAGTCTTCTACTTCCATTCGGAGGAATGAAAACTCCGGAACAGAGTTTAGATTCCGGATCCAGTACACCGATGTCCTCGGACATTTTGGCTGCCCAGAAGTCACTTAGTTTTTTACAAAGGAGGGACTCTACCCCACCATCTGCCGAGTCACCTCTTCCGAGTACAACTGCCGATTTGGCTTGGTTCGAAGACCTAGATAATTTAACAGTAAATCAAGATCCCCATATTTTTCATGAGCCTTTTTCAAAATCAGGTTCTGCTTCCTTACCTAGTGTGGATCCCTTTTCGTCTTTAGAACCGCCATCAAACTTGGGGCAGAAAATTGCCTACGGATCTCCATTGAGAAATGAATATTCGCTTGTCAAAGGCAAGTTGGAAGAGCCTCATCACCTTCTTACCCCAAGTAAGCCATCTTCGTCATACACAGGCTTCAGTGTCCAAGGCGGTCGCATTCCTAGTATTCCTTGCGACACAGGAGTGTCTTGGTACAGCCAAGACCCACCAGACCCCCTTTCTCCTGATATAGATGGTCCTCAGAATCCGTTGCCTCCGCCGCTTTTGCCAACGGCATCAGGAAACGCCTCATCCGAACCAAAGAAAGAAGATAGATTGGACAAAATGGTTAACCTTTTGGGAGATATTGTCGAGACATTTGATAATTTGGTTTGATAACTGACAAGTAGTTAGCTCGCACATTTTATCTTTTCTCTTCAAATTAGTTATTCACTGTTGTCATCTTTTCCCAAGGTGAATCCACTCTTGGACATAAAGATATGCAAAAGGCTCTTATAGAGAAGTGTAATTGTAATAAAATTGAATAGGTGCTGACACTTTTTAATAAAGTCGTAGCACTTTATTATCATATACCTCCAAATGGGTTTAGAGCTACCCTAATCCAGTGCAAGATCCCCTGGTCACTTCTCCTTATCTGCCTGTCTGTCCACCTTCCTTTTTGAGCACTTCAGCTGGGCTACCACAATGAAAAAAAATCCTTTCTGAGGGGCCTATAGTCTACCCTATTGGAAATACTGCTTCTGTTTTTAGTGAAGTCAAGCCACATTCAGTGTTGTTAGTCATTGGCTGGCTTCCCAATAGGGAATCCAGCTGTCATATGCTGTATTGTCTCATGGTTCATATCCCACATCTTTTTAGGCATCCACTGAGAAATAAAGGGGCTCAAATTGAGTGAAAGGTTGGTGGTAAAACCACTAACAATTATTTTCCCTTTTGTTTTTGTTTGTCTTTTTCCTAAAAAGAAATAACAGCTTATACTCTATTTCCTCTTTGTTCAAAAGCAAATCCGCTCACTTTTGTAGTTAAGTAATAGTGTAGTTAACTAGAAGGCCGAAGTTTGCAAAATGCATGTACCATGCAGAGTTGTATTATGAAATCTAAAATTGATGCATTAAGTACATAAGGAGGAAGACTCAGAGAAAACTTGAGTGTTACAAAAATAATTTGAAAATGTATAATAATAAAAAATTATTCTAAGAGTTAAGAAAAACTCCATTGATGAGTAGTTTCCACAAATACTGGATTGTACCATATATATTTAAATGAAGTCAACTTAATCTATAGTACCAGTAAATCTTTAAGTATAGTAAATTCTTATATGAAATAAATTGAGTGAGTGGCTTAAAAGTTAAATAAAATATAAAATAAAAAGGAAAAAATCTATTCCCCATTTACAAAATGGATCATTCTTGATGTTCCTCAGACAGTTGGCCAAGCCGTTCCGAAACCCTGAGGAAGGAAATGCTCTATACCTGTATATTAACCTTTAATGATAGATTCATTAATCAAAATACAAAGTGTCCCTTGTGTAACTAACTTTTTTAAGAAAATTAAAACATTGGTCGTTAAAGTTTCTTAATTACTTTAGATAAGTCTGATCATATTTTGACTAAAATCGAGGTTTTAATTCTTTCAACACTATATACCTTTCGAAATTAAAACATGTAAGACTATAAATGTTCTTAAGAACAAGATTCAAATCTTCTTTTAAACATTTTCTTAAATTTGATCATATAATTTTTTGAGATGAAAACAATTGCTCTACCCTCTCTTGGGTTGAAGGCCTTGTAAGAACTAGTGCTACATCTTTTACAAATTTTTCTATTGCTTCTTTGATAGATATTTTTGATGCCCAATCATATCTTTTCAACTTCCTAAAAAAAATTCCAAAACTTGTAACTTGGATGTACTCTGGAGTAAGAAGAACTGAGGCGGTACTATTTCAAGTTCTAAATGAGTATGTTTTGCTTTAGCATCCTGTTGCTTATCAAAGAACTTTTCAAAATCCAACTCTGTTATCATAAGTGGTAAAAGATGATGTTCCTACCATGAGAACCTTAATTGAAACCATCCTAGTACATAAACTTTCTTGGATGTTTTTCATTTTGATTGCTATATTACAGACAGCATTATTGCCTTTGGCTTGCCATTCAGATGTTAATAAACATCTATATTTAAGATCAAGGTAAACTGGCCAGCATTACATTATTTTCCTGTAAAATCATCTTTCCATGAAGATTTGATGTCATCAGCTATGGCACCTTCTGAGTTGATATATCAAATTTTCCGGCTTTCTTACTCGCTCCCACATTAGTTATGATAGGATCACCATAATTTACCATATTAATTTGCACATTTTAGTTCTAATAGTCATTTTATTAAATAAGTACGGCCCCACAAAGTAGTTTGATCTAGAATTGCTACTTTGGTAGCATGTATTTTAATTATTTCTTCAATTTTTGGTTTTCTTTCAGCCACTACAACCTGCCTCAATTAACTAATGAGTGTGGCAGCATGTTTATCTTCTTGGCCATTACAAATAGCAAGTTGTGCTGAATAATTACCACATTGCATGTGTTGGATTCTTGATGAACTTGAACTTTTATTCATATCATCCTCTATATCAACCTCTGCTGCTCATGGGAACATTTCCAGTCTCAGCATTCGAACCTACTTTCCAAGTATTTCTATATCCTTTTTTTTTTCAACCTTTTCTTGACCTTCATTTAACTTCTCAATAGTCTTTATCATGATAGAGCCATTGTCATTTACAATGTACAGCACAGATATCCTTTTTGTATTCTATACTCTAGCAGAATATTATATATAAGCTTTTGAAGGTATTCACTTGTATGTTGAGTTTGTGTATCCTTTACTGGCAATGTGCATGTAATAATTTTATTATTGTTATCAATGATTAGAAAGTAATTTTCTTATTTGTGTGCAACTATCAGCTTTTAAAAATATTAAACAGCCTAATCGTTTTTTGAGAGCACATTTTTCTTCCCTCACTTTTTCTCTTACCAAACAACTACTACCTTTTCTATGTAGTAGTAAGGAATCTTTTACTAATAACTCACTTATACTATTCTTGAATTGAATTGATCAGCAGTCATTGTGACTTACTGTTGGAGCTATCAAAAATTTATTAAGCCTTTGTTGATTTACAATTATTTATTAATAATGAGATACTCAAAGCATTGAGAAATTCAACCATTCTCATCTTTTCATTCTCTTGTATCAATTTTAACATCCAAGAATGGAGTCAACTTATACAACATCTTAAATTATATGCCTTGGCAGAAATATTGTTGTTTTTTACTTACAGGTTTGCTAACTCTTGCCACACAAGTTAAAATATTTCCAGTAGAATCAATCATCTTGCACTTACATATATAGATTTGTTAGTTGTAATGACTGTAAAATATTTGAATATATCTTACTTCTATTTTGATTTTATATCCACTATTGAGGGGGGAAAATCTTTTAATTCTACATTACTGGGATCTTCATAACAGGTGCCCAACATTTTTGCTTGCCAGGCCAAATTGACCATGAAAATTTATATCAAAGAAAGTTTGTTTTAATTCAATTTAGCTTATCCCTGGGATAGGTTACACACTCATCCCCCTTCGGCCTCCCAGGAGGGTACCCTGTCTAGCCTGTTACATTTGCTACCTGGAGGGGCTGCACACCCTCCTGGCCTGAGTGCAAATTAGGGATGCGCTGTCCCTGGGCTGACAAGATGGGGCCTGGGAATTTTGTCTACCTGCACCTCGTACCAAGAGGAACTGTTTTCACCCTGACACAATTTGGTTCATTAGACATTCTGCCTGGTTGGACTGCATGCCATCCCGGTGTGGCAGCAGGTTCCCGGGGACCTGCAAACACACTCCTGACGCTTTAACAGAGCCACCTGGGTGTTTGAGAGGAGGATAATGAAGGGTAATCTAATAACGATTTTAATTTATTTATACGAAACAATGACACCCAAAAATGGCAAGCCCCAAACATTTGCAGTATCGTATAAATATTAACAGAAAGAACTAAGTATATGGGTCTTACACCGATAAATGTCGGCCAACGCAGAAAATATGAAAGAATATACAAATAAACAAACAAAACCCAAAGTATATATACAGCCTTACGACATATATAGATAACACCCCAAAGTAAATATATATATATATATATATATATATATATATATATATATATATATATATATATATATATATATATATATATATATATATACACGGCCTCACAATATATAGATATCGGCCAACACACAAATAGGATGTTTAGAAGCAAAAAAATAAATAAATATAGCATTATTTCAACAATTTCCTTAATTACTTGTACCAGTTTGGTGGGGGATGAATGAGGGAAAGGGATGCGGGTCCACTTTTTGGGAATTGCGTATGGTGTTTCGTCTTAAGGACCTGGGACCCGTGAGTTCCAACCACTTTGTTGGAGACTGGGAGACGTTCTCAACAACCCACACTTCGGGACGGTCCTTTCTCAGTCACTGGGCATGTGAATCGAGGCTGACTGCCGTTGCCAAGAGACCAGCTCCTTAGTACTGGAATAACCAGTACCAAGGAGTTTGTCTCTTCCTTTCACTTATACATCAAATATAAATTAACGATCGCAAATTAATTATATTAGTTTATCCGAAAAATCCACCTGTAGGAAGAGAGAGAGATGAGTGGGGGGGGGGTACGGTAGAAATCTATCGGATTCCCCACTCGGATCACCCCCTCTCATCATCGTCCCAAGCACTCTGGAAGAGAAGAAAGGGATTAGACATTTGGGGAGGTGAGGGAGGCGGACTACTACCTACTACTACACCGGGATCACCTAGCGTTGGGATATGATAATGATAGGTGATCACCCACCCTACTCGTTCGTGGACCCGCCTATCTCTTGATTGCTCGGCCCACTTTCGTCCTCTTATCAGCACTTAATTGAGTGCAGTGAGGTCCGGCAATCGCTCGGTCGGCAGTTCGAATCTCCGTCCGGATTCTTTTTAAGCTGACACTATTTACTAAGGAAGGTTACCTCCGTGACCCGACATCACGGTGGGGAGTTGGTGTTTGCCATGGCTGATGTCCGCTTGAGAAGCTACATAGCTTGATCTGAGGACTAAAACCAGCAAACTTTAACTTTACCTGCTATGAGAGCCTAAAGCCCGCTGGCTCATGGCAGTATTAGGCACGTGGTGTGTTGGGCCGTCGATCTTGCTCATCTTCCAGTATGCATATAAGGTGGCTACCTAGCAGCATCCTTTATGGTCAAAAGCTTAAGGACAAATCCGCCTGGTGGGCTGGCCCATCTTAGCTCAAACCCGTGGACCGAGTATATGTAAATGATCACATTGTGCAATTTTTTTATCCTATGGAGACTTTTCTTTTAACTGCCCAAGGCATTGAGAAGTCATAGTATCTACTTTCTATGCAACTTTTTTTTCTTTCCTCTAATCATGGCAACTGTTCGAAATAATGAGAGACCAGAAATGCATGGAGAGCCACCTTCAATCGCGGCCTCGCCCTCTTTAGGTGTCTGGGAGGAAAAAGTAACACAAAACACCCTTTCGACCGGTGGAGGAGCTTGCTCTTTGCCATCTTTAGATCCACCCCCACTTGTGCTTTCTCAGGAGCTCCTACAACGTACTTGTAGCGGAGAAGAGGTTTACTTCTATCCTATGCCTACGGGTGAAGTGGCTTCCTCATTCCCCTTCTTTGGAATCGGTTATGGACGACTCCGTCTCTGCACCAGCAGCGGTCTCCCCTTTTTTTTCACAAGGGACTGAAAAGAAAACAGGCATGCAGTCCAGAATCGACTGATTTTAGTGGGAGCGGATCGATAGGGCCAACCGCCTAAGAGGGGCAAGAGATAGAAAGGCCCCTCGGGCCGTGCACTCATGCATCCTAAGTTTACAGGGGGTCGGCATGCCAGCCTCCCTGCTCTTTTCCGATGGAGGTCGGCTCGCCAGCCAAAAAGACTAAAGAGTCCTTGATTGGGATACAGGATGACCACATGGAGCACTCATTCCTCCATGAGCTGGATATGGTCCCGGAGGTGACCCCGCCCCAGATGGTAGGATCGTCCTTGGGGGCGAACCCGGGCTCATTGCCAAACACCGAACCTGAGTCGGCCCACTGAGTCGGTCCTCTGTGCAAGCTTCTCAGGCGGCTCGGGCCCCCAAATACTCAGAAGGAGAGAGGGGACCTCCTCCCGGACTGTTGCTCATTTGGAAGCCAAGACCTCCATCTCGCAAAAGCATCTTGCTGATGCTAAGCCCGTCCGCCATGGGTGCGTCTTCCGTCAGTGGAGAGAAGTGGGTTCACCCCCAATCGTCACTCTTAAAAAGAAAAGAAACAAACAAGGACTAAAGGTTCCCCTCCCTCCGCGGCTCAAAAGAAGAAGGACGGAACCGCTGCCGCTTTGGCAAGCGACCACGCCAAGATCTGCACGTCTTGCCCTCAGGCACCCTCAGGCGGGGAGGCCCAGACAAACCAAATGCGCTAAACGGGGCCTCGATTACGTCGGGCTCCTCATTCAGATACCACCTGGCGTTTTTTAGCCCCTCGCTTCAAACGTTTTCTAGTTATTCGTTCTAGAAAGCATCATGTTGGCTAGAATCAACCTGATCCATCAGAGGAGAGCATTACGTAGCTTATTTGACTGGTAGAGAGCTAAAGGTGACCATTTTCTTGGAGTGGAGCCTTCGGGCGAATGCGTCGGACCCTACCGAGGCAGCTATGATTAGTGCCCTTCAGGCACTCAATAAACTTGATAAAAGGAGTGGTTTATGCGAGGGGACACGGACTACTCTTTAGAAGATCACGGAAAAGCTTCTCCGAACGTGTGATGAGAAAACAAGGATGGGCCTCGAGACCCATCCATACACTCGTCAATTACGACCGTGACACGCTCCCAGAGTGGGTGCGTGTCGGTTGGTATCCTTACCCCATGAAGGCTTTCGTGCCACTGCCTCGGAGGTGCTACTACTGCCACTGCTTCCGCCATATGATTCTCGTGTAGATGTGCAAAGTCTGTAAGTTTCTCCAAGGCCGTACATGATAAGTCCCTATTGTGTATGGCCAACTGTGTCGATTGCGGTGAGCCACACCCTGCTTCTTAGAACAAATGTGATGCGCTATCTACTCGAGAAGGATATCCTGGAGGTCATATTCCTTCAATAGAAGCTGCAGTTGCTCGTTTCCTCCCGTTCCCCGTTAGCTATCTCTATGGAGGAGACCATGCTAGCAGGGTTTTCCCTGCCCACACTCCCAGGGTATAAGTATTTTGTAACCCTACCCCTATGGGATGGAACACTGGCGGGAGGATGCGTAATTTACACCCGGCAGGATGTTTCCGTTCTTCCCTTTATAATAAATTCGTCTTTCAGGTAGTGTCAGTGTAAGTACACCCGAATAGGAGGTATCATGTATACTCTGCGTACATTCCACCCTCATCCGACTTCGGCGCCGGGGATTTATGCCGCGTTGTGACACGGTTTCTAGGGCCTCTGTGCTCGGGGATTTAAACGCAAGGCATCCTCTCTAGGGGGAGTACACGATCAATCCCAACGGTTAATTCCTTGCCAACTTGATCGACAAGCTGGAGATTGCTGTCCTAATGTGTATGAGTTTACACATCACTGCCAGAGAACGAGTTCATTTTCATGCCTTGATCTATCCCTGCGCTCCGGATCTTCAGTTTGATTTTGTTTGGAAGGTGGTCACTGACCTCCATAATAGTGATGTCTTTCCCATTCAATTATCATTTTCTTGGTCGCTGCCACATGAGAGACCACACCGTTGGTGCTTGGCGCGGACGCGTTGGTCCTCATTCTAGGAAATGACTAATTTCACAATCCCAGTCGAGGAGTTTAGGTCGGTGAATGAGGCGTTGAGTTCTCCGATAACCTCATCGCCGTGGACGAGTCTACTATTCTTAGAATGTCTGGCCGTTTTGCATGCCGACCGCTTCTGTGGTTGTCAGCCCAGTGTGAGACGGCCCTCAAACAGAAATGTTATGCCTACATACGCTATAAGCGACACCCGAACGATTTCACTGTCGGTGAATTTCATCGAGCTAGGGCAAGGTTCCGGTATGTTTCGAAGCACGCACGCTACTCTTCCTGGTGGGCATACGTGTCTTCACTTAACAGGAAGACCCCTCTAGCAGAGGTGTGGAGGCGAGTCAAAAGGATTCGGGAGCAGTTCTCGCAGGACCCCCTTCCGTTCTCCATGAGAATGGAACTGCTATCTCGGACCCCGCGTCCGTGGCGGAGTCTTTTGCGACCGCATTCTCTAGCCGGGATGCTGCTCCGCCAGCATTCAATGCGCGTCGTGATATCGCGGAAAGCCGCCGACTAGACATTACCTCCAGAGGCAGAGAACCCTTCAACCACAGGCTTACATTGAGTGAGTTGCATTCCACTCTCGCTTCGTGTGCGGACACCGCCCCTGGTCCGGACGATGTCCCGTACGTCATGCTTCGAAACCTGGGTAAGCGAGGCATGGCCTTTCTATTAGATTTGTTCAACAGGATCTGGGCAGAGGGTATCCTCCCAGACTCCTGGTGAATTGCTACTGTGCTCGCTTTTCGCAAACCGGGGAGAGATCACTCTTCTCCGGTTAGTTTCTGCTCAATCTCTAATCGCTTGCGTGTGCAAGTTGTTTGAGAAATTGGTGCATGTTAAACTAGCCTTTTTACTGGACAGCATAGGCCATTTGTCTTCTGCACAGTGCGGCTTCCACGAGTTATTTATTTATTTAAGGAAAAACAAGGTGGCAGCCGCCCAATCATAATGGACTCTCACTGGCAGCACTGATAAAACGGGGTCGCCCGGAAAAGGTCATAATGGGCGTGGGAAACACTCAATAAAAATGTGGAAAAGCAAAGGATTAAAAGAAGACAACACACACAGACGCACACTTAAATTACAGGCATACAGCACACATTTTAAAAACGGCGGCTGGGGCGATAAATAAATGGCATGCGCCAGCCGCACGGGAGGGCGCACGACAAATGATAAAACAATAAACAAACACAAAAATGTAAAGACAATATATAAAATGGATAAAACACCACTTCGTGATAGAAATGTAAGAAGGGGGGACGACCGAAGGGAGTCCTCTGTTAAAAGGAAGCGAAGTTGAGCAGACGGGGGAGCGGGACGACGCCGTAAAGGGTAGGAAAGCAAGAATTTCGAAGAGAAGCAGGACGCGGACAAACTACCAAGATGTGAGCCACAGACAGCTCGCCACCGCAAAGGGACAACCAGGGGCAACTCGGTCTCCACCCAAAACTAAATAGCCATGGGTAAGTCACGTGTGTCCAATTCGCAACCGACAAAGATCAACCTTCCAAGACAGGAGTCGCTGAAAGCTAGAGGACCAGGGACGGATAGAGCGTTCAATAAGGGACAGCTTAGAAGGGGGAACGAATCCCACTCTCTGCCACAAACGAAAGATATACGCCCTGATTACGGGGTAAGAATATGCAAAGGGCAGAAGAGCGGCATCCGAGACCTCGAGGGCGATCGAACGGGCCAGCTGATAGGCCTCCTCGTTGGCCTGGACCCTCCAACATGAGCTGGAGCCCAACAGAAAGCCACCCTGTAACGGGAGGCTTTTCTAACCAGCCAGGAACGAATCCGTAAACCGAAGGGTGGGTGGACTAAAAGAACGAACCGCCTCCAAAGCAGGCTGGGAATCGCTAATAACAACAAAATCCGAAGAATTGAGGGATGAAATCAATTAAAAGCTAAAAGAATGGCCGTCAACTCTGCGGTGAAAACGGATACTACAGGAGGGAGAGCGGGCCGAAGGGACTCCGTAGAGGACTGCGGCCGCCCCAACAACGAGGTCCAACTTCGAGCCGTCAGTATAGATGGAACGCTAGTGCGCATGAGAACACGCATGTTCGAGAAACAGGTACTTTAATAGACGGGGGTCAGTATATCCTTTCTCGAAATGGCAAAAAGCAGTACAGACCTCAGGAGGGCAAACGCTCCAACACGGAGACGGCGAGAATGGGAGGGCCAATGCCCAGGAATGCGAGATCGTCCCCAACCCTGAGCCCCATAAGCCGGGGTAGAGATGGCCGCCGAAGAGAACGGGGAAAAAGGCACTCATGGACTGGGGATAAAGGGTACTGCTGAACACGAAACAGGGATCGTAGGCACACCTGCATCTGGTGATGTCGCAAGGGAATCGCGCTACCCTCCACAAAGAGGCTACGGATAGGCGATGTGCGAAAGACACCACTACTAAGACGGGCCCCAAGCGAACTAACAGTCAAGTAACTTCAAGGCCGGAGGAGACGCTGAAGAGTACACCTGGCAACCATAGTCCAGCCGGGATTGAACCAGCCCCCAAGTGGTGTGGGATAAAACCCGAAGCAAATCCATAGCCTTCGAACATGAGGCCATCAGGTGACGCAAATGGGGCACCCAAGTAAGCTTGTTATCAAGCGTTAAACCCAAATAACTTAAAAACGGGGACATACTCAATTGCCGTGCCGTCCAAAAAGAGTGGAGGAGGACCAAGGACACCACTTCCCCGACAAAAATGCATGGCCTTCGTTTTGGTAACTGAAAAACGGAAACCCTTCGAGACAACATGACATCAATTGCCAGCTGTTATCGACGGGTAGCAGAAGGCAAGCGGGGAGATGAACAAAACAACGCCAAGTCATCCACGAAGAGAGAAGCCAAAATCCTCTCCGGAAGAGTGGACACCAGACTATTAATAGCAACGGCGAAACATATCGCACTTAAAACACACACCTGGGAAACACCCTCCTCTTAAACCCGCAACCCTGAGAAAGCATTCCCAATACAGATCTTAAAATTACGGGACGATAAAAATTCTTGAATAAAAACTGGTAAAAAGCCCCTCATACCCCAATCATATAACTGACGTAAAACACCATATCTTCAGGTGGTATTGTAGGCCTTCTGAATGTCGAAGAACACCGCTAGCACCTGATGCCTAGAAGAAAAAGCCCGTAAAACGGAGTCTTCCAAACGGAGGAGGTGGTCAAGAGTACTACGGCCGTTGCGAAAAACTGCACTGAAATGGAGAGAGGAGCGAGTTGGACTCCAAAAACCAAGTGAGGCGAACTTGAGCCATCCTCTCTAATAACTTGCTGAGGCAGCTCGGGCGATAGTGACTGGGGTTCAAACCGTCCCTACCGGGCTTGAGAAAGGATAGAACAACCCCCACACGCCAGGAGGACGGATAGATCCCTTTGACCCAAAGCAGGTTGTAAAGGTCAACCAAATATAACTCGGAGTGGGAATGGGGACGACGGAGAAAGTCGTAGTGGATGCAATCGTCACCGGGAGAAGTGGAGCCACAGTGAGACAAAGCATCCCGCAGCTCATAAACGGAAAAGAGAACCTAATAAGAGTAGGTGGCGCACGTGGTTGCACAACCATGAACTCACCCGACGTAGACTTTGGCACTACGTGAAGCGGTGTAGCCCAGGGAGAGGTAGATGGAAAAGCTATTCCGGCCTCCACCATAAACTTGAACTCCTGCTTCATTAGAGCAAGTCTATCCGGAGCCAGTCGACGGGGACGTGAGAATACAGGCCCTCCTGTCGTATCTATCCTATGAACCACATCGTGCTTGATAGGCCTGTCCTTTGAAGGTGGCAGACTAAGACCAGGAAATTCCCGCAGGAGTTGTTGGAAGTGTAGGGCAGTTGTAAGGAGACGAACAGACAGAAGAGAACTCTGAGAAGGAAAAAACGAACCAGAAAGGGTCGGAGTAGTGGTTCTGTCGACAAGCTTGCGATTGCGAGAATCGACTAAAAGGTCGTGAGTCGAAAGGAAATCGAGGTCCCAAATTGGAATGTCGACCTCGGCGACGATGAAGGTCCACGGAAAAACACGACGTAACCCAAGAGAGAGCTCGAGGTTACCCCTTCCATATGTCCTTATACCCGAAGAGTTAGCGGCTTTAAGGACAAGATCAGACAGGCAAGCTTTGTCGTCTGGAGAGGTTGGAATTACACTGCATTGAACACCGGTGTCAAACAGTTTTTACCTGAGTAAACACTGAGCTTGCAGAGGTGATAGACCCACGAATCACTTGCATTTTTAGTTTAAAGTATTATGCTATGCTGATGAGCTTGAAATTTGGGTAAGAGGACCCGTAGAGTTATGCTGTTTTTGCGCGATTGAGGTTGGTGAAATTAGGGTATGTAAAGAAGTTGGAGTTGAAAGACGCACGGGTGTAAGCATTTTTTTGCCTTTGTACCAAACCCGCAATGGTACCAGCACCAATTTGAAAGTTGGGGAAAGAAACTTAGGCAGCATGATTTGTCGGAGGGTGAGAATTTTGCGAATAAGGATTAGGTGAAGAACGAGGATTAAATGCGTGGTAGAAGCTGCAAAGCTGTACACAACGTACGGCGTTGTTACCATATTTAGAATGATACCAGCAAAGACCCTGAGAATTATTGTCAGGATAGGCGGAATTGGGACGAGAATGAAAATGATTCTGCCATGCCTCACTTTTTGAGCCGGAGTTCACTCGTTGGTTTCTTTTTTCGGGAAGAAGAACGTCATCGGCCTCCCCCTATGCCCTGCTCACGACTGTGCTCTCGTTGCACCCCTTGTCGCAACTTTAGGGCACGAAGATCGCTCTCTATCCTCTCCAACACACCTGCAAGATCCTGTTCCGGGGGAGATGACTTACGTGCGAGTTCTGGTCGGTTGTCTGAAGACTCCCTCGGTAAACGAACCTGTGAAATAGACACATTTGAACATGGCCCTTGAGGGATTGACATAGTTCCCCAGCTTACGTATGGATTATTGAACAACTCATCGGCTGCCTTTGCCATTTGCTCCACATTAGTGGGTGATATCATGAGGATGAGTGACCTAATATTCTGGGGAATCCCACGCATAAATATTTCTGTGAGCAGAGACTCGAAAAGTTCTAACTGAGCTCCCTTAGTTCGAATTAATTCTTTTAGATGCTCCAGAAATCGCATGGGATGCCGGTCACCCATCTCCTGAGTATTTAATAGCATCCTTAGATCTTCAACTTGCGATCTCCCAAACTCCTCCCTAAAAGCCTCTTTTAATTTGTGACAAGCTCTAATTCTACCAGTTTCTAGCAAGATGTTTTTAAAAAGCGAAAAGATACTCAATGGTAAATTTTGAGTGATGCAGAAAATCCGGTTTTGTCCAGAGATGGCGTGATGCATCATTATAATTTCTGCCATTTCTAACCAAGCAATGGAGTTGCCCGAATCATATTTTGGGAGGATAATCGAGGAAGGAAGGAATCGAGATCGATCTTCTTGTATGTTGAACGAATGATGAAGGATGCTTGCTAAAGTAACATTAGAAATACTCGTAATCGTGGAAGCAGTAAGGCCAACTGTTGATGTAACCATCGTGATTTTCAACTAGTATGAGGTGTGTGTGTGTGTAAAACTCAGTCACGCGAATGAGCGTAAAATAAAAATTATCGGAAAAAGAAATATTATTCACTCGTATTTATATAGATATAATAAATTTAATTTAATAAGGATATTATTAATTCAATTAAGGATGTAATTGAAAACTTGAGATTAGAAACTAACACGTATTGAGAGTCGGCGCTCGGAAAATGAACGCGTGAGTAAGTGACTCAAAAAATATGAAGCCACGTGATTGGGTTGAAATTTTATATTTGATTTTATAATTAAGAATGGATGAATGTACGGGAGATAATTAAACAAATTCTGGGCACCAATTTATAGATATAGGGCCGTCGTGGTATGAACCTAGATAGAAACTTCACAATAAACCTATATCTATAAGTTTTTTAGGAGAATTATTGAATCGTAAAAAATGGATCGAGCGACTAATTTTATGGCTAAGTTATGCTTAATGGTTGGACAAGAAAACGTTAAGGAATTGAAGAAATACAACGAGGATACAACAAAATATATATTATTATAGATTAACAAGAATGGAAATATTTGAAATTATATTGGTTGAATTTTAATTTAATTATACAAAACGAACATGAGTTTAACACTGAATTTTTGTCGTGGCGTAAGGTAGATAGGTAATTAATTAAAATGTAATTGTAACTAATTAAAATAATTGAAAACACGAATTGTGGGTAAATGTAATTGAAATAATTGAATTGTGGGTAAATGTAATGGAAATCACGATTTGTGGGTAAATGTAATTGAAATCACGATTTGTGGGGAAATGTAATTGGAATCACGAATTGTGGGTAAATGTAATTGGAATAATTGAAATGAAATTAAAATGTAATTGTAACTATTAAAATCACGAATTGTGTCGTGACTAAACGTGGCGTAAGGTAGATAGGTAATTAATTAAAATGTAATTGTAACTAATTAAAATGTAATTAAAATAATTGACAACACGAATTGTGGGTAAATGTAATTGAAATAATTGAATTGTGGGTAAATGTAATTGAAATCACGATTTTTGGATAAATGTAATTGAAATCACGAATTGTGAGTAAATGTAATTGGAATAATTGAAATGAAATTAAAATGTAATTATAACTATTAAAATCACGAATTGTGTAAAAATGTAATTGAAATCATGAATTGTGGGTAAATGTAATTGAAAATAATTGAAATATAATTGTAACTATTAAAATCACGATGGTTAAAAGGGAAAATGTATGAGAGTTTAGAAAAGGAAATATAAGGAATTAGACAGTGTTTTGGTTTGTAAAATCTACGGATTATATAGAGAAAGAATTCAACTGACCTTGAGTAGAGAAGACGAGGGCACAAGTGAATATTTTAGTCTCGCATGCGGAATATTTGGAAGCGTTAGACGTGCGTGTAAATGTTGCCAATTGTTTTTAAAGACTTTTTTACAATTATATAATATTTAAGAAAAATTTTATAAAATTTTATATATATATATATATATATATATATATATATATATATATATATATATATATATATATATATATATATATATATATATATATATATATATATATATATATATATATATATATATATATATATATATATATATATATATATATATATATATATATGTAGCTGCAGAATTGCTACAGTAATTGACTTGTGAACACTATAATGTCAGACTAACTCAAATTAAAATCCGGGAGTATGTGCACAGAATGAACGGTTAAAAGCTTGGAAAGAAAAAGCCTTGCAGCAACAGTCTGCCCTGTAGTACGGAGGGGAAGTGGCGCAAAAAATAGCGAAGAGGAAATTAAAAGAGAAGTACCACCATAGGACACGCCCCCGACGGGGAAAAGAATTAAACACTCAGAAGTGCGAAGCACCGGGAAGGGGCGAGTCCCAAGCTTATTTTCTTGCAAACATACCACCAAGGGCTGAACGCTATAAAGCAAGACCTGGAGTTCCTCCCACTTGGGGAGAATCCCTTAACAATTCCACTGTAGGATGACAAATATTACTGTCGTCTCGACACCAACGTCGGGAATCTAGTGACGGAAACCGTCTAATGTTCCCGACGACTAGAAGACCCAGAGGGGACAAGGGACAAATCGCGCGAGCCGGGTACGCACCCGGCATGGACTTGGCAGGGTGAACGGCGGGAAGCAACAGCTGAAAGCCAGACCGAACCCCCAACGCGGGGGGCTCATGGGCCTGAGAAAAAGGAAGATCGAGCAGAGACGGACGATAACTAAGATACGAAGAAGATGGAAAATGGACAGAGGTTGAGAAGGGAACATTGTCAGAGGGTAAGGAGGGAATTGGGTCAGATGGAATCTAAGGAACAGGATCAGAGGGTGAGGAGGGAACATGGTCAGAAGGAGAAAAAGAACAGGGGTATTAGGCAAGGGAGACGGAACTGGGATTGGAGGCATCGAAAACTGAACAGAGGTAATGGGCAAGGAAGAAGGAACCGGGTGAACCCCCGCCCTCACAATGACTTCGGTGATACCAACGGGGGAGGGCAGCAAAGACCGGGTTGGAGAAGGAATCAAAACGGAGGGCGCCCCAACAACCGACTCGGGGACCAAACAACTCTCATCAGAGGTAGCACGCTTGTACTCCGAACGGGGTGAGGAGGAACCCTTCCGTCTGCGCTGAGGCAAGGGAACGGAAGGAGCAGCGAGGCAGACGCCTGGAGGAACTGCCGGATATCCTCCAGCGTCTCAGCTTGGTCAGTCTCACGGTCCGCGACAGAAGCAAGACCACGAGAAGAGAACAAAGGCAAATGAGAGGGCGTAACGGAGGAACCACGGGGAGGGACCGAAGGCAAAGGAGAGGGAGCAACAGAGGGACCGCGAGAAGAAGACAAAGAAGGAGTGGGATGACGGGGAGCAGGACGGTGGGAACCCGCCTCCCAGAGAACGTCAGAGAAGAGACGGCCCGAGGGGGTGAGCTGCCCCCCGCACCCTAAGACGGGCCTGAAGGAATCCCGAAGAGCCAGGACCACCTCAAAAAGGAATACGGGGCAAGAACGCGAAGCCGTGCTATGGGAACCACCACAATTGGTGCAACATTCATGGTTTGCACAATAGGAGCCATGGGATGCCAACGCAGAGGCCACACAGCGTCGAGCCTGCCTACAATTGCTGCTCATATGGCCAAATTGGTGGCAATTAAAACAACGTCTGGGGAGCTCGACATAATGGGACACAGGGGCACGAACAAACAGGCAGATCCTGACGCTCAAAGGTGACGATGAGCGTACTCGTAGGAACCTTAGCGGGACCCCAAAAGACTTATACACTCTATTAACGTCCGTAACCCTCTGGGGCGAAAGTTTATTCTTTAGTCTCGAAACAGTATAGTGCAGTAATTCGTTGGAGCGAATCACTACCTTAACAAAATTAAGGTGAGGGTGGGGTACAACCGAAACCGTGATCTCCGAAAGGGAGGACAAATCCCGCACGCCACCACACTCCTCTCGCGAAGATACCTCAACCACTAAGTCGCTACTGCCAAGGGCACACATACGGCGAGGCGCACCACAGCGGGATTCAAACTCCTCATTCAAATCAAACATGTCCAATTTAGAAAGCGGAGATCCGGAACTGGAATTCATCACCAGAAAACGAGGATAATCTAAATCATGATCTATCTCTTCTGCGAAGAGATCTAACAAACTCGAAAAAAAGGGCTTATTGACAGTCGTAGTACGAAAACCAAGAATGTTTTTATTATTATCCATATAAAGTAAAGTATAAAACGGGGTGCGAACTCGCGCAGCGCAGTCACTGTCTACCGTCGCGACACCTACTCGGAGCGCCGGCCCAAACAGGAGGGTAAACCCGTCGACCAGCCTCAGAAATTTACCGGTTGGGAAAGCAAAGACCTCCAAGAGCGCCACTCCGGCTCAGGCACCCACCAACCAACACAGTCAGGACTCAGCCATGGGGTCGATCCCCCTGACAGACAGATCTGATACTCCCAGATCGCCAAACAAACGTAGATGGAAGGACGATGCAGAGTGCAAGAAAATTGGTACAGAAGACGAAGTAGGGGTTAGCGGAAAAAGAATGCCAAGCTGGGGCCGGAAGGGGCGCTGAGTCTCGTCAGCCTGGCAGCCAGGAGAGAAAATCGCCGTGCCCCACAAGTTCCACTCCATGTCGGATTTTCTGCTCCGACTGGAAAATGCCCTCTGCGAAGCCTCCCTTCGTAGAAAGCAATACGCCACAGTGTTTCTCGAACTGGAGAATGCCTATGACACCGCACAGCGATACGGTAATCATGGAGACTCTCCATACTATGGGGGCGGGAGGAGAATGTTTATATCTGAATTTTTGCCAGGCCGTCGATTCCGGGTACGGGTGGGTTGAGCGCTTGCGGCCAAATGGAGCATGGAGAGGGTGTCCCGCAGGGAAGTGTCCTCAGTGCAGCACTCTCTGCCCTGAGCATCAACGGCATCACCTCAGTGCTGCCGGAAGATGTTCGCGTTACGCTCTACGTGGAAGGGCTTTCGATCTCTTTTGGAGCGGCTCAAATGCCAACTCTGCAGCATCGACCAAAACAGGCATTGAACCGTGTCTCTCACTATATAGAAGCATACAGGCTTCGGTTTTCCTTGGTCAAGACTAAGATGGTGCACTTCTGCCGCTATCCACGGCCTTACCATGACCCAGTCTTGTTTCTAAATGGGGTTCGCCTGAAACAAGTAGACTCGCATCGTTTCCTTGGTCTTGTATTTGACCGACGCCTCACCTGGGAGGTTCATATTCGCAGCCATAGGGTCTCTTATACCCGCCGATGGATATTCTTCGTTTCGTGACGTTCAGCGCAGGGCTACTGTCTTACTTTTTTACCACCCTTTGTTCGCTCGAAGTTCGACTACGGATTCGAGTTTTATGCATCCGCAGTCGAGCGTGTATTGCAGAAGGTGGACTCGATCCACCACACCGGCCTTCGCCTGTTGACCGGTACCCTCCGTGCGTCCCCCATTGACAACCTACTTGTTGATGCTGGGGAAATGCCATTCGCTTTGCACCGTCCACAGTGCATTATTCTCCTGTATGCGCGAGCCCGGCGCCTCCCCCAGTCACCAACAGCTCTCAGTGCATCCGCAGATCATCTTGAGGGTACCTACACCACCGAGAGACGCCAGTCATGCCCTAAGACCTTTCGGTTTAGGCCTAGGAAACTCCTTCAAGATCTAGGGATAGCTCTCTTGCCAGTGGCGCCCCTAGTTCTGCCCAGGACGCCACCCTGAAGGGTACCACCTTGGATTATTTTTCACCACGCTTCTGCTCCCAAATTTCTACAGCGCCTGGAGTATTGCGTTCGACCCTTTGGGAGCACACTTCGTGTCACGCCGGAACCTTGGTAGTGTATACGGATGGCTCCAAGTCCCAAGAGGGGTTCGGAACGTTAGCTTATACAAAAGGTTTCTTGAAATTTCTCTTTTTAGAGAAATGAATGGTTGCCTTGTCGTATATGTAACGCTCCTGAAGAGGGTTGAGGAATTCCAGGAGACTTTTCTAGCGGATTAAGGATTTGTTATTATTACCCTTACTAAACCGCATTGACTGAACGTTATTGTTCATTTATCAAATATATATATCAAAAATTATTTGCAATTGCGCAATCATAATTATGCGGTTAAGAAGGCAATGTTGTAGCTAACTAAGCTTTTCATCAAGCTCTCGGAAGGAGCTCTTCTCGTGGTATCAAGAAAAAGGTAATAATAATAGGGGTGGACCAAAATTTATGAACCATTAAAGGCCCCAAAATTTAAACACGAATCGAAATCTTACCGGTCACACAAGTTGCAGAAATGACTAAGCAATGGAAAGGATTAAAACAATGAAGAAGGGTAGGATACGGATAAAAAATGCCTAAAGGACTTAATATGAATCGATTCAAGGATTCGAAGGCTTCTCTCATCCTGGGAACAATCTATAATATTGGAATCATTGATGGTAGCTTTAGTTACGAAGAGGATAATGGGAGAGCACTTACTGTGGTTAAGGGGTTTGCCTGTTCCTCCACTGATACTTTAAATGAGAACAAGCTCGGGCATGCAGCGGCTCCAGTGTGATGCCGACATAAGAGCCTCTCCGACACCGAGGACATGTAAATATATATATACGACACAGGACTGCTACTCTAAATTTTCATTTTTGCTTACCAAGCGAGCGCATTTTTCCCTACGTTCCCCCTACGTTTACTTTATCATATTATTTGATTTAAACTACTATAAAAAGTACTTTTTGACATAAAAAATCGATTTCTTTGGTATTTTAGCTAATAAATTGCTTATTCCACAAAAGAAACAAACGATTTTTTCGGCGTGAATGAACATATTCCTTTGATACCCAGCTACATCAGTTTTGCTAATATTTACAGCTGTATTACTTATTAACACTAAGGATTAAATGTTACTAGAATTGGGCTTTCTAATTTATTTGTCTGCTTGAGTGGGTCTTATAGCAATGCTTCTGGGCATTCCTATAATAAACACCTCCTGGGAAACTTAAATATTTATATACATCAATTATTATGTAAAATTCATATGCAATTATTTTACTTAACTTTGTCAATTTAATCTTTCAAATATTTTACTTAACTTTTGTAAATTAAATCATTTTATGTACAACTTAATAATTAATTAATTCATTTATTTTACTTGTCAATTCATTAACGTACGACTGTTCCAAACAACATCTCTTAAAATTTCACACACAAACAAACAAACAAACACACGCTTTCAGCTCGACCAAAGAGCACACTATTCCTTCTCATTCGACTCTCGACATTCTCCGTATAAAGGTCAGTAATCATTCCTTCTACAATTAGTCATTTACCTCCAAACAAATCATACTTAGTTTAATTCCACTTTCTCTCACAATTCTTTGCAAACGACCATACGGGAGTAGGTCCTAATTATATTTACTTCTCATATTGCAGCCCCTAATTCACAGTCCATCATAGTCACCATATTATTTCAACATATTATCCCACCATATTATTTCATATTTATTTCACATACTTCAATTCTCTTCGTATCTTGTTACTGCAAATCATATGTTACAATATCTTACATTGTATACCTAATCTACTTATCTCATTGTACATTCGTTGATTCTATGAATATATTTATATTTGTTTAATTGTTTCTCTTAAAACCCAGTTCATTATTTCAAAATTTATTTCGCTGTCGTCTTAGTCCTAAAAACTATCAGGCGACACTTCGATCAAACAAATTTATGGTTATGGTTTTCGAAACGCTATTTAGGCTGATTTATTAGCAGAAAATGAAATCACATGAATAACCATATACTATAGTCTGGATTAGCGTTACATATTTAGGGTAGGGTACTTATCAACGTTTTGTAGCTAACCTAGAACATAGAACAAGTACATTTTATGGTTAGTGAAGATGTTTTCATATTTTCACTATTCGTGAAGATGTGGGTAGTGAAGATCTTCATTCTGGTACAACTTAAAGTACATGTAGATAAATAAAAATACATGTATTACTTAAAGTCTTCAACATGGCTCTGCTCCTTTTCTGAGTACTTCTCCATGTACGTCCTTTTTTCAAGGGTATACAAGTGAGTAAGGCTGCTGTTTACTTCAACATGCGATATAAATGTTTCTGCAATTTTTCGTGATGGCCTCCGAGGTGAGCACAGCGAGGAAATTCCTTAGCTTTGTCTCGTTTAAATTTAGATTAGAAAAAGTCCTCTCTACCTCTACTGTGCTCTCTAGCAAGGAGGTCATTTGCAACATAAAGATGGTGAGATCCTCATTCTCAGGAAGACGGCTCAGACTCTGCCAAAACTCTACGATAGGCTTGCTCTCCCAACCTCCTTTCTCCACATTGTCATCAACGAGAATGGAACGCCATTGTCGATCAATAGTCTGCACTTTTAACCAACTGATCCTCGGTAAGCCCTTGGCAAGAACTGCGCCATATCTTATATTAGCACAGACATCCAGTATTTCCCCATGGTTCACATATTTAAGTGCATTCAGAACTGGGTCGGAAACATCAATTCTCTAAAGAATTTGGCGGTCGGCTTCACCTCGCATTCTCTGGAAGCTTCCCCCTCTCATATGGAGGAATAAGCTTCATTGATTGTTGAGCCATTATCCCTGGGTAAACTTTGACAAGTGGTAGCCACTGTGACTCGTAGCCAACATTGATGTTAGTCAGTGTCGTGGTATGACATTATATTAAATCAATACCATATTATATCTATGGGTAAGGGACCAATAACTTAAAGGCGAACCGACAAGGGTAGGGAGCGCCACGAATTCCGACGGGCGGAACAGCGAGAAAGAGTGCAACGAGGTCAGGGAAAATTTGGGCAATGGCAAAGCTCAAGTTTATTTAAAGAGGCATATGCAAAAA
This sequence comes from Ceratothoa steindachneri, assembly GCA_963969495.1. Taxonomy (NCBI): domain Eukaryota; kingdom Metazoa; phylum Arthropoda; class Malacostraca; order Isopoda; family Cymothoidae; genus Ceratothoa; species Ceratothoa steindachneri. The sequence goes on from OZ018329.1 coordinate 3,591,114, forward strand.
TATAATTTTATTTGCATAAAAATGAGAGAATTGATGGGCAAAATTACATAAGAGAATTAATGGGCAAAATTACATCGGTAAACGAGGAGGGGAATTGCAGTCATAAATCAGACTATGAAATTAAAAATTAATGTATTACGGGAGGAGACTATTCAAATGGGGGGAAATAACTCAAATGGGTTACTGAAGGAGGAGAGGGGTTGGCTTACGGAGGATTCCGGTGAGACGTCGGGGTAAGGCTTCACGGATGTCTTCTGCACGTGAGGCGAGGGCACTCAGAGCTTCTGAGCGGGAACTTAAAATGATGACGGTTCTCCAAAAAGGGGCGAAGGCGGTAACGTCCGGTCCAGGGGAGAGTATTTCGGCCACCCGAAAACGAGGGGCGAACGAGGAGGGCTTCGAGAGGAGCTGATGAGTGAAGTCGGAAAAATCGCTCGGTAGCGATCGTTAAATAGAATTACCTCACTGCTAGAGCTAATTCCAATACACAAATAGTTCTGCCGCCACTTTGCTTTGTTGTTAGCACCTGACTTGGAACTAGGGGAATCTTCGTGGGTCCAGGTGAGACTTCTCAACTCTGTGTCTGCCTCGTGGGAGACGAGCATTATATATGTAAGAGGCTTTCACCGCGGGTGTGGAAGGGGGGGGGGGTAGTGAGAAACAGCTATACTCTCGAATGGCCTCGAATCTTCTTGCCGAGGAGATTCTAACCCATGTAAAGATGGACCGTGGTGGACGCGATTTGAGGCTACCGCTTGTGGAAGGGGAGGGGGGGTAGGCTTAGCAATTTAAGCCTAACAGAACCTGCTCCAACGCATGGAACTTCCGTGCTGGAAAAGAAATTCCACGTGGGATTTCCCCACAGTCAGGTTCTGGATTAGTTTCCTGAAGTTTTGACAAATCACCCTTACAACAGGCTCAACCTCAGTCACAAGGCGATGAAGCTGAAAACTATTCGATTGGAGTATAACATTCAGACCTATTAAGCCGCCTATGACATAATCACAAAACTCCAATGTTGCCTTGGCATAAGTATATTTCAGTATCTGTGGTATCCTCTCAGCCTGCAGGGAGCTGCTTCTCTTGCCATTTGCCTCTGCAGTGAAGAATAGAACGAGAGCCGGCCATTGTTCCCAAATTCGGCTAACACACTGTGCCGCAGATAGCCAACGTGTCTGACATGGTTGTAAGATTCGATGAGCGTCCACATTTATAAACCTATGGAACTCAACAAACTTTTCTGCCTGATGGGGGGAATTTTGAAGTTATTGTAGACATTGTGTATTAGCTGATAAGCTGTCTTTGACAGAACCTTACTACCGTGCTCTGCAACAAGATGGAAAGTGTGACAGTAACACTTAAAAACAAATAGATTGGGTGCAGCCTTTTCAGGTATGCAAACAGTTCAGTGGCGTTCTCTTCCTCTACAAAAATAAGACGGTAGAATCGTGTGATTGGTTCCTTATTTGCATTGCATTCAATCGCACCTTTGGTGCTATTGCAGCTCATTCCATTGATGTTTTTTGAGTCATCAGCAATGCCATGGAGAGTTGAACCAAGAGTGTCTAAGAATTTGAGTGAAGTGTTTTTACTTGCACCCAGGGCCACAACGTTCAACTCTGCTTTGACAGTTGTAGCATCCCTGGTGACAGTAAAAGAAGTTATGCGGCGATTTTTCAGACATGTCTTAGCTCGCTGCAAGTGAAGTGATGTTTTCGTGTGTTATATTAGCTCGGATTTTCCCGGGACAAATGGTTATAGCAAAAGAAGCAATAAGCTTTTTCTAGATAGATTTCGTACAGAAAGCCATCCTTGTGTCCAATTCTTATTTTCCCAATCAATGCGATATTTTGGGTGTCTATAATTCTTCTTGGCTTCTTTTAGCATCTTTGTCTAGGGCTAGGTCACTTGGTGAAGTTGTTAGCAGCCAGGTCCTCAAACTAATATTGATTGACCGCAGTTTGCTGGATTCTTCCCTGTGCCAGAGTAACTCATGAAGTCGTTACATGCTTACCACATATCTGACAACAAGCAAAGCAGTTACACAACACTATAAATTTAACTATTAAAAAAACTACAAGCCACATTCCACTAAGGTTACATATCTATAGGCCAGGCAAGCATCAATCTCAAACCCAAATCCAAGCATGCACCTCTATTTCCTAACAAGTTTCTATTTATTTACACAATAAAGATCTTCCTCAAGATTTCTTTAATTACTTGGGAGCCGCGGCTGGATGGGTATGGTCTCAAACCTCCCAAAAAAATTATTGCGACAGAAAATCCGGGTCGACACGTGTGAGCCAAGGCGAAAATGAGGGATTTTTATGGATGCAACGAAATAAAGGAAAAGACTTTGTTACTCAAATTTACAAAGACATTGTAAATTTTTATGTTTAATGTTTAATTTTTTTTTTACTTTTCTTAACTTTTATTTTAATTGTTTTTCTTTCTTCCTATTCGCCCCATTAAAACATCCCAATAAATATAAAAAATAATCCCATCCCTCGATTCCAGCGTATGAGAAAGGCAGTTCAGACATCTATCTAAGGAGCTACTCACTCCAGTGACCGGCCGTTCAGCCATCTGGCTGAAGAGAAAAAATTGCGCCATAATAAGAGAAAAGACCCGAGTATTCACTACATTCAGAGAAACTTTCAGGGTTTAATATTAATAGTCTATTCTTTTGTGTAAATATCAGTATATTTACTTAAGAAACGGCACAATCTATGAGGATTTTCTTGAGAAAAAGCATGAAAACCTTCAGTATACTGTAGAAAACTGGAAAAAACCTGTAGAAATACAGGGAAAAATGATATGTTCTGGCAATTATGCTGACCGCTGACGTTTTGTGGCGCCTTATTGGGCTAGTCTATAGGTCTTCCTGTCGGGTAGTTATTGAAAAATAAGGATTCAAGTTTAAAATACAAACCTCCCCAACATATTGCCATTTCCCCCCTAGGCATCCACTACTTCCTACGATAGGCCGAAATCCCATATCGTAGGGGTTTTTCCCTACGAGGGGCAGCCTTGATACGACACCACTACTCAGGCTACATATGAGTAAGTCCCTTGCATTAAATAGGGAACATTGAGAATTTGTTCAGGAAACTATTTTTAAGTTAATTTGTGCCAAGTAATCGTTACAGAAATAGCGATTAACGAGGGCCTAATGCAGGGAGGGAAAGATATCGTGGGGAGGTTTTAGAGTGGTCTCAAAAATATGTAAAGGATACAAATTATTCATGAAATAAGCGCGGAGAAAGTCCACATAACTCTTTATCGAGAAAGAAATATGAGCAAGATAAGTGTGGACAAGTGTAGAGTTTTAGTCGAATTTTAAAGACTTTGTCACAGCCACTAAAAGAATTATCCTAATCCAGAGAAAGTAGGCTTACGGGAGACGGAGTTAAAGAGTTTATTTTTTTTATTTATTAATAAAGATATCAAGAAATGGGAGGGCATTATTAATTTTGAATCGACAGTGTGTTTGATATTAGGATGAACTATATATATATATATATATATATATATATATATATATATATATATATATATATATATATATATATATATATATATATAATAATAATAATAATTGAAAATCACACGACACGTGATATCTAAATGTATTTAAAGGTTCAAAGAAATGGAAATTGGTAACACAACCCGGAATAACGCTAAGGAGAATATTACGTGAACCAATGGAAGTCTAAGAAGGAAAAGGGAGATGTAGAAAACGAAAAAATAGGGCAAACTATTTAACCGTTGTATGAAAATAAATAAATAAATAAGTGGATTTGAACCTGCGTCATCAAGCGTTCATCGCTTATATGACCACGACGCTCATCGCCTTTGCATACAACGGTTAAATAGTTTGCCCTATTTTTCCGTTTTCTACATCTCCCATTTTTCTTCTTAAGCTTTCATTCGTTCACGTAATATTCTCCTTGGCGTACTTCCGGGTTGTATTACCAATTTCCATTTCTTTGGGCCTTTAAATATATATATATATATATATATATATATATATATATATATATATATATATATATATATATATATATATATATATATGAATAACGTTACAGCCACGAGGAAAATGAAACAACGGACTGCTTAGTAAAGGACCATTAGTTGAAAAGCCTCGCAGTTCTCCGTTGTTTCATTTTCCTTGTGGCTGTAACGTTATTCATAAATTCCTCACGTTCCTTATTTTCGTGATTCAGTTATACATATATATATATATATATATATATATATATATATATATATATATATATATATATACCAATGATCTGATTTTAACGGCAGAGACTAAGGCGGGGGTGATAATGAAATTTAATTTGTGGAAGGGGAGTAGGGTAAAATCCACGTATCTGCGGGGAGTACAATAAGTGGTGTCATAAAAGATGTTCAGGTTTGAGAAGAGTTAGTGGGGTAAAGCAGTTTAGGTAACCAAAGTGTGGTGAAGAGGAGGAGGAGGAGGAGGACACTGTGTGGATGGTGGTAGGCTGGAGGAAATGGAATATTTCTGCTATTTGAGAGATATTCTAGACTGTGAAGCTGGAGTTGAGAGGGCCGTTAGAGGTTGAGTTGCAATTGTTTGATCTAAATGGAAGGAAATTGAAAGTGTATTGGTGAACAAGGGCCTACCACTGAAAGTTAGAGCCCAGACATATGAAGCATGTGTAAGATCAGTGTTGTTATATGGATCAGAAACATGGGCCCTCACGGAAAGAATGGAGAAAATCTTGAAGAGTAGTGATAACGAAATGATGAGATCTATGGCTGGAGTCAAGTAGTAGGATGAAATTACGAATGAATAAGTGAGGAATAGGTATAGTCAGGAAGATATTAAATCTCGATTAATAAGAGGGGGACTGAGATGGTATGGTCATGTGATGAGAGGAGAGCTTGATGATCTTCTAGGGAGGGTGAGAGAGATGGTAGTGAATGCTAGAGCGCCTAGAGGTATGCCAAGGAAAGCATGGTGGGATTGTTTTAAGGAAGATGTGAAAAATCTCGGTGTTAGCGAAGAGTTGGTTTATAATCGTGAAAGGTGGAGATCAGATATCAAACGTCCAACCCTCCGAGGAGGATTGGGACAAATGGTGCATGAGGGGAGTTGAGGCAAGCTTTTAAGCTTGAATTTGGGAGATCCCAGTTTGATGCCCTAAGAGAACTACTAAATACTCAGCCAATGGGCGAAGTTTTGCTTCTCAGAAGCATCTTTAGAGTGACACGAAATCTTGATCTTGATGAAGTAAGCGGTGAAATATGTAGTAGGTGTGATAGGGGTGAAGGAGTTTTAAGAGTTTTAGTCGCCCTGGTTGTGAGGGCATCGCTTTCGTTCTTCTCCCATATTTTTCCCTTTTTTTGTGTTTCCTTCTCTGCCTCTCGTGTTGGTAAGAATTAGAGACTTAGTAAAGCAAAAAAATTCGACAGCAAAAACAGATAAGGGTATTATCTATTAAATACCCGTGGGGGATGCAACCAGAGTTACTATGGAGAATCGGGTAGAGACATTAGAACCAGGATTAGTGAACATAGAAGAGACGTCATAGCTCATAGAACCTCGAATGCCATGATGGTCCATATCGATGAATACGGTCTAATACTTGCCTAATTGGGATGGGATGAGAGTTATCCGCTAAGGGTTGCAAAGGGTTGGCGAAAAGGGAGAAAATGATAATTGAGGCTGCATATATCGTTTCCAACAGGTCAACTAATAACCGAGACGGATTCTTTCGGCTGGCTAATGGAGCGGCACGGTTCATCAGACACGAAGCGGAAAGATTAAAACTGGACAAATCCAACCAGAGAAGACTACCAGGGTCGAGCCAGAGTGACCAGGGATAAATCTGCTCCATATATATGGAGCGATTTCGCATTCTTCGTTTAGTTCAATTTTCTCTCTCTCTCTCTCTCTCTCTCTCTCACACACACACACACACACACACACACACACACACACATATATATATATATATATATATATATATATATATATATATATATATATATATATATATATATATATATAATATATATATATATATATATATATATATATACACAGTAAACCCTCGATATAACGAACTATATGAGGCAGGGGGCTTTCGTTAAAGCCGGAAGTTTGTTAAACCCGATGGGCGTTAAAAGCAATGGAAATAACGAACCAAGTTGGTTATAGATATGTAATACGTATGTAATAACTAATAAAGTTAAGTGGATTACACAACATAGTATTGATAGGAACCTTGCACTGTAGGAGACATGTGACACACCAACACTCACTCAAGCTGGTCGTAACGCTTGCCTGTTAAACCCGATGGAGTTCGGCCAGGAAATTTGGTTCGAGATATCCGAAATTCGTTATATTGAGGTCCGTTTATCAAGGGTTTAATATATATATATATATATATATATATATATATATATATATATATATATATATATATATATATATATATATATATATATTCATATATATAATTAAAAATCACATGACGCGTGATATATAGATGTATTTAAAGGCCCAAAATAAAAAAATTGGATTTGAACCTGTGTCAACAAGCTCTCATCGCTTAAATGACCAAGACGCTCATCGCCAGAGCTACCATCCTCAACCCTAGCGATAAGCGTCTTGGTCATATAAGCGATGAGAGCTTGATCACAGAGGTTCAAATCCAACTTCTTTATTTACTTACATATAAAGGTTAAAATCGTTTGCCCTATCTTTCCGTTCTCTACATCTCCCATTTGCTTTCCTAAGCATTCATTGGTACATGTAATATTCTTCCTACCGTTTTTCCGGGTTGTGTTACCAATCCCCATTTTCCTTGGAGCTTTAAATATATATATATATATATATATATATATATATATATATATATATATATATATATATATATATATATATATATATATATATATATATATATATATATACATACACGAGGGGAGGTCAATAAGTTTTGCAAATCGGTAGGGCAAAACAGAGGAAGGAAGATGGCTGTTTGTGGGGGTGTTAGGACAAGTTATGACAAGTTAGGACCTGCAGCCGCACGCTCCTGCCTCGTCTATTTAAGAAGCAGTAGCTGGTCGCAGATCGTCAGTCACAGATTTTTCAACAATAGAGAAGGTTGAGCACCGCGAAGTGATCCAATTTTTGACCAAGGAAGGCAAGAATGCAAAAGAGATCCATGAACGCATGGTTGCAGTGTACACCGACACCGCCCCTTCCTCTGCAACCATTGCTCGCTGGAATAGGGAGTTCCGCCATGGTCGTGAGTCCCTTGAAGATGACCCCGGTCCAGGACGCCCGTCAGTCGTGACAAACGAGGACAATGTGGCCCTTGTGGAGAGGATCATGCTCGAAAACCTACGGGTGAAGGACGAAGAAATCGAGAGAGAACTTGGAATATCACATGGAAGTATTATAAACATCATCCATGACAATTTGGCCATTACCAAGGTCTCTTCCCGTTGGGTCCCTAGAAACCTCACGCCTAATGATCGACTTCAACGCCGTCAAAGTCCACAAGGCCAGAGTTGCACAAGCTGCCCTGCTTGAGTGCGGATTCGAGGAGCTCAATCACCCCCCCCCCCCTCCTACAGTCCTGATCTGGCCCCTAGCGACTACTTTTTATTCCGCCAGCTCAAGGCTGCACTGCGTGGACGCCGGTTTGGGGACGATGAAGATGTCCAGCTCGCCGTCCAGGAGTGGATTGAACAGCAGTCGGGAGATTTCTTGTTGTCGGGAATTCGAAGCCTCAGGGACAAGTGGCGCAAGTGCATTGAAGTCGAAGGTAGTTATATTGAAAAATAATAAAACACTTTTCCTCATATCTCGTTTCCTTATATCCGAATTGCAAAACTTATTGACCGCCCCTCGTATATAATTTCATAGCGAAGGCAAGGGCACAGAAGATGCTCAAGTACATATATTTATTTCAATTTTGGAAACAACGTTTCGGGCAACATGCCCATCTTCAGGTTCTAAGATTAAAATTGTAAAAAAAAAAATAATTATAAAGTCATTTAAGTTGTGAATAAGAAAAGAATTTGAACTAAAGGTTTAAATGGAATAAGAAAGTTGTGCTATTTCCTATAAAAATATTAAGAGTATACAACTAAATTGATTAAAAGATAAAAAGGCAATTAAAAATATAAATTAATAAATCAATTCAAATAAACTAAGAAAACAGTGAGTAAAATGACAAAAAATTCAAAAACTGAAAGTATAAACTAAACTGAATCAAAGGGGTAACAATTTAAATGGTTTAAGATGGTGGAAGTCAATTAAACGTATGAAGTGAAAGAAAAATTCAAGTGTTTAAAAATATTAACTAAACAATTAAGAATGAAGTGCTTACCAAACGCATTTTTATCTTTAAATTCATATGGCAAGGTTTAATGGCTGCTATCTAAGCAAGTTTGTCATTAAACCTATCATCACATTAAGCTATAATTGGTGCCCTAGACCCTTTCTTTTTTTTCAATTAAGTATAATATAGTTTAACGTCTAGTTACGCAAATATTATATTATTCTTTGCACGTGAGATTACGCCTGACAACCACGAACTCACCCGCTTCTATCTCTCACTGACTCCGGCGCTGCTTACACCCCGCCCTTCTTTTGTTTTCACTGTACTGTAAGTTTGTTTTTATCTTACGTCAACCTCATCAAATTTTTTCTTAATCCAACTGCCTCGACCACGCTAGCGAGTTGGGCCTACTCAACTTTCACGACCACATGTGCTCACCCGTGGCGATTAGTCATCCTGCAGCTATAAACCAGGATGTCAGCACCCAAGGCACCAACCACACTTCAATCAATCTTCCCGCTTTCGATACAACCAATCCGATCACGTGGTTCAAAATATGCGAGGTTTTAATGGCACATCAAGCCATAACCGATAAAGAGCGCATAATAAGCATCACGCAAGAAGTCCCAATAAGTATCTTTACTTCGTTTCGGGGAATTTTGTTAGAAAGTGGAAGAAATGGTGTATGGGAGTTGTTGAAGCAAGCTTTCAAGCTTGAATTTGGGAGATCCCAGGTTGAAGACTTATGGGAACTACTAAATACTCAACAAATGGGTGATAGGCGTCCCACGCGGATTTTTGAACATCTCAAAGAATTGATCAGAGCGAAGGGAGCTAAGTCAGAGCTTTTTGACTCGCTCCTAACGGAGATTTTCATGCGTGTGATCCCTGACCACATTAGGCTCCTCATCATGATTTGTGAGCACAAGAGCGTGGTTGAAATCGCCAAAGCAGCAGATATAATATATCTCAATCCTTACATAAACTAGGGGACTGTCCCACAATGTCTTATTCGTGCCTCTATTTCGCAGGTTCGGTTACCAACGACTCCTTCTGGCAATAGGCCGGAGCCGTGTAACGCCTCGTTTTCACATTCATCACCGGACTTGGCTTCCGCTTTGGAGGGGATAGAAGGAGAGCTGCAAAACCTAAAACTCCAATGTGGGACCGAGCGACTGCACGGTCACAAGGGTCGACGGAGCGAAATGCGCCGTTCGGCCTCCCGAAGACGAAACCAACGAGGGCATTCCAGTAAAATAGGTGAGGCACAGCATTCCCCTGCTTATTCTTTCGCCTATCCCTCTACTCCTCAATTTTCTCACTCTCAAACTAGGAGTCTATGCTGGTACCATGAGAAGTATGATAGTGAGGCTGTACACTGTGCACAGCCTTGCCAATACTACCCATTATTCTATTCTCATTCTCATAAATTGCTCGCTCTTCACAAATTCGTCCTTATAAATATAATGTTACTTTCATCCAACCACCTAATTGGTGCTGATACCATAACAAATATGGTGCACAAACCGTAAAATGTATACAGCTCTGCAAATATTTATAACCAGTATCTCCACAATCTAACGCTATTCCACCAATTTCACCTCAACAATCTATTCATTCTCCTCAAACTAATGCTCCAACTCACTCTTCTCATTCTAATTCAAATTCTTCGACTAATTTAAACTGAGAACGCAAGTGATCAACGTGTCTATCACCTCTGCCGTCCCTTCATCTCAGGTCGATCCACCATTTTGCATTTATGACCCACTCTCTGGTTTCTCATATTTAGTTGACACTGGTGCTCACTGTAGTGTTATTCCAGCGTCTCTGGACGATAAAGCTTGTTCCCTCTCTGATATTGTCCTTAAAGCCACTAATTCCTCGGATATAAGAACTTATGGAAGGCGCTTCCTTCAGTTGGCTCTCAGCCTCCGTAGAGTTTTTCGATGGACCTTTATTGTTGTCGAGGTCAACGTTCCTATTCTGCGCCTCGATTTTCTCTCTGCCCACGACCTTTTGGTCGACTCTACAATGCTCTCAGTTTCGAGTTTATTTTTCCCATCGCAGAGTTCTCTTCTCTCTATCCAGTTTCCTTCAGGTAATCCACAGTTTCAGCGCCTGCTACAGGAATTTCCTGCAATTAGCATACCATCCTCTAAAAACAGGCCTATTAAGGAGAAGCCACATTCATTTTCCAACTTTATAGTACGTTAGATTATCTTAAATGAAATTAAATCTCATTAAAAGCCCTTTGATTCCTGCCAAAATCATAATAACCCACGGCGCCGTTTTTGCGATACAGGGGGTTGTTTCAGAGCCCTTCCTTGAAACATGATATATAAATGGCTATAGAATTATTAAGAATTAAGCATTCGATCTCAATTCAAGACCAAAAGATTCACATATGATGTAGGTATCATTTGAAATCAGTTTTATTTAGTCTATTAAAATCTGTTTTAATGGCTACCTGAAACATATTTTTCATACATTGTCAACTATAGGCTTTGTTCTTAGTTGGAGGAGGGCTGGGGGGATGGGGGGGGGGGGGGTAGATGAATAGTTTGGGTGTTCAGAATGCCATGGAATTTAGTTCAATCTATATTCGAATAATGCTAAAAATATAAACCAGTTCTTAGGCACCTTTTTCTTTTAAGCAAATATTTAAAATCGCATGGTATAGTTTTGCGTTTTATTCACAACTCAACTTTAAAAATCTACGGAGAATTTCCACGGATGTATAACATTTTGCATTATCATAATTTTAAATATGTTTTAGTCATGTTGCTAAAACAAAATATATACTATAAAACAATGCATAAAATTTGCAATAAAATGATTAAAAATCAATGGTGATTTTTTTCACAAATAAACTTTAAAAATCTAAAAAAGATTTTCTAGGAATATATAGAATTTTGCATTATCTAAATTTTCACTATGTTCTAGTCATTTTGCTGAAAAAAAAATTATACCATAAAAAAGTGCAATAACATTTGCAATAAAATGATATACAAAACCAAAATATTGCGAATTTTGAACGAAACAACGTGAAAAGTAACTCAAGAAGAAATGTGTCATCCCCTTAAACACAATGTGGCTCACCGGATAGAGACGACTGGAGAGTCTGTATTTTCCCACTCCCATCGATTAGCCCCAGATAAACTCGCCTTAATGAATCAATTCACCTTCATGGTGGAAGCTGGCATAGCCAGCCCTTCTACTTCTCATTGGGCCTCTCCGCTTCATATTGTACCCAAATTTACCCCCGGTGAGTACAGAGCTGTGGGTGATTATAGGCGGCTCAATGCCTGTACTATCCCCGATCGATATACTCTGCTCTATCTGTCCGATTTCAATTCTACTCTTTTTGGTTTTTCGATCTTTTTCTCCACTCGATCTGGTTCGTGCTTTAACCGGATTCATATTCACCCAGATGACATCTCAAAGACGGCTATACCACGCCCTTTGGTTCCTTCGTCATGAACAGGATGCCTTATGGTCTTCGTAACAGTGGTCAGACCTTCCAACGTTTTATGGATCAGGTTCTGAGAGATCTGCCTTTCATCTTCTGCTAGAGAGACGACCTCCTGATATCATCTTCGTCTTTAGAGGAGCATCTGTCTCCCCTTCGTCAAGTTTTCGCTTGACTTGAAGAGTACGGTATCGAACTCAACACTTTCAAGTGTCTTTTTGGTGTCCCCCAACTCTCTTTTTTGGGGTCACCATGTCTCGAGTACAGGGATTAGCCCACTCGAAGATAAAGTTACCGTGATGCACAACTCTTCTCGGCCCACATCACGCAAGCAACTTAAGCGTTTCTGTGGCATGGTTAATTTCTACCACAGATTCATACCTAATTGTGCCAAGGTCATGCAACTTATCAACTCTCTGCTCAGCAAGACCAAAAAGAACTCTCCTCTTGAATGGTCTGCTGAAGCGTGCGATTCGTTCACTCGCACTAAAAGACTATTGCCCAAGCTGCGGAATTGGCTCATCCTCCTCCAGGAGCCCCCATCAGCGTTGCCTCCGACGCATCCTCAACCCACGTAGGTTCAACATTGCAACAAAAAGTTGGTGACCAATGGCAACCTCTTGCTTTCTTCTCTCGCTCTCTTTCAGACTCTCAAAAGAGGTATAGTACGTTCTCTCGAGAGCTCCTCGGAATATACATCGCAATCCGTCAATTCCGAAAATACTTTGAAGACGTAACTTTACCATTTTTACGGACCTTAAGTCTTTGGTCGGTGTTTGTTCTTCTCATAGTACTTCGTCAGTACACACTGCAGTTGACACTCGTCATCTTGACTTCATCCTGCAGTTGGCGAACGATATTCTCTATGTTCCTGGTTCTTCAAACGTCGTACCAGATGCGCTATCTTGCATTTCAGCTCTTTCAGGCACGCAACTCTCCCACATTGCGCCCATCGAACATGTGGAAATAGCGTTTGCCCAGGAACAAGATGAAGACACGCAAACGCTGCGTCACTCTTCTGAACTCGTCGTTCGTGAGATCGATTTTGCCAGACAGTCCTTCTAGGTGCATCCTGGTTGACTATTCAATTCCTGACTGTCCTCGTCCTCTCATTCCTCTCGCTTACCGTCGGCACATTTTCGACCAAATTCACGATCTCTCTCATCCTCGTGTCAATGCCACACGCAGCCTCGTTGCACAACGCTTCGTTTAGCCAGGTATGAATGACGACGTGGCAAAATGGACTAGCTTATGCCTTCCATGCTAGCGCGCCAAAGTCCATCGCCACAAAAAAGCGTTTTGGCGCCGTTTACGTCGATCTAGTAGGTCATCTTCCTTACTCTCGTGGTTGCAATTATCCATTCACCATGATAGATCGTTGTACTCGTTGGCTAGAGGCAGTTCCTATCTCGGACTCAGAGCTTCCACCGTCACTCGAGCCTTCGTCTCAACATGGGTTGCTCGTTTTGGTGTTCAATCAACGATTATGACTGATCGTGGCAGCGAATTTGAATCCCACCAATGGGATGCACTCATGGCACTGCTTGGTTCCTTTCGCCCTCGTACCACGAGCTACCACCCCCGAAGCAACTCGGCCGTCGAAAGTTTGCTTCGGACGACCAAACCAAGCTTACGCTCCACCGATCCCAATATCACTTGGGTGGACAAGCCACCTTTGATTCTTTTGGGGATTCGTTCGTCCTTGAAAGAGGATTTGGCCTGATCTGTAGCGGAACTAGTTTACGGTACCCAACTTCGTTTTCTTGGTCAATCTTTTTTTTTCTTCTGAACGACCTCTACCTCTTCACCTCAATCTTGCTTCTTATGAACACGATTTTGTACGGGTAATGGCTGAGGTTAAGCCTACTTCCCCTAGAGTGCCTGTTAATCAGAGACCTTTTGTGCCGAAAGAGATGTCAGCTTGTTCCCATGTCTTTGTCCGTCGCGATTTTACATGCTCCTCCTTGCAACCCGTTTATGATGGATCCTTTCTCGTCATCTCTAGGAAGCCGAAATTTGATTTTACTGCAGTTCGGCGCCAAGCAGGATATTGTTCTCTGGATCGCTTGAAACCTGCCTTTATTGATGCTGTTCATTCTGAGCAGTCCTCGTTTTCCTCTTCTACTATCTCTAATAATGGTCCAGTGATTTCCCTACCTCATCATCATCTAACCACAAACCTCGTCGTCAGAGCTGTCCAGTCAGGAGACCCTCCCTCCACCGCTGGTCACCCCGCAACCAGCAAGCCAGGCACAGAGCGTCATGCTATCGCCAGACGCCAGCTCGGAGAGGTCACCCAAACGGATCACCATCGATCCGTCCACTCTTGCTAGTGGCAGTGCCTCGCCCACATTTTGTGCAATTTCCAGCAATCGTAGCCAGCCCACCGGCGTCGTCATACGGTCTGGTAGCATTGTCAGAAGGCCCCGGAGATATCTGGATTAGCGTAATATTTTTTGTAACTGGATGGGTAGCTCTTTGGGGGGGAGGGTATTGTAGCAGCTGACATCTTTGCAAGTTATTACAAAGTTCGTAAAGAGGCAGTTGGCAATTTTTCGCCTAAGAAAATTATGCATCTCGCCCCCAAATCCATTTTTGTACGACCTTTGATACCAATACGGTTACTTCACAATCAAAGTATGACTCCTCCCAACCACCAACCAATCAAAACATTTGTCCAACCCAATTCGAAATTAACCAATCAGAATAGACTTTCCCGTTTCCCGAGTTCCGAGCGCATTTTAACGAACACTTTTATTTTGTCAGCGCTCCATCAAGGTCTGTAAAAATTAGCTCCCTAATCATCAGTGTATACAAAGGTCCAAAAATATTCAAAGTGTAATTCCTTCCTATACTATATTTTATTTATTTCCCATTAATATATATATATATATATATATATATATATATATATATATATATATATATATATATATATATATATATATATATATATATATATATATAGCTTAGGTTGTCACTTAGCTTAGTTCGTGACTATATTTTATTTAAACCACATTTTATATCTTATTCACTATATAATATCCACCTTATAATATAGCTTATTCCTCTTAGCATTATAATCATCGGCCATGTCCCTATATTCAATATATATATATATATATATATATATATATATATATATATATATATATATATATATATATATATATGGCCGATCATTATAATGCTAAGAGGAATAAGCTATATTATAAGGTGGAACCTATAGAGTGAATAAGATATAAAATGTGGTTTAAATAGAATATAGTCACGAACTAAGCTATATATATTATGGCTAGCCATAATATCCAATTAAATAACCGTATTATCAAATTCAATAATTAGCCATATTCCATTATTTGTTAGTTCAATAAATCTTGGAAATTTATGCGTCATACTTTTGAAACCTTTCCGGCTGAATTAGTTATCCTCTCACGTTTTCTCTTTCAACGCATTTTTATCTTTAAATTCATAGAGCAAGGTTTGATGGCTGCTATCTAGGCAAGTTTGTCATTAAACCAATCATCACATTAAGCTATACCTATCATTACTAGATTTAAAATGAAGTAATACTTCAGTTTAGGGGCGCTGTTTCTGAGCTACAATTTAGGCCATATGACGTCAGACGTTATAAGGCAAAGCCCCTCGTTTTGAAAGTTACTAAAAAGGCTAATTTTTGTTGGAAATAGCCTAAAGTAGGCGGCGCTATTGTCTTTATTATTTGGATAAACGTACAGAGTCGATCGCACGTTCATAAAAAAATAACAAAGACTATAGCGCCACCTATTTTAGATTATTGCAGCCCAAATTAACATTTTTAGTTACTTTCGAAAATGGGGAGCTTCGCATCCATACCCCCCACCTAATTGTTGGGGTTGCACTCCCACACATCCCGCCAGTTAAAAAAACCCCTCGTAATATTCATAATTCTAAAGGCTAATATTAGCTTTGAATTTAAAAGGCGATTGCTATAAATCGGCAGCGATATCGTCGTCTTAAATTACCTAATAATATAATCACACCACGAAAAAAGCTGCACAGAGGTGTAGGTTGGATTTTAGAAAATATTATTTTCACCAGTAGAGTGGTAGATTACTGGGATAGTTTGCCATCTGACACGGTAGACAGTCCAAACTTGAATGTATTCAAACTCAGATTAGATGATTATATGGGGAGGGAGGGTTAACTTTGGGGCTTGTAATGGACTCATTCCTGTGAATGCTGCTTTTTTATTATTGTATATTACGATTGATTTGAATTTTGACGAGGCTTGATAATGATGCCTTTTGTTTTTGACACATTCCTGTGTATGTCTCGAATTGTATATTGTAGATGCATGATCTGACACAGTCCTATTGATTGTTTAAATTGTATATTGTAGATACATGATCTGACATAATCCTATGGATTGTTTATATTGTATATTGTAGATGCAAGATCTGACACAATCCTATGGATGCATTTTGTGGGTGGGTTTTGACAGATGCGGATGACCTTTGATAGGCCCTTGTGTCTTTTGCCATCCGTGAAATTATGTTATGTTATACTTTTTTCACTTTTCATTATTATAACTGGTGAGTGCATATGCCTACTCACTTTGGCAGCAGGAGTGGGAAGTGATAGATCCCCTAACTAAGCTTCATGGCGTAAAACCATTTGTGCTTCCATGGCCAAATAGAGACCAGCCATTGAGTAGGAGAGAGGAGACAATATTAAGCAGGTTGAGGATTGGGCACACAAGGCTCATGCATGGGCACCTCAGGTGTAGCGCCCCACCACCCATCTGTGCCTCTTGCAATGTGTCGGTGTCCATCCTTCACATCCTTATAGAATGCTCTCCCTCATTAACTAGAGGACAATAGCATTCCCTTCCTTGAACAATGATCCAGCAAATTCAGCCATGAAATCGATTTTATCTTCAATGTCCAAAATCTTTGATGAAAAAGCATTCTTCAGGTTCCTAAAAGAAATCTAGCGCAACGATGCGTAATCAAAGAATTTTAATCAGCGCCTGTTTCACCTTTTACCGTTTTTAATGTTTAACAAAGAGCGCAAATGTGGTATTGAGTGCCACTAATTTTTAATAGTCTATGTTTATACCATCTGCACCTCTTTTAATCTTTTAATTTTAGATATTTTGATATGCCTGGCAATGACATTGATTTCATATGCACCCTGACCCAGCTCAGCTGGACTTAGGGTGGTGTATGAAGAAAACTCTTAACCTCCAATTTAACCTGGCTGCAAGATATTCTTTACAGACTGAGCAGAATTGCACAGGCGTATTAATCATCACCTTCACTATTATAATCGAGCCGCGCTTCTTCTCCACACTTTTTGCAAATCTTCGCTTTAAAAATAAGGCCGGGATCTATAGGAAAGTCCATTAAATTGACCGATGAATTAACACGAGTCGTATAAAAATCGAAGCAAACGCGTTCGTAAGAATCGCCCTCTTTTAACTACTCTGTTTCAGGCTTGCCAATGTTTGAAATAAATTTTCAAAAAAATAGGTAAACGAAACATACAAAATTTAATACCATTGTAACCATACACAAAATCACTGCATTACTAAATAATATAATCGAGTAGAAGTACAGGCATTTACTAAATAATTAAGGATAAAGGAAAA
Source organism: Ceratothoa steindachneri (assembly GCA_963969495.1). Taxonomy (NCBI): domain Eukaryota; kingdom Metazoa; phylum Arthropoda; class Malacostraca; order Isopoda; family Cymothoidae; genus Ceratothoa; species Ceratothoa steindachneri. Next base: position 3,608,548 of record OZ018329.1, read on the forward strand.
ATCAATCACAAAACAAATACAACGCCCTGAATGGCCGCATTCGAAGCTACCGTCTGACGTCATAAGTTAAAGTTTGTTGGTTTCAGTCCCCCTATCAAGCCTCTATGTTTCGTTTATCAGGTGGACGTCAGCCAGGGCAAGCGCCAACTCCCCAGCCTGATGCACACTCACAGTGGTAACCCCCCTAGTTAATAGTGTCAGCTTTTTTTAAAAAAGAAGGCATATATTATACCCCCAAATTGTAGCCCAGGAACAGCGCCCCCTATCGTGTGCCGCTAAACTGAAGTATTACCTTATAATGATATGTTTCAAGTTATTCCCTATCTCTTTTTTAATACAAATCCGTAGTTTGTTTTTAATTAAATTCCAGGAGCTCTAAAGTCGCAGACCCTTTTCATGGCAGTACGCTACGGTTACAGTACGATAAAAATAAAATACTCTGATCATTGTTCAGCTTCTCTTAAGGATTCTGCGTTACATTTTCGAAAGCAGCGACACTAAATTGCACACAGAAGTTGGTTTGAATAAATTGGGGCTACAGGTTGACGCACAATCAACATAAAAACAAAGTTTATATACAAAAGGAAAGCGTCGATGTAAAGACAATTCTTTTCAAACGAATGGAACTCTACAAGTTTCCAACTAACTCCAAATAAGATAATTCATTCTTGTTATTCAGAGCTCCAACAACACATAAGAACATAAGAAAAGAAGGAGACTGCAAAAGACCATTCATGGCCTACACTTGGCAGCTCCTGTTCCATTCAACACACAAAAGATTTCTTACCAGAGAAAAGTCATCAACATTGTCACCCTTTACAGGAGTTCGTCAGATCTAATCTACAATATACATAAAATACATCCAGAGGATTATGTCCATTCATGCCACCGCAAAATATAATCTCCCCACTCCTTAGAAAAATATATACATATGTACATAAAAAAAAGTCAGTCCCATCTAGCAGCTTCATCCATATATTTATCTAATCTATTCTTAAAACTACCCAGAGAGGAGGCTTCTATCACATGTCTAGTGATCCTATTCCATTCATCTACCACACGATTTGTAAACCAATTCCTCCCAATATCCTTCCTAAACCTATACTTATCAAGCTTAAACCCATTGCTACATGTCCTGTCATGTTCACTAAGTATAAGAACCTTACCCAGATCCCCTTTATTATATCCTTTTACCCATTTGAAGACTTCAATCAATTCCCCTCTGACTCTTCTCCTTTCCAATGTATGTAGATTTAGTTTTCTGAGCCTTTCACCATAAGGTAAGTTCCTTAGCCCACCAATCATCTTTGTCATCCTTCTCTGCGCAGACTCAAGCAAATCAATATCCTTCCTATAATATGGTGACCAAAATTGTACTACATAGTCTAAATGAGTCTTCGACTGACCTTCAAACAGGTAGCACGTGTTTCGTAGAGCTCTCAGAATATTTTGATTATTTGATATACTTTGGTGTGTGACATAAACATAAATATTAAGTTATTACATCATATATTTTGGTTAATATAACGAAGTTAAATTGTGGTTATTTTGTATAAATTGTGGTTATTTTGTTTTGGTGAGAAAGTGACTTTTGTTTACTTCGGTGGCCATCTTGATTAGCAGGTTTTAAACTTGCGCGCACAAATTTTGGTCAAATTCTTGTTGTTTGTAAGTTTTTGTTTCTATTATTGTTCTTGTTTAAGTATGGCTGACTGCTTGGATGTAGAGAGTATGCCTTTTGAAAGTAGTGTGCAATGTCTGTGGTGTAGAGAGGAGAGTGAATGTGTCTAAGTGCCGTGTATGTGCTTTGACTGAGGAGGTGAGTCAATTACATGCAGAATGCTTGAGACTGAACAATTTAGTGTCTGAAGGTAGAAGAGATGCAAGTGTATGTTTGAAGAGTCGGATTGGGACCAGGAGGGAGGAAGTTAGGCCTAGAACAGGGACTGGAGAGAAAGCAGTAAGTGAAGTAAGTGATGATGAGTGGTGGGTGAAAGTGAACAGGATAGATAAGTTAAGACAGGTTAGGTGTGTGAATGAGAGGGACATGGAACCTGTTAGGCTAACTAACAGATTTGATGCCCTGAGAGAGGAAGAATTTGAAAGAGATTTGTCTGGTGTGGCCGTGCCTGAAAGTAAAATAGGAGTGAGAGCAGGAGGGAGGGTAATGCTAGGCCTAGAGAGAATAGGAGAATGACTGAGGTGATTGTGATGGGTGACTCTCAGATTAGGTATTTAGATAGGAAGTTGAGTGAAAGTAAATGGAAGGGAGTGAGAGTTTGTCTGCCGGGTGCTGGTGTAAATGATGTGTGTGAGAGGTATGATAGGTTGGTGTCTGGGTGCGAGAGGGAAGCAGTTGTGATTACACATGTAGAGTAAACGATGTAAAGAAGGTGGGTACTTGTGAGTTACGACAGCAGTATAAAAGGCTGATTGAAAGGATGTGTGAAAGTAGAATAAAAGGTGTTGTTTCAGGTGTGCTTCCCAGAATGGATGTGGGGATGGAATGGTTGTCTCATGCAATGGGGTTGAATGAATATGTGAAAGGTTTGTGCGAGGAGTCAGGATTGGTGTTTGTAGATGTTTGGAGTGGGTTTTATGGGAATAAGGGTTTGTATGCGATGGATGGACTCCATCTAAGCCGAGATGGGGTTGAGGTTTTGTGGCGGGAATTAGATAGTGTTATTAGGTCTTTAGAGGCTGGAAACTAGGTTTTGATAGTGGTCAGGGAAATTTAATGGCTCAAAGTGAGGCAGGGATAGGAAGCAAACACAGATTTGTTGAAGGTAGGCAGGCTAATGGAAGTGCTTTAGGGTTAAATTACTTGATTAGTGATAGTGGTCAGGGAAATACAAGAGTACAGGGTCGGGGAAGGAGAGAAAGGAGATGCAGAGGAGATAGGCCCTCAGGTGCTTCAGGGATAGGTGGGCTGAGTTGTCTTTACACAAATGCTCGTAGTCTTAGAAATAAGAGGGATGAATTATTTAGTTATATCATTCATGAAGATATAGATATAATATGTATAGTTGAATCATGGGTTAATGAAAATATATTTAATGATAATGTCAGTAAATTTGAACTAGAAGGTTATACTATGTACATTAGTCAAAGGAGAGATAGGACTGGTGGTGGGTTGATTATTTATATCAGAAATAGCATTTCTTCAAATCTAAATAACTATAAAGCAAGGAGAAGGTGAATCATTATGGATAGATATTAAGGTTGGTAAAAATAGGAAAATACACTTGGGAGCTTTTTATAGACCACCGGGATAGACTGATTGCATCGATGAGTTAATGATTAGGGAAATAAGTAAAGGATGCAAAGAAGATACAGTTATTCTTGGGGACTTTAATTTAACTTCTGGGTCATTCCATATGAAATCAACCAATTTTGGGGGAAATTTTAAGTCACCATCACCGATTTTGATGAAAATTGGTATGCAGGTTGAATTCGATGAGAGAAAAACAATGAGACACTTCCCAGCCCTCAATTTTGAATAGCTCAAAAGTTATAACCTGTCAAAGTTGAGAAAAATTGTCAAATTTCTTGATACCAGCATTTGAAAAAAAAATTATTTCTCCCTTATTATAGCACATAAAACAACGAATTATGTATTTTTTTTAAACTTAAGGGTTGCTCTAAACATTTTTAACAGCAAAATTAATTTTTGCTAAAAAAGTTTTTTGGACCTTAAAGGTCAACTTTTGACCTTTAAAAAAAAAAAATTGGTAGCAATAAATTTTTGTATAATTTTTTTTATAAATATATATGCCTTAAAACTACAATATAAGATAAATTTCATTCTGGGTTTTTCATTATATCAGGAGTTATGATCAATTTTGTAACCATTGGTATGCCAATTTTTACCTATTTTTATGTTATAAATTTTACCTATTAGGTGTTACTTTATAAACTATGAAAGCTAATTTAAAATTTTTTTTTCAGAAAGTTTAATATTTAGATAAAAAAGTATTTTAACAAATTATTATGGATGAGAAAAGAAAGCATTTTTTAAATATTAAGTATTGCTGCGATCCTTACAAAGGTCACAAAAAATTAATAAAGAAAAATCTGAGACTAATTTCAGAAGACTTAATAAGAGAATATCCAAAATTAAAAAATTTTAAGGACCAAAAAATCTGTGATAACTGCAGAAAAAAGATAGCTGATGATGATAGTTCTTCATCTCAAAATACGAATCCAAGCCTTTCAGAAGAAAGAATGGAAATTGAGCCAATTACTCAACAGGAAGAATCACAAGAAGCATTAACTGAATTAAATAAATCATTAATAGCTATTGGAGAGTCACCAGTCAAGAAATTTAAAATGGATGTAGTAAAAAAATATAGTTCAGATAAAATGAATAAAATTCAAAAATCCATTTCAAGTAAACTCAGAACTGTAGGCTCTGCAACAAAATATCCATTACCCTTGGTTCAAGACCCAGAGTCTTCTAGAACAGAATCAAGTATCTTGGTGAAGAAATGATAAATCAACTGAAGGAGAAATTTCAAACTACTAGTAAAAGGTCTGAGCAGCTGCAAATCTTAACTGTTTTGCCAAAAAGCTGGAGCTTATCCAAAATTAAATTTGAATTTAATGTTACTAATTATATGGCCAGACAAGCTAAAAAACTAGCAATGGAAGAAGGAATAATGTCATTGCCAAGCAAAAGAAAAGGTACATTTCCATCAGAAACAATTAAAGTAGTAGAAGACTTTTATAAAAATGAAGAAGTAAGCAGAATTATGCCAGGGAAAAAAGATTTCAAGAGTGTTAGAAAAGATGGACAGAAAACTCATGAACAAAAATACTTAATTTTGGGAAATTTAAAAGAAATTTATCATTTATTTAAAACAAAATACCCAGACACTAAGATTGGCTTTTCAAAATTTGCTGAGCTGAGACCCAACGAGTGTGTATTAGCTGGTGGTGCAGGAACTCACAGTGTGTGTGTTTGCACACATCATCAAAATGTTAAACTGATGATTATTGGTAGGTACAAGGCTACCACAGTTGACAAAAGACAGTGACCTGCATTTAGATGATTACAAAACATGTCTATCATTCATTACATGTGACCCTCCAACTTATGAGTGCTATTTTGATGAATGCTCAGAATGTTTTTCTAAAATAGACGAACTAAAACTATATGTTACTAAAATTTTGGATGACAATATGATTGATGAGGTAAATTACAAGCAGTGGCTCTCAACTGATCGCTCAACTTTAGAGCTTGTTTCAAGAACAACTGAAGAATTTATAGACACTTTTACCTTAAGTCTTCTCAATTTAAAAAAACATGATTTCATAGCAAAAAAGCAGGCATAATTTTGTTCAACTAAAAAAGAAGAACTAAAAGATGGTGAAATCTTAGTAGTATGCGATTTTGCTGAAAATTACTCATTCCTTCTTCAGGATGCAGCACAAGGGTACCACTGGAATAACTCCCAAGCTACATTACATCCCTTTCTTTCCTACTACAAAGAAGCTGGGGAAACACAACACATAAGTTTTGTTGTGATTTCAAACTGCTTGAAGCATGACACTGTTGCAGTCCATTTATTTAAAAAAAAACTTATTGAATTTTTTAAAAAAGAACTCAAATTCCCAATAACAAAAATTATATATTTTTCTGATGGAGCTGCGTCACAATATAAAATTTTTAAAAACTTTATTAATTTATGTCACCATAAATCAGATTTTGGATTGGAAGCAGAATGGCATTTCTTTGCTACATCTCATGGAAAAGGACCATGCGATGGTGTAGAGGGCACAGTAAAAAGACTAGCAGCAAAAGCTAGCCTGCAAAGAGCATATAATGATCAGATAATGACTCCTCAACAGCTCTTTGATTTTGCTGAAAGACACATTAAGGGAATCAAATTTTCATATGTCCCAAATAGAGAATACATTGAAGAAAAAAATTATTTGCAAGAAAGATTTGACCAGGCCTCTGCAATAATTGGTACCTAAAAATTACACAGTTTTGAGCCAGTTAATGAAAATGAACTAAGAGTGAAAACAATATCATCTGCATCAGAATTCAAGAAAGTGAAAATATCCTATACAGAGGCAATATTATTGGAGGATGTAAAAGGATTTGTCACTGCTAAGTATGATGACAAATGGTACTTAGGGTGTGTATTGGATACCAATGTTGAGAAAATGACTGTTAAAATAACATTCCTAGAACCAGAAGGACCATCAAATTCATTTAAATATCCAAGAAAACCAGATGTATTATTATTGCCATTAGATGACATATTGAGTATTGTTGAGCTTGTAACAGCAACAGGAAGAACTTACAAACTATCTAAAAATGAACAATTAAAATCAACAGAAATAATGCAGAAAAAAATTGATTCCTAAATTATTATAAAAAGAATAAATTCATTTTGGGAGGTTGGGTGGGACCTGTGGCTTTTTTGCTGAGCTATCAGGAGTGGCCCCTTAGGTGATGGGGATACCAGCAGTTATGCAGGTATCTTAACTGTTGGTAGTGGCTCTGCCACCATTGACCATAGCAAATTATAAATTAAATACATAGGTAGGTAGCTTTAAAAATATTTATAATTTTAAAGAAAAAATTACTGAAAGTTCATTTTTTCTTGTAGGTAGGATTTAACACATATCTATAGAATTAATGATTCTAATACACGAGTATATATTAAAAGCATTCAAATATAATACTTAGGCATCTAATAATTGATAACTAACTCTGTGAATATGACGTAACTCTTTTAATATGACAAAGATGCATATAAAAAAATTTATTTGTGAAGATAGCAAAAAATGGCCATACCAGTGGTTACAAAATTGATCATAACTCCTGATATAATGAAAAACCCAGAATGAAATTTATCTTATATTGTAGTCTAAAGGCATATATATTTTAAAAAAAAATTACACAAAAATTTATTGATACCAATATATTTTTTTTAAAGGTCAAAAGTTGACTTAAGGTCAAACAAATTTTTTTTACCAAAAATTAATTTTGTTAAAAATGTTTAGAGCAACCCTTAAGCTTAAAAAAAATACATAATTCGTTGTTTTATGTGCTATAATAAGGGAGAAATAATTTTTTTATCAATCCTGGTATCAAGAAATTTGACAATTTTTCTCAAATTTGACAGGTTATAACTTTTAAGCTATTCAAAATTGAGGGCTGGGAAGTGTCTCTTTGTTTTTCTCTCATCAAAATCAACCTGTATACCAATTTTCATCAAAATCGGTGATGGTGACTAAATGTCCCTTGTTGAATTTCTGTAGACTAGGAAAATATGATAGAAAGAGATAGAGCAAGTTGTAAGTTTATGGAGTGTTTTGAGGATAACTTTTTGTCCCAATTTGTTAATAAGCCAACAAGGGGTGCCAATATATTAGATCTAATTCTTTCAAATGATGATCACTTAGTTCAAGGATTGAGTGTAGGGGAATCATTGGGAAACAGTGATCATCAGATGGTTCGGTTTAATTTGCAAATAGTTAAGGGTAGAATAGCAACAAACTCGACAAGAATTCCAAATTTTTATAGGGGAGATTACGATAAATTACGCAGCATACTAAATCAGATTAGGTGGGATATAGAATTCCATGGAAAGAATACTTATGAGATGTGGGATATTTTACATTAGTGATTAATACTTTTGGGGAAGATAACTGGCAGCAATCCTGAGCAAGAATTTTTTTGGGTGAGTGTTAACTTTTTCCTTAGTAAATTTCTGAGAGTATGGCTGTTTGTATAGATGTTGAGAGCATGCCGTTTGAAAGTAGTGTGTATGTGGTGTGTGATGCATGTGGAGTTGAAAGGAGAGTGAATGTAACTGAATGCCGTGTGTGTTTTCTGGAAGGGGAGGTTAGGAGGTTGAGTGGGGAATGTAAGAGGTTGAATGATTTGGTGTTTGAGGTGAGAAGAGATGCAAGTGTGCGATTGAAGGGTGAGATTAGTGCTAAGAGGGTGGAAGATAGGGCTAGGACTGGGAACAGTGTGGAAGTTGTGAGTGATGATGAATGGTGGGTGAAAATGGATAGGATAGATAAGTTAGGACAGGTTAGGTGTGTGAATGAGAGGGACATAGAACCTGTTAGGTTGACTAACAGATTCAATGTCCTGAGAGAGGAAGAGTGTGAAAGTGATTTGCCTGGTGTGATTGTGGATGAAAGCAGGATGGGTGGTAGTGTGACTGAGAGCAGGAGGGAGGGTAATGTTAGGCCAAGACAGAATAGGAGAATGACTGAGGTGCTAGTGATGGGTGACTCTCAGATTAGGTATTTAGATAGGAAGTTGAGTGATAGCAAGTGGAAGGGAATGAGAGTTTGTCTGCCGGGTGCTGGTGTAAGTGATGTTTGTGAGAGGTATGATAGGCTGGTTTCTGGGTGTGAGAGGGATGCAGTTGTGATTACGCATGTGGGAGTGAATGATGTAAAGAAGGTGGGTACATGTGAGTTACGTGAGCAGTATAAAAGGTTAGTTGAAAGGATGAGTAAAAGCAGGGTAAAAGGTGTTGTTTCTGGTGTGCTTCCAAGATTGGATGTGGGGGTAGAATGGTTGTCGCGTGCAATTGGTTTGAATGAATTTGTGAAAGGACTGTGTGAGGAGTTAGGATTGGTGTTTGTAGATGTCTGGGGAGGGTTTTACGGGAATAGGAGGTTGTATGCGATGGATGGGCTCCATCTTAGTCGGGCAGGTGTTGAGGTTCTATGGGGGGAGCTGGATAGTGTGATTATGTCCTTACGGGTGGGAAACTAGAAGCTGTTAGAGGTAAGGGAATAACAGGAATAGAGGGCAGGTGTAGGAAATGGAAGGGATGCAGAGATAGAGGAATAGCTAAGGGAGAGGGCATACTGATGCGTTATAGGGGGACTAATGCACAAGTGAATGAGCAAATAACTAGGAATAGAAAAGCACGATGCAATGAAGATGGGAATAATAAAAAACCTTAAAAATATACTACACAAATGGTCGGAGTATAAGGAATAAGATAGATCTCTTAAGAGCGTTAGCGAGTGAAGAGAATTTTGATATAATTGCGATAACAGAGTCATGGCTTGATTTGGCAGGAAATCACTTTAAACCTGAGGTTGAGATTGTGGGCTTTAACATGTTCCATACAGATAGGAATAGGAAGAGAGGAGGAGGGGTTATTATTTATATTAAAGATAATCTCCAGTGTTGTGTAAACAGTACAATTAAATTAGATGATAACAGAGTCATTATGGCTAAATGTAAAGGAAGGTAAAAACAAGCTTGTCATAGGATTATTATACAGACCACCAAATCTTAGTAAGGAAGCTTCAAATCTTCTGTGGCAGGAGATTGAACGGGCATGTAGAAGTAAGCATGTGTGTATAATGGGCGATTTTAATTACAGAAATATAGACTGGGAATCTCTTGTGGGTGATCAGGAGGCTGAGGAATTTTTGAATGTTGTCCAAGATAATTTTCTGAGGCAGATTATTAATGAACCCACTAGAGGTAATAATATACTGGATTTAGTTCTGACAAATAGGGAAGAAGTTATTAAGGATACTGAGATTGGAGGAAATTTGGGTAATAGTGACCATTGTGAAATTAGATTCAAGATGAAATGGAATGGTATTGATAGTAGCATGAACAATGTTAAAATTCCTGACTTTAGAAGAGCAAATTATAATGGGCTAAGGACTTACCTGGAGGCAGTTGTACAGAAACCAGGCAATGAAATCAATTCAGGAATAGATTCAATGATATCAGTTAGTGGAGACAATAATCACCAGGAGGAAGAGATTACAATTGAAGAGGAGTATGAAAGAATAATTGAGCAATTAATTACAGGTCAGATGATTAACATTCCTTATAAGGAGATTAGGACTAAAAATAATGACCCAAAATGGATGACAGATAAAATTAAGCATTATATTGGCATTAAAAAGGGCATTTATAGGAAAATAAAAAATGGAGAGGATCACTTAAGGCAGAGATATAATGAACTAGCAAGAGATGTTAAAAAGTTAGTTAGAGTAGCAAGGAGAAATTATGAAATTAAAGTGGCAAATAGGGCAAAGGAAGATCCTAAAAGTTTTTATCAATTATACAAAACTAAGGTTAGAGATAAAATAGGCCGACTTATAGATTCCAATGGAGAATTAGTGAGTGATTGGGACTCAATGGCTGGAATGCTAAATGACTTTTTTCTCTCAGTATTTACACAGGAGGATACTCTAAATATACCCGAGGTGTCAATGATCTTTCGATGAAGAGAAATTAAAGGATATCTTGATCACAAAGGAGATAGTGACAAAGGAAATTGATAAAATCAAAAGTAGTAAAGCACCCGGTCCTGATGAGGTCTTTCCTAGAATTTTGAAAGAATGTAAGGATGTGTTAAGTGAGCCCCTAGCATGCATCTTTAGAAAATCATTGGAGAGTGGCATTGTGCCAGTGGCATGGAAGAAAGCCAATGTGATACCTATATTTAAGAAAGGGGATAAAACAAATATGTCTAATTACAGACCAGTAAGTTTGACATCAGTGGTAGGGAAAATGATGGAATCTATTATAGCAAGGAATATTAGGGATCACTTGGATAAGCATAAGTTGATAAAAGAATCACAGCATGGCTTTAGTAAGGGTAAATCCTGCCTGACTAATTTGCTGTCTTTTTATAGTAAGGTGTATGAAGCAGCAGATAAGGATGAAAACTATGATATTTTATACTTGGACTTTAGTAAGGCTTTTGATCGAGTGCCACACTTACGGCTTCTGAGCAAAGTTAAAGCACACAGGATCGATGGCAGTATATTTAGGTGGATTCAGTCATGGCTTGGTGACAGACAGCAAAGAGTTAGTATAGATGGAGTTAAATCTGAGTGGGGGTGTGTTAGCAGTGGAGTTCCGCAAGGATCTGTTTTGGGTCCCTTGCTATTCTTAATTTATATTAATGATCTTGACATAGGTATAAGTAGTGACCTGAGTAAATTTGCTGATGATACTAAGCTAGGTAGGGCCATTAGGGCTGATTCTGATGCTGTTGTAATGCAGGAGGAATTGACCATTCTGTCCAATTGGGCCGAGAAATGGCAAATGAAGTTTAACATAGACAAATGTAGTGTACTTAGTATAGGTAGAAATAATCCACTGAATAGTTATAAATTAAATGGGAGAAATTTAGGGAGGACCGATTGTGAGAGGGACTTAGGTATTTTGGTAAGTTCAGACCTTCGTCCTAGAAAGCAATGCCTAAATGCTAAGAATAAAGCTAATAGGATATTGGGATTCATTAGGAGGAGTGTCAGCAATAAGAGTGCTGAAGTCATTCTAAAACTGTATCTGGCGCTAGTTAGGCCTCATCTAGACTATGCAGTACAATTTTGGTCACCATATTATAGGAAGGATATTGATTTGCTTGAGTCTGTGCAGAGAAGGATGACAAAGATAATTGGTGGGCTAAGGAACTTACCTTATGGTGAAAGGCTCAGAAAACTAAATCTACATACATTGGAAAGGAGAAGAGTCAGAGGGGAATTGATTGAAGTCTTCAAATGGGTAAAAGGATATAATAAAGGGGATCTGGGTAAGGTTCTTATACTTAGTGAACATGACAGGACACGTAGCAATGGGTTTAAGCTTGATAAGTATAGGTTTAGGAAGGAGATTGGGAGGAATTGGTTTACAAATCGTGTGGTAGATGAATGGAATAGGCTCACTAGACATGTGATAGAAGCCTCCTCTCTGGGTAGTTTTAAGAATAGATTAGATAAATATATGAATGAAGCTGCTAGATGGGACTGACTTTTTTTATGTACATATGTATATATTTTTCTAAGGAGTGGGGAGATTATTTTGCGGTTGCATGAATGGACATAATCCTCTGGATGCATTTTATGTATATTGTAGATTAGATCTGACGAACTCCTGTAAAGGGTGACAATGTTGATGACTTTTCTCTGGTAAGAAATCTTTTGTGTGTTGACTGGAACAGGAGCTGCCAAGTGTAGGCCATGAATGGTCTTTTGCAGTCTCCTTCTTTTCTTATGTTCTTATGTTCTTATATTAAACATGGTTCAGGAACAGTGTATTCCCCTGAAGTCTATTAGGAAGAAATGTAGGAAACCATTATGGTGGAATCAAGAAATAGCTAATAAAGTTTCAGAGAAAAAAAGGGCATACCAGAGATTACAAAGTGAGAGTAGTTTAGATAATTTAAACCATTATAGGTCAACCAGAAATGAACTAAATAAGATTATTAAGAAGACCAAAAGAACAGCTGAAATTAATTTAGCTAAAAATAATAATAAAGATCCTAAAAAATTCTTTAGCTATTATAAAATCAATAATAAATCTAACAGTAAAAAAATAGGGCCTATTAAATATGAAGGGGTTTTGAAAGAATCTGATGAGGAAATAGTAGAGGTCCTTAATGATCATTTTGCTTCAGTATTCACAGAAGAGAAACCAGTTAGATTAATTGATGATAATTCTAGGTCAAGGGAAGTAGTGATAAATTCTATTAATATGGACAGAGAAGAAATTAAAGGGCTTATAAGGCAGTTAAATACTAGTAAGGCATCTGGCCCTGACAACATTTATTCTAGGATACTCAAAGAAGGTGTAGAAAGTATTGCAGTAGCTCTTGAGAAGATATTTATTAGATCACTAGAGTCTGGAGAAATACCAAATGATTGGAAATTGGCAAATGTAGTGCCAATTTTTAAAAAGGGAAGCAAAGAGGACTCAAATAACTTTAGACCGGTAAGCTTAACTTCTATAGTCAGTAAAATTCTTGAGAAGATGGTCAAGAAGGGAATTTCTGATCATCTAGAGAGTAGCAGGTTAATTAATGATGATCAGCATGGTTTTAGAAAAGGTAGTTCGTGTTTAACTAATTTACTGGATTTTATGGATTATGTAACTAAAGAATTAAATAGGGGTGAGAAAGTTGATGTGATCTACTTAGATTTCAGCAAAGCTTTTGATAAGGTTCCACATAGAAGACTAGTTCATAAATTAAAGCTGCATGGGATATGTGGGAACATTTTAAATTGGATAACTGAATGGCTGAAAAATAGGAAACAGAGAGTTGTACTGAATGGAGTGGAGGAATGTTATTAGTGGCATACCTCAGGGATCAGTTTTAGGCCCTTTATTATTTATAATCTATGTAAATGATCTTGGGCAAGATGTAAATAGCAAAGTGTCAATTTTTGCTCATGACACTAAATTGGCAGCTGTAGTCAAAGAGGTTGAGGGTAGCTTTAAAGTGCAGGGTGACTTAAATAAGTTGTTAGCTTGGGCTCACAAGTGGCAGATGACTTTTAACTTTAATAAATGCAAAGTTATTAACATGGGGAGAGATAATAGGGAATTTAACTATGAGATGGATGGGTATTGGCTTAATTCAGTTGAAGATGAGAAGGACTTAGGAGTAGTAGTAGATAGGTCACTGAAATTTTCAAGGCAGTGTATTGAGGCAAAAAATAGAGCAAATAGGGTGCTAGGTTACATTAAAAGAAATGTTAGCTACAAGAGTAAGGAGGTCATCCTTAAACTATACAACTCTTATGTCAGGCCACATTTAGAGTACTGTATACAGGCATGGTCACCACATTTTAGACATGATATAAACTTATTAGAGTCTACAAAGGAAGGCAACAAAAATAATATCATCCCTGAAGCACCTTGAATATGAAGATAGACTGAGGGTATTAAATATGTTTTCATTTGAAAGAAGGTGTGTGAGGGGAGATATGATTGAGCTTTTTAAAATCTTTTCTGGGATGGATAAATTGGATTTCAGCAAGTTATTTGAGTTAGAAGGTAGTAATAGAACTAGAGGCCACCACTTAAAGATTAAAAAACAGAGGTGCAGACTGGATGTTAGAAAATATTTTTTCACCAACAGAGTGGTGGATTATTGGAATAGTTTGCCACCTGAGACTGTAGACAGCCCAAACTTGAATGTTTTCAAGCGAAAATTGGATGATTATATGGGGATGGAGGGTTAATTTCTTACTTTTTGATATGTGGATATGTTTCTTGACTCATTCCTGTGGATGCAGTTTCTTTTTATTGTATATTTTTGGGGACTTTGATTTTATTTTTGACAGACTCCTATGGAGGCTTTTAAATTATATATTGTAGATGCATGGTTGGACATTCCTATGGATTGTTAAATTGTATATTGTAGATGCATGATCTGACAAAATCCTATGGATGCATTATGTGGGTGAGATTTGATGGATACGGATGACCTTTGATAGGCCCTTGTGGCTTTTCTCATCTGTGAAATTATGTTATGTTATGAGGCCTAACTAGCGCCAGATACAGTTTTAGAATGACTTCAGCACTCTTATTGCTTACACTCCTTCTAATCAATCCCAATATCCTATTAGCTTTATTCTTAGCATTTAGGCATTGCTTTCTAGGACGAAGGTCTGAACTTACCAAAATACCCAAGTCCCTCTCACAATTGGTCCTCCCTAAAATCCTCCCATTTAATTTATAACTGTTCAATGGATTATTTCTACCTATACTATACTAAGTACACTACATTTGTCTATGTTAAACTTCATTTGCCATTTCTCGGCCCAATTGGACAGAATGGTCAATTCCTCCTGCATTACAACAGCATCAGAATCAGCCCTAATGGCCCTACCTAGCTTAGTATCATCAGCAAATTTACTCAGGTCACTACTTATACCTATGTCAAGATCATTAATATAAATTAAGAATAGCAAGGGACCCAAAACAGATCCTTGCAGAACTCCACTGCTAACACCCCCCCCCCACTCAGATTTAACTCCATCTATAACTAGCTCTTTGCTGTCTGTCACCAAGCCATGACTGAATCCACCTAAATATACTGCCATCGATCCCGTGTGCTTTAACTTTACTCAGAAGCCGTAAGTGTGGCACTCGATCAAAAGCCTTACTAAAGTCCAAGTATAAAATATCATAGTTTTCATCATTATCTGCTGCTTCATACACCTTACTATAAAAAGACAGCAAATTAGTGAGACAGGATTTACCCTTACTAAAGCCATGCTGTGATTCTTTTATCAACTTATGCTTATCCAAGTGATCTCTAATATTCCTTGCTATAATATATTCCATCATTTTCCCTTCCACTGATGTCAAACTTACTGGTCTGTAATTAGACATATTTGTTTTATTCCCTTTCTTAAATATAGGTATCACATTGGCTTTCTTCCATGCCACTCTCCAATGATTTTCTAAAGATGCATGCTAGGGGCTCACTTAACACATCCTTACATTCTTTCAAAATTCTAGGAAAGACCTCATCAGGACCGAGTGCTTTACTACTTTTGATTTTATCAATTTTCTTTGTCACTATCTCCTTTGTGATCAAGATATCCTTTAATTTCTCTTCATTATTACCCCAAAAGATCATTGACACCTCAGGTATATTTAGAGTATCCTCCTGTGTAAATACTGAGAGAAAAAAGTCATTTAGCATTCCAGCCATTGAGTCCCTATCACTAATTCTCCATTGGAATCTATAAGTGGGCCTATTTTATCTCTAACCTTAGTTTTGTATAATTGATAAAAACTTTTAGGATCTTCCTTTGCCCTATTTGCCACTTTAATTTCATAATTTCTCCTTGCTACTCTAATTAACTTTTTAACATCTCTTGCTAGTTCATTATATCTCTGCCTTAAGTGATCCTCTCCATTTTTTATTTTCCTATAAATGCCCTTTTTAATGCCAATATAATGCTTAATTTTATCTGTCATCCATTTTGGGTCATTATTTTTAGTCCTAATCTCCTTATATGGAATGTTAATCATCTGACCTGTAATTAATTGCTCAATTATTCTTTCATACTCCTCTTCAATTGTAATCTCTTCCTTCTGGTGATTATTGTCTCCACTAACTGATATCATTGAATCTATTCCTGGAGAGATTATATTTTGCGGTTGCATGAATGGACATAATCCTCTGGATGCATTTTATGTATATTGTAGATTAGATCTGACAAACTCCTGTAAAGGGTGACAATGTTGATGACTTTTCTCTGGTAAGAAATCTTTTGTGTGTTGACTGGAACAGGAGCTGCCAAGTGTAGGCCATGAATGGTCTTTTGCAGTCTCCTTCTTTTCTTATGTTCTTAACATGACTGAAAATACCACCCACCTGATGGTATATAAATGCCCATGGGGATCCCATTTTTATTTCCTGAAGCTATGGAGGATAAATAGACAACTTTAGAATTTTGGGGGAGGATCAAAGTTGCATTTTGGCCAGGGTCAAAGGTCAAAGAGTTAAAAAAAAGGGTCATCATGGCAAAAATTGTCCTAGGAATGTATTCCACTCATTTGAAAGATCTCTTTCTTCTGAGCATTCTGGTACCAAAATCGTTCTGATTGGTTAATTCTAGCCAAAGTTATGACCGCTCAAACATTTTCGGTCAAACAGTTTGACCAAAAATTGACCTGGCCATAAAAATGACCATGGGTGACCCAGAGCCCTAAAAATTGGTATGTGATGTTATCTCACCAGACCCATCTTGGATGCAAAAAATCTTCAAAATCCATGACCTAGTGTCGAGATTTTGCCAAAAAGTGTGTACACTTTACGTAAAATAGCAGTAGTTTGCTCATCTTAAAGTTAAATCTAAAAATTTTGGTGATATCTCTTTGATACTTTATGAACTCAGAATTTTCTTCTATTTTGCAGACAAATTGTTTCATATTGGTTTGGATTAGTGTTGTGATCCTATCTGTAAGATGGCACCATGTGCAAATTTAATAAATCTTTGGAATGATTGGGATGAAATAGAAAGAAGAAATTTTTCTGTCTCAATAGCGTCTGGGGTTTTGGTAAGTATATTTTCAGTTATTTACATCACCTATAAGTTAAAATGCTCATATATTTTTAGAAAACAGTCCTTATGTAAAAGGTCTTTCAGTGGCTTTACTATCAACATAGGTATGTTAGGATTACATCCTTAGATATAATCAAACTTCAACAGCTGTACTATGTTATAATAATATTAATAATGATAATAATATTAATGCTTATAATAATGATAATAATAATAATGTAAATAATAAAAAGATTATCAGATAGGCAGCTGGGATTCCAGAAACAAGGTAAAAAGCATCAAGAGGGCAAAACGGTTTAGCAATACACAAAAAGAAATAAAATGAGTAGAAACTTACTACACAGCCACCTTCCTCATAGACCCCCCCCCCCCATAAATTTTATAGCTTCTTCAAAGCATGCAAACATGACTACAGGTATAACAACATTACTACATAACAATTCCTTTGTCACATGCCCACAAGACAAAGCTATTGCACTTAACACACAATTCCAAACTGTATTTACCATTGAACAAGCAGACTTACCTGACATGCCACAATCACCATATGTAGCCATACCTCCCCCTGCTATACACACCCAAGGAATTGAGAAACTATTATTACACTGGCCTGCGTTTCAAAACTTTTTTTCAAAGGTCAAGGGTTTTCCAACTGATTTAGGATCCTTTTTGCGTGCTGAATTCAAAAATATCCTTCATTTTCTTTGGTCAGGTCTGGTTTCTAAGATACACTTGATTTTGATTACAGCATATTTTTCCCAAATGGCGTTATCATCCAAGCGTATATGGGCTTTGTTTTTGCCCCAGTTGGTCATGGGTTACCTTAAATAACTAGTTATTCTTTCTCTTTTCAGGTCTAGTTGTGCAGTACGATGGATTGGAATTGTAAGAACCATCCTAACAAATTTTGTTTCATCTGTGGACATGTGGTTCTTCCAGACAGTCAAGCGAAAATCACAGATTTTGTGAAAAAGGCTTATTACGCTTATTTTGGTATCAAACTAGGGGACCAGGATAAGGCATTTGCTCCCCATTTCTGCTGCAAAACATGTGTGGAGAACTTACAGGATTTGTAGGAATAGGAAAAGAAAGAGTATGCCATTTGGTGTTGCAATGGTGTAGAGGCAAGGGAAAGATCACATTACCTACCGACTGCTTCTTCTGCATGACATTTAAAAGGCATCAATCACAAGAACAAGCACCTTGTTCAATACCCTGATGTTCCTTCTGCCATAAAGCCAATCCCCCATGGACCAGATGTTTCTGTTCCTGAGCCGGATATCATCATGGAATCTAGTTCTGATTCCGAATCTACTGACATGACTGATACAGGTGAGTGTGGTGCATACGAGCCAGAAGAGGATGACCGATTGGTGCCATTGACCCAAGCCGAACTCAATGACTTGAAACGAGACCTGAATCTATCTAAGGAATCTGCCCAGCTGCTGGGTTCTCGTCTTCGAGAGAAACATCTACTTTCCCCAGGAACAACGTTCTATTGGTATCGGGAACGCGAGAGTGAATTCAGAAAATTCTTTAAAGTAGATGTTTCCAGTCAACATCAGGTATAACTTATTCTCAGAAAATCTCCAACCAATAGAAGAGCATGTCATACTATACCATCGGGTACAATGGAACAGGTTTAGAAGTGTACGTCTCAGAAAACTGAATAGATACACTTGTTCATGAGGCTCAATCAGATTTGATCCAATTCTTTTAATCCCATTCATATAAGAAGGTTCTCAGGAGTAGTGACACCCAAATACCTGTAAAGCTCTCTCAGAAATCAAACTTTCACAGACATCAGAATCAACAAGCATATCAAAAATTAAATTGCTTGGACTATTACAAATTTGACCATAGACTGTTAGTCTATTGAATTCAGAAGAAAAAGAATTGATTGGCAAAATATCACCAGATAGAATTTCAGAAGGCAGATCAGGACAAACACGAATTTCATCATCTATTGGCTCAGGTGAGTATTCAAGTCTGGATTCTTGGGGTAGAGCATGAATTTCTGCTCCCACAATAATCTCATTCAGAGCAAGGTTAGGTTCAGAAACAAAGGCCTGATTATTTTCTGGATTTATTAATTCATTTGACTCTGAGAAACAGCCTTCATCCTTGGAGGATCCTATTTTAAAGCAGGCCTAGTTCTGAAATTATTCCCCAATGATCCTGGGTCATTTCCAGAAGCAGGGCCAGCAGACAAATTCAGATTAGCTGTCCCCCAAAGAGTTATGAGGTAAGGGACAATCCCTTACCCAATGTCCAGATTGTTGGCATCAAAAACAGAGATGGTTGGCTCAGGAACACTAATCAATCTGATGTCCAATTTTCTTACAAACCTGCAACAGGGTGGTTGGGAGGTAATTTGGTTTGCCAAGCATGCAGATCATAGTCTACCAGGTTGCAGTGAGTTTTGGATATACGAGGGGCGGTCAATAAGTTTTGCGAATCAGTAGGAAAAACAGAGGAAGGGGGATGGCAGTTTGCGAGGGTGTTAGGACAAGTTATGACAAGTCAGGACCTGCAGCCGCACACTCCTGCCTCATCTATTTAAGAAGCAGTAGCTAATCGCAGATCGTCGGTTACAAATTTTTCAACAATGGAGAAGGTTGAGCACCGCACAGTGATCAAACTTTTGACCAAGGAAGGCAAGAATGCAAAAGAGATCCATGAACGCATGGTTGCAGTGTACACTGACACCGCCCCTTCCTATGCAACCATTGCTCGCTGGAATAGGGAGTTCCGCCATGGTCGTGAGTCCCTTGAAGATGACCCTCGTCCCGGATGCCCGTTAGACATGACCAACAAGGACAATGTGGCCCGTGTGGAGAGGAGGATCCTCGAAAATCGACGGGTGAAGTTTGAAGAAATCGAGCAAAAACTTGGAATATCACATGGAAGTGTTATCAACATCATCCACAAAAATTTGGCCAAGCCTAAGGTCTCTGCACATTGAGTCCCTAGAAACCTCACACACCATGATCGACGTCAAAGTCCCAAGGCCAGAATTGCACAAGCTGCCCTGCGCCAGTGGGGATTTGAGGAGCTCAACCACATCCCCTACAGTCCAGATCTGGCCCCTAGCAACTACTTTTTATTCCACCAGCTCAAGGCTGCACTGCGTGGACGCCGGTTTGGGGCTGATGAAGATGTCCAGCTCGCTGTCCAGGAGTGGATTGAACAGCAGTCAGGAGATTTCTGGTTGTCCGGAATTCAAAACCTCAGGGACAAGTGGCACAAGTGCATTGAAGTCGAGGGTAGTTATATTGAAAAATAATAAAACAGGTTTCCTCATATCTCGTTTCCTTATATCCGAATTGCAAAACTTATTGACTGCCCCTCGTAACTTCCAGAATCTCTAGTGTTATTCAGAGGGGGTTGATTTTGAGAAGTGAAGTGAGTATTTCTACACTGCCTCTGATTACTAATTTGCTGAGGTTGTGGAAGGGATCAGGTTTAGCAGTACTCTGAAGGACAGAAAAATAACTGTCATGAGATGGAAGTAACACCTTGCTCAGTTCAACCAGAGGGTGGGACAGAACATTGTGTGACCCAGGTTCTAATCTTTGTCCTGATGGCCACTCTTGTCTGACATAATGCTGGTCATCAGCCCGACTATCCCACAAACACAAAAAGCATGGATACTTTGTGTACCCACCTTGAAGTTCTAGGATGAGTCCAACAACTTTAAGATCTCCACTAATCAACCATTTATGTTCCTGGTAATTGAGAGCAGACAGCAGACGTTCCATGCTGTAGTGGGATTCTTTCATTTCAGCCGAGTGTCCAACAGGGATTGATGAAACCTTATTTCCATTATTCCGAAGAACTGCCTTGAGACTTCTGTTAGACGAGTCAATAAAAAGTCTCCATTCCCTGGCAACATACTTCATACCCATTAATTTCATCAGTTCATCAATATTGTTAACTATCTCCTTGAGAAAGAAATCTTGGCTGTTCAGGCCCAGGATCGTCTCTCATTCCATGAGGCTAAGAACTTGGTCCTGTTGCGCCTGGCTCTGCCTGGGATGTCTTACGCCTCAATGCTAAGAAAGACACCCTCTGCTCCTGGCCCATCCTGGTGAACGAGCATGGTTGTTTCTGCACCCATTCAGAGCCCTTCTGCAGGTTCTACTCAACCCGGGTGCTCCCCTGGTAAAGCTAGTGGCACAAAGGGTTCACACCCACCCCTGGCTAAAACCAGGGCTCCCCTCCCTCCCCCCAGCATGACCGTTTCCCTTAAGGTGAAACGGCCACACGCCTCTGGAAGTTGGTTGCTAGACCATCTTCTGGGGTTCCTAAATCTGCCCCCCAAAAGGAGGACAGCAATAAAGGAGCTTTGCCTCCTTCGCCCACAGCCAGTGGCGAGTGAGGTGGCTTGGGTATGGTAGATCCTCCAAAAGATGGGCACCTGCATTTACCCCGAGCTAGGCTCTGATGGCATATTTCTTCAATGGAATTGCTGCGGACTCCGGGCAAACTAGGAGGAGCTGTGGAGGCTCGTCTCGTCCCATTCCCCATTAGCTATTATTCTGCAGGAGACCAGGCTAGGCACATGCACCCTGCCCACCGGGCTGGGGGATGCGCGGTTTACATGCGGCATGATGTCTCCGTTCTTCCTTTCACTTTAGATACCTCCTTTCAGGCAGTGGCTGTGCAGCTTCACCTGGATAGGAGGTATACTGTTATTTCGTGGGGGACTTCCGCCGCGTCGTGGCACGGTTGCTGATTCCCTTTCTTGTGCTTCGAGATCTAAATGGCAGACATCCTCTCTGGGGAGACTATTCAATAAATCCCAGGAGACAAGTCCTTGCCAATCTGATCGAGGAGCTTGAGATAGGTGTCCTAAATGTCAATGAGTTTATGCATCACTGCCCGAGAACCGCTTCATTTTCTTGCCTTAATCTATCTCTGTGCTCTCTGGATGCACAGCCTGATTTTGATTGGGGGGTGGTCAATGACCTCCATTGTAGTGATCACATTCCCATTCAAATATCATTTTCTGGGCGGCTGCCGCCTGAGAGCCCACCTCGATGGTGCTTGGCGTGGGTGCGGTGGCGTGCATCTCAAGAAGTGACTGAATTCTCTATCTCAGTCGAGGAGTTTAGGTCGGTAGATGAGGCCGTTGAGTTCTTCTCCGGCAACCTCATCGCCGCGGGCCTGACTATTCCCAGACGTCTGGTCGTTTTGCACGCCGACCACTCCCGTGGTGGTCGGCCGTGTGTGAGACGGCCCTCAAACAGAAGCGTTATTCCTACATCCACTATTAGCGCCGCCCGAACGATTTCACTGTCGGTGAATTACGACAGGCTAGGTCTAGGTTCTGGTATATTTCGAAGCACGCCCGCCGCTCTTCTTGTCGGGCATACGTGTCTTCACTTAACGGGAAGATCCCTCTAGCAGAGGTGTGGAAGCGAGTCAAAAGGATTCGGGGCAAGTTCTCGCAGGACTTCCCTCCGGCTCTCCAGGAGAATGGGACCGCAATCTCGGACCCCGTGTCCGTGGCGGAATCCTTTGCGACCGCTTTCTACGCATTCTCTAGCCGGGATGCTGCTCCGCCAGCATTCAATGCACGTTGTCATGTCGCGGAAGGCCGCCGATTGGATTTTACCTCCAGCGAAGGAAAACTCTTCAACAACAGGTTTACTGTGAGTGAGTTGCGCTCCGCTCTCGCTTCGTGCGCGGACACCGCCCTTGGTCCGGACGATGTCCCGTACGCCATGCTTCGACACCTGGGTGAGTGAGGTATGGCCTTTATGTTAGATTTATTCAACAAGATCTGGGTAGAGGGTAACCTCCCATGTTCCTGGTGAATCGCTACTGTGCTACCATTTCGCAAACCGGGGAGAGATCATTCTCCCATGGCCGGTTTCCGCCCAATTTCTCTAACCTCCTGCGTCTGCAAGTTAATGGAGAAATTGGTAAATGTTAGACTAGCCTTTTTCCTGGACAGCGGAGGCCATCTGTCTTCTGCACAGTGCGGTTTCCGTAAGTTCCACCCCACGTCGGATGCTCTGCTCCGACTGGAAAATGCCGTCTGCGAGGCTTTCCTTCGTAGACAGCACTACGCCACGGTATTTTTCGATCTGGAGAAGGCCTATGATACCGCATGGCGATACGGTATCATGGAGACTCTCCACACGATGGAGGCGAGGGGACGCCTCCCAATGTTTATATCTGAAAGGAGCAGGAAGAGGGTGTCCCGCAGGGAAGTTTCCTCAGTGTCACACTCTTTGCCCTGAGCATCAACGGCATCACCTCGGTGCTGCCGGAAGATGTTTTCGTTACGCTCTACGTGGACGACCTTTCAATCTCTTTTGGCGCGGCCCAGATGCCAACTCTAGAGCGTCGACTCCTACAGGCATTGAACCGCGTCTCTCGCTATGCCGAAGCGCACAGGTTTCGGTTTTCTTTGGCCAAGACTAAGGTGGTGCACTTCTGCCGCCATCCACGGCTCCACCCCGCCCCAGATTTGTTTCTTAATGGGGTGCGCCTGGAAGTGGTGGAATCGCACCGTTTCCCTGGTTTTGTATTTGACCGACGCCTCACCTGGGACGTTCATATTCGCAGCCTTAGGGTCTCTTGTACCCCCGCCATGGATATTCTTCTTTCTATGACGTTCAGCGCATGGGGCGAGGATAGGGCTACTGCCTTACTTTTGTATCGATCCTTTGTCTATTCGAAGCTCGACTACCAATGTGAGTTTTATGCATCCGCAGCCGAACGTCTATTGCCGAAGTTGGACTCGATCCACCACACCGGCCTTCGCTTGGCGACCGGTGCCTTCCGCACTTCCCTGTGATAGTCTGCTTCTCGATGCTGGAGAGATGCCACTATCTATGCGCCGTGCACAGTGCATTACTCTCTGTACGCATCAGTGCAGCGTCTCCCTTTGTCGCCAACGGATCTCAAAGCATCCGTAGTGATCTCGATGGTGCCTATGCCGCCGAGAGACGCAAGTCTCCGTATACACCGTGCTGTATATGGATGGCTCCAAGTCCGACGAGTGGGTCGGTTTCCACGCTGTATCGCCTCTGTTTGAAGTCAGCGGGACTCTACCGGGCGCTGCGTCTGTCTTCACGGCTGAGATGGTGGCAATACACCACTCGGTACGGGAGATTACGCGACGTGCCCGGTTCGGAGACCGGATTGTTATTTATAGCGACTCACAAAGCGCCCTGAGTGCTCTCGGGGCATTGGAATCTCCGCACCCTCTGGTTCGCGATATCCGTGATCCTACGGTTTCAATGAGCCTGGTGGATGTCGAGATTATCTTCTGCTGGTTTCCTGGGCATGTAGGAATTGCGGGGAATGAGCGCGCCGAGGAGGGCGCTAAAGAGTCCGCGAGGACTCTGTGACCGGACCAGCGTTTCGCTCTTCCATACACAGACTCCATGGCAGGAATACGGTCAGCTCTTCGGACTGCTTAACAAAGAAGATGGGAGAAGGTCCAGGGGAACTTAAAGTTGCGTGCAATTGCGCCGTGACTGTCCCATGGACCTATTCCTCAATGCCGCGACGGCTTCAGGTCGCTTTCTGTCGTCTCCGAATCGGGCACACTCGTGTGACGCATCGCCATTTGATGGAGCACTCGCCTGCTCCCTATTGTGACCCCCAAACTGTTTGGTGCATTCTTGTCGAATGTCCCAGTCTGGGTGATCTTCACACCCATTACCTGTCCCAGTACCGGGATGGGCTGGGTCGCTACCGCCTGTCCCTTGTACTCGGGACGGGTTTGTGTACACCGACCTGTAGACTTGTTGGAGGAGGCCGGCCTTCTCCCCCTTATTTAATATTTGACTATGGATCACGTGCTTCTTCACCGGGGGAGGGTGGGCCTTCCCCCGTCGATGGAGCTCGCTTTATATTTTTTCAATTTGTTTGTGTTTTTCTTTTATTTAGCTTTTAATATAGCCTAGATTTAGGCTAGGATGAGTACGGCGACCTATGCCCTAGTATGCAGTTGACAGATGAGATATTAAAAAAAACAAAACAAGGACTGTATTTACACCTCAGCCAAGAAATCTTTTGAACAACTCCCCAATCATCTTATGTTCTTCTGACCAAATCTGAGTGGCAACATCGTTCTCCTGTATAATGGGAGGGGGTCGTGCAGGAACATTCCCATAATCCTTTTTACCTGCTTCCACAACTCTGGCAGAAAGGTCTTGCCATTAAGTGAAGACACATATGCCTACCATTAAGAGCGGCATGTGTGCTTAGAAAAATACCAAAACTAGCCTTCATGCAGTGAGATTCACTGACAAAAAAATCTCACCCTTTTTTCATTGGCCGTTTGCTGTTTTTTGGCATAAGTGAATTTTGTTGCGCAAAGGTTAGTTTTAGTATTTTTCTAAGCACAATGTACTTGAATAAATTTCACTCATCCCTCTCTTGTTTATTACCACTGCATGGTGTTATTTCAATTAACACTTTTCATTTTGATTATCTTTATGGTGTGTTGTTTTTTGTTTTTCCTTATTATATTTGTTCTTATTGATATTTCTATTTATACTTGCTATTTTACTCTCCCTCTCTATGCAGGTCTATATTTGCCCTGACTGTTATGCATTGGTCAAGTTTGTGCATACCCCCACCCCCCTCCCTTGAGACTACCCATTTGAAAATCAAAATTTGGGTTGTTAAATCGCACCCCACATTATAATTCTTGGGTTAAAACAAAATTCAAGCTCATATCTTATAGATTTTTTTTATTAGTTCTTTTTAGGATGGTGGATTGTGATAGATGCAGCTGCTGTTTATCCAGCAAATAAAGATCTTGTTCACGCTTACCATGCTGTTGGAGTTGTAGCCACATTAGCAATGTTCATGTAAGTCATGTTTTTCATTATGCTTTGTTGAAATTGCTTAAACTTTTAGAGGGGGGATAGAATGAATCTATTATCTATTTATTTTTAGTTGGATTCAATACTTTTCAGGTTAAACGTTGTAAATACTGATCATCTTGAAAGTGATGGCATGACAGATGGCTGCCTCGGTGGGATGGGGATCAAGATTTGGTTTGTCCTTGGATTGCTGCTCAGCTTTGGCTCTATTATCGGAGCTTCGTGGATACTCTTTGGAGGATATGTTGTACAGAGTGAGTCACTTGAAAATTGATATAACAAATAAGGCGACGTTTTTGTTGCAGAACTGGGTTAGGTTATGAATAATTGATTTTTATTTCATTGTGAATTCTTTCTATATTTTTTATAATTCTTATTATGGTTCTTACTAGATGTTGTTAATTGTGCTTGGTTGTTTTGATAGTTTGTCTACTCTATGAATATTTGAGATAGGTAACCTATATCTTCATTGTTGGGGCTCAAGGATCGGTAACAAAAGGCCCAGTACTTCTGCTTCAGTACAATTCTTGCATTAATATTGTTGGAAAAGGTCATTCAGACCTGGACCATAGAGACTGAGTGGAGCAGGTTCAAAAGATAGAAAGCTAAATAATGCAAGTTCAGGTTCAAGAATGCCATGAAAAGTACCATACCATGTATATTGAGAGATGAAGCTTGCACTTTTCAAGGCTCACTAAAGAGAACTACATAATTTTAGGATGTTGCTTTCATTTTAGCAATTTTAAGTCTGCATTGATTACTCGTGTATTTTTATTTTTCTCAACAGAATACAGTCCAGTTTGGCCTGGTATTGCAGTGTTCCTCCAGAATTTGCTCATATTCCTCAGCTCACTACTTTATAAATTTGGAAGAGGACGTGAAGACTAAATAAAAAAAGTTTCTTATTGGATATATCTTTTTACCATTTGTAATTACTAAATTAGATTTAACTTTTTCATCTCTTGGGCTTATACCAAATAAATATTCTTTTTTTATTTTGTTCTTAATATTAAAGTATTTATTGTAGTGAGATTCTAATATTTCTTATTCTCTTGAGATTCGTGGATGCTAATTGCTGGCTATAAAATATATTTTGTGGAATTTAGGAGGCAATAACAAGTGGCTTCGTTCTTTACTTCCAAATTGTGTCTTTTGTAATAACCACAATCTTAAAGCACACTGAAGCTGAACACATTTAGCTTAGAACTTAATTTTTTCTTTGCTACGGAAATTTGAATTTAATTCTTTTGAGGGTTCAGCGGGTTGTTTGATGACCACCCGGAACACTGAATGGATATTTGCTTGACAATTAGTACTGTCTGATCACAATTTTGAAGTTCAAATACTTGGCCCCCTAAATGGATTGTTTCACGAGAGTAATTAGAAGATCCTATGGTCGCCCATATGGACTTGATTCCCCCAAACTCAAGTCCATCATCTTGGTCCTACTCATCTATAGGGTTTTTGTAGCATTTTAAGTTATTATTTTCTTTTTCCATCCATTTTACTACCTTTATTTCACTATTTTCTGACCCATTCTTGACATTTGCCCATGGAACCCCTGTCCTTTTGTGTCTGATGCATTTTCTTTTAATTTTTTAAGTTTGGTGGATGTCCTTACGATATTTGGTCATATTCACTTTTATTTCCATGCCTTTCTATTTTCCCACAGGTCTGGTACATGCTGCGAGGGTATTTATTTTCTAAGTAAAAACTATTTTGCTAAATTCCATTTCATTCAATTGTAACAAATGACAACAGTCTCCACATTTGTATGTCTGCATTCGGGATTCTTGTAAATTGGTGTATGTGTATAATGGCCTAGAACATCATTACAATTTTTGTAATATTATCTTGAAACATGGCAAGTCATCAGTCAATATTGATTCATTACAGAAGGTATATGACCAGCGAGTGTTGAAAAAAAAATGAATTTGGGCTTTGAGGTAATTATTTTTTTAATTACTGTTCTTTTCTATAGCTCCCCTCTACCAAGAAACTCTGGCTTGGTATTGACTAAAAGCTTTTGCCCTTAAAGGTACATTTAAATTGACCAAAATTTAAATCAACTCACTTAATTAGACTGATGTTCTTACAGTTTAGAAAGATAAGTTGATGCTGATGGTCTTTCATAATTGTATTTATTTTTTGTTCGTATTCAAAGTTTTGTATAATTTATTGCTAAACCTGGTTTTACTTTCCGGAATTTTGAGTTTGGATGGGTAAATTTCTACGAAATGCAACTCTAATGCAATTTCAGTTTATTTTTCATTTCCAAAGTGACAAACTTAAAGATTTAATTAAGTTTGAAAGCTTAGCCTTTTCTAATAAATTTTATTTAGTTTTAAGTGTTTTCATTCAAAATTCTAAGCTTCATCTGTAACCACCTTCCAACAAAATGGGGTCAGTGGGCATCATCACTACTAAAAGGTTTCCACCTCTTAACCTCCTATCAAGAAAACTCCTCATTTATTTTCATGGCGATGGGAGGCTTTATCCTATCTCGTCCAAGGGTTCATCTCATTTTTATAATTGGATCTGAAATCTTGTTAGGCTGAAAGTAAAAAAATTCAACTTCATCCAGTTTCTCACAAAGTGTGGTTGGCGTTCTTCAACGACACTAAGAACTACTTACTACCTGCCTCTTTCCCCTCTTATGTTCTAATTAGCCCAAAGTCAGCCATCATTTTCAGACCAAATGACCATGGCGATCGATACGATGTGATTTAGCATCTCGACTAGTCACGGTTCATTCCTAAGTACGAATCCCCTCGACAGGTCCACTCCACTCCCTCAGTTGGTCAAACCCTCATTTACATAACCCACCTTTTATATGGTCTCCCAACTCTTCTAAAACCCTCACACTCGTCAAGTGAGAGCTAAGTTCTGGTATGTTTCGAAGCACGCCTGCCGCTCTTCTTTTCGTTTAACCGGAAAACCCCTCTTGCAACCGTGCGGTGGATTCTCACGGAGCTCTGACTTCCTGGATGAGTCCAAAGCGAGTGTTCTCCGTACTCTATCCTGGATGCTGCTTTAGTGAACTCGCTGAAGACCGACGACTGGACTTCACCTTTAGAGGCGGGAACCCTTCATCAACCTGTTCATGGATTGTGCGAACGATATCCCTTGGCTGAGTTGTGCACGGGCTCCTCCCCACTTTCTTTGGGAGGGCCATTGGGCAACGCAGTTGCATTATCGAGTTCCGCACTCCACAAACTCCCCCACCCCACCCCCTAAATAATATAATAGTGTATTGAGAAAAATGAACAAACAACTACTTCGCAGAATTTTTTGACTTCTTGATCTCGTTCAGGTTTTTCTCGCGTTAGATCAAAACTTTAATATTTTTGATGTCAATGATGATTTTGGTGAAACGCGCCACATATGGTGCCGTAACGATGGAGCCCTGGTAGTGGAGCTCTCCTACCCCTAACGATTCTATCCAAGCCCTCGAGACTTACTCGCTCTCAGATTACTGTCTCCTCTAGCCCAATCTTCAACACTAAAGGGTGTTTTCCTTTCTAACGAACTTATTGACTATGCTTCAGTCAAAGCTGGCTTGCGAGCAGATCATTGACATCAATAGACAACAGAGAACCATTGTTGGGAATCGGGTGAACACCAACGATTTTTCCCATCGCATATAAAGGCGAGTTACTTACAGATACCAGCCAAACCCTATACATCTAATCCAAGGCGCTGCTTTAATTGCCATATGTTTGGTTATGTGAGCATTGCCTACAGCTGCCCCTATGAATGCGGGGATTGTGCGCATGCCTAGCATGGTCATTCCTGCTACCATCCTTGGAGAGTCCCATAGTGCATCTTCAAAATGTCCCCTATTTCTCTTTGAAAAGGTTTCGTTGTGCTTCGGCTAAGGTGGATATGCGGGAGGCCTCTCGAATGGTCCGGGAGAAATTCGCCTCCGATGTCCTGTGTCGCTAGAGCAGCATTCCAGATAGAGTACGGAGAATGGTCGCCTTTGACTCACCCAGGGACTCAGAGCTCTGCGAGAATCCACCGCACGGTTGCAAGAGGAGTTTTCACACACGCCCAACTATCCCATATATTGCCTCCCGGGATGCAGCACCACCACCCTCTGCTGTATCACCTTCGTCTCCTATCTCGCCCATGTTTGGTCTCTAGTATACCGCCTTAGTCTCCTCCGCTTATTGTCCCCGCACCGGGCGAGTGTGTGTAATCTCCGGAGACGGCGCCATTCAAGCCTATATTTAATCTATCGAGGTGCTCCGCTATAACATAGTCTTGGCTGACACATCTAGCCCACCCCAAAAGGGGCACAGCAATTTGCTTTCCTGGCCGCCGTGATGACGGGACTGAGCACCCCGTCTGGCCCCAGCTTAGCCTTTTCTGACACCCTGTCTTCTTACCCTACTTCCTCACTTTCTCAACCTCTCGCACAACTTTCTCTGTTCGAGCTCTAATTTCACAAGATAGACACCAACCAGCTTCCTCTCATACAACCATCCAGGATCGGAGGGGGAAAGGGACAACGCCTCCTCACCCCTGAACTCCGAATTAGGGGTGGAGTTTTTAACAACCTAACTCACCTTCCTCACATACCCCTTCTCTCTTTTCATGGACTATTAATTTTACGCCGAACCTAAGGTGGTCTGCCCTTTAAGGACTCATACCCCGTAATTAAGGCGTATATCTTTCGTTTGTGAGGTTGCGAATTTGGCACACGCGCCTCACTCATGGCTATGTAGTTTCGGGTGGAGGCCGGGTTGCCTCTGGTTGTCCCTTTTGCGTTGGCGAGTTGTCCCCGCCTTGCTTCTCTGAAATTCTGGCGTCCCCCTCCCTCCTCGACTTCGCTTTTTTTTTTAGCAGAGGACTCGCTTCAGTCGCTCCCCCCCCCCACTACATTTTTATCGCCAAGTGCTGTTTTATCCCTTTTGTAAGTTGTCTTTTCATTTTTGCCTTTTGATTTATTGTTTTATATTGTACTCTCCCGTGCAGCTGGCGCATCTTATTGATTTCTTGCCCCAACCGCCCTCGTTTTTAGAAAGTGTGTCGTGTGCCTGTAATTTAAGTGTTTCTGTGTGTTGTGCTGTCTTCTTTTAGTCCTTTGCTTTTCCCCGTTTTTATTTTGTTTTTCCACGCCCCTTGACCTTTTCCGGGCGACCCCGTTTTTATCAGTGCTGCCATTGAATCCATTAGGACTGGGTGGCTGGCTGTCTTCTTGTTTACCATAAATAAATAAATAAACCTAAGGTCGAGCCGCGATGCTGATGGGCTGCCTGGCCACTAGGCAGGAGGAGTGACCTCAAAAGGCGGCAAGTGGCTTTGTCGGCCCAGTAATCACCCATGGAAGCACAGGTTACTGCGTTTGGGTGATTAGTGTTTGCGTCCCGTGCTTAAAAAGGGATTACCATGCCCAATGGTGGAAATAAAAAAGAAACCCACTCTTTCCTCTTACTACCCTCGGGCAGTTCCAAAGGACCCTACAAATCTCTTCTACCGGAAGGAGGCTTACTCCTCTCCGAGGCCTAGGGGTGTCCAGCGGCTGTCCCTTCTTTGCATTCAAAGGAGACTCCCAAGAAAGCACGCAGCCGTCCAATATTGACCACTCCCGGTGGGAGGCTCGAGTGAGCCAACCCCCTTAAGGAGGCAAGGGATAGCAGGGCCCGTCGGTCCGTACCCCCTAACGTCCTGCACTCATGTATTGTGTATATAGGGGGCTAGCGTACCTGCCCCGATGGAAGAAGGGAGAAAAGGTATCGAATACGATCTTTGATGTCTGGGGGGGGATGCAAACGGAGCCCCTTCCCCTGAGATGGACATCGTCTTGAGGTGACCCATCCCCAGACTGTAGGATCTTCGATGGTGTTGAACCCAGGCTCACTGCCGAACACAGAACCCGAGTCCGCCCTTGTGCAAGCCTCTCATCAGACGGTTCGGGACCCCGAGACCTCACAAGGAGAAGAAGGATCTCTTCCCACAGATGGTGACCATGTTACATCCAAGACCTTCTCCATTTGAAAGAAGGATCTTTCTGGCCTAGGGACTCCATGCGGTGGATGAGAGAAGCTGGTTTAAGCCCCATCCTCCTCCTCTAAAAAGAAAATGAACAGGAAAAAGACCAAAAGAAACAGTGCTCCTCTTCCTCCGCGGAAGCCATGGGGATGGACGAGTACGCTGTCGTTTCGGTAAGCGACCAAGCCAAGATCGGCACATCTGCCCCTGGTGCTTTCCCGGGTGGAGAGTCCCTGACAAAGAACAAAATTGCAAGTGCAAAGAGCGGAGCCTCGATTACGTCGGTGCCTGTCATTCACAGACTACCTGGCGTTTTCGAACCCGCTGGTTTCAAACGCTTTCTCGTTTTTAGCTCCACTTATGGTAGCATGTTACCAAGGGCAGCATGATCCATCAATGGACAGCACTAGCTAACGTGATTAGTAGAGAGCCGAAGGTGACCCGTTTCTTGGACGGGAGACTTTTGACAAATGCTTCGAGTCCCTCTGAGGCGGCCATGATTAGTGCCCTTCGAACACTTGATGGCACGCCGCACTCTACCATGAACTTCCTGAAATGAGCGGTTTATGCGAGGGAACTCGTTGACTTTTCCATAGATGACATCACCTTAGAGCTGGTTGACCATGGAGCGGTCAAGGTCGAATGTGTGATGAGAAAACATGCAGAGGCCTCGAGACCCACCAATACAGTCTTCGTAACGTTCGATTGGGACAGGCTCCCTGAGTCGGTGCGTGCGGGTTGTCATCGCTACCTGTTTACGGCGACTTATGCCTAAGTTGGCAGTCGCCAGATAGCTTCCCTAAAAAAAAAAGAAAAAGAAAAGTCATTGCTACCGCGTGTTACTACTGCCACCGCCTAGGCCATACGAATCGCTCCTGAAGACGTGCAAAGTTGCTCCAAGGCCGTACACGATAAGTCCAAATCGTGTGTGTCCATTGCGGAGACCTGTACCCCGCTTCTTCGAAGCAATGTGGTGCGTATCTCCTTGAGAAAGAAATCCTGGCTATTCAGCCCCCGGATCGTCTCTCATTTTGCGGGGCTAAAGACTTGGTCCTGGACCGCCCGGCACTGCCTGGGACGTCCTATGCCTCAATGTTAAGAAAGACACCTTCTGGTCCTGGCCCATCCAGGCCTCCGAGCACGGTCGTTTCCGTGCCAATTAGGAACACTTCTGCGACTCCTACCCATCCGGGTACAGTTGGCGGCACAAAGGGTTCACACCCAGCGACTCTTAAATCCATGGCTTCTCCCATTTTCCTCAGCGTGGCAGTTTCCCCGTAAGGCGAAACGGCCACGCGCCTCCACAAAGTCGTTAGACTCGCAGTTGGTAACACACGTGAAGTTGGTCGTGAGGCCATCTTCAGGGGTTCTTAAAGCTTGCCCCACGAAAGAAGGACATCAATAGAGGAGCTTTGGTTCCTACGCCTACACCCAGTGCTAGGCTGGGTGACTCGAAAGCGGTGGATCTTCCAAATCAAGGACCCCCGCTTGGCTAAGGTTTCGAGCCGACAGCGAATTGTCCCAGCAACAACTCCAGGAAGCGTACGGCCATTCCCGTGAGGGTCCTCTCATCGAAGTGGCCCTCGCATCTCCTCCGAGCTAGGCCTGTATGCGATATTCCTTCAATGGAATTGCCGCGGACTCTAGGCCACCTGTGGGGAGCTGCGGAGCATCGTCTCCTCCCGTTTTCCCTTAGCTATGTTTTTGCTGAAGACCATGCTGGGCGCGTGATCCCTGCCCACCCTCCGGGGTACTGATGACTTTCGATCCCACCACCACAGAATGGTAGCCGGGCAGAAAGATGCGTCATTTACACCCGGCATGATGTCTTCGTTCTTTTCTTTGCTGTAGATAATCCTTTCAGGCAGTAGCTATGTAGCTGCACTTAAAGGCATACTAATTTTTCCTGCGTACATTTCACCGTCAGCTGACATCGACAGGGAAGGGGGGACTTCCGCCGTGTCGTGGCACGGTTGCCGAGGCCCTATCTCTTGCTCGGAGATCTAAACGGTAGACACCCCCTGGGTCAAGTCTTTGCCGACCTGATCGATGAGCTTGAGATGGGTGTCCTAAATGTGGATGAGTTTATGCATCACTGCCCGAGAACCGCTTCATTTTCCTGCCTCGATCTATCTTTGTGCTCTCTGGATGCATAGCCCGATTTTGACTGGGGATTGGTCGATGACCTCCATGGTAGTGATTACTTTCCCATTCAAATATCATTTTCTAGGCCTCTGCCGTCTGAGATCCTACCCCGGTGGCGCTTGGCGCGGGAGCGGTGGTCAGCATTTCAGGAAATGACTAATTTCTCTGTCACTCGAGGAGATTAGTTCGATGGATGAGGCTGTTGAGTTCTTCGGCAACCTATTTGCCATGGGCCTAACTACTATTCCTAGAATGTCTGGCCGTTTTGCATGCCGACCGCTTCCTTGTTGGTCAGCCGAGTGTGAGATGGCCCTCAAACAGAAGCGCTATGCCTACATGCGTTATAAGCGCCGCCCGAACGTCTTCACTGTCGGTGAATTTCGTCGAGCTAGGGTTAGGTTCCGGTATAATTCGAAGCACGCCGCCTCTCTTCCTGCAGGGCATACGTGTTTTCACTTAACGAAAAGACCCTTCTTGCAGAGGTGTGGAAGCTAGCCTAAA
The DNA here is from genome assembly GCA_963969495.1 of Ceratothoa steindachneri. Taxonomy (NCBI): domain Eukaryota; kingdom Metazoa; phylum Arthropoda; class Malacostraca; order Isopoda; family Cymothoidae; genus Ceratothoa; species Ceratothoa steindachneri. The sequence goes on from OZ018329.1 coordinate 3,642,876, forward strand.
GGATTCTGAACAAGTTCTCGCAGGACCACCCTCCCGTTCCATGGCGGTGTCCTTCGCGACCGCTTTCTCCTCATTCTTTAGCCGGGATGCTGCCCTGCCAGCATTCATTGCGCGTCGTGATATCGCGGAAGGTGGCCAATTTGAATTTTCTTCCAGAGTCGACAACACTTCAACCACAGGTTTACATTGAGTGAGTTGCGTTCCGCTCTTGCTTCATGCGCGGACACCGCCCCTGGTCCGGATGATGTCTCGTACGCCATGCTTAGACACTTGAGTGAGCGAAGTATTGCTTTTCTGTTAAATTTTTTCAATAGGATCTGGGTAGAGGATATCTTCCCAGACTCCTGGCGATTCACGACTGTGCTCGCTTTTCGGAAACCGGTAGGATATCACTCTACCCCGGTCGGTGTGCGCCCAATCTTTCTAACCTTCTTCCTGTGTAAGTAGATAGACATATTGGTAAATGTTAGATTAACCTTTTTATTCTGGACAGCGGAAGCCACCTGTCTTCTGGACAGAGCGGCTTCCGCAAGTCCTGCTCCACTTCGGGTGATTTACTCCGACTAGAGAATGCCGCCCGCGAGTCCTTCCTTCGTCCACATCACTACGCCACGGGTTTTTTTTCGATCTGGAGAATTTAAATGATAGCGTCGATTTCGCATAAGGGAGGAAGTGGGGGGAGTCATATCCAGCCCAATGGAGCAGGAAGTGTCCTCAGTGTCACACTCTTTAAATTGAGCATCAACGGCATCACCTCGGTCGGTGATATCGCTACGCTCTACGTGTAAGACCTTTTGATCACTTTTGGCGCGCCCCAAAGGCCAACTCTGCAGCGTCGACTCCAACTGGCATTGAACCGTGTCTCTCGCTATGCCGGAGCGCACAGGCTTTGGTTTTACTTGGCCAAGACTTAAGGTGTTGCACTTCTGCAGCCATCCACGGTTCCACCCTGATCCAGACTTGTTTCGAAGTGGGACTCGCCTGGAAGTAGTGGACTCGCACCGTTTCCCTGGTCTTTTATGTCACCGACGCCTCACCTGGGAGGCTTATATTCGCAACCTTAGGGCCTGTTGTACCCGCGCTATGGATATTCTTCTTTCAGTGACCTTCAGCACCTGGGGTGTCTTACTTTTTTATCGATCCTTTTGTTCAAAGCTCGACTACGGATGCGAGTTTTATGCATCAGCAGCTGAGCGTGTATTGTGGAAGGTGGACTCGATCCATCACACAGGTTTTCGCCTGGCGACCGGTGCCTTCTGCACGTCCCCGTTGAGAGCCTACTTGTCGATGCTGCGCACGTTACCTGTCCCGGTACCGGGATGAGTGGGAGCGCAACCGTTTGTCCCTTTTACTCGGGACTGGTTCGTGCACAAAGACTTGCGAACTATACCACTTTGGGGGGGGAGATTACGGGGGTATCACTCGCGAGTTGAGGCACGGCTAGCCGAGGCCGTATAGTTCTCGGTTCAAGACGAGGGGTGGGGAAACCAGGTGCGGTCGTGGTTTCCAACGAGAGGTCGTGTAAACCCTCCTATCAGGGAGGGGGTAGAAGCACTCGGCCTCTTTCCCTTTTCCGCTAGAAGTTCGTTGTGCCACGGTTGCGTCCACACGGTCGGTCTCCACTCTATATCCAAACCCGGTAAATCTTCGGAGCAACCAATGCTCAAAATGTTTAAAAAATGACCCAAATATGAGGCTTTCAACCTTTGATTAACTTTAACTCCTTTTCTCTGAAAAGAGAAAACATAAATGAATAAAAAAAATGAAAAAAACAACAAAATTTAAATGGCAGTTATTCAAACACACGCTCGCACAGAGGGAAGGAAAGGGTATTGAAAAAGGGGTGGGAGAATGGCCCTACAAACACTCACATTCGCTCCACCACAGCATGTTGTTGCGCCGAGAATAGGCGGGACTACCCTCGACGCAAGAGCGCGCTCTATTCTTGTTGCCTTCTTTCTTTCTATTTGTTTTTTTTCAGCCTGTGTCTTAGCCTTTGTGCATTTTATATCTTTGTTACTTGTTATTTATATATTATTTGTTTTTTTAATCTAGCCTAACATTAGATGGGCTCTCAATATTAATAAAAAGACTCCTAGCTCAAACGTACGGACTCTTCCCCTCCTTTTAGGAAGCTAATCTCCAGTATGGGCGAGCAATCTTCCTTAGAAACTCAAGTTTCTGCCTCGTTTGAGGTACACCCTATATTTTTTCCCTACCCCCGTTCCTTTGGCGCCCCTAACTGCAACTACCCCTCTTCTCTCTGGCGGAGGTTGTGTACCCTTCGCCCTTAGCAATATAGTCCCATGGCTCCTCTCGTACGGCACAAGTTTGCGAGGTCTCTTCCGGTCTCTTTTCTCTTTCCACCCTGGTCTCTCACTAGTCTGAGTGATAGCAGTAATTCTTCATTGGAATTGTCATGGGATTCTTCTCAATGGGAGGAATTCTCCTCTTTCGTATCTGAAGTAACACCTTGTGTTATTTTCTTGCAAGAAACCAAGCTTGGGAACTGTCATTCCCCAAAGTTTCGTTATTTCACAGTTTTAAACTCTTCTGCTCCCTGGTGGGGTGGCTCATGGTGGTGTTTCGCCGGTGGTGAGCGCAATCACTTTTTTTCCAGATAATCTGCATGCCAGCGATCACTTCCCCATTGTCTTGAAACATACGACTGCCCGTCCCCTCCATATCCCCCAGATACAATGCTGCAAAAGTCGACTGGTCAAAGCTCCATAATACGTCCTTCACTAGTAAACAAATTTGCGATTTTCGACATATTGATGCGACTATACATTACTTTTCCTGTTTAGTGCTTCAGGGTGCGGAGTGCGCAATTCCTCGTACTAAGTCCTGTCGGGGCAGAACATCAATCCCATTGGTGGAATGCTGATTACACCCATGTGGTGGCGACCTATAAAAAGGGACATGTGCGGTTCCGCCGGAACGCAACCGTATAGACAAATCCAACTAGAGACATGTGCGAGTGAACTTTACGTCAAGCACACATTGACTCCTGAAGGGCATGTGTTTTCCAGTACTTCTTTAGCTCAGGTGTGGAAGACGATTAACAAAATCAGGGATGGTATGCTGGTTACTACACCCCTGTCATTGAGAGGAATAGTTCTATCGTTTGCGATCTCTCCAGCTTCGACGATATATTTACCTTTTTTTGTAATGTTGGCAGCGTTGAACGCTTCCGGACAAGTTTAGGCGTATCAAGACTGGGCTGGATGACAAAGCCCTGCTTTTCTTCCTTCGGTACGCTCCCAAATCCCCAGGCCTCGATAATATCAGCAACAACTTTCTCGGGCATCTCAATCCCTGAACGGAATCACTTCTACTAGATATTTTTAACTGGATTTAGATCCAGGAATTCCTTCCTACTGCGTGGAGAACGGGTAGTCGTGCGATTTCCGAAAACCAGTAGAGACGGCTTGCCTCCTTCCCATTATCGGCCAATAACCCGCACCAACTGTCTTAGTAAGCTATGGAAAAATACTGAATGCTCGCTTGCAGTGGTTTCTGGAATACCATGGCCTACTAACTTCATACCAGTGTCCCTTACGTAAGAAGCAGAGTACAACATATCTTCTTCTGCGTATGAGGCCTTTGCCCGTAGCCGCCATGTGATGGTTGTCTTCGAAATACAACTGGGGTTATCTGCGAGTTGTATCAATGGGGATTTGGGGGAGTTTTACCAGTTTATATCCAGTTTTTATAGCTATTGTCAATTTTCGTGTTAGGGTTGGTAAAACTTCTGATATAGGAGGAGTATGTTCCCCAGGGTAGTGTATTAAGTGATACTTTATTCGCTATTGCGGTAAATAACCTAGTCTACCCTCTGCCAGAAGGAGTGTCTGCAGCATTGTTTGTGAACGACCGTGCTTTTATTGCTCCGATTCCAGCCAGGCATCGGCAGACCTCCGTCTCCAGACGGCGGTTGATACCATCATCGCCAGGCCTTTCATAAAGCATTCCGCTTCTCCGCCTTAAAGAAGTGGGCGACGCATTTGCACCTGTAGTGGGGGCAGCAAGTTAAATCCCTTTTGTTCCTACACAGTAACCCTTGGTATTTGTGTCAGCGATACGGTTCCTGGGGATGATCATGTATCCCCAACTTATTTAGTTTCCTCTCATCCGTGACCTGCGACGGAAATGTATCTGGAAGATGCTCCTACTAAAGATTCTCTCTCATACATCTTGGGATAACGATAGGCTCACGTTGTGGAGACTATACACCTTCCTCGTTCAGTCCAAGTTGGACTATGGTAATAAAACATTCCTCGGCCTCTCCCTCATCTCCGTATATTGGATCCTATCCGCAACCTGGGCCTCCGTCTAACCAGTGGCGCATTCCGCTCTTTCCCTATATCGAGCGCTCATGCTGGGGGGGGGGCAATTTCTCTCTCCAACAAAACAGCCTCCAGATCTATCTGCGGTATATTTTCCATATTTAGCAGCTCCTTTGCTCAAAGGTCTACAAAAGCGTCTTCTCCCTAGGGTCTGTCGCTTGCTATGACAAATCTATATCCGTACACAGGCCCTTGGGAGTTCGTGTAGCGAAACATGTTTCCGTTTAGGTCCTCGCAACTCAGTCCTACCCTCTCATTCGCGTCGGTTCCCTGGTGGACATACCTCTGTCAATCATTTGCATACATAAGTCTCTAGTTGACCCGCAACGTGGCACGTGCGATATTTATTGAACATGCGACATCACACACTTGATCATGTCATCTATTCACAGACGGGTCCAAAACGGACATGGTGTAATTGCTGCTGTGGTCTCCTCAGGGTATTTAATCTCCGTGTCGTTACCAGGGACAGCTTTCATTTTTACTACTGAGATTTATGCAATTAATTAGCCTTGTGCCTTTGATCCACCATGAATTTTACTGCCTTTACCGTTTTTATTGATTCAAAAAGCGTATTATACAATCTTCACTCTTTATTGTCTGACCATCCACAGGTCTTCCTAATACATTCATGGTTTTTCAAGAATTCTTCTAGATATAAAGTAGAGTTCTGTGGGGTTCCATTTCACGTCGGCCCCCTCTCTCTCTGGGAACTTTTCTTTCTTCAGGGGTCGGCCTCAGAGAGGCTCTGGCCTTCTCGTGGTGAGGGGGGTTAGTCCTGGGGCCCTTAGGGGTCCCCTGGTGCTGCCCTTTTTTCCTCTCCTCTTCTTTCTCCTATCTAGTGGCCCTGAAGGTTACCTGACCTCTGCTTGTTTTTTTAGGACTGATTCTGAATTGTTCTTTTATGAAGGTCGGAGGAGGTTGGGCATCTCCACTGTCTTCATCTGCCGATGCCCAAGGGGAAGCCCATCATTGGCCCCCTTTCTCCGCGCGTAGGAGAACTCCGTCAGCCTTGAAGGTCCTCAAAGTTAATAGCGGGTCTTGAAGTTAATTAATGGGTATCGATGTTAGTAAATGGGTAGCCAGTTATAGAGGTCGAAGGTATAGGAGCGCCGAACGTTCTTGTGGTAGGCTTCGGCACAGAGGGAAATTCGTTTGACCGAGGCTTGAGATTAGGTAGGCTGGGTTTTAAAGGATCGATGCGGATTACCTGCAGCAAAGAGATCACAAACAGAGGGATTTCAGACTCTTTATTTGATCGTAGAACTCGGGTAGCCTTGGGTGTAAGATATATTCGAGACGGGCATTTAAGCGAGCCTATTAATTCATGACGCCTTTCTGGCTGAATATCGAATGAATTAACTGCCGAGTGATTTTATGGTGATGAGTTCGTCATCTGACACCCTACTTTCAAAAGTGGATGTGTTTGACGTTAATGAATCATTTGAGTCCCGCTGTGGTGAACCCTGCCAGATGTGGCCAAAGGTAGTAGTGATATCGTAGTCGAGATGTCAGATCACTCTCAACATAATCTTGTGTGAAATCTGTCTTCAATAGCCAAAGTTCCCGTAACCGTTTCACTCCATCCAAGTGTGAATTTTGTCAAAGGTGTCCATTCAGAGGAATTGAGGGACTACGACCTCACCCGTGTCTTCAGAGCAATCTTAGTACCCAACGCATTACACAGGGACCTGATCTACTACACTGGCCTTCACCTGGCGACTGGTGCCCTTCTCACGTCCCCCATTGAGAGCCTACTTGTCGATTCTGGGAGGTTTCTACTCGCTCTTTGCGCTGCACAGTGCATTATTCGCTTGTACGTGCGAGCCCGGTACCTCCCTCAGTCGCCAACAGCTCTCACTGCATCTGCAGCTGGTCTCGAGGTTGCCTATGCCGCCGAAAGACGCTCGCCATACCCTAAGCCCTTTTGGTTTAGGTCTATGAAACTTCTTCGAGACCTCAATATAGCTCTCGGGCCGGTGGTGCCCCTGGTTCTTCCCGGGACGCGACCCTGGATGGTACCACCGTTGTCGCCGTTGTCGCCACCGACGCTCCCAAAGTTTCTACAGCGCTGAGAGTATGCTTACGGGCTCTACTGGAGTTTAAATACCTCAGGAATGTTATTTTCTCACGATGCCTGCCGCCTGGCCAGATGTAGGTGGGTGGGATCACGAGGTCCTTTTGGCGAGGGTAGCAGCTGGGGAGTCCACACGGTATTCAGGGGGGGAGGGTTCTTCAAGGACGAGAACAATTTCGGTGCTTTATGCGGCACCAAGGTAGTCGTGGTCTCTCTGGCGAGAGTGAGTCGAACTTGGTTCCTCAACCCAACTTAACTTGGAGTGCGGTGTGACCACCGAGTAACGAGCTCGAGGGGAAGCTTTTCTCCTTCGTTACTTAATTCCTCATGGACGAGGACTGAACTCGGGGAGGGTCTTCTTCAAGGGCGAGTATAGCGGAGGGGGGTTTCTCTGACGAGAATAAGTTGAACTTGGTTCCTCACCCAAGTTAACTTATGCGTTTGGTGTGGCCACCGAGTAACGGGTTCGAGGGGGAGCCTTTTCTTTCTTCCTTTCTTAATTCCTCAAGGATGAGGAATACCCCTGGTGTTTAAGATGCACCAGGATATGAGGAGTGTCTCTGACGAGAGTAAGTTGAACTTAACAAAGTTAACTTAACGTTTGGTTTGATAACCAGGGACTAGCTCGAGGATGAGCTGCTTCTTAGCCCCTTAAGGTAGGTAGCCCTGCCTCTCTTGCAGGGCACTTTTTGGTCTTGCGAGCCAAGTAATCTACCTGTCCAGTCTCGGTAGCCCGATCTTAATTCGGGGACTTCGTCACCTGGAAACTGACGTATACTACCCCGATTTTCCTCACTGTTGCTCATTTATAAGTTGTCATCCCACTGGGGGAGTGCTAAGAGGGGGAGGGGGGCTTGATGGCGGGCCCAGGAGGGTTCTTATGCCAAACGGTTTTTCTCACCAAGTATTACATCGGTTCCTCGTTAGCCTTCGAGCTTGGGAGAAACACGTCTCCAATTTCTTATTTCACGTGAAATTGAATCTCACTTTCCTGGGGGAGATCTTGCATTTTAACCTTTAGGTCTTTCATAGCGCCGAGTGGTGCGGCGCTGCGGTTACGCGGTTGACCCGACGATGCCTGGGGCCGGATGTCTTTGCGGTAATCGCCTCGTGACTCCACCACGAGAGAACGGGGGGGGGGAGTGACGATTCCCCTACACTCGGTGTCACGCTGGAATCGTGCCACTGTATACGGATGACTCTAAGTCGCAAGAGGAGGTCGGTTTCCACGCCGTACCGCCTGTGTTTTGAATTCAGTGGGGCTCTGCCAGGCGCTGCGGATTGTAATTTATAGCGACTCACAAAGCGCCCTGAATGCTCTCGGGGCACTGTAATTTCCGCATCTCCCGGGTTGCGATATCCGTGACACCACGGTTTTGGTGAGCCCGGCGGATGGAGAGATTATCTTCTGCTGGGTTCCAGGACATGTAGAAATTGCGGGGAATGAGGGCGCCAAAGAGTCCGCGAGGACTGGGCGAGCAGACCAGCTCTTCGCTTTTCTTCACACCGATTATATGGCAGGAATCCGGGCAGCTTGGCAAAGAAGATGGGAGACGGTCGAGGGAAACTTAAAGTTGCGTCATTGCGCCGTGACTGTTCCTATGGACCTACCACCAAATGCCACGACGGCTTTAGGTTGCTTTCTGTCGTTTCTGAATTGGACGCACCGCCATTTAATGGAGGGCTCGCCTGCCCCTTATTATTACGACTGCGTTGTCCTCCAGACTGTTAGGCACATTCTTGTTCAATGTACCTGTACCTGGACCAGCGCGGTCGCTACAGCTTGTCCCTTGTACTCGTAAATAGTTCGTGCACACAGACTTTAGAACTATACGACTTTTTGGAGGAGGCTAGCTTCCAACACTTTATTTAACTGTTTGTTGTTGGTTGCATATTCCTGGGCCGTGGGGGGAGGCAGGCCTATCTCCGACGCCGGAGCGCGCTTCCTTCTTGTTGCCTTTTTTTCTTTTTTATCCTTTGTGCTTTTTTTATCGTTGTTATTTGTTATTTACATATATCCTAGTAGTAGGTACGGCGGCTTTTGCCCCAGTATGCAGTCACCAGATTGGCTCCTTAAATTAAAAAAAACAAAACCGTACAACCTTGTTAATGCGGCAAAGGGATTTCCGCGTTACAATCTTCGGAGCCTCCCCTGTGATGGAGGTGGCACACCCTGTGCTTTCTCAGGGACCCTTTCAAGAACCTTCTAGCGGAGTGCGAGTTTCTATCTCTCCATTCTTGACTGGTTGGCTGTTTTCCTCCTTACCACATTTTGAAGTATTGCCTCCGGGCGACTCTCCACTTCGGCTTTGTACCCCTTTGCTTTCTCATGAACCCGGGGAGGCAAATGACGTGCATCCGCGGTACTCACCCCTCCCTTTGGGTCAGATGACACGCCATAAGCCCCTGGATGGTTAAGAGCTAGCATACCCGCGCCCCCTTTTCTTCCCAATGCAGGTCAGCATGACTGCTTCTTTGACATACGTAACTGGCTTTAGGCAGTATGAGTTTCCCGTCAGGATACCCGGCACCATCAGGGACTCCTAAAGCTGCCCCCCGAAAGGAGGACAGCACCAAAAGAGCTTCGTCTCAGATGGCTAAGTAAGGCTGAACTGGGTGACTCAGGGAGGTTGCATCTCCCGAACGTTTCGATGCGGAAGGAGAAAAAGAGTCGCATAGCGAGCCCAACCTTCTCCTTAAGTCTTCGAAGGCGCAACGCCTTGTTTAGCTAACAGCGAAAAGAGTCGGCCTCTGGGAATCGTACGGACATTATTGTCAGGGTTTTCTCTTCGAACGGGGCTCTGCATCTACGAGCTATGCCTGGAGGTCATATCCCTTAAATGAAATTTCCATGGACTTCGGGCCAACTGGAAGGAGCTTTGAGGCTCGCAACCTCGCGTTCCCCGTTAGCTAATCTTTTTGGAGGGGCGCGTGTCCCCTGCCCAGCTTTTCGGAGTGTAACGATTTTGTAACACACGATCACGTGATGGGAGCCGGGCAGGGGGATGCGGTATTTACACCCGGCATGATGTTTCGGTTCTTCTGTTTGCAAAAAATACCTCCTTTAACCCTTTAAGCGGCGTGCGGACTAAAAGTTCATGAGCGGCATAGTGGCACGGTTGCGAGGCCATTTCACCTGCCTCTGGATTTGGACAGTAGACACCCCCTCTGGGGGACTACATGATCAATCCTAGGGATCAATTCTTGCTGACATAATCAACGTGCTGGAGTTAAGTGTACTAAATGTTAATAGGTTTACGCATCACTGGCAGAGAGCCGCTTCATTTTCTTGTATCGATCTGTCCCTGTGCTCTCCGAATGCACAGCTTGATTTTAGCTTGGAGGTGAGCGATGAACTTCATGGTAGTTACCCCTCCCCATTCAACTATCGTTTTCTGCGCGTCTGCAGTCCGAAAACTCGCCCAGATGATGCCGGGAGTTTAGGTAGGTGGATGAGGCCGTTGAATTCTTTTCCGTCAACCTCATCCCCTTGGGCCTAACTAGTATTCCTAGACGTCTGGTTATTTTGCATCCCGTCCACTTCCTCGGTGGCCAGCTGAGTGTGAGACTACCTTCAGAGAGGAGCGATATGCCAACATGCGCTATAAGCTACGTATGCGGGCCCTTTTGGGCGGGCATACGTGTCTTCACTTTACGGGAAAGACCACTGTTAGAGGAGCGCGGGAGCCTAATCTCGGACTCCGTGTCCGTCGCGGAGTCTTTCGCGATCGCTTTCTCCTCATTCTATTACAGAGATGCTCCTCTGCCACCATTCAATGCATTTCATGATGTCTATGAAGGCCGCCTTCTAGACTTTACCTCCAGGAGCGGAAAACACTTCAACGACAAGTCTACACTTAGTGAGTTGTGCTCCGCTCTCGCTTCATGCTTGGACACCGCCCACTGACACTTTCATGTTTTCATCTCTCCCTTTTCTAACGAATACTGCTGGACTTATCTTGCGCTGTGTCTCCGGATGATTTTGGTAGCAACTATTTTTCAGCTTCTCTCTCGATACTCCACCTTAGCTCAACTATCGCTAGACAGAGATAGCATTTCCACTGGGAAGATCGGGCCCGCTAACATATTCTTAAAGTTTTCTTTCCATCCATATTTGACCTCAATGTTCACACGTACCCTGCCATGTTTATCATTGATGTTCACACAGCTATTTTTTTCCTGCTCCCTCACCTTTCTCACTTCATTCAAGAATAACTTCCTGTTCCCATCGGGATCATCATTCATCTTTTGTCCAAACGCTTCATTTGATCTTTTCCTTCTCTGTTAAATCACTTGTTTCACTTTCCTTCTCACCCTCTTGTATACATTCAATCGCATTAACTTGTCATTTCCATCTGAATTTTTTTACATTTGTATGTACGCCGGTTCTTTCCCTTCCACTACACGTTTAACATCGTCATTCCAACACTCGGCCTTTTGCTTCCTCTTACCGGTTCTGGCTTCCCCCACACACCCCTTGTACTACAAACTACCACCCTTAAATTTGTTCTGCATTTGCTCCATCTCAATGCTCGCACTTATCTTTTCTCTTCCTCTATCAAACATTCTTACACACTCTGATTCATTTTCCATTCATCTCTAATTCTCCCTCCCTTAACATCTTCCCCCCGTCTTCTTATCGATGCCCTAACCAGTTTAACCACACACAACACAATCATTTGATCAGATAGTCCTGTAGGTCCACTGTGTAAGGTGGAATAGGTTTGAGAATGAGGCCTCACACATGAGCATCATGTGAATCCTATGAAGGCTTGAAATAGGCACGCTCACAAATATGCACATGAAAATAATCTAAAATAAGCATAGGTGGGCGTTATCGCGATAACGATATCGGGTTATCGGTTATCCGATCTTTTTTTCCGCGTTATCGATTCATCGGTATCGCCGATACTTTTGGTTCCAGACTAGCGATATAATCGATACTTTCAGTTTTTGATTGCAGTTTAGAACAGGGGCGAGCCGCGCGTGCCTTGGAGGCAGAAATAGCTAGGTCCGAGCTGGGAACCAGCTGTCGGACGAGAGGTCACGAGGGGTTGCTCCTGCGCGCTACCTGTTTTACGGGTTCTTTGATGATTTTTTTCCTATGTTTCCGAGCTTCTTTCGTTCTATATATAGTCAATAATCAATATTGTATTATAATTTTGGATTTATTGATTTATTGGTTATCACCTTATCGGACGATAAATGTATCGCCACTTATCGATTATCGGTTATCGCCGATAAGGTTATCCTTATCGATTTATCAGTTATCATAATACATTTTTTTCGTTATCGTGCCCACCTATGAAAATAAGTATAGCAGTTTTCATAAATAATAACTTTGTGTAAATAATATGTAACAGCTCTGTAAAATAATAATGTATAACTCTTGTAACAAAGAACCTATAACAATAGTCCATGTAAATAATATATACGTTGCTTGCAAAAGCCAAGGTGAGAAGAATGAATTCGAGACGTTCACACGTTAGCAAACCTGTGCACATGTACACACACAAACATAGTAAAACGAAGTAAGGCGATTTCCACAGTCGCCATAAAAGGTCAGCTGTTCAAACAAGCTTGGTAGCAGGTGCGGAGCTGAAAACCTGATAGTAGCGGCCATTATTTGCTAGCGAGAAACCGCGAAACACAAAGTCGCATCTTTTCGAATTCGAGATAAAATGAATCTCTAAGTCCATGGACACACAAATTAACACGAAGTGGAGGAGGATCTGGCCAAACAAAATCAATGGCTAATGGTTAGCCACGCCCACGGTGTGCGCCACCGCATATACATCTTGGTTTGGCCGAGGGAGGACAGTCTGGCAGTAATTCAGTCAATTAGAGTCACAGGCACTTTCACAATTGCAGTCACAGTCAATCGCAGTTGGAGTCGCAGGCAGTTAAGATACCAACCCAAAACAAGGAATAGGCTTACCCGAATACACAACACGCCCGTTTTCTAATTCATCTGACGCCGAAGTCGCTCGAGTTTTACGCCCTAAATAGAGAGTCCGAAACTCCGCTGTTTGGCATTTCTTTCCTACTGGTAATCACTATCAATCCTCTTAACCAACCTACTTAATCTCAAGTCGAGGAAGAGTATTCTCTTCCCTCGAACAATTGGAGTCAGCCTCAGGACAGTAACAGGTTGCCGTGTGGCCCTGTAACGAGATCGTCACTGTTAAGCAACTTCGGGTTGGATGGTTCACCGCCGAGGTCGTGGAGAACCTCACAACTGTATTTCCCTCATAAATTAACCCCGATAACTGGTGACGTACCATATTCAAGCCACCACAACCTAATTCTACCAACCTCACCTACCTTAATAATAATAACAATACTAACAACACAGGCCTCCATTGTCCCATACTCATGCCTCCTGAAGCTTCCACATCAACTACGTCCTACACCATATTCTTTCTTACCAGTTTCATACTCTTAAGTTCTCTCAATCTCCTTCGATACTCAATTAACGTGTGTTTCTGCACATTTTTGTGCTGAAAGAATGTATTTGCTACACACAAGTTTCTTTCAGTACAGAACCAGATTACCCTCCATCTTTTTGGATATACAAAAAATTCCAGTTATCTTCGCCCTCATTCTGTCACTTATTCTTCCATTCTTATCTCCTACAACCATCAACCAATGCCCATTCTCAATTCCATCCCAAACTCATCCCATTTCGTTCCAGAACGCCTTCTCAGCTTCACTTTCACTATTACAGGGTTCATTCACTACAACTAGGAACAGTTTCACCCTTGACAATCTCAACTTCAGCTCCATAAGTCTCGAGCTCACACATTCATACTAAACCATTAATCACTCCAAATACTGCCACACCCTCTTTACCTCGCAATCTACTCCACGCAAACTCTTCATTCCCTTCAAGTTTATCTCACAGAGAGCAAGCATAAATATGTTATCTTTCTGTTTTAAAGACATTAGCTACCATTTCTATATTTCCCATATCACATATACCACTCACATTCCATACACCCAAGGCGTGGATTGCCTTTGGCTTTTCTCCCAAAACATCTCCACTTTTTCGCCACTTTTATTACCAGCTCCTTCTCATCCATTTTCTTGGATGGCGGCTAATATTGCAGGCTAGTCGGCAACCAGCTTCCATCCACACATATCTGGTCAAACACGGGTGTTTTATCTCAATTCTCTATACTCCGGTTAGGATAGCGGTTTTTAATGCCCCCCCCCCCACTTCTTCCCACCCATTTTCCCTTATACTGTCCTCATCAGTCGTTTTCTTATTATTTATACCTAAGTCCAGGTGGCGCAACACTCTGCGGAACGTGCCATTAGTCCAACCGGTACTTGATACACTCGCTCCGGCGGCAAACGTATATCGTTTGCCACCCAAAATATAAAATAGGTCACCATGCACATTGGGCAAAGTATCGGGATCTTGCGTGCCAAGGTGAAAAGGTTCCCTTTTACCATTTCTTCTCCTCTGGGTGCTTTACTTATAGGTGTAAAGGGGTGACTGGGCTAATGCGTACTCTTAATTTTGGATAGGGACTTCGCCAGTCTTCTTCTTCTCCATCTTTCGAGTGGTCACCGGTCATAGAGTCTATCTCCTTGAGAGAGGAGCACCCCATAACAGGTAACAAGGCCTACTTAATCTTTAGGCTGGAGGCTATCCTTGTGACGAGCTGGATGTCTGGCTGGGGTTGGTTGACTTGATAGTGATACTTCTACTAATAATAATTATACTATACTAATCAGAATGAGAAGGTTTATACCTGCTTATTTATACTAACCCGAATTAAGGGGGTGTGGCTTCTCTTTTTTTAATCTGAACGCGGGGCGGAGCTTATCGGATCAAAGGTATGTACATGTGTTCTCTACTAAGACTGCTGGGCGGAGCTTGTTTGGTCAAAGGATGCGTGTGTATGAAGATGGTATCTAACTTTGGGAACCTAGCCGTGCTTTATCAATCAACATTTATAGCAAGATTGATTTTGTCTTTCCCGGGTTCATGTAAACTCCGGTGGTTCAGATTAGATTGCGTTTCATGTGTACACGACTGTTTTCACTGCCTTTGTTTTCTATGTGGCCAAACCTTCGGCTGATATCTGTTTCCTAATGTATGTATGTTTGTAAGTTCGCGTGGGAGCACATCTATTTGACTTGCCTTCTTACAAAATACTCTGCTTATATTGATAGATATTAAATCGCAATTTTACATTATTTACAAGTATTTGTTTTGTCCTACATTAATTCATCATTACAGGCTAGTATATAATTTCAATGTTCTATTTATGTGCCCAATTTCAAGATTTCATAGGGATAACGGGGCGTTCATTTGTGAGGTTCCTTGTTGGCTCTACTCCATTTTGCAATTGGGCACTACACACACAAGCAGTTTCCCTTCTAGAAAGAATGTGGGCCCCTCCCGGAGTAGGAAATGGATCAAAAGGTACTGCCGCTCCAGGTAGGAGATCCGAGTATGCGCGGATCCCTCGAGAGGAACATACGGTTTCAAACCACTCAAATTGCTCTAATCCAGGAATCCCACTTAACTCCCATAAATCTTGCCTAAAACCTTTCCACAATTACACTATATGCACCCAGGCTAAATCAACACTCATCAGACCAGATTAGGCCTGTTCCAAAAATGTTTTTCTTATTTAATAAATTTCTGTACATTTTCTCATGCCTTTTGACCTGAAAAAAAAAACAATCACAATTATTTCGACTTAGGATATTGTGAAGGATTGCAGCATGGAGCTTTATATTTTCTGCTTTGAAATCGGCCAAAAGCACCAGCTTCGTGGTCCCTTGAATCATGTTTTGCACTATAATATTTTTTCTAAACAAGATAGAGCAACATAATTGGCAACAAATAAAAGGGTTTTTAATCATCTTTCTAACTTATACAATTATGATAGTCTTAGAACAAGCAATGACATATTGGTACATATAAATATTTAAAAAATATAGCAAAGTTCGTTTTCTCACAGTCAAGCCAGACAAGTCGCTTTATTCATGACACAAGTTAGAGGTTAACATTTTGTCATAGGTCTAATCGACTAAGAAGTGAAAGCATTACATTATGATTAATTTGATAATGACATTTACACAATCAGTTGTTGAGTTGTTTCTTGAAGCTGACAAAACAGCGACTGTTGAACTCTACAAGTCTAAGATAATAGTCTCTTTGCTTAGTGTCTGTTGTTATGACATTTGTAAAGTCACTGATCATCTGGACAACACGTTCAGCAATGTCATTCACCGCTTTCAGATTCTTAACATAGTCCAACGCTTCTCTTTATTCCTCATTATGTGGTCAAGACATGACAGGTTTCAGAAGCTACTAGGATGCAATGTTCAGTGTGTCTAGCAGGAAATGTGATTCTGGGCTAAAGAGGTCAACCAGGGTGGTCTTAGCTATGGGGAAGCTGTCTGGCTTCTCATTGGCACGTAACTGGGCAACAATGTCGTGCTTCAATGTGTCACTCAATTTACTGCTCAACATGGCTAATAGCACGACTTCCTATGTCAGATATATTCTTGTGGTTTTCCATCTTTTTAAGTACTGCATAAGCAAGCTCTGGGTAAGTTTTTTTTTTTTTTTTTACATCAGCATCTTCATCAGATATTGACATCAACGATACAAGAGTGTAGAACAGCACAATGAAGTTGTTGAGTCTTTCCAGCTTTGATAGTTATATGGTTATAGGTTGTGATAGCTCAAGGATTTATAACTACCAGAAGGTGAATGAACGAAAGATAAGTTGAAAATGCCAGGAAGGAAATAAATGGACACAAGATTGTGAAAATAAATATGTTAGAAACAAAAGGAAATATTGTGTCCCCGTACCCGCAGCCAAACCAATGGCACTGTCACACGCTCCGGTGGCGTCGTCAGGAGGCCTCGTCGGTACTCGGACTTTTAATCTCAAAATTGAAAAGGGGAGGTAACCTTCTTAGGGGAGGAGGGGGGGGGGTAGTCTTATAGCAATGCCCTCTGAGAATTCCTATAATAAAATCCTCATGGGAAACTTAAATATATAATATCATCATTTATTATGTATAAAATTCGATTATTTTGTCTTTTAAATAATTCATGCAAATTTATGTACAACTTAATAATTAATTCATTCATTCATTTATTTTACTTAACTTGTCAATTCAATTAATTTATTAATAACTTTTTACAATTCAATTATGTTATGTAACCTTCAATAATTCAAATATCCTGTGACGAAAAACTGAATTCATTTAACGTACTACTGGTTCAAACAACATCTCTTAAAATTTCACACGCGCACACACAAACAAACACACGCTTTCAGCTCAACCAAATTGAACACGAGATAGCCCATTCGACTCTCGCCATTTTCCGCATAAAGGTTGGTAATCATTCCTTCTACAATTAGTCATTTACCTCCAAACAAATCATACTTAGTTTAATTCCACATCCTTTCACAACTCTCTGCAAACGGCCATACGAGAGTAGGTCCTAATTCTATTAACTTCTCGTATTTTCATTTCACTTACTTCAATTCACTTCACATCTTAAATTACATCTTGTTACTTTAAATCATATGTTACAATATCTTACATTGTATACCTAATCCAACTTATCTCATTGTGCATTCGTTGATTCTATGAATATATTTATATTTGTTTAATTGTTTTTCTTAAAACCCAGTTCATTATTTCAAAATTTATTTCGCTTTAGTCTTAGGCCTAAAGATTAGCAGACTACTTTCATCAAACCAATTTATGGTTATGGTTTTCGAAACGCTATTTAGGCTGATTTGTTAACCAAAAATTTATCTATTAATAACCATATACTATAATATAAATTTTTTTCTTGGATCAGTATGTTAGAAATGTATCAAATTGGTAAATAAATATATAAACTAATGTGAATTTACAACAAAGATGATAAACGAATGCAACAGAAAATTACTAAAAGGTTGGAACAACGTGGACGAAATTATGAACTTTGAGAAAGAGAAAGAGAGAGAGTAAAGAATCAATGAGAAATAAGTAATAATGACTATTTTTACTAAGTTAATTAATTTAGGGTCTATAAGATATCTGTGAATGCATGTAAATAACGTAATTAAGATAAGCGCCTGATTTATGTAAGTAATATGATAAGTGATATGTAAATACAAGTAAGTACTATAAGTGATCTAAGTAATTTAATTAAGTGGTATAAATAATATACCTATGTAATATAGTAATTTAAGTAACTCGATTTGGCCAAGAGGAGCCTGTTGAAAAGAGCAAAATAATAATTTCTTAAGAGTACTTAGATTTAGAATACACAAATAATTGAAAAAAAAAACCTGGCAACTTTGAAACGAACATTTCGGCAGACGACGCTCAGAAAGAGTGGCTAGCAGTAAGCCTACTGTAGCGTGCCGAGAAGTGCAAGCGAGCGGTTTAAAAGCTTTACTTGAATGTCTTTTTTTTAAAAAAACTCAAGATAGCGTAGTCGATTAGCTGCTCGCTTACAGTGGCCTGACGACTTAGGAAGCTGTTCATAACTCACCTACGCTACTTTCGTTTTTTTTATTTTTTCTTCGTTTCTTTCTACACCCCTCTATCTTCAATGATGCTCAGACCCGTGAGTGAGAGCGTTATCACTTGGATAACGTTGCCAGCAGCGTTCTTCGTCTTCATTTCTTCAAAATATGGTACATTTCTCGGAGGGGGCTGTGTATCTTGCCGTTAAGTGCAATCAAGGGATTTAAAAGCTTCGCTAAAATGGGTCTTTTTTGAGACTCAGGATGGCGCATTGGATTTGTCCCTCGCTAAAGGTGGCCCAGCGACGCAGAAAGCTGTTTGCAACTTGCCTACGATACTCTGCTTCCTTATTATTTTCACCCAATTTTCTACACCCCTCGATCTACACTGGTTCAGGAAAGCCCTAACAGAACAGCACATTGCGAACATATGGAATTTCGAGAATTGTTGCATATTGCATATTTATAGTTGTACTATGGCAAAATGCTAATCATGATACCACTACACAGCGTCTTCGTCGTATTCAAGTTGATCTGCAAACATCGACATTATCTTGGAATACAGGTTTCTAGCCTGATGTATGGCGTCCGGTTGACTCTAGTGAATACATCGAGGAGGCGTTCCACCAAGAACAATGACTGTCAGTTCAGCGATTTCCCTGTAGTCTGCTCTTGGAAGCCTTTCTGCTGTTAGAATGTCTTGGAGTATTTCTTCACCATTCTTCCTCTTTTCTTTCAGCCATTTGCTGTTGAAGGATATCTAACTAGTAAAGTTTCAGTGAGAGATCTGATAAATGACCCAGTTGACACATGCAGGTGGAGGTTGTGAAATATCAACTCTGCGCCTAAGGAGCTCCATCAACTCCTTGCTTAATGTCATTGTTAAGTTGTAGATAGTTTCTTAGATTCTGTTATTTCCTGAAAGCTGATAGGTAATTATTATTAATTATAATTTTATTATTATTATTATTTATTCTACGATTATTTATTTGATACTTAATTTGTTGCTTTGACTTGTTGGGATCAAAAGTTATAGTGCATAAAATTTCACGCTCCATGCGGCAATACGTCCTAACATCCTAATTCAAAATAATTAGGATTTTTTGCTTTTTCAGGTAAAAAAACTCCGGGAAAATGTACAAAAATATATACAACCAGGCAATGGCTTCGCCACTCCCACCTACGGGGATGGGGGGGAGCTTGCGTTTCGCTACTAAGATTAAAATTTAAAATAAAAAAAAGCACCATGGTTAAATTTTTAGACATTTTCTGAACTTTGCTGCCAATTATAATAATAATAATTTTAAAAAGGAACTCTAAACTAAATTTTCCCCTTTTCAAAATATCACGTTGTTAAAATATAGAGTTATAGAAGAATAGAAGAAGATATATAAAAATAAATTTTCTGAACTTCACCATTTGTAATTCTTCGGGTTTTAAAAAAATCACAAAATTTCTATACTTATATTTATTTCTGAACTTCATAATTTTGTTTTTTGATATTATAAAAGAATTATTAGAAATAACTTTGATAAAAAAACATAAGTCATAACCAAACTAAGATGAAATTATTATTCAAATACTTAAAAAATCCCGTTCTTAAATTATAGAGTTAGTGATGATGATGATGATGATGATGATGATAAGAAAGAGTTGATTTTGAACGGCTTACCTTAATACACAAAGGCAGCCCATTCTCCACCAACACTACCAGGCACAAGGAAATCCTCCTACAAAACCACACTACAAAACTACAAGCAGTCATAAAAGTTACCAAAACCTCGAGCCTCACCAACATTTACATAGCACTGCCTTATCCCAACACTTCCTGGGAGGGTTTTCGCCACACTTGCATCCCCTTCCCCATTCTTCTTTGGGGCCAAATGAAATGCATACCAACCGCCTTCCTGACCTCACAGTACGACAAAGCATGAGGCACCACCATTTTCGAACCAGTACATTCACTGAACAACAGGTACCAACCACCAAGAGTACCACCGCAACATTATCACGACCCCACTTTCCCCGACAACCATATGCTACCCTCACTTCCACACTACAAATATTTGCTAAAATGGCTACTCTCTAATCCTCATTGCATAAAAACTAACCCAACATATCCACAGCTCAAAGAAAATAACATACACTAAATACAAAAGACCTAAAGTGGACTGAATTCACAACCATATAAAAATAATCTAATTTCACAATTGAGAAATTCCCTTCTTTCACTCAAATCTCTTTTCCACTTCCAATACAATCCGCCAGACAATCAAGAAATATATCCCACCCCATCTCACTACTTAGGAAACGTTTTAATTCTAATCTTACCCCGGAAATCACAATCTCATAAAAGAAAGAGAGTCATCAAGCATAACCACCACTACGTAACAAATGGAAAATCACTTAACTTCACCATGCGAATCAATGCACTGATATACACCAAACAACAAGAAAACTGGAAACAATACCTTCAAACAATTACTTAAAAAACATCACTTCCAACTCTTGTCAACAATACAAAAAAACAACCACCCTAATCGAAAAATACAATCTGCACATGATCCACTGCTCCCAAAACCCACCAACTACCAACCAGCCGCAATAATAGGAAAACTTAAACCCTATGCAAATTACACATATACCATGTCTTAACCTCCATCTTTCTCCCAAGACACTGCCCTCCTCCTCAACTCACTAAAAATACAAGCTGAAGGCCCAGACCACATTTCAAAAATTCATCTAAAACACCTTGGTTCCACAGACATATCTGCATTCACAGACATCTTCAACCACTCCTAGTTATACATTCCCCACCCCCACCCATCTTGAAACACGTATGCATCCAGCACACCAACGAACTCTCGAACCTTCCCCATCTCCTAAAGATCTATCTCTTTCTCAATAATGTTAGATCACCAGAAAAACTAATCCTCAATAAAATTAAACCTCTCACACACCCAACATGGCTTAAGAGAAAAACACCAAAACCATACTACTGAACACCCTAACAACTCACATATTATAGTAGTTTAACTATAACTATACCCCACAACGCAAATACTGGAACCCAACTGTCACACCAATGACATAAAAGGGATTGCAAACTTTCTCACCCCTATACATGTTCAAGTCCCCTAACAAAAGGTCACATCCAAAACGAAAAAGCTCCCCAACGGAGTCCCCCAAAGGCCCATACCCTCCCCCACATTCATCATCCCAATCAGTCCGTCTAAACATTAGAGATCGGTTGTCAAGAAATAGAAAAACAGGATAATTTTTCTTCGGAAAAAAGTTATTTCCTAATTCAAAAAACTCCGTACAGGGGTAGGATTCGAACCATTTATAAAATGGTGGCGTTAGGAGCTTAAGATTATTATGATGCTTAATTTGGATAGAACTTGAGTGATTGAATAATGGTCAATTTACGCAAGGATTGAGATAATTTGACTAAGGTGAACTAACTAAGAGTGAGATTAAAATAGCATTGGCAATCTGGTGATAAATTGACTTAAGGTGGCAATGACTTAATACTTCCTGGCACCTCAACCCAAACGAGGACCGTCTCCTGGGGCCCTCGGGCCGACCAGCGATTGTCATACGGACCTTATATAAATTTCATTATCCGGTCGGTGATCCTCCCAATATCATGGAAGGATTGGCGCTGATTAACTAACTAACCATGAATTGCTTGTGCTAGTTTCTTTTATATTGAAGTCAGGCGACAAATTATCCATCGCACCATGTACTCTAGTTCGGGTACCTTATTACACCTTTCGATAATATTTGAAATGAAAGGAAGTAAAAATGAGTTTTACTAAAAATGATTTATTTCTTAAGCTTAGGAATTTAGCGAGAGAGAAAAAAAAGCAATGAGAAATTTAACAATAAATTTTAGTAAAGGTTGTATATTGAAAGTTGATGATAATTAATTGGATAAAATATATTGATAATTGGATATTAAGTCGGGCACATATATGTTAAACATTAATTTATCAAAACCTTTATTAAATACTTGCCGATATTAGGCAACTTTTAGCGAAGGACGCAATAAGAAGGAATCGACAAGGAAATGAGAAAGGAAAACTATTTATATTGTACAATCGATATTTATATGTCTGTATTTCAGTTTTAATTACTAAGCAAATTGGAATATAGTATTTGAGAGTAATATAAAAATATCTTTAGTTGATGAAATTGAGGGGTGTTGTTGATGTACGTCACAATGGGATGAGATATTTTAAAATGTGTGTATGTATGCAATAATGTGTAGATATAATAAAGGGTTTGTGCTTTTGTGCTTTTTGAAGCAATGAGCAATAATGGTAGTCCATACAATACAGCATGGACTGATGGCTAATGTGGTATGGAAAGGGAAATATACGAATTAAATAAGCTACTTACACTTTTATATACTTCCTTGTACACACTTGAAGGAGCCCAAAGGAAAGAATTCTCCAAAAGTTGACTTTATTTCACTGAATTAAACACAGAACATAGGAATACAAATAAAATAATACATATAATAAACACATTCTCGCTTGAGCGCATACAAAAATATAGGCACATGTACATTTCACAAACAAAGAAATATTAATGGCAATGTATAAGTGGCATGATGTTGGTTTCACAAACCTAAGAGTCCAGTTAGTAGAGGAACTGCAAGATCTTCACTTTCATATATTATTGTCGGCAATAAATCGATTTCTTACTTTCATGTAATATTTGAACTTCGCTAAATTTACTTTAAACAAAATAATACCTAATAAAAGAAAGAAAAACAGGTTAGGGATGAACTTAATCGAAAACAAATTATAACAAGACTATAATAAACATTTTGAAATGGGTGGTTAGACACGTGTTGGAAATGTATTTTCTCAAAGGGAAATTAAAAAGGAATAAAAGTGTTGTTTAAAAGATGGAGTTCTGACAAAGATGTTATTTTATTTTTGTAGGGATTACACGATGCATTAAAATTGGGTGTACTCTACGACAATACTCTCCGCTCTCCTTCAAGAACGAATTTAATAATTTATTTGCTAAAAGATGGCTATATATATATATATATATATATATATATATATATATATATATATATATATATATATATATATATATATATATATATATATTGTCACATTTGGTAACGTTAAACATCGGGCAACACGCCGCGTTTCCAATGCGGTAATACACCCCACTGTTCTTTGTTTAAGATGTATGTTATCGTGAATGTGTTATTCAGTATATATTAATTTAAGCCGTCAATTTTGTGAGTAAAAATCATTGGCCTGCTTTTTTACTCTTAACGGCTGTCTTTCAATCCGTCAACAAGTACATAGTTTGGTTTATATCAAATTTTATTTATATCTCATTTCATTATTATCCCACGATAAAAGTGTACAGGGAGAGTAAGATACCGCAGATATTCGAGTTTATTTACAGTTCTAATTATTGATTGCTATTACTGTGGGATTGACAGTCTTGGTGATGTTAATAGAGAACGCTACGAGCCCAGCGCACGAGTAAGATAGAGTTGTGTTGGGTTACACGACCCAAGACGAATCACTGATCAATACACTTTTTGCTGACTTATGTTTTGTGGTTGTTTTTAATTAATTTTGACGTGCTGATTTCAAATATGGCATCCATTTTTAGTCCCGTGCTAGTCTAATCGCGAGCGACTCTACATCTCTCTATGTCGGTCGGTTCCAGTTTTGCTTTTTTTTGTTTCTATAATAACATCCTAACTATTCCGCCGATTCTAACGAAATTTGAAAACCTTATATTGTTTTACACAAAATGTACACAAATTTCTAACGAAATTTGAAAACCTTATATTGTTTTACACAAAATTTACACAAATTTCTAACGAAATTTGAAAACCTTATGTTGTTTTACATTCTCTTTCGAATGCTATAATTGCTAAAGTTCTCCCAAGTTTAGCCCTGGAATTGTTTTGTTTTGGCAATAACATCATAACTATTAGGCCGATACTCTGCTAGACTAGACTAGGCTATAAAATGATATACTCTGCTAGGCAAGCCTAAAATAAGCTATACTATGCTAGACTATACTATGCTAAGATATAATGTATAAGGGTAAGTTATACTATGCTAATTTAGGCTATAAAATGCTATGCTAGGATATCATATAGTATGTTAGGCTAGACAATACTAAGCTATGCTTGACTAGAGTATAATAGGATAGTATAGGCTATACTTGCCTAGGATAGTTAATGCTAGGTTGAGTTATACTAGGCTAGGCTAGATAGGGGGATACTATGCTATGCTAGGGTAGGCTAAAGCATAATAGGCTCGGAAGGGCTATGCTCTTCTATGATAGTCTACGCTAGGTAATGTTATGTTAAGGTACGATAGGCTAGCTAACCAAGGCTATAATAGGCTAAGCTATGCAAGGTTATTCTAGTCTAGGGTATGGTATGCTATACTAGTCTAGGCTATAATATTATACGCTTAGCTATATTATGTTAGGTGTGGTTATGCTAGAATAGGCTATACCAAGCTAGCCTATAGTATGCTAGGCTAGGCTATCGTATGCAAGGATATATTGGCTAGGCTATAGAAGCCTATTCTAGCTTGACTATACTAGGCCAGGCTAGGCTAGGCTAGGCTCTGGCATGCAATGCTAAGCTATACCTGGTTAGGTTAGGCTAGGCTATAGTAAGCTAGGTTACGCTAAGCAATGCTGCGCTAGACAAGGCTATTCTAGGTTAGGCTGCGCTAGGCTATACTATAATATGCAAAGTTAGACTAGGGTCTACTAAGCTAGGCTAGGCTATACTAGGATATGATAGGCTAAGCTATACTAAGCTAAGGGAGGATAAAGTAGGCTATACTATGATAGGTTAAACTAGGGTAGCTAGATTATACTAAGCTAGGCTAGGTTAGGCCAGGCACAGCTAGTCTATTCTATTGTAGGCTAGATTATCCTATGTTTGGTTAGGCTTGGCTATACTAGGTTAATACAGGGTAGGTTATACTATGCTATGCTATACTAGGCAAGTTTAGGTTAGGCTATACTATGCTAGACCACACTTCCATGATTACTCCGGGAATTATTTTAAATTGTTGAAGGTCGTAAGGTCATAAATCAGAATAAGTGAGGGCACACGACTTTTTGGTCAGCAGACCTTGTTTTGTAACACATCAGGTTTTCATTCTACAGCATATTCCTATTTTACGACGTACTGCATCTATTTACTCGGCAAGGATAGTTGCCTAAGCGTTATAGCTTCAAACCATAACTTAAAATGTCAACAGAATTTGAAAGGATAAATGTATTGTAAGATAACATCACCTATTACTAATAAGATAGAGGTTATTTTTCTAATATAATGGAGAAAACACAAGCAATCGTACACATACCTATTCATTCATGGAAGAAATTTTCGCTTGCGTGAGTGTCTGGAGTGTTTGATGTCTACACACTCGTTGAATACTCAACAGCAGTCTGCAATCATGTTTGTGTTCCATCGGCCTTGATATTTCTCCTCCATAATATTGATATTTTGATGAAAACGCTCTCCGTATTCATCACTCACGTTGCCAAGATTAGCAGGAAATTCATCAAGATAGCTCTTGAGGAAATGAACCTATATGATCATGTTGCAGCCTAAACTACGAAAGCTATCAAATAATGTCTCTACCAAATCTTTGTAGTTAGTAGCCTTTTTGTTTCCAAGAAATCCTTTCACAACAGCCACAAATGAATCCCATGCTCCCTTTTCTATGTCAGTCATCTAACTCGAGAACTTTTGGTTTTCCATTAACTTTATGATTTTTTGGCCCATCAAAAACTCCAGCCTTTATTTTATCATAACTTAAGCCAGGAAATATTGTAAATATGAATTTGAAACAGTCACCCTCCACATTAAGAGTTTCACAAATTGTTTCATCAGCCCTAGTTTAATATGAAGGGGTGGGAAGATGATTTTCTCTCACTCAACAAGGGGTTGGTGTATAATATTCTTCTCCTTAACAGTCAAACTTTCTCTAACTGGCCAGAGTTTCTGTTCCCAATGTTTGTCTTTGGCTCGGCTGTCCCATAAACATAGAAAACATGGATATTTTTTATAGCTTCCTTGTTGGCCAAGTAAAAAAATTACCATTTTCAGATCCACGCATATGATCCATTTGTGTTCATCATATTTGAGTACATCTGATACAGATCTTATGTGTTCAACTATTCATACTTATCTTTTAAATGCACAGTGACCAATAGGAATCGCACCGAACAAGTTTCCATTATGGAGTAACACACATTTTAGACTCTTCTATGAACTATCTATAAAAAGTCTCCATCGCGTTTAACAGTCCGGCCACGTCACAGCAGTAAACAAAATCTTTAGTTTTAAAGAATGCCAAGATCTCTGTCCCTGTTCCGATAAAAAGTTACATTTGTTTTTTTTCCCACAACAAATTCTTCTCTTTAAGTCTAGAAGCTAACACTACTTCTGACTCTTTTGAAAGGCCTTGGTCTCTAATGAAATCATTCAGTTCTAATTGGCTGAAGTTTTCACGTTCTTGGGATGATGTATGTATAAAGTCTGGATCACTGTCAAGTTCATTGCTTACATCAGATTCACGTATATCACTTACATGGTCCAGTGAAGGAAGTTCCTTGAATACAGGTACTGGAATTTCATCTGAATGAAGTACTGGATGAATTGCTGAATCAAGATTTGGGTAACTTATTTTATGTCTCGTTTTCTTGCTATAACCAGAAGTCTTTGTGAGACAAAAGTAGCAATCGTTTACGTGTTTTTTTGGCTCCCGCCCCAACATAGGAATGCCAAATCCTAGTTGTTTCCTTGTGGCCTTTGTCCATTGGCGTAGATTTCCGACACATGGTTTACAAACATTATGCGAGGCCCACGGTTTATCCTGATCATCTAATTTAATCTTAAAATAAGCCAAGTATGTTCTTTTCACAAAGATACTAATGTTCATTCCATGAGTTGGTGCAGTAAAATAACCACATACTCGTATATAGCAAAATGAGTCAGGGGAATTCAAACATTTCCTTTGTAATGAGGACATACTGCTGAATGTTATTTCATAAAACAAATCTGCAAAAACACAAAATTATATTATACACAATTGCTTTATATATCTAGATGTGCATAAAGAGAAGTCTGAATATATAGATAAAATAAAATAAGAAGAATACCAAACGTCTCCACTTCCGTTCACTTGGTCGTAAGATAGCCTGCTACTATGAGTGGGACCAATATGGACCAGTCCAGAAATGAAAAAAACTTTTGCCATTTTTAAACTCAGTGCCCACCAATTTCCCAAGAACAGGTCTCAAACTTAAGTCAGCAGAGAAAAAAAGTTAAAATTTGTTGACAAGTGCTATGTCTGCCGTCCATATACAGCTCTTAAGTGGCACTGACCAGTCTTAATCGTTAGTCGACTGGGTGATGACTCGAGTTAGTATGAATTGCATCAAAGACTAGAGAGAAATTATTTAGATTAATATAACTAGATAAAATAAAAATAAAAATTCAGGATTAATAGTTATTTACACAAATGAACATAGACCTGTACATGGTAATTAAGCGCGCGCATGAAAAGTGAAAAAAAAGGTCCAAATATTATTCCTCTGTCCCCCAAATGTGAACCCTCTCAGTGAGTCAATTCCTTTTATTTGGACATTGGATATAAAAAGTGTTGAAAAGGAAAATAATACATACACACATATGAGAATGCAGCTGCACTCACGCATGCATCTATGCATATGATAGTGGAAGATAATAGGTAGGGATAGGTTTCCCTGATGAAAAGGATAGAGAGAGTGGGGGGGGGGGAGAGGAAATCCCTGGTGATAGGGAATCGCAGGCGAATTTGAGTTTGATGTTGTTACTCATTGCTTTTCTCTATATATACTGGGTGTTATTCGTATTCTTCTTGGTTTTTGATGTTTTGTTTTGATTATGATACTTTTTGCGTTTTTCTGTTTTGTGTTCATTATTTTGATGTTCGTGATCCTTAGATTGTTTTATGTTTGTGTATGTTGTTTCTTTCTTCATGTAGCGTTCAAGCCTTTGTAGGCGTTGTTCTGTTTCTCTCGTGTTCTTCTCTTGTATGTATTACGGTTTTTTTTTGTAAGTGTTGTGTCTTTGTTTGTTTATTAACATTGTCTTTATTTTGTTTTGTCGTGGTAAAGTCCTATGTGTACATCGGTACTTCTTGTCGTTCGGCCTGTGCTTTGCTGCTGGTGAAGTGTAGTTTCCTACGGTTTCTGTCATCGGGTGGGATGTCTATGTGTCTCCGTCTGGTCTCGTCTGACATGAGTCGTGGTATTTTCTCCCAGATCTTGCGGGCTCTACTTTGCAGTTCCAAATTGACCGGAGTCATTTGGATCATGTGGTATAGGTCCCTCTGCCTCCTTCTATCTCTCCTCCTGGTGTTTGTGATTAGGAGTACGCCTTTGTTCTGTACTCTCTGGAGGAGTTGCATCTTATTCCTAGAACCAGTGCAGATAGGTATCGGTGGATACAGCAGTTTAGATCTTACGAGCGCGTTGTAGATCTTCTTCTTGTTGGCCGTGTTCAGATTCTTGAATCTGAATAGCTTAGACAGCTCGGCCTTCGCGCTCGCTGCCGTCCTAGTGACGTGGCCGCCGTATCCAGTTTTACCTATCCTTAGTCCTAGAACTGTCCCGTCCGAGCTGTATGGAATACGGGCGTCATCAGTTACGATGTCGGCCTGTCTCATACGGAAGAATGGGATCACCTTGAACTTTTGGGTGTTCGTGGCGATCTTCCATCTCCTCTCGAACCTGTTGACATTGTCAATCTCACTGGCGGTTATTTGTGCCATGAGTTCGGGACTCTTGAAGGGGGCAGTCGTGATCTGGGTGATGTCGTCAGCGAACTGAACGTACAGGCAGTCGTCCCTGATCGGTTTTGGAAGATCAAGGGTGTAGATGATGTACAGCAGGGGGCTTAGGCACCCACCTTGCGGTACGCCTGCAGCCAGCTCGAAGTTAGGTCCCGCGTGGTCGAAAATTTGGATGTAAGCTATTCTGTCAGTCACATAGTCGCATAGAATCTTTTCTATTCTTGGATTGAGTCCAAGTCTAAGTATTTTGAACTGGAGCCCAGTCCTCCATACTTTGTCGAATGCCTTCTTAACATCTCTGAGCACCAGGTCCGCGTACCTTTTCTGGCTTGTGATCTTTGCCAGTTTTTCCGTGATCACGGCCAGGGCCGTGTCAGTCCCCCTCCCCCTTCGGAATCCATGCTGGTGTTCGTTATGGAGGTTATTCGCCTCCATAAAATCATGGACTCTGTTGGCAAGGATCTTTTCAAAGACCTTGCCGGCTACTTCGAGGAGGGAAATGGGCCTGAAACTCGCTGGATCGTCCGGTGGTTTCCCTGATTTTGGAATGAAGATCATTTTGGCGAACTTCCATTCGTCAGGGAAATATCCCACGTTCAGGCACGCGTTCATAACATTGACCAGCCCCCCTAGGATGTTACGGGGGGCGTTCAGCCAGTTAAGCTTGGTCAAGTTGGTTTTGCCTGGCGCTCTCTGCTTGAAGGCACGTAGTGTCGATAGGACTTCGTCTTCGGTTATTTTTCGGCCGTCACCAGCCATGTCTCTGTCTGCTGTCGTGTTGTTGAACGGGTATGTCCTGTCCACTATTGGTCTTAGTTGGTCGTGTATTTGGTCTTCGAAGTCTTGGTCAAAGAGTTCATTTTCCTCTGGTGTGATGGAGAACACATCTTTCCAGAAGGTCCTGAACACTTCTTCCGTCTCCATTGGGGTCATTTTCGTCCCATCGTCCTTCTTGAGGAGTGTGTCTCGGTCAGGTGGCTTACCCTTCAGTCTTGAAAGGGTGTTCCAAAAGGTTCGGGGGTCCACTTCTTCGTCCATTTTGTCAACGAGGTCGTTCCAAAGGGCCTCCTGTTATTCTGTTATGAGTCTCTTCATTTCAGTCCTTAGTATTCTTAAGCGTCTACTTTTAAGTCTGTCAGTGCCAGTTTGACTGATTTCTTCAAATAGTCTTTTGTATTCGTCCGTTAAGTCGTATAACTCCTGAGTCCATCTTGGTGCTGGTAGCATTTTGTATGATGTTCTGGGTATTGCTGCACGGTCCGCATCCACCATTGCCTTCGTTAACCTAGCCAGTTCCTGGTCGATCTCTTCCAGGGTGGCTTCTTCGAGTGGTAAGGGTCTGAACTCGCTGAGAAGGGTGCGGTACTCTTCCCAGTTCGTTCTGGCAAAGCACTTCCTCATCCTGACGGGTACTTGAATGGGACTTGAGGATATCTTGATAAGGGTAGATATGTGGTCGCTAGGGATCAAAGGACCGGGTTGCAGGAAGTAATTGTAAGGGAATTGCGGGCTGGTCAGGATGACATCCGGCTTCGTCGCGCAGGTTTCGGTGACATAGGTGGGGAAGTTAGGCCCAATGCGGGCAACAATGCCCCCGCCAATAAGGTGCTTCAAGTTCCTCCCTTTTTTATTCGGAACTCCGGTGTATCCGGATTCCGAGCATCTGGCATTGAGATCTCCCCCGAATAGGACTGTTCTCCCATGTGCACAAAGTTGGAAGAAATTGTGCATCGGGATATAGTCCCGTCTTGGGGGTTGGTACCCAGTGGACACTACCAGTGGCCCCAGGGTAGTCTGGACCTCGATTGCCAGATAAGACTCGTCCAAATCTGGGAGGGACCTAAACTGAATACCCTTCTTGACGGCGATGGCTGCGCCATCGAAACGCTCCTGGCTGTGGTTTTTTGACACGATGATGTAGTTAAAGATTTTCATCTTTACTTGTGTCGAGTGATGTCCGTGTTCTGATATCAGAACGATATCAGGGTCACACTGTCGTATAACGTTGCCGTAAGTCACTTGTTTACCAATCCAACCGTCAGAGTTGAATTGTAACACTGTTATGTCCTTTTTTAGTCTGTCCATCGTCTGTCAATTAGTCAGTCCTGTTTACGAGCTTCTTGGGGGTGGAGGGGCTGGCTGGAGGAGATCGGGATCTACCGGATCTCTTTTTGTTAAATTCAGAGGCTGTCAATGAAACGAAAGCCTCTTTGTTCAGCCGGACCATTCCCAGAATGAGGGCCTCTTCGACAACCCTCTCGGGAACGTCTTCGCTAAATTCCCATTTGTAACGACCCGTCATCACGCCGTCACTCACGTCCTTGGGCGTATTGACCTCCGGGAAGGGGGCATCATGGGTGGTGTAAATTTTTAAGTGGATCCTCTTGCCGTGATAGGCATGGTTATCCTCTCTGGAGGACGAGGCTGACCTCGTCCCCTTACGGTTTGGCGATCGTTTGCTGCGACTACAGTGGCGGGACTTCGATTTCTTTACAGCTCCCGTAGAGGGGTTTGGGGTTGCTGGTTCTTCAAACTCTTTAGTGGAGGGGTTTGGTGTTGGGGGGGGGACGCTGGTGGGTTCTGTGCTCACTTTGCGGGATTTGATGGGTTGTTCTGGGGCGCTCAGTTTAGGGATTTGGGGGGGCTGCATTTTTACGCGCAGCACTTCCTCTGATGGGGGGTTCTCCGGGAACCACATTTCGTCCATACCGTTTTTAAGGAGCATCTGGTTTAGCTCCTTTTTGAAGGAGCCAGGTCTGGTAAGGTTGGCTATGTGTGCATAATATATGCAACACATAATCTTTGTCGACTGCTCGTTTTCCACCTTAAGAAAGGTAGGGTGAGCAGAAGCCTCCTTCACTGCCGCTTTTGCCACTTTGGCATAAGACATATTACTTTTCTTTTCCTCCTCGTCCCTTTTCATCTGTTTTTCTTTACGTATCGCCTCCTTTTTCGCGGGGCAAGACATTGCCATTGCGGAGTGCTCGCCCTTGCAGTTCATGCACCTTTTGGTTTGGGACCTGCACTCGCGCCATACGTGGCCAGATCTGCTGCACACCGAGCAGACATCGGTAGTTTGGGGGCACGATTTCGTTGTATGTTCATTGTGCTTATAGCACTTGAAACACGTTTGTACTTGTATGAACTCCTCCCTTTCAATTTGTTCAGGGCAGACCCTGACGTGGAAGAGGAGGAGGCCAGATTCTTTAGTTTTTTGGGCCATTGAGGTGTCTTGGAATACCACCTTAAATACGTGGGTGTATTCCTTAAACTTTATCACTTCCGTCACCTTGGCCCAACAATGGTTGGCCTCGATTTCGGAAGTAATCTCCTGCGCGGTGTGGTGCCCTACCCAAGGGTCTAGCCTACGGCAGACCACACTACGATGTGCCTGAATCGGGGGGGGGATCTTTGGGGTCAAGTTTATTTCTTTGAATACGGAGTCGGCCTTGGCAGAGGCCAGAACCCCCGCGTTCTTCTCGTTCTGGCATATTGCCGTGTATCCAAAGGGCGTATCTATAAGCCTAACGAGAGCTACATCGAGCTCGCCGTAGGCCACGGAGAAGACGTCCCCCCGATCGGGTTTTGTCTTTTCGGGGAGGGTCCTCAGGCTAACCCTGAGTGCGTCGTCCGTCATTTTTGCGTCGTCATAGTCATTGTAGTCATGTACGGTGTGTAAGGTGAAGAGAGCAAAGAAAAGGAAATTTTTTTTGTCCAAATCAAGTTAGCACTTTACCTTTGATACGATGGGTCGGGGTCCGAAAAACTTGCCGTAATCCGGAATTGTGTGGCACTGGCACTGGGTGAGGTCTATGGTTGCGTACCACATTCACTTGGTATCGTTAGAGGAGGTATAGGGGTGACACATGGGAATTAACACTTTTGAGAAAAATCTATGGAGGCGTCAAGTAAAATATCCTCGACGGTTTCCTCCTTTGCTGAATGTCACTTCGCGAGAGAGCGTAGTTTACATCCGGAAATCTTAGCAGTCATTCCTTTTAGAATAAGGATAAGTATGGATAAAGAAAATAGATAAAATCTGTGGTTATGCTCATAATCTTTCTGGTCTTTTAGAGTGGGGAATTTTGACCTGTTTTAGGAGAATCTATGTGAATGTATGTGTGTGTAAATGCGTCTCTGTTAATGTATGTTATTGTTGGTCATAATATGTGAATTCATCACGTGTCATTCATCTCGTAAAAGAAAGGGAACTTTCTTCTTAAAAAAGAAATTAAATGTTGCCCCTCGCTGACCGCGGAAGTCTTTTTTTTTTAATATCGGAATGAGCGAAGTTTGGTTACGAACAAGAGGAAGCTTAATGGTTTATTTTGGAGGAAATTTGGGCTAACTTTGACGGTGAAAGAATTAATTTGTTTATCAAACCTTGGCGAGGATTTCAGTTTTCTAGATGCTCATGGGAACAAGTTCTGAGATCTTTGACTGACGGGTAGTTTTCGGGAACTAAGGGGCGCCTCTCCCGTGTGTGTGTGTATTTAAAGTTTCCGAAAATTCACTTACAAGTCTGGAGACACCAATAAAAGTAGAAAAAGTACATTTAAGTTGCAGTTAGCAACCATAAAGAGCTTGGGTTGGGGAGATCGAATCATTAACCATAGTATCCACAATTTTGGGCTACAATATATCTTATGACGTCAGACGGTAGCATCAGATGTGAACAATTACGGCGTTATATTTTTTTGTATATGAGTATATATTAGGGAGCTGCGCCCCCCAGACCCCCCTAATTGATTGAAACTCAAGATCATCGCAGGGTGGTCCCCCCGCAGTGATATCTTCCCTCACGAGCAGTTGCCTTGAATTTACTGGGTTTTTTTCCCCCAACAGCTTTTTACTGGCAGAAAATCTAACCTAATAACAAACAATACTTACTTTCATAGGTTTCTTGATTAGTTTATCCGCCTCTAAATAATCTAAAAGTTTTTCGCGATTATACAAACTAAAGCCGAATTCAAATAACGAAGAAGCACAACTAGAGCCCGAAAAAGCCACGAAAGAGAAACAAATGCTAAGTGGGTTCTATTTATAAGCTACGACGTTGCCAGTAAGAAGCTGTTATCATTCAGGGCAAACAAAATATACGAAAACAAAACAATAAAAGATATCAAGAAACCTTACCCAACTTAGAAAAAACTATAAACGAGCAGAGGCGCAGATATTTAGTAAATAATGCAGACTAAAAGTTACAAATCCCAAAAGAACAAAAAAATATAACGCCGTGATTGGTTGCATCTGAAGCTACCGTCTGACGTCATGAGAAACATATTGTAGCCCAAAATTATAGCCGACTAACAGCGCCACCTACCGTGCGCCCCGAATCTGAAGTATTACCGATACCTTGACTGATTAGAACCTTGCAGAGTTATAGAAAGGACTGGAGCAAAAGTTACTACTATTGTCAGAAATGATAGTTTTCGGCGCCTTAAAGCGAAAAATCAATCCATGCAAAATCATCTGCAGATAAATCTTGGACAGTTATCGCTTTCATCCATTTGAGGCCTTTATCAATGATGGCTGAGAGATAACTAAATCGAAGAAATTTAATGGGAATGACCTAAAATATCTATTTGAATGATAGAAAACCAAGTATCTGAAATTGCGAATGACTTGTAAGGTGGCTTAATTTGTTCGTGCGGGTTTGCTAGCAAGATATGCAAGTACAGACAAAATATTTGATATTTTTTCACATTGAGGGCCAAACAAAGCGTTTACTTATAAAGGAGAGTGTCTCTCTGACGCCCACCTGTGCCATACCGTGTAAAGGTTTTTTTAAAAAAAAAACTTGTTCTCATGACGGTTCAGGAACAAAGATTAAATCTACCGAGTCGAGAATCGACTCGAAGCCACTTTTAGGGTTGGTTTGTGGCAAATGCTAAGTAATCAATCTATTTTAACAGCATATGTATGGTGGTAACTTAGGTGAAGTGAGCTGGTTTTAAGAGCGTTCAGTACTCATAGGCACCTGTCGAGAAGAGTAAGAGCTCAAAAGCACGTTCTACCGCGCTACCATTAGAACAATCGTTCTCATCGGTTTGCGCTGCTCTCTCTCTCGAGTATAATCAGGCACGAGTCCTGTCGCTTTCGACCGTGCTGATGATACAAAATTGGCAGCCAACTGTGCAGCGTTTAGAGGCTATAAATAAGGCAGATAGGCTATAAGGCTTAATCAATAGAAATCTTAGTTATAAAAGTAAGGAAATTGTTCTTAGGACATATACTTATGTAATGATATGTTAGGCATACTTGGAATATTGTATTCAGGCATAGACCGTACAGAGAGGGGCAACATGGATAGGTTGAGAACTTAAATTGTTTTGATTTTAAAGGTGCTTAAGGGGTGACAAGATTCAGCTTTTTAAAGTCTTTAGGGGGAATGATAAATTAGAAGTGAATATTTTGAGGTGGATACTGATTATAGTACAAGGGTTTACTTTGAAAATGAAAAAAAATAGATTCAGGCTGGATGAGGAAATATTATTTCATTTATACAGTCTGGATTCTTGGAATGCACTGACTGGGAATGTTGCAAATAGCTCTAGTTTGACATCATTCAAAGGAAAACTAGACATATATATATATGAGGGAATAGTATATATATAAGGAACTTGATTGTACTGACATATATGAATTATAGCAAAGTTTTTTAGCAGTGGTCCCTGGTTTCCTGGTGTTTACCAGCGATTGTCATTCTGATCTATATGCATATTCATTGTTCGGAGGAGGATCTCTTCTACGTTTAAATAAGGTATGTGGACCAAAGGTCGCGTGCTCTCACTTATTCTAATTTATGACCTTACGACCTTCAAAACTTTCAATAATTCCAGGAATAGCCATGGGAAGACCTTGGCAATTATATCATTCGAAAGAGTGCGTAAAACAACATGATGGTTTCAAATTTCGTTAGAATCGGCTTAATAGTTCTCATGTTAATGCCAAAACAAAATAATTACCAGGATAACCTTGGGAGGACTTTGGCAATTATATCATTGGAAAGAGAATTGTAAAACAACATAAGGGTTTCAAATTTCGTTAGAATCGGACAACTAGTTACATTTTATTACCGAAACATATAAAAGCAAGATAGAGACCGACCGATTGACTGACCGACCACCCAGACCGACATGGTGAGATGTAGAGTCACCCACGACTAAAAAGGGGCGATAGTGTAACTAAGGAATTTGTTGATTTTGTTGAGAGTAAGTTGGCTAAGTATGTGTGTGTCCGTCTTGTTTATTTCGGTGACTTAGGTGATTGAGTAGAGTTGATGTTTATGTTCAATATAGTTGTTGTTGTGGTTAATGTAACCTTGCGATGGGTGGGTAGGGGAGGGGGTTATAAGCTTTTCAGGGAAAATTTGAGTGATGATTTGGAGGGCCGGTTTTCAGGTTGTTTTGTTTGGTGGCTAGGTTTGGTGAACAGGAAGTGATGTCTATCGGGAAAGTGTTGAAGGGTTGTTCATGAGAAATAGGTTGGTGGTTTAAGCTTTTTGAGATGCTTCAGCCTGTTGTGTCTT
Organism: Ceratothoa steindachneri; assembly: GCA_963969495.1. NCBI lineage: Eukaryota > Metazoa > Arthropoda > Malacostraca > Isopoda > Cymothoidae > Ceratothoa > Ceratothoa steindachneri. The sequence continues at coordinate 3,679,202 of OZ018329.1, forward strand.
GGGCATTGAAGTCCTCCGCAACAAAAGTGTTCGTAATTTGGGGTAAAGGCTGCAGGGAGAGGTATTTGTAGGTTGGTAAAAGTAAGGTTTGTTCCAATGATGCGTGCTTAGGGTTAGGATTTCCAATGAGTCATGGTGTGTGGTGGAGGCTGAAGTACTTTAAAAGTACTTCTGAAGGGGATGTCATGCCTGCTGTATGATGTAGCTATCCGCCCGTCCCTTCTGTATCTGGCCTAAAGTGCGTTTAACGTGGTACTTCTTTAAAGAGAGGTGGTATCATTTGGAACTTGGCCCGTGTTTCGTCGAAGATGGCATGGGTCTTGCATGCAGTGCCTCGAGATTCGTGTATTATTGAGATATTGCAATATACCGAGGCCAAGATGGTGATTTATTGGCCAGACTTCTTTCTGCGTAGGTGAGTAAGTCGAAGTGCATCGACTGTATCCTGTGACGAAGCCGAGTGTTCAGATTTGTGCCTTTGGCATGGTGTTGATTAAAGATTGGGTACCCAGGAAATTCTGGCATAGGCGAGTATGGAAAGGCTATACTGCTTGTGGAATGGGAAGAAGAGCAGCAATGGTACTCGAAGGTTGAGAGGAGTACAAAAGTAAAATTCTTGAATTCCGAAAGGGATGGAGGGAGGGGGATCTTCAAGAAACTAGTTCGTAAAAACAGTACTGGGGCTCGAAAATTCGAACTTGGCATTCCTAATAAAATGGCTCAAACCACTTGGGAGATGAGTGAAAAAATAAACGGTTAGTTATCACTTTATCGTTGGAGTTGTCGGCTATTTGATCCGTGAAGGTATTGTACTCGACGTTGCTGCTAGTACACCATCGTTGTCTGAACCAGGTGTCCGTGCGGCTGTTGTTACCAAAAATTCACTTACGTTGTTTTGAGCTGTGGAGCCTCCTCAAAAAAGTCAGACAGTCCACATGTCTGTGCGAACGAGAACCCGTCCCAAGTACAAGGGGCAAGAGGTAGCGATCCCGCTCGTCCCGGTGCCGGGAGAGGTAACGTGCGCGAAGATCATCCAGACTTGGATATTCAACAAGAATGTGCTGAATAGTCTGGGGGATAACGCAGTCGTCACAATAAGGTGCAGAAAAGTGCTCCACCAAATAGCGGTGCATCTTGCGAGTGTGTCCGATTCGGAGATGACAGAAAGCGACATGAAGCCGTGCGGCTATGGGAGATAGATACACGGGTAGAGTCCCAGCGCAATGGCACGCAACTTTAAACTCATTTCGGCCATCTCCCATCTTCTTTGCCAGACAGCACGGAGGGCTGACCAGATTCCTGCCATGTAGTCGGTGTGAAGAAGAGCAAAAAGATGTTCTGGTCGCCCAGTCCTCGCGGACTCTTTGACGCCCTCATTTTCCCTAGTTCCCATATGTCCGGGAACCCAGCAGATGATAATCTCGGTATCCACCCGGCCCGCGGGTACCGTAGCGTTACAATATGCGAACCAGGGTGTGTTGAGATTATAATGCCCCAAGTACACTCAGGGCGCTTTGTGAGTCGCTAAAGATTATAATCCGTTCTCTGAACCGGGCATGACCTGTTATCTTTGGTACTGAGTGGTGCATTGCCACCATCACGGCCGTGAAGACAGACGCAGAGCCTGGTAGAGCGAACAAAGGATCAATAGAAAAGTAGGGCAATAGCCCCATCAGCACCCTAAGTGATAAATATCATGGAACGAAGAAAGTCCATGGCGCAAGTACAACAGGTCCTAAGGTTGAAACTAAGAGCCTCCTAGTTGAGGCGTCGGTCGAAAACAAGGCCATGGAAACGGTGCGAATCCGCCACTTCAAGGCGAAACCCGTTTAGGAACAAATCCGGGTCGGGTGGAGACATGGATGGAGACAGAAGTGCATCGCCTTGGTCTTGGCCAAGGAAAACCGAAACCTGTGTCTTTCGGCATAGCGAGAGATACGCTTCGCATCTGGACCACACCAAAAGAGATCGAAAGGAAATACCGTTGGTGCTCTGGGCAAAGAGTGTGTTACTGAGGACACTTACCTGCGGGAGGCCCTCTTTTTGCCTCAGTAGGCTGGATAGGCCCGACCCCTATCTACCCAGAATCAACGATCTCGCAAAAATTCAGAAATACAGATTGGGAGGCGTCTCATCGTCCGCAATGTGTGTCGAGTCTCCATGATACCGTATCGCCACGCGGTATCAAAGGCCTTATCCAAATCGAGAAACACCGTTGCGTAGTGTTGTTTACTAAGGAAGGCCTCGCAGGCCTGGGGAAACCACACTGTCATGATAACAGATGGCATCCGCTGTCCAGAAAAAAGGCCAATCTAACATTTACAGATTTTTCCATCAACTTGTACATGCAATAAGTTAGAAAAATTGGACGTACAACAGTAGGGCTAGTGTGATCTCACACTTTTTGAAAAAAGCGAAAACAGTTGCCATTCGCCAGGAGTCTGGGAGGATACCCTCTGACTAGATCATGTTGAACAAATCTAACACAAAGGCCAGGGGCGCTCTCCGTGTATAAAGAGAGAGCGGAAAGCCTCACTCTATGAAAACCTGTCGTTGGAGGCTTCTTCACTTCTCGTGGTAAAGTCCAGTCGGTCACCTTCAGCGATATCACGACGTGGATTGAATGTTTGAGGAGCAGCATCTCCGCTATAGAATATAGAAGGGCCTCTAGTGCTCCTAAGGTTCATCAAATATGTTTTTTCAAATTCTGTGCCGAACTTGACGATATTACCGAGAGTATTTTTAATAAAAGCTTTCAGTGTGGTAGCTGCGAGCAGAGTTTTTCTAAGTTGAAATCAATAATGTATTATCTTCGTTCAATTATGAGGAATCATAGTTGAACGATTCTTTCTATTCAAAGAGAATATACCCGAATCACTTGATGTTGAAGATATCACAAAGGACTTCGTAATTCCAAAAGTTAGAAGGATAAGCACCTAGTTCTTTATCCATAACCCTATATTTTAAGGACGAGATTTTTTGAAGGTTTGAATAAGATTTTTTCTTTTAGTTTGGTTGTCACCTAAGTAGATTTCAATTATTGGAATTATTAGGGCAAATTTAGATGGAGAAATAAAAAGAATCATGCTAGGCCGTAGGCCTGAGACGGAAAGTCCTACAGCGAAGCGCAAACTCCTTCTGTAAGGAGGAGTGGCGAAGCTGCTCCCCTTGTTGTTTTTCATATTTTGATTAAGGATAAATACCTTAGTCTAATATTCTTCCATATTTTTTGTGGGGTGGGAAGGAGAAATATCGAAGTTGATCATTATTTTTCCTATTTTTATTACTCTCAACTTTTCACCCATTTTAGACTTTAATATTGTTTTTTTTTCTTTTCAAATTGAATTACTAACTTTGTTTTTTTCTTATTGTTTGTCTCTACAAATTTAAATTTTTATCATTATTACATTGTTTCTCAATCGATCAATCAATAAATGCAATGTAAATCTTTTATATATGTGTGTTTGTTTAAGGAAGGCGCCGACCAATTTGGCTACCTGACAGGGCGATCAAAACCCTCCTCGCTCTTTCATATCTGAGTAAACTTTGACATTTAGGTAATATTTTAATGACTTAAATCACATGGTACAAAGTGCAGTGAATATGGATGATAAAGGCCTTCTTTCCAAACTAATGCATTATTTTTTTTCTATAGTCAAACGTGCTACGTATGGGTGGCCATTGCCATGAAGTGGGAGGATACCCTTCCGATTGACCAGTGAAGTAGATTTTTAGTCGCGTGCGACTCTATATCTCACTATGTCGGTCGGTCAGCAAATTCTTAGGGAATTTGCTGTGCACTGATAGTTTCATCCTCATTAGGTAGGATGGAAAAAGAATTTGAGGTCAATATGGATTCGCATGATATTTCACTCTTGGTATCTAAGAAAAGTGACATTTTCATTGTTACCAAAGACCGTACTGCGTTAAAGCCTCCTACCCGGGGAGGAGCTGCAGCTGCCATGGCTAATTAAACGATAAAAAATACTTACAAATTGGATGGATGGAGGAGCGAATTAGGCCGGGCCTAATTTGCGACGACCCTATACGGCATTACAAACTTCGACCGTAGCAAAATATATAGAATAAATAAATTATAACACTAGGGTTTTTTTTTCCTAATTTTCTGTTGCATGGGATTTTCCAACTGTTTCTAATTAGTTTTTCAACGCTGATTTCAAATCTACAATCGGTTTGGTCTGTAATGCTCTAGTTTTCATGTGAAATGTATGATTTTTCAGAAATAAACCCTCTTCATGCTTTGTTTCAGATAAATGCATAAATGATCCTAATGATTCACTTACATCTGTGGCTGCCATTTGTTCGGCAAAGGCGTAATATAACAAGGTTTGTGCGATATCCTTAAAGAGCCTATTTTGAAGTCCCCTTTAGTGGCCAATACAAGATTTGGGCTCCATAGACTGACATAGGAGCGAGAAGAATCTTCACGACTAGACAAAAGTAAAATTAAAAGGTTTGCCTTTAGGAATCTCCATGGTTTGGTGCAGTGGCGCATCTAAGATAAACATTTGGGAGGGGTTTAACCTGAATTCCTCTCTCTGAGGAGTCTGAGAAAAGGGCATTAAACATTAATAATGGTGATCTTACACATGATTGATAATAAATAACAGTATCTCACACGAAAGTTAGCACTAAACATCCTATCGGAATTTTTCCAAACATCAGAAATTTATTAATTGTATTTTTTGGACGTCAGCTAAGGTATAAGAACTGAATTTAAATATTATATTTGAGATGTACCTGTATTTTACGCATGTATCATATAAGATACATTCGATCGCAATGGTTTAAAAACTTTTTTATATATATTCTATATTATTACATAACTATTTCTGAATAGCAGAATACAAGTATTGCCTAAAAAAAAGATAAACATAAACGGGTCTGAAATGGGGGGGAGGTGGTCCTTCAGCCCCATAACTCCTCCTCTGGATTCGCGATTAGTTTGGCGAGAGCCAAAGGACCACAAAACTGCTTGCTATTTTTGCCTGATCAACACTAAAGGTGTTGACAAGAATAACCAGCATAATATCTTCCATCCCAGTATTCCCTCTGCAATTTGCCTTACTCCGCATTCTGAGAAAGTTCTAATTCCAGCTTTTAATGGTTATGCTTCTTCTGAAGATGAAATCAGTAAAGCTGGTCAGGAGTTTCAAGGTATGGTCTCAGATTCCGAAGACTGCTCACCTAATGCAAAACAGTCATTACCTCCTTTAACGTTTTTATTCAGGCTGAACTAAATGACTTAACACTTGATTTAGCACTCTTCAAGAAAACAGCGAAACTATTAGCCTCATAGCTAAATGAAAAAACCCTCTTCTTGAGAGCTCTGCAAAATTCAAATTGTTAAGAACACAGAACCAGATTTTTGTGAACTTTTCCTTCAGATCCAAGCAATTTGTTTACTGGTACGATATCCCAGGTCTTCTAGCAGAGTTAGATATTGTCTCGTATAACCCTAAATAATGGAGATTGTTTTGGGCTAGTTTTAAGCACAGCCTCCATTCTGAAGCAACGATTTCACTAAGTTACCATGCTATCGCTGCATTTGGGACAGTCGAGCTCGAAACAAACACCGAACCCATAAGAATGGCCCATCCGTGAAACTCTGGGAGCAGGCGTGCTCAACATTGTGAATGACCCGATCGTCAGTTGAGAGAAAATCCCCCTACCATCTCCTGCTCCATCTCAAGCTTGGATTGATGAAGAAGTTTGTGAAGGCATTGAACACTGACAGAGAATGCTTTCAGCACATAGTTTCTGCCTTTCCGGCTTTGTCTTTTGAAAAGATTTAATATCATGAAGGAGCCGGGGTCGGTAACATGTCTATATGTATAAGAAGATGAGGCAAGGTAAGGGAGGTTAAGGTCTTTTTTGATTGTAGCTAACTTCACGCTTTTATCCTCTTTTATCCTCTTTCAAATGTATATTGAGTGGGTGATCTTAATGCTAGTACTACGAGCTTTAAGTACCTATAAATACCTTTCAATATATTTAAATACCTTAAGATAAATACTTATAAAAGTTGGTGAGGCATGCTATAGAACTATGTACTGGGATGATGTTCCTGAAAATTTTAAATACTTACGTAAATACTTTCAAATATCTTTGAATATCTATTGTTATTTTTAAATAGCTATGAAAATTGATAGGGTATGCTAGATAAATCCTCTGAATGTTGAATATTTTCTAATCGCGTTTATTTTGTTCGTTTCAGTCTATCCCTCTCCTTACCCTTCCCAAACCCGCTTAAACCGGAGTGACAGTTAAAGAGTATTACAGAAAAACTTCTGAACTTATTTTCGAAAACTCGGGCGAAGATGCTCTCGTTGGTTTTCGCCTGTAGAAAAGTATAAATAAATGGTTCACAAACAGAATATTTAGTTATAAAACTAAAACGACTCTGGTGGCTCGTCTTAGGTCTGCAAGAGAGCCGAGTCTACCGTGGAGGTCTAGTTGGGCAACCCTTTTTCATCATTTTCATCATCATCATCATCATCATCACTAACTCTATAATTTAAGAAGGGGATTTTTTGAATATTTGAATAATAATTTCATCTTAGTTTGGTTATGACTTATGTTTTTTTATCAAAGTTATTTCTCATAATTCTTTTATAATATAAGAAAACAAAATGGTGAAGTTCAGAAATAAATATAAGTATCGAAATTTTGTGAATTTTTAAAACCCAAAGAATTACAAATGGTGAAGTTCAGAAAATTTATTTTTATATATCTTCTTCTATAACTATATTTTAGCAACGTGATATTTTGAAATGGGGGGGAATTTAGTTTAGAGTTCCTTTGTTAAAATTATTATAATTGGCGAAGTTCAGAAAATTTATAAAAATTAACCATGGCTGCTTTTTTTTAGATTTTAAATTTTAATCTTAGTAGCGAAGCGCAAGCTCCCCCCTTGGGGAAAATGGCGAAGCCATTGCTTCTTTTTGTTTATATTAGTTTTTCATATTTTAAAACCTTTTAATACCATAATTTAGTAATGTCTACGCGTGTACCCTCGTTGGTGACATAAAGGATCTAAAAAACAACTACAAAGAAAAAATCTGAACCCTTTCTTATCTAACCTTGCTGTCTACTAAATGGCTTCTCATTGTTGCACCCATTATTCTGGGAATTTACATCAGCCCTGGTTCATCACTGAAGACATCAGCCTAAATAATCCCACATCTCTTAAACCTATGATGATTTTTTTTTCTTTCCTCCGATCTCTCCCACACTCTAGTTTTCCATCCGCAAAGACCCGACCAAACTACTACAGCATTTCAAACTCATTCATATTCAGGTACACTCCATCCATTTCATATACATACATATTTAACACAACAAAATCTACCCCATATAACCATAAATACTAAACCTTCCTTTTCACACAAACCCCTTTCATATTCATTTAACATTCATCTTCTTAATTGTCTCCCAAATTTTAACGCAATTGATGCCAAAATAATCCCCGTATTTATTAAAATCTCTTCCCCAAAACATGAAAGCTTCATGCTCGTCCGTTCTTACAACAAAACAATGCAAGACTCCAAACCGCTCTCGTAACGAATGAAGTATTGGTGATTTTAATGTGCGAATTAATATCCAAACTACTTTACTCACTTGATGTATTTATTTTAAATTCTTTTATTAAGTCAAAAAGGCGTTTTTTTTCCAACTGTTCACAAGACCCATTTCGTAAATAACTTTACCCTCCTCGAACCCAACCAAATAAATTCTTTTCGTAAATGCCTTTAGATGATGGGAAATAAATTTGCATAATAAAAAAATATAATGAAACTTTTAATTAAAGATAACATAATTTGGAACATTGATTTTGCATGACCTCCGGGTTAATGGATTCTTGAACTTGTGGCGTTCTTCTTTGGCGAACCAAACTTAAACCTCAGAGGGGAAAATTACCTTAAACTCGAAGGTCAAGGAGGTGAATCTAAATAGAGAAGAACATATGAAGTTGGAAAAATCGTTCATAGTGTACATAATTGATTTTTGTCTGAAAATCTTTAGGCGAAAACCAACGAGGACATTTGCCACAGAAACAATTAGGGTTCAAATTCAATGATGTAATTATTTCGAAACGGGGGACTTCGCCTCATGTACCCTCCCTTTAATTGTGATGGGTTGCAACCCCCCACACACCCCGCGATTTTTAATCACCTAGTATTCGTAGTATTAACAATTCGAAATCCTGGCATTACGTTTAAATCAGTGTTATGAATGTTTGAAATCAGGGTTTCTTTACACATAAAGAGAAGACAAAGTGGACTCATTCTACTTTCATTTTCCCCGCCCCCATCAATGTGGAGAATCTTAAAAATAGGTACTTTCCGCGCCAAACTGAAACCATATATGACGACTACAATGCCTAAAAACACCATTAGAACTGTTTTTAATACTAAAAACACGGCGTAGGTCTTCTAAAATTTCACCGAAGGTATTTTTTTTTTCCTTCTCTCATTTTTTTTTTCTAAAAAGAATGTTTTAAGGTAATAAATAATTTGTCCGTGTTTGTACAGATGGAGGATGGAGAGTGACACTCCGAAACTAATCCTGTACTTATAAAGTCGTTCTCTCCCAAAGCTTTTGTATCTCCTTAGTTACATTTGGTTACCAAAAAAAAAGAAGAAACTTTGTAAGTCGTCTCAGTTTTTCAACTGATTTAGGACATTTTTGCCCCCCCCCCCTGGATTGGTAAATGACATCCGTTTCTTCTGATTAGGTCAGGGTTTTGTTTTCTGCTAAGTCGATTTTTTTTAATCCGATCTTAAAACTAAATTGATTACATTTTTGGTAGATTTTTGTTAATATTTCCCATCTTAAATAGGTTCTTAAGATAAAAAAACAACGTTTTATAGCACTATTTATTAATTAAATGTTACAAATATTTATTGGTGTACATTAAATCGGAGATATTGATACAGGTACTAGGTATTGCAAAACTCATGTTACACTCCTTATGATGCTCTCTACAAAGGTCACAATGATAGTTTTGATGCAGTTAGACACGTTTTTATTGTTTTAACATAGAAATGTGGGTTTAAAATGTAATATTAGTCAATGATCTCGCCCTCGGCGGCGAGCACGCGCTTGAGGCGAAACCTGAAGGCCGCGCAAACATTGCGCACGAAGTCCTTCCTCGTGCTGGCGCACACGCGGTTGACGGAAGACTTCAGCTCGTCGACGTTGCTGTGGCGGACCTGGCAGACCTTTTCCTACACGCTGTGGTCGAGTGGATTGATGTCGGGCGACTGCAACGACCAAAAATCCTTCGACCAGAAGTTCATATTTGACCATAACCACTCTTGCACAGTCTTGGCCGTGTGGGCCGGGGCATCGTCGTGTTGAAGAAGATACTCCGACTTCTTCGTAATCTTTCTCACCCAGGGCAGGACTTTGGTGGCCAAGATGCCCCTGTAACCGGCCACGAACCACACCGGTGGCATCTTCTCTCCATTCGAAGCCACGACGCCGAGCATCATCACGGAGGTCGGCTGCTTGGCCATGGACACGTAGCGGACCTCGGAGACGTCCTGGCCAAAGTCTACCACGCAGTCCTTCTGCGTTTTGATGACCGGATCGACCGTGAAGCATTTTAATCAGAAAAATGAGAATTCGATTGCCTTTACCCTTCAAGTCGTTGAAAAGGCGACGACAGCGCTCCCGACGTTGTTCTCGCATACAGTCGGTGAGCAGAGGCCTTTCCACGCACCTCGAGCTCTTGCCGCCCTCCTAATTGACGGCCTTGGACACAGTGACCGCCGAGATGCTCTTTTTATTCGCCAACAGAGTCAGTTTGTGCTTTGAAGAACTTTCGAAGGGCTGTCTCACAGCCAAACAGTTGACAACTGGATGTCTGCCTGAACGAGATCGATCTTCGAGGTCATCCCCGTTCTTGAGCCTCCCCGCCACTCTGTGGACGGTCATCCGGCTGACGAGGGGCCGCTTAGCGATGTCGGACTTGTAGTAGCTCGCGCGCAAAAGAGCAGAGATTTCGATTCTTTTCACTTCCATCTCGGCACATCTGCACACAATGAAAAAAACGTTTTACTGAGATCGGCTACAAAAGTAGAAGTTTAAGTTTGTTTAACAGAACCTTTTTCTATCACACACATGCACCTCTCGAAAGATCAAAAGCTGTGTGTAACAGAACTTTTGCCAAACCTGGTAAGTAGATGTAAATTGGATATTAGGTCAGCATCGTTTACAATCTAGGCCAAGAACTTCCGTTTCTTTGAACTCATAGAATGTTCAGCGATAGGGATGCCTCTCTTCAGAGTCCAGCAGCAATCAGCCATCGTGATTGCTTCCCCGCTCGTCGCTCATTGATACCAGAATCTAGGGAAATCTATCCATATGTGAAAATACGCAATGCATTTTGATGCTCATGTTGCACTTGAGGTTTCTGAAAGCAGTCAGCATATTGGTGACAAGTTATGTGTAGTTCATGGCCTTCCTTTTGCCAAGAAAGTTCTTCACGACCAGAGCAAAAGCCTTCCACGCTTTCAGTTCCACTTCGCTTATTGAGTTTTCTATTCTCATCACTCTCGGTACGTTCCGTTTCGTTCCTCTCCTCCACCCATTCCTGGCTTCCACGTTGCATTCCGATACCTCCTCTCTATCCTCCGCTGGTCAAAGACATAAGGAAGGTAATCGACATCAACTTGGAGGACGAGGTGGTTTTGGAAATATTCAATCTCTCTCCATGGAGACCTGGAATAATGGAACGTCAGGCTGGTAGCCCCGTTCTGGACCGTCTCTGGGACTTCTTCCATGAAGCTGCCGCGGCACTCAGCGCCCTTCATATCGATGAGGCTACTCCAAAAAACTCGCAGTCTATTGTGGCCCTTCCACAACCGGGTTTGGCAGTGCCAATGGTTATTAATGTTCCTCCTCCTTCTCCTTCAGCAGCGTCTGAAAGTTCTTCTACGCATCCGTCTGAACAAGGGGGTATGCATCCTCAGGGACATCATGAGTGGCCCGCCTGACATCCTTCGCCCCGGAGCTAATCAGCAGAATGGCAACGACGCCCAGGACAACAGTAACAATCAATACAATGGGCGTTCTGCCGGCGAAGGACAAAGAGGAGGTCACGATATGAGGCCGTTCGGACATCTGGTTACTTCCTTGGGTGGAACGCCTAATACAGCAGGACATCATCGAAGAGTCTCCAAGGATCACAGCCCGGAAATGCGTGGAACAGTACGTGAAGCAGCCACTATCCTTGTCCAGAGCTTTGGTGAACTGTTTGATAAAGCCGAGCTTGATGTGCACCAATTCCTGCCATACAGACCAGTTCCTCTTCATATAATGCTGAGTTCGGTCCCTACTATCGCACATTCACAGAAAGCACGGGTACTTGGTGAATCTGGACTGTTGTCCTAACAAAAGGTTCACCTGCACGTATTTCACTGCTTCATATATTTCCTTCAGTGTAGTCGAGGAAGCGAGTGGTATAGAGGCAAACTGGTCTTCGTTGTGCAGTAGAACACATTTCAGCGTTCGTTTGCTGCTGTCAATGAGCAGTCTTCAATCTTCGGGTTGGTACTATGGTACTACAATTTTGTGCAGAAGCTGTCCAATATCTGTAGAGTAGACCAAGTCCTTCTGTTCAGAGAAAAAACGGAGGTAATCTGGATGTCTGTTGTGGTAGAAGCTGATGCGAGCACTGTAAGAGAGGAGTTTTTTTTCTTAATCTGGATGCTAACACTTCGACAGAGGACTTTGACAAGCTGAAATCGCGAACTAGATCCTTTAGCTCCTTTGGGGAAAATGGATGTGGAGCATCATCGAAAAAAAACAACCTTTCTTCTTCTAAAATTTATTCAACACTGGAAGAAATTTAGTCACTAATGTTAGGAAGTTCTTCGAAGACAGGTACTGGGATTTAATCACAATGACCTATAGGACGACGTGCTGGGTGAAGATTAGGATACTTGAGTCTGCTCCGGTTCTTTCTGTCGATCACAGTCAAATCAATAGCACAGAAGTAGCAGCAATCAGTGCCATGGTTTGTCGGTTCCCTCCAAACCAAGAGAATTCTAAACTTCAGAATACTCTTCTTGTCCTTGGTTCAACGACGCAGATACTTGGTGCATGTCTTGCATACCATGTGTGGTGCTCAAGCTTTATCTTGGTCCCCAAGTTTCATACCCAAATAATCATGGTAAGAACGTTTGAATAAACTTGCGACTGGATCCCTGTTAGGAAGAACGGTGTATTCACCACAGATGTAGCAGAATACACCGGGGCTAATTCTTGCAGGTTCTTCTGGCCGAATCCATTTCATTCACCTTCAAAAGAAAAATACCAGTTAGTCAAAAGTCCCTCATGTGAACTATTGAGAAATAAGAAGAGTTTTGTATCATATATGTAGATACAATACTCATACATGTAAAAAACGCCCCCCCCCCCAATCATGTGGCGATAAATAAAAAAAATGACGTGATTGAGCAAACCAATGTGATTTTTGGATTCAGGACATCAAAATTGTCCTAAATCAACTAAAAAAAACTTAGGCAATAAAGTTGGTGTTGTCGTGTTATCAAGGTGTAGACTACTTTAATCCACTAATACGATTTTATAAATGAAAAACCTCCTCAATATATTCTTGTGATAGCGCTTTAATTTTAATATATGACCATTTGTTCTCGTGCTGTTTTCAGAGCGTTCAAATAGTGAATGAGTTTATTATTATCGCAGCCTTTTAGAATAGAAGAACTTTAGCAAGTGCCCCTTACGGGTAGAACTTCGCAGCTCCAGAATGAGGTTTGTCGCCCTTCGTTTGCAGCTACGGGGACCAGAACTGAAGTGCATAGTCTAACCGATGACGCAAGACTGCTTTGAACCATGGAACTTATTAGGATTTTATGAGTGGCGCGCACGCGAATCTATTAGTTACTATGTCGATCGGGTCGATGGTAACATTTTACTTTACAATGATATGTTTGTTACTTAAATCCTTTTTCTTTTTTTCTAAAAGTAATGAAATAATTGAGAGCACGCGACTTAGGTCGGTTGACCTTGCTTCAATACAAAAGAAATGTAACTCGCACAATGGTGAAAATAAGGGATAGACGAGAAAAGAAGAGGTAATTCTTATGGAAATAAGAATCATTGAGGAAAAAATAACTACAAAGTGAAGAGGAAAACCCGCTTCAGATTTAAGGGAAGTTAAGCCACTGAGTGTGGTAAGTCTCGTCTCTGGATGGAGTCCCGATTCAGAGCAACTTCACGGTGGCTTCCAGAGGTGGCCGAGACCCGAGTTCGGAACGGATGTTGAACCTTAGGTTTCTACCCAGAAATAAAAGGCATCACACGATTGCAGATTTTTTTGGGGGGGAGGGGGGACTCCCCTGGAAAATTATTATTTCATAGAAATGTCCATGTGAAGATTTGCCTAAAATATTGAAATACACACACACACATACACACATACCATTCAATGAACTCGTAATGTATAAAAGTAGTCACACTAAAATTGTTCCCCAAAACTTCAAATTATCTTTATTTTAGCAACAACTGGCCATTGACCAATGCCTTAGGGTGACACAAGGTCAACAGACCTAAGTCGCGTGCTCTCAATTATTCTGACTTATGACCTTATGACCCTATGACCTTACGACCTTCAAACTTTCAACAGGTGGGACAATCCGACCCATAGTTAGTTTTCTTATAATAATTCCCGGACTAAACTTGGGAGCACCTTGTCAATTATATCACTCAAAAAAGAATGTAAAACAACATAAGAATCGGCCAAATAGTTACGATGTTATTGCCATAAAACGCATTGAAAAATGAAATGTTTACCCTCCGCCCGGCGACCTACGGACCGACAGAGTAACTTATAGAAAAGTAGATAGATTTAGGAAGGATATTAATATCCCCAAACTAGTGAATCTCCGGATAAAGTAAGAATTTATCTTCTCGCGAGAAACCTCATTTTGGTGTGAATAATGAGGGTCAGAAACCCCCAATTCCTATCACCACTTGGCTTCGGGAGGAAGAGTGGTTGACTGGTAGTCTCTCTTAAGTCTTAAGTTTGAACGCACACGGAAAAGAATTCCTTCGGGTGGTTCACTGGTAGTCTCTCTTAAGTCTTAAGTTTGATTGCACAAGAAGAAGAATTCCTTGGGGTGGTTCACTGGTAGTCTCTCTTAAGTCTCAAGTTTGATCGCACACGGAGATGAATTCCTTCAGGTGGTTCACTGGTAGTCTCTCTTAAGTCTTAAGTGTGAACGCACACGGAGAAAATTCCTCCAAGAATTCCTTCAAATGGTTCACTGGTAGTCTGTCTTAAGTCTTAAGTTTGATCGCACAAGGAAAAAAATTCCTTCGAGAATTCCTTCGAATGGTTCACTGGTAGTCTCTCTTAAGTCTTAAGTTTGATCGCACAAGCAGAAAAATTTCTTCAATAATTCCTTCAAATGGTTCACTGGTAGTATCTCTTAAGTCTTAAGTTGGAACGCACATGAGAAGAATTCCTTCGGGTGGTTCACTGGTAGTCTCTCTTAAGTCTTAAGTTTGATTGCACACGAAGAAGAATTCCTTCGGGTGGTTCACTGGTAGTCTCTCTTAAGTCTCAAGTTTGATCGCACACGGAGATGAATTCCTTCGGGTGGTTCACTGGTAGTCTCTTTTAAGTCTTAAGTTTGATCGCACAAGGAGAAAAATTTCTTCAATAATTCCTTCAAATGGTTCACTGGTAGTCTCTCTTAAGTCTTAAGTTGGAACGCACATGAGAAGAATTCCTTCGGGTGGTTCACTGGTAGTCTCTCTTAAGTCTTAATTTTGATTGCACACGAAGAAGAATTCCTTCGGGTGGTTCACTGGTAGTCTGTCTTAGGTCTTACGTTTGATCGCACACGGAGAAGAATTCCTTCGGGTGTGTCGAGGTATAGTGAGTGGGTAATCCCAGTGCCACTTCCTGGACATATATTTTATTACCGCACCAAGGTGAAGTGTATCCAATACACCTACCGTAGCCACTTCCGGTGAATAAGAATAACCCTGGTGCTTCTCTTTTGATCAATTTAAGATAATGATCTCCTGAGTGTGTCCTCACTCAGTATAAGCCAGTCATGGGTGGTCCGGTGTAATATTGAGATTCAAGCCGATGGATTGCTTATTAATTGCCAAAGGATCGTCCAAATTAGTCAAACAAACAGATACAAAAATAATCTTTAATGTACATGAATTAGAAATATGAAACAGCGTATATAGGTATAAATAGAATTTATCTTGACACTGAATAAGTAAGTCTACATAATGTCGTGGTTGACTGGTAGTCTCTATTAAGTTTTAAGTTTGATCTCACACGGAGAAGAATTTTTTCGGGTGGTTCACTGGTAGTGAGTCTCTCTTAAGTCTTAAGTTTGATCGCACAGAGAGAAGAATTCCTTGGGGTGGTTCACTGGTAGTCTCTATTAAGTTTTAAGTTTGATCTCACACAGAGAAGAATTCCTTCGAGTGGTTCACTGGTAGTCAGTCTCTTTTAAGTCTTAAGTTTGAACGCACACGGAAAAGAATTCCTTCGAGAAATCTTCAGGAGTATTTTAATTATTAATGAGTTCACCGATAAGCATTTTACCGCAGTATTTCTCAAGATTTTTTTACAAAGGTAAACAAACCATTTATTGGTACCTGCAAGGAGCTATAGCAGTTAATACAAGCCCTATTAGGAATATTTGTTTTGTGTTTAAACATATTTCTACTCTAATTATCTTGCATTATCTAATATTTCTAAGTTACTTTTGTTTAGAAATGTATAAAAATATCTGTGGTAGATTATTCCAGTCTTGAACGCTGCTGTTGTCGAAGGCAAATTTTCATGTCAATGCTTTGAATTTTTCACCTCATCTTTTTGTCGTTCCCTCGTCGCTGTCGTGAATGAGAAATCGAACGTTGGTGTTGGACATCTTACTCAATATTTCATAGGTTTTTAATGTTCCCCCTTTTTTCTCCTATGTTAGAGGAAAAAAAGAATGAGTTATCTCAGGCTCAACTCGATGTTTCAGTCTCCATATCATTTTTGTATAGTGAGGCTGTACTTATTCTTATATGTTTATATATCGAGTTAATTTTGAAAACCAGAAGTAGCAGCATAATCTATCCATAGTCTGACTAACGACATGTAGTTTTAACATATTTTCTGCTTTTCATTTTGAGAATGACTGCCTGATAAATGATTCAACTTTTGTTGCCTTGTTTCTAACTACTATGCACTTACTGTAAAATTTGATTTATTATCTACTTTAACTTCAAGATCTATTTGTTGTTGCTGTTTTTTTAATTCTGCATGCTCGATACCTTGGATATTGTATTTGAATTTAGGATTAATTTTTCCGAAGTGTAAAGCGCCGAATTTGGAAGCATTAAGTTTCATGCCAAAATCGTCTCACCATTTAATTAACCTATTTAAGCATTTTTTATAAACATTTCCGTAACCCTTGTCCTTTATTATCTGACGAAGTTTAGTATCGTCAACGAATGAATTGATTTGGCTATTCATTTTAACTTTGAAAGGATAGTGAATCGGAGTTTTTTAAAGACTTTGACAAAATCTACATAGTTGAGTCATTCAATAAAACCTCCTAATGGAGCGAATAAAAATATATTAACAGGTGCATAGGGGGACAGGAGGATGAAAGAGGAGAACAGGAGATTGATCGAAAAGGTCTAAGACGATGGTGAATAGAGTCTAGAGGGAGTTCAATGGGGGCTCACGACAGGTTTAAAGGGTTCAACAGATGTTTAGGAAGGACTCAGAGTGCTATGGCATGGCTCTAGTTTTGGATATTACGAGAAAGCTCACAGAAAAATACGACAAGGTTCAATGAATAATATGGGAGGGCTCATTGGGTGACACAGAATTCTAGGAGCGCTTCATGGGTAATATGGAAGGACTTGATTGGTGATTGTTGAGGGTTCAGTGAGTAATAATGGGAGTACGAAAGCGCTCAATGAGTAATAAAAGAGCGTTCAATGTATCATATGGGAAGGACTCAATGGGAGGCGAAGGAGAGTGTTACGGGAGTGATCAATGGGTATTGCTTGACGGCTCGATGGATGTTACGCCCCCAATGAAACAAGTCAGAGATTTGCCACTTCGCTGTCAGGGGTGCTCCAAGCCCCCTACAGAATAGTTCATTGGGGTGTACTTGAATGAGCAATTGGTGTTAGGCGAAGGATAGATCAGTGTCACAGTCGAGACGAAACAAGCTAGACTTGTGCTATGTTACTGTCGGGAGGGCTCAAAGTGCGTCATTGGGAGAATCCAATGAGTGTCATGGGATGCCTCAAATGGTATTTACATAACGGCTCAAGGGGCGCCCACGGAGGGATCAATGGGCACTCAGAGAGGGTTTAATGTACGCGTATGGAGAACTCAATGGGTGCTCAGGGAGAGATGTAAAGGGGAAAGAAAAGCCGATAGAGAGGAGACAGAGGAGACAGAGGAGAAGAATGAGAAAAGAATGGGGAGCAAATGGCATAATTAAAGTCCTCTTTGTCACGGGTAAGCCGGTTCATTCCCTCCTTTCGAGAAGGTGGAAGTTCTTCGGCAGACAGCCTAAGAAAGACAAGTGGGGGAAGGGGAAGGAGAGAGGTAGCCGAAAATCCCCCTTCAGGTGTTGGGACCCGCAATGAATGCATATACGGGTGTTGGGAGAGGAGGGCACGCAATCGTCCATATATCAGCTGCAACATAGGTTCCACGCTATACCTGACAACCCTTCGCGGAGAATAGTAATAGAACAGAAAGCAGGAGGGGAAAACAGAAAAGTGTGAGAAGAAAGCAGACATGTTAAATGCCCCACCGTTTAGTTACTCAAATGAAAGAGGGAAACAACATTGGATCCATTACTTTTTCTTTTGATGATGTTCGTTTTCGTAATGCCATCTCTCAACCCCAATTTGTCTGACACAAAGGAAACTATAACAAAATTAAGGAATCTTTACTAGAAACTGATTGGAATTTTGAATTTTTAGATCTTAATGTGCAAGAAAAATATACTAAATTTCTAGATATTTTGACCTATCTTGCGAACTGTTATGTTCCAAAGTATTCCGCTCCAAGTAATAAAATAATTGATGGTTCACTTAATGCATTGCCTAGGAGGAGAGCTTCTGTTTGGAATAAATTCAAAAATCTTCGTTGTGCTCTAGGTAGATATTCTCTTCATACCTTGAATGCTCTGGAGCATTTCAATGATCTTAATTATGAGTATTGAAATTTTCATATTCTTTCTTAGAAATCTCATGAGCAGAACTTGACTGATCACTTCTTAACCTATCCCAAGGCTTTTTATTCTTATATTAGCAAGAAAAAAGTTGATAGATCAACTGTGGGCCTTCTTAAAACAACTAATGGAACTATTGTACATGGAAAACATCAAATGGCAGAATTGTTCGCCGAGTTTTTCTCTTCTGTTTATAGGGCGGATGCGTTGAATACCCCTGCTCCTCCCCGGTTGTTTGATGGCTCATTAAATAATATTGAATTTACTATTTCTGAAGTGTGTAAATTTTTGGAGGCACTGGATGATTATTCTAGTATGAGTGCTGATGGTATACATCCTAAAGTCCTTAAAGAATGTAGGAATTATGGTGCTTATCATTTGTACCTAATTTTCAAGGCCTCTTTCTTGACAAGCCAATTTTCCCGTGAATTGTCAGTTTCTAATATCATTGCTATCTTCAAGAGGGTTACTCGCTCAGATCCAGTGAATTATAGGCCTATAAGTATCGCTTCCGTCTGTTGTAAAGCAATGGAACATATTGTTACTGATAGGTTAGTTGAGCATTTAGAAACAAATGGTATTCTAGCCCAGGAACAGTTTGGCTTTCGTAAGAATAGATCAGTCGAGGACCGGCTTTTGTTGATATATGGTGTTGTTTCTGATTGGGTCGATCAAGGTTTGGTCGTTGATGTTATGCATTTTGATTGTTCTAAGACTTTTGATGTGGTCAATTTTGAAATTTTGCTTTAAAAACTAGGTAGGTTAGACATAGAGGGCCGTTTCCTGGATTCGATTCATTCTTTTTTTGACTGATAGAAGTATGTTTGTTGTTATTGAAGGGTAGTCTGGTAGACCTAGAAGGGTAAGAAGTGGTGTACCCCAGGGTTCGGTATTAGGCCCAATCCTGTTTTGGGTTTATATTAATTGTATTGCTAGTGGTATCCGTTGTAAATACTACATCTTGGCTGACGACCTTAAAATTTATCTTAGAATTCGTTACTCTAGTCTGTTTGATACTCTTATAGATCTTTCTCTTGCCCAGGAGGATATCTTACTGATGAATGAAACAGGAAAGTCTTGGGGTCTATCTATGAATGCTAGTAAGTGCGTTGTAATGGGGTTTCAAATGAGAAACAAAGTGGATGGAACTCTCTTGGATCACTCTCTAAATATTATCTTGACAATGTTCCAATCAAATTTGTTGAGTCTCAACTCGACTTAGGTATCACAATAGATACTTCTCAAAAATTCCATCTCCACATTCAGAATATCAATAATAGAGCAGCTAATCTTACTTCCAACATTTTGAGGTCCACTTTATGCAGGTCAGCTGATTTTAAGTTGTCCATCTACAGGAGTTACATTCGTCTATTGTTGGAATTTTTAGATTCGGTTTGGGCTACTGGATACGTAAATGATTTAAACCTATTAGAAAGTGTTCATAGGAGATGGACGAGGAATATTGATGGTATGACTGATTTTACTTATGCTGAAATGTCACAGAGACTTAACTTATACTCTTTTAAAGCTCGTCTACTTATAGCAGATCTAATAAAATGTTGGAAATTTTTCAGATGTTAAGCCACATCTGGTGTGTTAATTCTTGTGTGTTCGATTCTGGCCTTGTAACTATGGCCATGGCGTCAATGACCCTCAGTCGGTAGATGGGGCACAAGGTCAAGGTGATCAGGCAGTCGGCGCATCGGAATCGTTCTTGGTGAGAAAGGACTGCTTGATAGTTTGGTGCACGGTGCAATCTGACGTTGAAGGATGATTCTTGAAAGGGGTTCGATCGTCGTAGAAGGGCGCGTGACCCTAAGTGATCACAGCAATTCAAAGTTATTTCAAATTTTCTGCCTGTCTTCAAAACCCGGTACGAGGCAGTGGCGGAGAGCAGAAGGAGCTGTATGGCTTTAGCTTTATTCAAAATACAAGATTTGCTCAGAATGCCTAATGATTTTAAGTTTACAAGGGTTTAATATGAAAGAAGGTGGGAGCTCACCTCCGAAGGGGTTTACCAATAAGATACTACTTAGGAGGAGCTATTGGCTAATTTAATGGAAGTCTTCCAATTCTATATTACGGGGGAGGAGTTTTCACATGTTTTTTAACTGGGTATACCAATACTAATTTAATGGAAGACTTCCAATCCTATATTACGGGGGAGGAGTTTTCACATGTTTTTTTAACTGGGTCTACCAATACTAACCTAAGAAGGGCAGGTCACTTTCCAACACTGCCTGATATTTTCTACTTTTACGACCAGTGGGCGGGCATACACTCTTTCCTAACGTATCTTAGAATTGGATGTCACCGGTAATTAGAAAAGGATTTTTTATAGTATAACAGATTCTTGAGAATTTTGTTCTCAGTAGTGTTTTCGTTAATTTTTGCTTACATGGCAGATTTTCGCAGCAATATCATCGAGAGGTGGAAATAATAATTACAAATTTGATAAAGATGAGAGAATTTAATATTAAGAATATCTGAGCTTTTCAGCAGTGTTTGGGTTTTGTATGGATAGACGGGCGAATTTTGCTGCTGTATCATTTATGGTTGAAAATTCAATTACAAAGTTTTAGCACAGATGAGAGACTGTTTTCAACGGCTGAGCTTTGAAAACAAAATGTAAACTTTGTGAACTGCTCAACGTTTAATTCGCATCCCTCTATCTATTATCTATCGAGCTCTCTGTTTATCTAATTATATACAAATGTGTTTTTTCCCTAAGTATGAAAGTGAGAGGCGGGTTTCCCGTTTCATCTAACTATGTTATAGTTACTTTCTTTGTTAAGGCACTTAACAGGTGTGGTTAGTTGCTGGATCGAGTCCCGATTCGGGTTGCCTTCACAACGGCTGCCATACACTGTAGACACCCGTGGCTTGGATCCTACATTAATAGGTTGGTTCTCACTGAGAGATAAAAGGTATTTTACATGAGTACAGAACGATGGTAAAACCACTGCCAAATTCCTTTTGCTAATAAAGAAAAAAATATTCAAATAATTAGATATCTTCTTTTGAAGCCTAATAATAATATAAGCTTAAAAATACATCTACCCGATTTTAACTGTTTTATTTTTACGGTTCTCTTGTCTGAGTTATCTTTAAGTGTCTGTTACCATTCTCAAACACGGCTTCCTGTTCTGCAATTCTGTCAATATTTGGAAGTTGTAAAAGGGATTTTTCCTTTAATACTGTGCGAATTATAAGCAAGAAAAAATAACTAAAATGAAAATGAAAATTCGGAATGGATAGAAAGTGGGAGGCTATTTCATGAAGAATGGGAGTGTTAAATATGGTTTTATTGGACAAAATACAAAGAACCTTTTGGCTGAATTTTCAGGGAGTCAATTGTTACCTGCACTCATAATATTAAGTGTCATTTTGAAAGCGATCATTAGAATTTGTGCTAAATGACAGGTGATGAGAAAAGGATGAATTTATTCTAAGAAAAGTAAAGGATATTTAAACCAAAGGATATTTCAGCAGCTAATTTTCAGGTATCATTAAGTATTACTCAACGCGGAAAAAACACTTTATGATATGAATTAATTAAAAGCTTCTATAAATTACTCATATTTTTAACTAAGAATCAAAACGTTATAAGTCCATATGAAACTAAATTTTATGACTCCATTTCTAGCTCCGTAATAAAGAAAATGTAATGATTTCGTTTTTAGGTAAAAAATGATTATGAACCTAAAGGGCACGGGGGTCATTGTTCTACTAGACCCGCATAACCTTTTATTCCAAAATCAAATAATCCAAACGCATTCCCAATGATCAAATTAGGGGTACAACGGACCCATCCAATTTTTTTATACCAAACAAAAGAAAACCAAAACAAAACGAACCTAACCTAACACCGTTTCTAAAAAAAATAAATCATAGTTATTTAGGTTTACCTTTTAAAAAACGACTATGCGTTTACAATTTATGCAATGCATCCTGGATTATATAATTTAGCTACCGCAAGAAGAAATTGATTGAAGCAAATATTTGGTGCTGGTAAAACTGAAAAAATAAGCTCGAGCCAAATATGCAAGGAAAAAGTCTTTAAAATGATAAATAATACAATATGATGGGATTCAAATTGACAATGTGGCTGTGTAATTCATATTTAGCGAAACAAGTTTCTCATTAAAAATATCTGGCAAGTAAATGAGATCTATTGTTTGTTTTTTTTAATTTCAAAAGTAACAAAAATGAACCGTCAATTAAAAAGGCGCGCTATCTTTGGCCTAGCCTAGAACAAACCCCACACGTATAATTAATGAACGACAATGGAATAAAGGATTCTCTATAAAAAATTAAAGAAATTACTTTAAATAAAAGAGAAATAAACAATAGCGTTTAATAATGAGGTTCACGGACACGTGATAATCAAATAATGATAGTCGTCAAGAATTAGTGAAATTAATAGTAATAGAATGGAAAATAGTAATGATATTAATAACACGAAAATATAGCCAAGCAAGGCGATGAAGGATTGAATCGAGTAAATGAGTGGTAAATACAATGTAACGATAAACTGGGGATTACATGGAAAAAAATGAGATAAACAGATGACAAACTACAAGTGATGAACAGCATTATTTAAAATTTTTTTTTAAAAAAACAGATTGCAAGCGGCCTAATTTGTGGAATATACATTACACATGTTATCACTGTAAGAAACTAGCCTATTGTGATGGTTTGTCGAACTATATAAATGAGCGAACATTTTTACAACTTTCCTAAATTGAAACAAAGTCTGCTGACCAAAAAGTCGCGTGCTCTCACTTATTCTGAGTGAAGACTTTACGACCTTCAAAACTTGAAAATAATTCCGGAATAGCCTTGGGAGGACTTTAGCAATTCCATCACTCGAAAGGAAATGTAAAACCACATAAAGGTTTCAAATTTCGTTAGAATCGGCCTAATAGTTATGATGTTATTGCCCAAACAAAATCATTCCCCGGCTAACCTTGGGAGGACTTTTTCAATTATATCATTCGAAAAAGAATGTAAAAGAACCTAAGGATTTCAAGTTTCATTAGAATCGGCCGAATAGCTATGATGTTATTGTCAAAACAAAATCATTCGCCGGCTAACCTTGGGAGGACTTTGGCAATTATATCATTCGACAGAGAGTGTAAAACAAAATAAGGGTTTTAAATTTTATTAGAACCAGCCGAATAGAGATGATGAATAACGAAGAGCCTATCTCCGAGTCACGAAGGATTCCGCTTGACACCGACGACCAGCGAGAAGCCTGCCCATTAATCACAACTCAACGCAAATTACATAAGCGCGACCGTTTCCTACGGAACCCATGGTAGAAAGATTTGATCAAATTTACCAAATCTAGGTGATCCATGGTCCCAGGTCTAATTAACCCTTCTAACACCTTTCTCACTACTGAAGTCAAGCTTATCGGTCGGCAGATGCTCTCACAGCGTTCAGGCACGCTCTAAAGATCAGGTATAGGTAGGGTGCCAACTCTTCTTTCACCTCCCGTAGGATTAACTGTCTCAACCGTGATGCCTCTGTCCTAATTTCCTCTAAACTGTTCGCCTTATTCACTAGACTCGATTTCACCTTCTGTGTCCAGGTCCAAATCCCGTGCCACCCCTCTACCATCTTGAGGAGACTTATTACCATGCCAAACTGGCATTTGGTTATTCATGTACGCGAAAAACTCCTTGTTATTTTGCAGGGAAATGATACAGGTACCTATTTGTCACACTTGGCATTGCGAACCAGACATTTTACCGGCGGGTAAACTCAATAGTGCTGATTTGGAATTTGATACCAGTTTTTCTCCATCATGGACAGTTTCATAGATTTAATTATCATTGTTATTGTTTTGTTTATTAAAGATGTACTCTGAACAAGTGTCAAATGTAAACATTGAATTGTATAAAGACATTTATTTTGGACATGAACACCTCACAAATAAAGCAATTTACTATATTGGACATATTTCTTGAATCTAATTGAAGGATATTTCAATCAAAAGTATCTCTGCACTTTGCTTTTACGGCTGTGATTGTCCTGTTTCGCGCGTCAGTGTCCAGCAGTAAACATGTTGGGGCTGAAGCGGCTTTGGTAAAGTGACTACATTTTTGTAATGGTTTGGTGGAATCTTTCTCCGTGCTCATCGCTGACATCTCAGAGGTTTGGGGGAAAAAGTCCAGGTGCGAGTGAAAGATATTGTAACTTTAGGGACATTCTAGCTCCAAGAGCTTGATAACTGCAGCATGTGGTGTATTCGTAGTTGTATGCACGGTGGTTGCCCCGGAAGTTACGCCCGGCATCAACAAATGCAATCCAAACATTCTTTTCAGTCTGATTTAGAGCTTCTAGGAATTCCTCGTTATCAATGAGTGAACGAACTTCTGGACCATTCAATATACTTGCTTTCAATTTTGCTCCAGTTACCACACCTTTGACTTTCGGTGTCAGGTATTAAAAATCCGGATTGGCTTGGTTCATTGCCTTAATAAATGTAGTGGTGGTAAGAAGACCTTCTGTGGAACGACTAGTTGCTTGTAAATGCAGTTGAATTTACCTGGAGTATTTTTAGGCGACCGTTTTCTTGGAATCTAGTGCGTTTCATCGGATCTGCTATTTAATAAGCAAAGGGAAGCACATATGCTTCGTATAACCACTTCGGTGTGAACAAACCACATGTGTAGCAGAAGTTTTCTCGTTCGTTCAAACATTTAAGGCGCTTAACTTGAGCTAGAGTATTACAGTCACTACAATCTACATGCAACAAGAGAAGGCACCGTAATCAATAATCACCCTGTATCAAGCGAGAATGTGAAGCAAAACATAAAAAAACGAGTCAGAGATTGGGTAAAAAAAATGCATGAGAATGAAAAAGACTGAATGAAACTCTTGCCCTCGAGCCCAATTTTCATCGCCCCCTGAGAGATGTATTTGTATGCAAAAATTTTCAATACTGAAATTTAAATATTTGTATGTTCAATTTCCGTGATGGCAGTCAATAAAAATGTGCGTATTAATTTTTTTAGATATTAATGAATGAGTCTATCGCACCGGGTAATGAATTTAAACAACATTTACAAAGATAGAAGAGTCAAATTTTATTTATCGCCTACCGACTTCTTTCATTAGAAATTTTCGCCCACGGCTCCAAAAAGTTTTTCCCACCCCTGTTATACGTAATGGAGAAAAAATAATGTCCTATTTGCATTCAGTTCGTTATTTATCCTAGATTCACATCAATTAACCCAAGAACCATGAAACTGTTTGAATGTTGTCGACCAGTGTAATTAATCATCTTAATGTAGATCTAATGAGAATCATTATCTGAGATACAAATCAATAAAAAGGCCATGAGTTGATGTTTTATAAAGATGTTTTAAAGGAAATCGATAGAACAAGAGTTTAAAGCCTCTAAAATCTTGACGAACTTTATATTTCAAGCTGGAGTTCGATCGAGTGTTTTTTTTAATTTACTGTGATACAGACCAATTTAAAGTAAATTAAAGTCAAACATTTTTTTTTGTTATTGTTATATTGAAACTGCATGACGCAGTCACAAGTACACAAGTGATATATTATTATTAGTATTTGGAAGGGAGGGTGGGGCAGCGTGATGGCAATCGCGCTCGCGAGATTTTTTGTCAGAATTTGCTAAACATAATGACTCCATTCAATATAAAAAATATTTCCTGCAAAAAGGGTTTTAAAATCTATAGTATTCACTCTTTTGTGAAATTATACAAACTTTTTAAATCCAAGATGGCGACGTGTTCATGGAAATGCTTTTGCGTACATGTCCGTTAGTAGCAGTGTACACAGTCTATTGATCAGTCATCTCTGCCTGCGTTTGTTTGTTTATACCGTTCGATTTGCAGCTGTCTAATGGTCGACTATATTTATAATTATTCCCGCATATCGATTGATCAGCGCGTGTCAGGTTCGCATTTGCTGTTGTTGTTTTTACCAATTCTTTTCCTATTTAACCTAATTTCCTCTAACTTCTTCGCATTTTTAATCCCTATCTTTCACTCACATCTCCCTCTTTTGCATATACTCATGGTATACTATCTCTTATTCCCCCCCTTCCTTCCGTCTATTTACCTTTCATTCTTCCTTGTTCTTACTTTTTCTCCTACCCTAAAAAACATGGCTTGCGATTATTATCTCCCGCACATTTTTGCTTTCCCATTCTATGACGCACATTTTAAAGGTGTCTCCTTACAAACATTTGTCGTTTATTTTTCACTTTTAGCCAAGTAATATTAAATATTGCTGCTAAGATTGTCTATATAACGTATATTTATTCTCGTCGGCATCGTTGTAATATGAAGTTTTGTCTTGATAGTAAGCTAATATAATTCATTCATATATCATGATTATATTCATGAATCTTCGAATATTTTCTTCAGGCTGTCAGGTGGTGGTGTCGGGAGGGTGCGCAAACAGACGGAGAGGTAGGATGTGCGTTCATGGAAACGATGGTGTTGGGATCGTAAGTGCACGGCCAAGTGAATATGGTAAACGCCGGGTGTTGGGGCCGTGATAGCCAGCGATACGATGTGTGGCAGGGTCTGTAGTGATTGCGGTCACGAGAAGTTGGTAAATGTTGGAGTCGTGGATTCACGGTCACTGGCGACTCGGGTCGGTACACACACGGTCATTCGGCTCCGTGAGGGTTCGCGATCGACGGGAAGATGACGAACGGCCGTGGTGTGTTCCAGAGGGTGCGCGCTCGGAAAAAAAGGGTGATCCATGGGTGTTGGGGCCGGAAGGGGGCGGAACTAGGTGAAGAAAATTAACGACGGGAACTCCTGCGGCTCCGGAAGGAAACGCGAGAGGAAGAGGGTGTTGGTGACGTGAGGGCACGAAATCATACTGCTTCAGGTTGGGAGGGTACGCAATCATACAGCTTTGATAGGGTGTGCGTTGAGGGGAGAGAGAGTAGAGGGTAGATGATAGAGACCGGGAAGGGGGTTCGACGGTAGATAATAGGTTTGGTAGGGCAGTTGTTGGGGTCCGCAGGGTTTACAGTCAGGGTGGTGGGTCAGGCAAGGATACGAAATCAAAGAAATGCGTTAAACAGTGGCATTTGGAGCTGGTAGAGAACGCAAAGGTAGCCGGCGCTGGCTGCGAGCCCGAATTGCCACCAGCTCTACCAGAGTGAAACCCAGGGAGGTAGAACCTGCAGAATGGTTCATATTAGGCGCAGTGGCTTCCGTTATCATAGGCTTGGGGGGGCTAAGAGATGCATAGGAAGTCCCAGGTCACGACATAACCACTTGCATGGCCTCTCTACAGACACACATGCAAGTCACATTGCTTCGAGGAAGCAGGGGGCGCCTCGCTAAAATTCACACACATCGAGTAAAGCCTTGGAGTGGTTGACACATATTTCGTGTTGACCCGACTTTGCAAGCCAACAAGTCGATCAGGTGGCCGCATCGGTGGCAGTGGTAGCACCTCTTCCTTAATGACATGAATGATTGAACACGGTAGCGATACCAACTAGCTCGAACCGACTCCCGTAACCTGCCACAGTCGAACGTTACTAAGAGTGTAGCGGTGGGTCTCGAGGCCCTTCCCTCTTTCCTCATCGCAGCTCGCCCTTGATCGCCTCATGTTTGGCCAGTTCTTCTATGATGCTTTTTAGGGAGTAGTCAACGAGTTCCCTTGCATGGACTACCCTTTTTAAGAAGTTAGTGATAGCGTGCGGGGACGCGTGCACAGGGGAGCCAAATCATAATGGCGGCCTAGGGAAGGTGAGACGCATTCAAAAGAAGACCGAATGTCAAAGGACTCGGCCGTCTGCAGAGCTCCACCGGAAAGAGGAGAGCACCTCTCTCCTTTTAATTTAATGGGGGCCCGTGTCCCTTAAGAAGATATGGCTCGGAGATACACATGCAGTCTTGAGCGTGGCTGCCTTCGCGTACTGGGTCACTTCGGGAGGTGCCTCTATCTGGCTATCCTTCCCCGAAGCTATTGGAAATCTCAACAGGGGAATCGCTTCGGCAGAAAGTGAATTCTATCCCCCTTTCTTGTCATCGTCAGTCTTTGCCCTTGTATACATGCATGTCTCTTTTTGGTGCGTACAGTTGACGTGTGCGCATTAATATATACACTGAGACCCTCCCCCCGTCCAATATCTCATTTTGAAAGGAGAAAGGATGGCTCTGTTTACTAAAGGGTGTGAGGGAAGGCAAGGTTTGTAGATCTAGGAGACGAATCATCCCGAGCTCCAAATAAAACTTTTAATTAAGTTAGCGACGTGTTAACTGCATTGAATAAATAACAAACACAAACTCAATATCAGCACAGAAGGTATGTGTGGGTCTGTCAATTTATCCATCTCTGAATTTTCTGCAATATTTGGTTCAAGCCAAAATATTTTCCCGCGTTGTTTCTTTTCTCTTTTACACTTTTTTTTATTGTTCTACCTCATCACACTGCTTAGCAAAAGACTCCTCATGAAGTTTTCCAGGGTTCGAGTTTTCGATGTTACTCTTAGTATCGAGCAGAATTTACCTTCTCACCTTCTACCATGTCGTCTTTTAGGTTTCTGTAAAACTGTCTCCAGTTTAGGATTTATTTTGCAGATCTGTCGTTTCTCTAAGTTGTCCTGAATTTCTGCATGCGCTTCGTGTTCAGTGTCAAAGTTTCGCTTCACTGCGTTAAAAGTGTAATATATCCTTGTCTAAGCGTTCTGTCGTTTAATATTACTTGCAGAAAAAGAAAGTCTATGAGTCCAAGCGCTTTCACATTTCTTTAATATGGTCTCATTCAGTGAATGAACATCAAGTAAAAAAAAACTTTCATTCAATAAAGAAGTTTCATTAATGAAACAGAATCAAGTCAGTTCGATGGCATTCGTCTCCCTCATACACATAAAAGGGAGCATCTTATATGGGGGAGAAAGGGGAAGCGTTCTCTTCCTTCGGTAGTTTTTTTTTTTTACTGTGTGATTCATTGAAAAGAACGTGGTCAAATCTCAAGCTAATACTTTTGAAAATCAAAGCCTTAATGACGAAAAGGAAGATCAGCCAGTCCTCTTCGGGCGTCAATCAAGATATCTGTAACTATTTGGCTGCCTGAGAATTAAATCCCCCCCCCCCTCAAATTAGCTCATTTGTATCGAAAACAGGTTGGGCTCAGGAAACCTGCCCATAAACAGTCTCATTACATGATTTTTGTTTTGCAGTCCTTACGACCTTCAAAACTTTCAATTATTCCCGGAGTAACCTTAGGAGTACCTTAGCAATTCTATCATTCGAAAGAGAATGTAAAACAACATAAGGGTTTCAAATTTCGTTAGAATCGACCAAGTAGTTATGATGTTATTACCAAAACAAAACAATTCCCGGGCTAACCTTGGGAGGACTTTGGCAATTATATTATTTGAAAGAGAATCTACAAAAATATAAGATTTTCAAATTTCTTTATGATGTTAATGCCCCCCCCTCCGCTCCTAAATAATTCTCGGGTTGCTTTTTAATGGAATTTGAAGATGTGGTTGGTATTTTTAATGTCACTTCATAAATTCAATCCTTTCCATTTTGAGCATCAGCTATTTGTTCTTCATTTTCTTCAGGAAAGAAAATTATTACACTTGATGATATTGAAACATTAGTCTACTTATACTAAGCACCTCTTCTTCCTTCACCTTCTTGTCGCTTTTACTTATTGACTTGTCTATTTTACTCAAATTAATCTCGAAAGCAAACATGATGTGGTCCAAAAGAAGTAATCATTACTCTCTGACCTTTAATGAAAGCAATTTCCTTCACAGAGATCTTCCTCTCCATAGGGGATTTCATTTAATTTGAGTTACGTTTTTGCGACTAGGTCAGCCAAATTCACAGCAAAAAACAATTTTACACTTGCACCTGAGGATATCGACAGGCTGTCTAGTTTTGTAATGGAAGTGTCTTAGGCCTGTAGCTCTCCTCTCCCAAGGGATATATTTTTAGCTTGCTCCCAGTTCTTTGGGATCTGTTTAAGATTGTGACTCTTGAATTTACAACAGGGACTAGAAAAGAACTGTTCCCTCGTTCCCACTTTTCAAGCACTTTAGGGTAAATATCCTTGGCAATATTGGCTGCTGGGTAGTTTCTCACATTCACATTTCAGAACGTCAACTAGAGTTTTAAATTGAGATGGCAACAACTCTGCTATTTTCAATTTAGGTGTTCAAATGTGTGAATGTCGCCAGTCTTGTCCTAATTTTAAAAGCAATTTTAGGTCAAATCCCACTGGTAGGATGATGGTACTGAAGGCAACGTAATCTTCAGCACACTGATGAATATGTTTCAAACGGTGAAATAAGCAAAAAAAGTGAAATACTCGTAGATATAGTAATTAATATAATAATAGTCATTTAATTCCCCAAGATGACAAAAATCAGTAGCTAACCAAATAGAACTAAAATTATATTAAAATAAAAAAAAACAACTTTAGAATTCATAAGTTGGGCTGCAAATTTTGAGCACCTCTCATTTATGTACTTATGTAGAACGTTAAAAGATTGACACACACTAATAGCTCAGTATTCCATAGTATAGCATAATATACCATAGCAGATTAGAGCATAGTATATTATAGAATATTATTGCATATCATAGTATAGCATAGCACAGGATTGCATAATATAACACAGCATATTGTAACATAACATAGCATAGTATATTATACCATAGCATAGCATAACATAGCATAGCAAAAAATAGTATAGCATAGCATAGACTAGGCTAGCCTAAAATATCATAGTATAGCCACATACTTTAGCATAGCATAGGAGAGAATAGCCTAGCCTAGCATAGCGTAGTATTGTCTAGCCTCGAATGGCCTAGCCTAAACTTGCCTATATACCGGGTGTCCCAGAAAAAAGTTAACCGTACTTTGAATTAGCATAACTCCAAAACTATTGGAGATTTTCGGATCCTGTAAAAGGTGTTTTATTTAACAACTATTTATCTTTCGATTCTAGGAATTTCATTAAATTTCCCTTTAAGATGTTGATACACTAATGGGTTTAGTGGAGGCTATCAAAAATATGTTTGCGCAAGGAAGTAAAATAATGAATCCAAGCCCACCAAGGCTAGGCCACCGTGCACTTTCAAGAGGAGCGTAGGAAGCCTAGGTAGCCTAGGTCATTGTGCGATTCTTCAAGCAAAGCCTAGCCATTTTACAGTGGTTTTTCATTCACGCTGTGCTATGGTCTCTTCATTATTGCTTACTAAGCAAATCAAGGCGTTTATGTGTAAAAGTTTACTTCCATAGAACTTTTTTAGTCATGCAGTTAACAAAAGATCAACGCGTATTTATAGTCACAAACTTTATTAAGACTGGCAGTATTAAACAAGTACAAGATTCATTTGAACAACGTTTTCCAGATAGGCACCCACCGGGCAAGCCCACAATTTGGAAAAATGTTGGCAAATACCGACATGAAGGAATATGCTTAAATCTAAATAAAGGTCGTTCGGGTCGCATGAGAACCATAAAAACAACAGAAAATATCGAAAATGTTCAGATGACACTTCTTCAAAATCTACATGTATCAGTAAGAAAGAATGGGTTACAATTGTCAAAGTTATCAATTAACCGCATTATTAAACATGACTTAAAATGGCATCCCTTGAAACTGATTTTCCTCGTCGTAGACAATTTGTAGAATGGCTTCTCCATAAACCTGCTCGTTTCTTGGAAATCATTGTGATTGGTGACGAGGCAGCCTTTTTCATGAATGGAAAGGTAAATAGCCATAACATTCGGCAATATGCGCCGCTGAACCCCCCACCCCCAGTATTCAACTTTGACACACGTATTTATCAGCAGTAAGTGTCTCTGTGTATCGGAATATGCAAGAATGGCTATCTTTTCGGCCCATTGTTTTACGAGAATAACTTGAATGGTGCTGCCTACCTGAGCATGATCAACGAAAGGATCTTCCCGGAACTCCGCCAAATTTACGGCAATCAATTCAATAGAATTTGGTGGATTCAGGACGGCGCACCAGCTCATAGACAGCTTCCTGTAAGAACAGAACTAAGAGAAACGTTTGACAACCCCATGAAATTGAATGGTCCCCAAGATCCCCCGACTTAACACCGTACGATTATTTCTTATGGGGATATCTAAAGAATTGAGTGTATTCTACTCCACCACAAAGCATCAACCAGTTAAGAGATAGTATCACACGTGAAGTGAATAGACTAAGGAAAATCACAAGTTAATCTAAAAAGTTGTTCAATCAATGCGATCAAAGGTGCAACTGTGCTTGGAAAGAAATGGAGGACATGTAGAAGGAAACGGTGCTTAGAAAATTAAAACTGAATTTTATTACCCATATGAAGAGGTGCTTTTGTTAAAAATGGATTTAAATATATTTGTTGATTTTAAACTTCGAAGTTTCATTATTTTACTTCCTTGCTCAAACATAATTTTGGTAGCCTCCACTAAACCCATTAGTGTATCAATATCGTAAAAGGGAATTCAATGAAATTTCTAGAATCGACAGATAAATAGTTGATAAATTTGATTTGTTTTGCAGAACTCAAAAATATATAATAGGTTTTGAGTTATACTAATTCAAAGTACGGTTAACTTTTTTCTGCGACACCTTGTATAGCGTAGCATATCATAGCTAAGCATAGCATACTATAACGTACCCTGTTTTAGCCTAGTATAGCCAAGCCTAGCCAAACATAAGATGGCCTAGCCTAGCTGCGGCGGGCCCACCTTAGGCTAACTTAGTATAATCTAGCTAGCCTAGTATAACCTAGCATAGTATAGCCTACTTTATCCTACCTTAGCTAAATATAGCCTAGCTTATCGCATTCTAGAATAGCATAGCCTAGTTTAGTAGACTCTAGTCTAACTTAGCCTAGCTTACTATAGCCTAACCTAGCCTAACCAGGTATGGCTTAGCATTACATGCCAGAGCCTAGCCTAGACTAGTATAGCCAAGTTAGAATAGGCTACTATAGCCTAGCTAATATATCCTTGCATACGATAGCCTAGCCTAGCCTAGCATACTATAGGCTAGCTTAGTATAGCCTATCCTAGTTTAACCACACCTAACATAATATAGCCAAACGTATCATATTATAGCATAGCCTAGTATATCCTAGACTAGTATAGCATACCATACCCTAGACTAGAATAACCTTGCATAGCTTAGCCTAGTGTAGGTTACAGGAGCTGCCAAATGTAGGCCATGAATGGTCTTTTGCAGTCTCCTTCTTTTCTAATGTTCTTATGTTCTATTATAGCCTTTGTTAGCTACCCTATCGTAGCCTAACATAGCCTAGCATAGCCCTCCCGCTCCTATTATACTTCAGCCTACCCTAGAATAGCATAGTATAACCCTGTCTAACCTAGTATAGCGTAGCTTAGCCTAGCATAATATAACTTAACCTACCATTAACTATTCTAGACAAGTATAGCCTATACTATCCTATTATACACTAGTTAAGCATAGCTTAGTATTGTCTAGCCTAACATTCTATATGCTATCCTAGAATAGCATTTTATAGCCTAAATTAGCATAGTATATCTTACCCTTGTACATTATATCTTAGCATAGCTTAGCATAACCTAGCATAGTATAGGCTATTCTAGGCTTCCCTAGCAGAGTATAACATATTATAGCCTAGTCTAGTCAGGCAAAGTATCGACCGAATAGTTATGATGTTATGTCAAAACAAAAAATAATTTTAGAGCTAATTTTGGCAAGACTTTGGCATATATTATTCGAAAGGGAATGTAAAAGAACAAAGGGGTTTCAAATTTCGTTAGACTAGGCCGAGTAGTTAGGATGTTATTGCCAAAACAATATAATTCTAGGGCTAACCTTGGGTGGACTTTGGCAATTATACCATTCGAAAGATAATGTAAAACAACATAAAGGTTTAAAATTTTGTTAGAATAGGCCAAATAGTTAGGATGTTATTGCCAAAACAAAATAATTCCCGGGCTAACCTTGGGTGGACTTTGGCAATTATAGCATTCGAAAGAGGATGCAAAACAACATATGGTTTTCGAATTTCGTTAGAATCGGATGAATCGTTATGATATTATTACAAAAAAAAAGCCAAACGAGGACCGACCGACCGATATAGTTAGATGTAGAGTTGCACGCGACTAAAAATCTAATTTAAGTGAGCCTACCACTCAGTCTGTTATATAATATCAGGATTATTCATAATGAGGCCTTAGGCTCAAATGCATCTGTTTTTTCCTTATTTTTTTCTGTGGAGTAGCCTATTCCGTCTTTTCAGAGCGCAGGAGCCTATTTGTATTCTTCACTACAAGGAGCCTTCTTGACCACCAGTATTTAATGTAAAACTGAGGAGGTAGTTGAAAAATTCTTGCAGGCAACACGAAGGAAACGAAGAAGCGAAGAACATGTCGCGTTTTATTTTTATTTGCATTTTTCTTTTTATCGCAAAAATTATATTTTGGAAAGTATTTTCTTAAAAATAATTACATATTGGGAGATTTTGATTCGTAAGCAATTTCACAGAATCGAAGAACTCGCCTCTTCAATATTTATGTACTCCTTCATGACCACTTTATTCTGCGGTTGGGCACTTGAAAGATTAGGAACACTTAAAGGAATCTCATGAAAGACATAAGTACTTGAGCATAGTACCGATTAAACCAACAACTTTGCGCTCGAGTCGATGATGTATCTATTTAATATAAGTCAGTAACAATCTTCAAAATATACTTTAGAAATGTTACAACTGCCACCATTACGGAAATAAGTGTGAAATGAATCGATTAGTCCACGTCTCCCAAAGAAAAATCATTAGTTCAAAGCACTCTATTCACAAAGCCTCTAAAGATTAAATATCCCCCATTTGCCCCAGCAGAATCTTTTCTTCCTTTGTGAGCCCATTTTCCTGAATCCTTGTGGTTCCTTTCTCAGGTCATATTAATCCTTAGTTTTTAATAACGAAAGAGGGCGTAGCAGTACGATGACCGTATCCTACATACTATACAGATAGTTAATACGTAAATGTATAGCGACGGGGAAACGTAGCTCAGTTAATTGCTCACGCACCATCTCTCGGTGTTCTACATGTAATAGAACAAACAACCAAAATACTTAGACTGACGGTCTTATATACTCATCATCATCACTAACTCGATAATATAAGGGGATTTTTTTGAGTATTTGAATAATAATTCCATCCTAGTTTGGTTATGACTTATGTTTTTGTATCAAAGTCATTTCTAATAATTCTTTTATAATATCAAAAAACAAAATGGTGAAGTTCAGAAATAAAAATAAGTATCGAAATTTTGTGAAATTTTTAAAACCCAAAGAATTACAAATGGTGAAGTTCAGAAAATTTATTTTTATATATCTTCTTCTATAACTATATTTTAACAACGTGATATTTTGAAAGAGGGCAAATTTAGTTTGGAGTTCCTTTTTAAAAATTATTATAATTGGCGAAGTTCAGAAAATTTATACAAATTTAACCATGGCTGCTTTTTTTTAGATTTTAAATTTTAATCTTAGTAGCGAAGCGCAAGCTCCCCCCGTAGGGGGGGGGGAGTGGCGAGGCAATTGCCTAGTTTACTTATTAAGTATTTAGTCCTATCTACAATGGCGACAGGTTCGAAGGTTTCCTCCATACATCCTTTCGGAGAGTTGCCCCCAAGTGACTCTACACTTGCAGCTGGTCCCCCTTTGCTTTCTTAATGGCCAACCAAGAACACGGCCAAGCAGATAACGCGCCGCCTCGGTTCTCGGCCTCTCTGATGGGAGCAGGTGAACCAACTTCACTCCGTTAGAAGTGTAAAAGGCGGCGACGTCCCCTGGGTATTGCCAGACACTTCGTCGATCCGAGGTTTGTCACGTTAATGGAAGCCGTCACTCCCGCTTCCCTTCTCTTCTCAACGCGGGAGAGGGGCAGTTGGGGGCTCCTCCTGAGCTGGAAATGGTCCCGCAGGTGACCTAGTTCCCTCAGATTACAGGGTCTTTTATGGGACAAAACTTGGCCCGGTGACAGACACCGAGCCTGAGTCCGCCCTGTGCAAGCTCCTCCTCTTCAGACGGCACAGGTCGCCGAGAACTCAGAAGGAGAGGAGGGTCCTCCTTCCCGATTGTTGCCACTTTGATAACCAAGTTCTTCCCTATTTCGAGAATGATCTTGATGAAGCCCCCTCTCCCGCCCTTTGGGCCTCTTCCAGGGTTGGAAGGAAGCGGGTACATTCCCCGCCTTCCTTCCAAAAGAAGAAGAAATGGAAGAATAGGGCTTCTTTACCTTCTGCGGGGTCTCAGGGACGTACGGGTCCGCTGCCGCTTCGGTATGCAACCAAGT
This sequence comes from Ceratothoa steindachneri, assembly GCA_963969495.1. Taxonomy (NCBI): domain Eukaryota; kingdom Metazoa; phylum Arthropoda; class Malacostraca; order Isopoda; family Cymothoidae; genus Ceratothoa; species Ceratothoa steindachneri. The sequence continues at coordinate 3,715,809 of OZ018329.1, forward strand.
CAAGACCGGCACGTTTGGCCGTAAGGTTTCTTCACAGATGACAGCATGGAGGCTAGAGGCCACCTACTCCATCAAATGAGAGCATTAACTAGTTTGACTGGTAAAGAACCGAAGGTGAGCCATTTCTTGGACGGGAACGTTCTGGCGAATGCGGCGGACCCTTTCGAGCTGTCCATGATTAGTGCCCTTCAGCACTTAATGCGAGGGGAACTCGTGGACAACTTCTTAGAAAATATTACCGAAGAGATGTTTGACCAGCGAACGGTCAAAGTCGAACGTGTGATTAGAAAACAGGGAAGGCCCTCGATATCCACCCCTATATTCTTCATCATGTCCGATCGTAAGAGGATCCCTGAGTCGGTACGTGCCCGTTGGAATTGTTACCGCGCAAGGCATTCGCGCGACTAAGATGGGGGTGGTGCTACTACTACTACCGCTTCGGTCTTACGAATCACTCCCTATAGCCGTACAAAGTCGCTGCAAGGCCATACACAATAAGTCATTATCGTGTATGGCTAAGTGTGCTAGTTGTCGAGTACTGCAACTTGCTTCCTCAAAACAATGTGGTGCGTATTTCCTGGTGAAAGAAATCCAAGCCGTTCAGCCTGCGGATCGATCCTCTATTCGCGAGGCTAAAGACTTAGTTCTAGAGCGCCTAGACTACCTAAGACGTCTTATACCTACGATTACGGTTGCTTCCTTTCCCATTCGGAACCTTTTAGGATAGGCCGGGCGACTTGGAGACACAGGACCCTCACCTACCAAAGAATTTGGGACATAGATGGCAAAAGACTCGCCTAAATGTGGATGAGTTTACGCATCAATGCCCGAGAACCATTCATTTTCCTGCATAGATATATCTCAGTGCTCTCCGGATCCACATCCTGATCTTGTTTGGAAAGTAGTCTATGACATTCATGGTAGTAACCTTTTTCCCATTAGAATATCATTTTCTGGGTTTCTGTTGGTTGCCTGAAAACCATCCCAGTAGTGCTTAGAGCGTGCGCGGTGGTCCGTATTTCAGGAAATTACTGATTTCACTGTCTCAGTCGAGGAGTTTAGGTCGGTTGATGAGGCCGATGTGTTCTTCTAAGGAAAACTCATCCCCGTGGAATGAACGTGTCGATGAGAGAACCAAAGAGTCCGCGAAGACTGGGAGACCAGAAGAGCGTTTCGCTCTTCCTCACACCGACTACATGGTAGGAATCCAGTCAGCCCTTCGAGCTGCCTGGCAACAATGATGGGGAGACGACCGAGGGCAACTTAAAGTTGCGTGTGTCATTGCGCCGCGACCGTTACCATGGGCCTAACCCCGAATGCCGCGACGGGTTCAGTTTGCTCTCTGTAGTCTTTGAACTGGGCACATTTGCAGGGACGCACAAGGGACTGTTTTCAAGAGACCAATCTAACACCCCTAAAAAGAAAGGTAGCAATGGGGCATTTTAACCTTCACGTATGTTATACTAACCGCCCAACTCGGGTTTACTCGGAAATGCCAAACAAATGTCGTAAAGGCTTCAAGAACGCAGCCTCGAAGTGAACCGGATCATTATTTGCTACATCGAGGCTTCCATTTTGCATTGGATTTATGTTATGCCTTGTTCGATGGGGGAAATTGGAGTAAGAGTAAGTGTTAGGTCATTTTAGGATAACCTAACCTAAACATAGCCTCGGTGGATGGCTAAAGTACGAGGGTTAATTTTAAAGTGATCCATCTAACTTAGCCTATTCTTTGACAATAAAATTAGCATTTCATATGCTTAACATTTTCCTTTCCATGATATTTAGTATGATTGGGGTCGCTATTCTTGACATCAGTAATTTTGGGTGTTTATTCTTGACATCAGTAAGTTAGGGTTCGCTATTCTTGACATCAGTAATTTGGGTTAGCTATTCTAGACATGATCCCATTGGTCCATATATGGTTCATCGATAGTTTTAAATAACACAGGGGAACAATTTTAATCAGATTTGCTGGTGACTTAGATTTATCTGCCAATTTTAATTCGTTATTTCATGCTGATTTCAAATATATATTCCATTTTTACCTACATGCTATAGTTATTCTGTAATTTCTATTTTCTCGTTTCCCCGAAGACTGCTTTGCGGACGGACAGAGAGGGTGCTTGTAGAAAGCAAATACTTCACAGTACATAGTAGTAAGATAGTAATAAGTATTATTGTCCAAAATATTGACATTATTATTTCTTTTTTCAGGTCTCATGTTACAGTGATGGCTTCATCAAGAACAAATTGCGTTAATGATCCAGACACCTTCTGCTACATACGAGTGTGTGGCTGTTACATGCTAGCTCGTCAAAGGAGCAATATATCGAACTTTGTCAGCCGCACTTATAAGGCATATTTTGATGTTCCTCTTGGCGATCAAGATAAGAAGTTGGCCCCACATGCTGTTTGCCATAGTTGTGTGGAATATCTTCGTGAGTGGACGAAAGGAAAGAGAAATGGTCTTCCTTTTGGAATCCTCATGGTGTGGCGAGAGCCAAAGGATAATGGATCGGACTGTTATTTGTGTCTGGTGAATACTAAAGGGATTGGCAAGAAAAATCGGCACAAGATCGACTACCCCAAAATTCCCTCGGTGATCCAGCCAGTACCTCATTCTGAGTCTTTACCAGTTCCGATTTTCAGTGGGTATGCTTCGTCCGAGGATGGAAATGATGTACCTGATATGGACGTCCACGGTATGGATTCAGAGTCTGCAGATTCATCATCAGATGCTGAACAGTCATTAGCTCCTCACTGTTTCAATCAAGAAGATTTGAATGACTTGATACGTGATTTGGCGCTCTCCAAGAAAGCTGCAGAACTTTTAGCCTCCAGGTTGAGTGAGTGAAAGACATATGCTTGACAGTTCGGTACGGGTATCATATTACCGAACAAGGGAGAGTACATTTGTTAAGTATTTCTCTGAGGACAAACAATTTGTATACTGCCACGCTCTTCCTGGTCTGTTTACCGAGTTGGGACTTGGCACCTATAGCCCTGCTGAGTGGAGACTGTTTTTGAATAGCTCCAAGCGTAACCTCAAGTGTGTCCTTTTGCATAATGGCAATGACTTTGGTGCCGTTCCTCTCTTTCCATTTGTGAGAAACTCACGATGACATAAGAATAGTCATGGATTTACTTAGGTGCCATGAACACAATTGGATCATATGTGTAGACCTTAAGATGGTCAACTTCCTCCTTGTCCAGCAGAAGAGATATGCAAAGTTTCCATGCTATATCTGTATGCGGGACAGTCGAGCCCATGACAAACACTGGTCCCCAAAAGATTGGCCAGTTTGGGAAACTTTGGAAGCAGGAATGCCAAAAATTGTTAATGAGCCAATCGTAAGTCGAGAGAAGATCGTTTTTCCTCTACTTTATCTCAAACTAGGGTTGATGAAGCAGTATGTCAAGGCGTTGAGCACTGACAATGATTGTTTTCAATAAATAGTATCGGCATTTCCTGCTTTGCCATACGAAGAAATAAAAGCAGGAGTATTTGATGGTCCCAAAATCCTAAGACTTATGAGTGATCTAGATTCGTGAACACCTCGAATGAAAAAGAGAAGGCAGCCTGGCTCTCATTTTCTGCCGTTGTTCGTAACTTCTTGAGAAACAAAAATGCGCATAACTACGAGGATCTGGTTACTAATATGCTTTTAGCATATGGTGATCTGGGATGCAAAATGAGTGTGAAGCTGAATTTCCTAAATAGTAACCTCGGCCGATTCCCAGAGAATCTGGGAACAAGGGGAACGCTTCCATCATGATTTGATGACGATCGAAGAGCGCTACCAAGCTCACTGGGATAGACACATGGTGGTTGACTACTGCTGGACGATTAGAAGAGATAAGCCAGAGAAGACTTACGAGAGAAAGAGTTACAAACGCAAATTTTTGCCCGATTGAAATCAAGAAGAGGTCCTCCAGCCTGATGTACGGTCATTAATAAATTAGCATCTATTTGATTACAGTATTTGTAATCCTAATGTGTAATTTAAGTTTCTTCTCTTATGCAATAAAATGTTTGTACAAAAAACCTGCATTACTATAAATAACGCAAAAGGATGATTCAAAATTACTTCAGGGCATGATGATAGGCGTGATAAAATGAAAATTATTGTTTAATATTAGTTATTGATATTACGAAAAATCTGTAGCATTTAGAGAGAATTTGATTTCAGATTTGAATTCAGTATGCTCGAATTAGGTAGGAAAATGTATTTTTGTTAATTCACCGAATACAGGGTGTTCCCCAGTGTAATTTAGCCTAATGCGTTGTAAGATATCGCACTTAAGGGCTACAACAATATGGGCGACGTTGCCAACATTAGACGAAGAAGCAGTTAACTAGTCTTACTTTGTCACAAATCACAGTCAACCAGATAATGAAAAATGTTTAAACTAGATTATAACTTACAAAATACATCCGAATAATTCAGCATAAACAATATTTTGTTACTTAAAAGAATAAAGTGAACACCAACGATAGAAAAGAAGGGGTTTATGAACAAAGTAGGAAATCTTTAGCAAGAATGACTTGAAAGGATCTTTCACGATGGAATGAGAAAAGTTTTACGAGAATTCTTACGAACGGTTGGTTTCTATCGCTACAATTAGTCTCTCCTCATGGTTAGTCAATCTAGAGGAAATGCAATAGGTAAAATGCATATTCTTCCCAGTGCCCAGAGCGAAAATGCCATTTATAGTTGTACTCGTCAACTTTCTTTTTTCTTTAAAATTCCTTTTTTCTCATTAACATTAACAAATTCTAAATAAATTCGGGTCGAACTTTATGACTCAAAGATAAGAAGCACATTAGAGAAAATACTTTGGCAAATAAAAAAAAATGAGTGAATCTTACTGAAACATCGTAAATGCTAGCACTCTTACTGAAACATGGTAAATGCTAGCAATCGGTTATAAATAATCAGTTAATTAAAAGAGAATAAGATATTGATATATTTGGGTTTCAATCCATTATTAAAAAACTTGCCTGTAAGTAGATTTTATGGGTCCTGTTTTTGAAATTTCAAATGCTCTCTCCCCTTAGAGAAAAAAAGACAACAAATACTTACAATAGTGTTTTTCGAATCCCCCAGCCAATAAGGAAAGAAATAACAACACAACACTTCCCACATTTCATTTTTTTGTGCAAACAAGAAATTGAAAGTACTAAACCACACCCAGTAATTACTCATTCGTATAAAGAATCTTAAGGAATTTAAGAGAGAAAATAGAATGCGATTGAAATGGGTGAAGAAGACGGGAGGTAATTCATTCACCCGGGCGTGTGTGTTGTCAAGCAATAAGGAGATTATAACGAAGTAACTATAGTTCCGGCATTAATTGACTATGAACAAACTTTCTTTCAACTAAATTAAGAACGATTTAATCTGTAGAAGCATAGCGATTACGCCATTCATCTGTTCTATATTCCTACAGAGATAGAGAACTTATGATCGCCATTCCTGCGAGGAAAATAATGGCAACGTTGAACAAATTTTTCCATTGCTGTCATAATCTACTCATTTCCTCAACGAGGCTCATCTTGAAGAAAGAAAAACATATTAGCGCGCCAAAACGACAACTAGCACGAATTCAAATAGAGCTAACTAACTACCGGTTTATCTTCTTCTACCTATAAACTTCAAATTAAAAGACAAAAACTTGTGAAAAATAGCAACACTCAAAAGGCCATTAGCTTCCCGAGAACATCATAAAATCAACTAATGAAAAACCTTCCTTCCTACCAGACACCTAAAGGCGTCCATAAAATACCTTGCAAAACAATTAAACTAATCTTACGTTGAACAAGCCAGCAGAATTATAAAAAAACTCATATATGAACACAAATATTACTTACGAAAATCATCAAATAAACTATGATCTGTCAATCTTTTGTATCGCACAAATGACGATAATAGGTGACAGATTGTCAAATAGGCGCTAATTATTTCTCTTTCTACATTCAGTATATCGGCAGGAATCTTAAATCTTAGTCCTTTTCTAAGCAGCTTAATTCTTCGCACACCGATATCACGTAGGTCCTCTAAATATGAACTGCTGCCCCAAGAATTACCAGTGTGTTTTCTTTTATTATTATTTTTGTCTTCTTTTGTCATATTTATTCTCTTTTTCATTGGTTCTGTATAAAATCAACGTATGTTTTCTTAGGATTTATTGTATAGCTGAAAGATGAGGCGCAAAGTTTATAAATTTTTGTTCTCACATTGCGTCAATCTCTCGACCAATTTAGATCTATGAGAATTACAAAACCAAGGAAATAAAAATACCTACATTATCGTCCAAATAGATTAGAACGGTTGTATTTCTATCACAACATCTTTCATAACTACGGTCATAGAGCCAAAGCGCTTACCTGTAATTCTTCCTCATTATTGTCATCAACAGTATCCACTTCCCAAAAGGTGGAGTTTGAGCGCATCAACGTGACTGAAAGCACAAAGTCACTGTTCGTTGGTGTGTGCCGTAATCATTCCATCCCGTTTATGAATTCTGTTTTTTCTCTACTTCCATTTGCCTTTTTTTTTGCTGTACCTTACTGAACACTCTTACTTTCAAATAATTTATTGAAGGATCGTCTTAATGCAGTGGCGTAGGAATATACCACGTTTAATCTATTTTTCTAAGAATTAATCGAGAAATAAACGTAAGCAAACTAGAAATATTTAACAGAGCAATGCAAAACGCCCAATTTTTTCTTCTACCAAACAGGACTGAGTTCTCATGACGAAATCTCTTTATCCACCAATGAAAATTGCCCAAAATTTGATGCTCCGCCCCTTAACAAATAATATAGAAAGGGAATACAGAGCAGGTTGATGCATTTCCGTCTTAGGCTTGTTTCGAACGCTACGTAAGTATTATTCTCTCTGCTTGACAAGTGTTGTGTCATGTTTGGGGTATGTTTGTCCAAACATTTTCATCTATGTGTTTGTCATACTGCTACACCCTTGAGAAAGCAGCAACCGTTTAGTAAAACAGCTTGAGATTGTCGTTCATGTCTATTATATTAGGTTTATTTATAACGAGATATTCGCCTTTATAAACACATTTCGTTGTAGCATCAAAATCTGTTTACTAAACTGATAATATTTTATAACGAACTCTAAAATTGTCGAAAAATCCATTATTTTCAGTAAAATTTAGATATTTTCAAATCCAAAAAAAGACGGCGAGTTAATTTTGATACCCGTCTTGCGTTTATTATATAATTCCGATTTGGGCAAATGTCGCGTACAAACTCGAATGGTTCGATTTTTTAATCGCGTATAGAAAGGAAACCAACAAGGGCATTTGAGAAAAAAGGAGCGTAAGGAGGGGGGGGGGGGTTATAAATTTTCAGATACAGGCTTGTACAAAGGTCATGGGTACTCAAAAGTGCGCACATAAATCCCTCGTGAGGGCAGGGACGAAGTTCCTGGCCTTAGGGAACAAGTTCGTAAAAACAACGCAGTTTCGCGTACACAGGCCAGACGTCTAATTTTGGATAGATATTAAATTAAATAAATTATTTTAGAATTATTATCTTTATCTTTATTATTAAATAAAAATGGAACATTTTTAAGAAGTTCCTAAAAGTAATTACTGAATTTAAGGGGAAGCTAAAATGTTTTGGAGATGCAAAGCCGAGTTGTTTGGAGAGGAGACTATTTGGGGCCATAGGGAAGGGCGGGAGCGCAAGTGTGCCCAAACTGCCCAACTACCCCATTTAGGACATCTCCCCCCGAATTTGGGGGTCAGGAGGGTACTTAATCCTCAAGGAATCCTGAACATCTGTACTCCTCCACGCTGCCAGGCCTACATGAAGCCCGTGGGATCCTCGCGGCCTACATATTTCCACTGGATTCCTTATTGGTTTATTTTTTTTCAACATCCTTCCTCCTCTAGGTCTAGAGGTTATTCCTTTAGCTATCTTGGCCTATCTGCTTTTGTCGGCCTCGTTGTGAGTCTTAATGCTACCGAGTGGATTGTTGTCGCCGGTCTCCCCTGGGCATATTTTTGTTAGTGAGGCTCGTATCAAGTTTTTTTCCGTTGGCCTACTTGTTACCTGAAGCTATGAAAGTTCCCCGATAAATTCCAAGTAAATATCTTCTTTTAATAACCCGATATATATATATATATATATATATATATATATATATATATATATATATATATAATATATATACTATTCCCTCATTTTTACTACATCCTAGCTATACCAAATTCTATATTAATCTGTTTTCAAAAATTTTATAGCGGAGGTCCCCTCGATGCTTATAGTGCCATGTGGTACTTTACCACAGTCATTTTCTGGAACTCCCCCTCCCCTACCCCTCACTCAGACAGTTTTAACCCCTGCGACTGGCATCTTTGGTACTTAGGTGAAGTAAGAGTCTCTGACCACTGTGATCCTGGCGAGACTATACATTTCCAGTACATAGTAGCTTTTCGGATATTCTGTATGTATATATATATATATATATATATATATATATATATATATATATGTATTCATATATGTATGTATGTATATATTAACTTCGGTTTCAGCTTCTCTAGAATTTAAAAAAAATCTCAAATCTTCAGACATCAAACGACTAAATCCAGTACAAAATACCTACTATTGTTCCCTTAAATTGTTTCCTACACTTAACCAACCAACAAAAGCCTCAACGGAGCTTTCCTCTTGGCTATGTCCGGCTATAATTCTCAGTTGCTCAACAGCGCCAACGGAAAAGATGCTATAAGTAAAATAAGGGTTTCCGAAAAATCTATAATGCAAATGCATTCAATTTAGGCGACCTTTACAACTGCAATTGACGATTCACGTATGGTAATAATAATAAAAAAATAATAATAAGAAAAACCCCATAAATATCATCCAATCTCAAATAATCTAACCTAAGATTGATGAGAAAACGATCAATTCATAACCGTCTAATAAAAACAACAAACTCAAGCAACTTGACCTTACCTTTGTAACACAACTAACCTTTCATAACTATCAAATAAAACCAAGAGAAGCTGTTCTATCCTAACGACAAAAAACCCTAACTCATTAAATAAAACAAACAAACTAATTGATTAAACCTAAAATTAGGTAACATAGCAAACAACTCATAACCATCAAATGAAAACAACAAACCTATTAACCAGACCTTATCTTAGTCAGACGTAAATGACCTCGCAATCAGCAGATAAAACGAACCTATCTGACCTAACCTGACTGAAAAAACAGCAAATTTCACAGAGTCCCACAGTGTAACTTGAAGAGATCCTCACTTTAACGTCAACAACGCCTGTTACATCCTCCTCCTCAAAATAAGTCGAAAATGTGCGCTATGTAGTTTTGCTTTCCAGGCCAGTTATATGAATTTTCGCTTCCCCCCCCATCGTTGTCACGAAAGTATTTTCTAATATGTACTGTATATGGAGATATACCCACAAAGGAAAAGTGAAAAACGATTCCGAGCGTTTTTGTCTTTATTTTTAAAGACCTTTTCAAGGAATGAACAGGAGGCTGGACATACATTGCCTTAAATAGGTGAAGGGGGATTAGACTAACCACCTCTGAACCTTAATTAAGGGGTACAAAACCCTGAAACAACTTTATTTGAGATTTTATGTATGTAGTGATAATGGGGTCTAGCGTGAACAAACCAGGAATAAGATTGAAATTTGGGAACGCGTTAATGGAGATACATTTTAATATATTTATCGAGATAGAATTACTGCATTTTATGACTGGTATGGCACTGTTCCAGTTAATGCTATGGTTAAAATTGTACATATGTAGAAAAAGCGCAGATTGTTCACTGTGATTAAGTACATTGGCTTGATGTTGCTTAACCCGACATTTAGTTCTTTCTCGGTTTGTCCAGGTCGGGGCGTTGAAATTTTGAAAAGGAAGCGATAAATTGTACTCTCGTACTTAAAAAATAACATTTATGTTCAGGTGCCTAAGTAAACGAGGTAATTTAATGTAAATATGGTTATAGGGTAAAACTAATAAGTTTTGGGCCTGAAACTTAGGGATATTAACATTAGTTTGATAATAGGAACGCTTAGCGGATTTATAACAATTGTCGAGAAAGTACAAAGGGTAGCACAAATTTATCCCTATTTTATATATTCTATCTACTTCTTTGTCTAGGTATTCTGGTGAGACAATTCTAAGGGCACGCAAAAGGATAGAGGAGAAAACACTTTGTTTGATGTTATTATGATGGTTAGAATAAAAGTGTATAAAAGAGTCCTATGGTTGTGGGTTTTCTATATATTTCATATTTTAAACAATATTTTGTCCGATGAATTATAATATCTAGGAAAGGGAGTGTGCGATCTTTTTCAACTTCTAAAGTAAATTTAATCGAGGGCACTAAGGTGTTAATATTTAAATTATACGGCTAAAAGCAAATGAGTTCATCAACATATCGCATCCAGGCTATAGGGGTTTCATTAATTTGGAGAGGTATTCTATATTCGAAGAATTCCATGTATAGGTTTGCGAGTACAGGGGACAAACAATTCCCTATTGCCATTCCAAAGATTTAGCAATAAAATTGCCAATTAAAGGTAAATTTGCAATTGTTGATGCAAAGAACAATGAGTTTAATGAGGGTAGAAGCAGGTATAGGAAGAGCAACTGTGTTGAGGTGTTCTTCAAGCAAATTCAAGAGATCGGGTACGGGAACTTTAGTAAAGAGGGAACAAACATCGAAACTAACCAGGCTAAAATTATCAGAGTAGGGAAGCTCATTAAGTTTACTGAGTTGCATATTATTGATAATATGAGAATTGGAAATAGTCCCAACCAAAGGGCTTAGTAGAGAGGATAACTATTTTGATAGGGTATAGGAAACACACCCAACAGAGCTAATGATGGGGCGCATTGGGTTATCAGGTTTATGGGTTTTAATGACACCATAAAGGTAGGGAAGGGAAGCATTTGAAGATTTAAATTTGCTAATGAGGTCAGGGGATCCTTTAAGTATAAAGCGAACAGTTGAGTGAAATTCTCTGTTTACCTGGTCATTAGGATTCCATCTAAGTGTCTCATTGGTGGAGGTATCCGAAAGTAAGATATTCTTCTTATCTAAATATAGGGATTTGTCAATTAGTACAACGGCGGCAGATTTATCGGCCTTTACAAGTTGAGGATAAGCTGCCTAAATGAGAAAAATAGACACACCGCCAAGTTACAAAGTCTCATTGCAAACAGTGAATGGACAAAAAATAGCTCCCCTAATCATGTTATTAACCTTCCGACTCAAGAGTTTGATATTGATACATACAACGCATTAGGTTATGGGCTAAAATTTTCTCTCCAATCCTCCCCGAATGGTGTTAAAATTGCCAACGCATTTGGCCAGTTAGAAAAGTTTAGTGACGTGTCCCGTAATGATATTTCCATTGCTAAAAGTTGAGTTTATAATTGCTTAAGCCATGTGAACAATTATTATCCTGTTAGGTTTCAAAAAGCGATAAGTTCCCTTAGTAATAATAAGAACATTCAGCTTCCTTTGCGTGCCATGTTCGAATGTAGACATCATTTCTCATCTGCAGTAACCACTTTATTCAGCCAATGAAAACGAAGTTTCTTGGACAGTAGTGTCATATAGGCGTCTATGCGAGGCTGATGGTCATAGTCGGTCAGTTTAAGTGGAATCCATACGTCCAGTTTGCTGACTTTGCCCAATTTCTATAAATGATGCGAAATGGTTGCATGGCTGACGCTAAACTTTTCAGCCAGCTTGCATGATGTCAGATGTAGATCAGCTTTTACACAGGCGCACAAACAGTTATTATGAATAAGTGACAGTCGAGTCGCCCACTTCTTGCCTGATCTTTGGGATTGAATTGGCCACGCTGAAACTTAAGCCAATCGTAGACTGTGCGACGACTTCAAATGTCTTCTTCAAATGCTTGGTTGATACGACCTTGCGATTGAGCAGCGTTTAGGCCGGACTTGTAACCATACAGTAAAAGGTACGTTGCTGTTCACGAGAAAAAATCATTTGATGGGAAATTTTTGAAATTTTAGATATCATATAGAAATTCCAAATACTTACTCTGTAGTGATGTAGGCTTTCCTAGGTGTCGCTTGAAATTGCTTAGTAACCTAGTATAACTTAGCTATAGGTCACTGTACACTTTCAAGCAAGGCCTAGCAAATACTAGGCCACTACACATTAACTATTCGTATAACCTGTATAAATCTATAAAGAATATAATACTCGATCAATCCCAGGGGTCAGATCCTTGCCGACCTGATCGACGAGCTGGAGATAGGTGTCCTAAATGTCGATGAGTTTACGCATCACTGCCCGAGAACTGCTTCATTTTCCTGTCTTGATCTATCTTTGTGCACAGCCTGAATTTGGGTACGGGGTAGTCGATGGCTTCCATAGTAGAGATACTTTCCCATTCAAATATCATTTTCTGGGCTACTACCGCCTGAAAGTCCGCCCCGGTGGTGCTTAGCGCGGGCGAGGGGTCCGCATTTCAGGAAATGACTGATTTCTCTGCCTCAGTCGAGGAGTTTAGGTCAGTGGATTAGCAGATTGGGTTCTTGCCCGGCAACCTCATCGCCGTGGGCCTAACTACTATTCCTAGAATGTCTGGCGGTTTTCACGCCGAGCACTCATGTGGTGGTTAGCTGAGTGTGAAGCGACACTCAAACAGAAGCGTTATGCCTCCATAGGCCATAAGCGCCGCCCGAACGATTTCACTGTCGGTGAATTTCGTCCGGTCGATTACCAGGTAAACATAGAAGTTTACTCAATACTTAAAGGATCCCCTGACCTCATTAGCAAATTTAAATCTTCAAATGCTTCCCTTCCCTACCTTTATGGTGTCATTAAAACCCATAAACCTGATAACCCAATGCGCCCCATCATTAGCTCTGTTGGGTGTGTTTCCTATACCCTATCAAAATGGTTATCCTCTCTACTAAGCCCTTTGGTTGGGACTATTTCCAATTCTCATATTATCAATAATATGCAACTCAGTAAACTTAATGAGCTTCCCTACTCTGATAATTTTAGCCTGGTGAGTTTCGATGTTTGTTCCCTCTTCACTAAAGTTCCCGTACCCGATCTCTTGAATTTGCTTGAAGAACACCTCAACACAGTTGCTCTTCCTATACCCGCTTCTACCCTCATTAAACTCATTGTTCTTTGCATCAACAATTGCAAATTTACCTTTAATTGGCAATTTTATTGCTAAATCTTTGGAATGGCAATAGGGAATTGTTTGTCCCCTGTACTCGCAAACCTATACATGGAATTCTTCGAATATAGAATACCTCTCCAAATTAATGAAACCCCTATAGCCTGGATGCGATATGTTGATGAACTCATTTGCTTTTAGCCGTATAATTTAAATATTAACACCTTAGTGCCCTCGATTAAATTTACTTTAGAAGTTGAAAAAGATCGCACACTCCCTTTCCTAGATATTATAATTCATCGGACAAACCATTGTTTAAAATATGAAATATATAGAAAACCCACAACCATAGAAATCTTTTATGCACTTTTATTCTAACCACCATAATAACATCAAACAAAGTGTTTTCTCCTCTATCCTTTTGCGTGCCCTTAGAATTGTCTCACCAGAATACCTAGAAAAAGGAGTAGATAGAATATATAAAATAGGGAGAAATTTGTGCGACCCTTTGTACTTGCGCGACAATTGTTATAATTCCGCCAAGCGTTCCTATTATCAAACTAATGTTAATATCCCTAAGTTTCAGGCCAAAAACTTATGAGTTTTACCTTATAACCATATTTTCATTAAATTACCTCGTTTAATTAGGCCTCTCAACATAAATGTTATTTTTTAAGTACGAGAGTACAATTTATCGCTTCCTTTTCAAAATTTCTCCCCCCCCCACCTAGCATTGTTTATTCGATAGGCTGCAACAACTGCCAAAAATGTTATTATGGACAAACCGGGAAAGAACTTAGCCCTGGTTTGTTCACGCTCGACCCCATTTTCTCTACATACATAAAATCTCAACTAAAGTTGTTTCAGGTTTTTGTACGCCCTAATTAAGGTTAAGAGGTGGGTAGTCTAATCCCCCCCTTTCACTATTTAAGGCAATGCATGTGCAGCCTCCTGTTCATTCTTTGAAAAGGTCTTTAAGAATAAAGACGAAAGCGTTCGGAATCGTTTTTTGCTTTTCCTTTGTCGGTGTAATTGCATAACTTTGACTCACGTGCACTTTGTCAACTTTTTTCATGTACTGCATATGTTTGTTTATATCTTGGGACTATTCGCAATTGATATTGAAAGTTGGCAAACACTGTCCGTAGAATAGACCGAGTCGTTCCTTTTTGCAGCAGTCGTTCAAATTTATGCTCTTAGAATATAGGATTGTAGGAGTTTTGCCTATTCATCTTTTTCCTCTTTATATTATTAGATAACACCACTGTTTTCAGCTAGTTCTTTTTTCTTCCCTCTTTTCTCGCCATTCTTTCATTTTTAGGAATAATAATAATGATGATGAGAAGATAGAACTACGTTTTTTTGTATGGCGATCTTTAAGGCTATATACATATCATCACAGATCACCTGTCAGCCAATTAAGAAATTACTTGAGAGAAGAGGTAGATTTTCAAGATACACTAGAAGGCAACCGAGGGAGAAGGGGGTGCATATAGCAGCGGGGATCTCAGGGTCCGGGGTAGGCTGAGAGGGAAGACAGCTACTCTGATAGGCGAAAAAAAAGAGGGAGAATAGTTTATGACAGCAGGCAGATCATTCCAAATTCTAGAATCAAAATAAAAAAACATCACCCATACAGCAAAGACGACTAGAAGGGGTATATTCAGAACTTATGGTTCTTGAGGGCTCGTATAGGCTCAATACGGAGTACAGGTAGGGGGTGTTGTGGTGTTTAAGATCATATGTATGAAGGAGGACAATGAAAGCGATTGTGGATCAAATGGGCGGCCATTTCATTTTAAGAAGCAGTGGGCTTGCATGGGAGAAACAAATCGGGTGGAGGAAAACACGGGCAGCAAAGTTTTGATCAAGTTAAAAGGGTCGAAAGGTGTAAGCATCTGATCGAGCGTGAAGGGACTTACAGTAATCAAGGTGCGGAGGTAATGGAAGCGTAGATGACAATCTCGAAACTACTGTGATCAAAGAGGGTGCGGATGCGGCTAAGATTACGGAAGGAGGAAAGCAGAGACGAGATTGACAGCCAACTCAGATTTCTGTTTTCTGAAAAGGCAACTGAAGAGTCACCAATGTTAAGACAAAGAGAAATAATTTCACAGAGAGCCAGGTCCGATGGAGGAACTACCAGTAAAACCTCAACTTTATCTTGATCGGGGTCTCTAAAAGTTGTCTGAATGCCTTACAGTAATGATTTCACATCCAGATTGAAGATTTCTAAGAGTCTAAGCAAAGGAGACCCGGAGGAACAGAATCAAACTTGCGAGACGTCGCTATAAAGTGAAACGATAAACCTAATGAACACAGAAACCAAAGCGGAAGAATATAGATAAGAAACAATAGGGGACCAATAAATGAGCCTAGCGGGGCACCAAAACGCACCTCCCATGAACCGCCTGATACGAGATGATAAAACGATGGTACCATCCTCCCTTTGAAGCTCTTGTAGACCTACTGCAATTGAAATAAATCCCCTTAAAAATAAATGTTCTTAGGTCCTTCGTATTCTAATTATAAAATTCTTAAGCAGCAACCAATTAGAAGAATATTCAGAATTGTAGCCACTTAAATTATATTGGTATTCAGATAAAGTTGTAGCCATTCTCACTTTTAAACAAATGCAAGTCACCTAAATTAAAAAAAAAATATTCTTCAAACATGTTTCAAACTTTTAAAATATATTTCTTTGAAAAGCACGGATAAGATGAGGAAACGAATGGAATATAAATAAGGGCAGTTTTATTACAGCCATCGGTTAAAGATTGATGTAGGGTTTAAAATGGTTTTATTGCAGTGTGGGACAAGTTTTATTACGATTTGCACTTTCTCAGTGTAATCCGAACCACAGGTCGTTACAGCATGCGGAAGGTACCATAAAGTCCACCTGACTCGAGTCTAGGCCAATTGGCTAGACCCTTCTCCAATGCTTTTTAGTGGTGTGTGGTTCTCTTACTCATTTTATTATTGCTAATAATCACAAATTAGAAAATCTCCGGCGTAAACCAACAAACACATGTTCACTTAATGGATAAAAAAGAGGAAAAGAAAAATGAATGAATGAATAGATGGATAATAGCGAAAAGTTAAAAAAAAATAATAAATGAATTGCAATCTGAAACTTTTTCAATCTTAAGTGGTAAGATTAATTTCTTCAAGGGTCAAACTCGTACAAAGTACTACCCTAAAGTACTAATTTGTTTAACAGTAAAGGGCAAGTTCATTTTTGTAATACATCCCATACATGGAACAAATGAACTTTGTGTTGCTTGATAATAATAATAATAAAGCAACCACGAATACCAGTAACACACCCCTAACTAGCATTGGGCAATGGCCTAGCGTAGTAGAAACACTACTTGAAGTATTAAACACATCGTGATAGTCAGGTGATAAGAAATGACAACCAACAGAGGATTAAAATTTCCAGCAGTTTATTTCTTTTACTCAATGTAAACATTATGTATTACATAACCTCTTCTTGTCTCTTTGCTTATTCCAATATTCGCACTTTTGTCTTGACAAGTTCCGCTATAGGGAACGTAGAGATTGTCCTATGGGAAACTAAATGGGCATAAGCCGCGACCTCTAACCCAGGAACAAATCAGGGGCAGTTACAGGTGGGAGTTTCGGGGGATTTAGCCCCCCTTAAACCTCAAAATTCCATTTCAGATAACAAAACATATGAGTCAATTTAGGATTTATGTGGTTCGTCGAGCAATATGTCTTGCCACTTTTCACTTCAGAACTTTTCTTCTTTTTTATTTTTACAATATCTGTCACCCACTAATTTCAGTACATTTTAATGGTCCCTGCGGGTTATTCCTCGCATGAATGATTCCATGTTCCTCACATTTGTCGCATGTTTCTGCGCGCATTTTTTGTGTTCACTGTCCAGGTTTTTTGTCCATTAGTTAAAACTGGTCAGATGAATTGATCAAATACTTTATATTTTAAGCCACAGTCGTGTCACTTCTGAAGATGTAGCGAAGCTCTCCAGCGTTATTTCTTTTCTACATATATCCTTTAACATGCTGGCATAAAGAATCACAATCTTTTCCTAGTATACGTATTATTTCACTTGCTCCAAGCTTTGATGTTCAATTCCTCCTCCTCCTCCTCCTAAACCACATTCCTCACAGAGTTGAGTTGACGTTAATCGAAACCACGAACAGCTTCCTGCTTCCCTTATTCGGATTCAGTCGTCTTCTATGACATGGGCAAGAACACATGAGTAGTCAGCCCAAACTATAAGCCATCTTGGTTGGCGTCTAGCCTGCAAAGCTAGTCGATTGCCAGGAATAATAGCAAAGCAGGGCCTCGTACGGAAAGGACAAAAAAGGGTTAAAGGAAGATTAGATGCGTAGAAGAAATAGAGCCCCGTTGTCTCCGGTACAGTTTGCGATTACAGGCGGTGGTGGTGCAGCCATAGCGTGTCGCTCGTTGCATGTTAACCGAAATAAGAATAGCACTGAACAGGATAATTTTGCAACATGTTTGCAACATGTGAGGCCGGAGTATTTATATTACATGCTTTTCCTCGCTAAAAATTATAGCACTACTATTTCTTCTTTCTCATCGTATTGGTAGTTATTTTACTCTAATAAAACCTTCGCATTTTTTATGAGATATTTTACTAATATATTAGAGGATTATCTCCAATGGGAGGAAGATCATGCGGATATGTGGATACATTAATATAAAATAGTATACTTGGCTTCGACACATGAGTAAAACAATTAGGCGTAACACTATTCTTAATCGCAATTTTATTTATTTTATTTTGATGAAAGCGGAGGAGGGGGGGAGGGGTTCGAAAAACAAAATTAATTAATTCATGGCTCTTACATTAAACTATCATTGTGTAATCATCTTATAAGCATTGACTAAATGTGGCTCAATTGAATTCAACGCGACTCTAGCAAACGCAGGCCGCTATTCAACATAAACCGTTTGCGCCCAAAATCGAGCATTCATAAAAAAACCCCGTTTTTAAAATTTTGGTATGTTTTTATTTTCGACTTATTTTAACCCTTATGTAGGAGGGACGAAATTAGGGAGGGTAATTATGTGGTATGGCATTTCTGTGTTATTGAGAACTTTATATGCCCTGTGCTACTTAATATGCATGGAAACTCACAAAATGACAGTATAAGCAACATAAAACTGGATTTCTTTTTGTAGGGTGGAGACCCCCTTGACCTGAAAGTGTCTTTGAAATTAGATGGATTTAAAATAATTTCAAGGGGGAGCTTAGCCTCGTAAGCACCCCATATCTGTGAAGGGTCGCTTTGCTAGCCTACTTGCTACGTTTGCTAAATTAACCAAATTGAGCACCTCCCCCTTGAAAAAAAATCCTAGATCCGCCCCTTCAAATGTAAATAATTTCATAAATGAGAAAAGATATTAAATATTAAATTGAGAAGGACCTAAAACAAGAGGCAAGAGCTTGATGCGGAATCAAGGAAACAAAGTATCGTAAAATGGAGTGCGATCAATCTCATAATTTTGTAGGTGTGTCGCGGCCCTACGACGAGTAAATGAAAACAGGTTTTTTTAAGATTACTCGGTTTGTCCCTTCCAAGAATGAACTTGCCGAAAGATCTTACACCTTTCACCTCACACATAGCCAATCACAACACTGCTTTCTTTCCTCTCCCGTCTTTACAGCACAAGACACACACTCTCTGTTCCAAGGAATCCTGCGGATGGGTATCTATATCCACGTACCTCTGACTCGAAACAGGCCCCTCTCCCCTCGAGGTGACGAAGGCTTCCACCTGATCGCTGTTTGGTGTCAAAAACAGAATACTTCCTGGCACCTTCCCCCAAAAGAGGAGCGGCCCCTGAGGTTTTTGGGCCGACCAGCGATTGTCATACTGACCTCATATAGATTTCATTATCCGGTTGGGGATCCTCCCAGTATTATGGAAGGATTGGCGCTGACTATCTAACTAACTAACGAAGGCTTCCACCTGATCGCTGTTTGGTGTCAAAAACAGAATACTTCCTGGCACCTTCCCCCAAAAGAGGAGCGGCCCCTGAGGTTTTTGGGGCCGACCAGCGATTGTCATACTGACCTCATATAGATTTCATTATCCGGTTGGGGATCCTCCCAGTATTATGGAAGGATTGGCGCTGACTATCTAACTAACTAACTAACTAAATACTCCATTTGGAATGAAGTAAGATAGTTTAAAAGAAATTGGGTCCAGGTTTTCACATTTATGAAGAAAATGGCGATTCAAGATGGAAAACCTTTTAAAAATTCAAATTTACTAAAAGGACAAACTCAAGTTAAATGCCATTAGAAATGCAAGTAAGCGCAGCATAATTTAGCTGCACTCAGATAAAACGACTCTGGGCCCCCAAATTCGTTAAACAGTTTAAATTCCTCTAATGGAAATTGTAGGTCGATTGATTGGTAACAAATTTATCAAATAAGTTTAAGTTCATGTTTGAGGGATAGGGGGGGGGGGCAAAGAACGATTCCATTAAGCCATAACTATAATAAGGTGCCCATCACCCCCACCCCCGCGCCAAGGTTCAATGGGTTTGTGGGACGTATGTGTATTGCAAAAGCTGACAGATAGTTTTCTTGTGTTAATCACTAATGTGGCACTTATGGGTCGGATTTAATTAATCACAAAACTTCAATTCAACTTTTTTAATCTATTCCAGTTATATTGCAGGGGGTCCATCATCAAATAACCCCTTTCCAGTTTAAGACTCAATTCCCCATTGATTACTGCGGTCACTAACTTAATCTCCAGCAGATGGCGCTTGTATTCTGTTTATTTATTTGTAAGGTACTTGGCAAACACGAAGACCATTGCACTTTGTATCCTGTTGTATGGTCTTTTTGTTTTTACTGGTTTCTCCTGGCAACCGCCATTTATGGAGGTTATCTGGTTGAGATAACATTTCATGCTACATAAATAGATGACCAAATATTGGTATTCAAAGATTGTAATGCATTTAAGAATACTAATTCAAAGAATACAAAAAGCCAATGTCTGAAACTTTGGGGGCACCACTATCTATTATTTTCTCTTCAACATTCTATTGGTATTTTAAAATCAAAATACTTATTTTTTAATTATTAGTCATCTTTATCTTCACTTTGGATCAATTTACTGGTTGCTGATTCGGTACAGACATTAATTCAGTCAAGAAAAACGTGTTTATACTTCGTTTCTTTCGGCTCGTTCGGGCAAATCCTTTTTAATTACTCTTCATGATAATGAAATTCATTTATTCCTCCTCGATGAGAGCCGAGAGCCGGGACGAAACGCGTTTAAAAAGGGACAATTGAAAAAATGGCAGGTAAAATGCAAGTAGCACAACAATTACTACTTGCAATTTCCCCTTGTGTACCTGTCCAAATAATTTTACCAAAATTGCAGTTTTTGAAATTATATATAACTGAAGAAACCTTGGTATTACTTAATTCCCAATTAGTCACGTCTAGGTAAGACGATGAAATGATGTTTTGTGATGAGTGACGAATAGTTATTCAATAATACATCAAATTTTAAATAGATATTTAATTAAGTACAAGTGAGATGTTGCTATGTGCAGAGAATTGAGGAGAGAATTATGTAGATAAAAAGATGCAAAATGAGTTTGCTATTTGTATAAACTATCGTGCTTGGATGTTGATGTGTACATGCATGGTGAATTTGGGTTGCATGAGTAGGTGTGGTTGCCATAGACTCGCGTGTTGAAGTAGGTTGCGAGAGTGTCATACTTATTTTGACACGTGAGTAATTGGATGGCGGCGTGAAAGCTCCAGATGTTGAGTAAGAGAGGGTTTTATGTAAACCTTTTAAATTGTTACGAAATTGTTACTTGCAATATATTGCGAGTCATGAAGGGAATGAAAAGTATTTCTTCTGCTCAGGCAGAGTGGAGTGAAAATCCCGCAGTATGTGTTTGGGGAATAGAAGGTTAAGTTGATACATCTGTTAGTTAGCTGCTTATAGCGTGGTTGTGTTTAATTAGCTCCCTTTACAGAAACATAAGTATGTATTTGTTTCCATTTTGTTTATTAGAGACAACACCTTGACTTGTCTGAAAAGTGTCTGTTTCTTTATCAAGCAGCCTTTTTTTGTGTAGTGTGTTTGTCTAATCGGTGGTCGGTGGAACCTGTGGTATTCTACGTTACTACACATGCGATATTTTGTAACATATCTAGGCGTCTTCTTGCCTCCTCACATTGCTTTAGATAAATTTTAGGGGGGGGGGAGACTAGGGGGCCAATTAAAATACAAATTTGCACTAATTTCATTGGCCATGTCTACATCGCTGGTAGTTTGTGACGAAATTGTACAGACGAAATCTTAGATAATTCAGATGATATTGAGAAGTGCTTCAACTCAATAATGTTGCTTTTCTTTTGCTAAAACATTCCACTGTTCCCCCTCTTCAACACTATTCTATCTGCATTTGTATTCATAAATGTTCATTTTATTCTTAAAGCAGAGGCAGAGAGTCCCTTTATCGGTAATGAGAACATTTGTACGCTATTGCTAATCGTAGAATTGTCATTGAACCCTAATATTTCTCCTAAGTAGCCCTTTTATTGTCCCTAGATGGGACTTCTTGGGCTCTCCAACAATCTAGAGTAGATGTTGCAGGTGCCCTTCATTCATAGTAATCTTTCTTTTGCATCTCTACATCAAGGCGATATCTCCCTCTCCCTTCCAGGTCGTTGACGAATTTCAGCCCTCCAACAAAATCCACACCAACCCCTTGAAATCTTTTATCATTTAGACAAGTCTACGAGTTCTTGGTAAAGAATCAATCGCTGGTTTTCAAAAGCTCGAAGAAAGGTCAGAGAGCTGCTGGTGTGAATGGAGGGACCGATAGATATTGGAGCACGCTTTGCTGGATTTTCCGGATCTTTCTTGTCGAGCATTGATAGAGCTACATTCCTTTTCATTGCTGCATTGATGTTTGAGTCAAAGAGATCTTCTTCTTCTTTCTCTTCATCTTTACCCACTCTTACGTGGGGTCGACGTTTCTGACTAGCCTTCGCCACTCGCCACTACGGTTCCGCGCGTCTTCTCTTGTGAGTCCCTTTCCTTCCAGGTCTTCCCTAATATTTTGCATCCAACGTCTTTTCCACCTTCCACGGTTAAGATTTCCCTCTATCTCCATCTGCATCACCTTTTCTTACATACTCATTCATCTCATCACGTGCCCATACCACTGGAGTATCTTTTCCAGCCATTGTGGTATTGGTGCACCACACTGACGGTCGTAAGCCAGGGTAAATTGGGAACGTCAGCGTCAGGAAGGGGATCCGGCCGTCAAATACTTGCCAAAACCTAATATGACAAACAATCTAAACATAATCTCGGAAATCCGAGTCATAGAGAGCAAGACCGCTAAATATTCGCTAGGTACCATGTTGTCGTGGAATGGCCAGACTCTCTCTCTCTCTCTCTCTCTCTCTCTCTCTCTCTCTCTCTCCCTCTCCCCCTCTCTCTCTCTCTCTCTCTCTTTCTCTCTCTCTCTCTCTCTCTATATATATATATATATATATATATATATATATGTATATAACTCTCAAAGTAGCGTAGCACGAGAGAATGATGAAAATGAATCCATTAAACCACATTGGAAGAGAAAACGGAATAATTTTTCCTTGCAGTAATATTTTTATTACCTTTTTGCGAAAAGATCCGTGCAGGGAAGCGATTTGAACCAGGCACACTGAGGCAGCGAGCACCGCTTTGATCACAGTTAAAAGTATGCCGTTAGTACACTACGCTACGCAGAGAACCAAAGAATTCTCTGAATAGAATAGCTTTTAAGGAACACTTTTGCCAGCTTGAACGGAGACTATGAAAGAAATAGAAAATTAATTGTGAATTCAAAGAATAAATGAGGAATAGGTAAACGCGTGGCAGATATACAAATGTATATAACTGTGATCAAAGCGGTGCTCGCTGCCTCAGTGTGCCTGGTTCGAATCGCTGCCCTGCACGGATTTTTTTGAAAAAAGGTAATAAAAATATTACTGCAAGGAAAAATTATTCCGTTTTCTCTTTCAATGTGGTTTAATGGATTCATATATATATATATATATATATATATATATATATATATATATATATATATATATATATATATATATATATATATATATATATATATATATATATGAGGAATTAAACCACATTCTCCGAAGACAATTTAATTCAGAACAGTTTCTGTGTATCTCACACCCTTTTTCAACTGACACTGGATAGAAAATATAAGAAAAAAATGCATACACGCATAACAGGTCGTGAAATATCCCCTCTTTTATCCCCAATCCCCTACTTGTGGCTAATCAGGGGGGAGGGGGGGAGGCCTAAACATATTGAAGGGCTGACATTTTACTATTTTGTTTATTTGCTTTCGTATTACAGGATTAAAAGAAAATTGACCCTCAGGTAGATTTAAATTAGGAACTGACGATATCAAGCTTGATTCTACGATTCTTCTCTTAACATAGTTAGCCGATTTAAATAACATTTTACTTCCATTGAAATCGATTGTATGATTCTTGTCTCTAACATGGCAAAATATTCCAATGCTTTCGCTGCCCACTCTAATATCTCTTTTGTGTTCGTACAATCTCTTGTCTAGATTTCTCCCCGTTTCCCCTATATAAACTTTATGGCAATCGTTGCATAGTATTGCATATACTCCTATGTTATGATGTTCTTTGGGTTTCCTGGCAATCATCAATTGGTTTAAGGAATTGTTATATTTAAAGGCTAGATTAATACCCGCTTTTCCAAATATGTCCTTTAAACTATTTAATTTATTATTAAATGGCAATGTTATACATTTGTTGAAGTCATTAGTGCGGGAAGGCTTATTACCATAGAATGTCTTCCTCGTTGCAAAATGGGCAGACGATATGAACCAATCGGGGTAATACAAATTAGAAAAACTGGTCCTGATAATGAAAATTTCTTCATCTAAATAGGAAGGATGACATATTTTGTATGCTCTAAGGAAAAGGTTAGAAATTACCGATTTTTTTAACAGTATTATAGTGAAACGAAAAATAATGTATATAGGCATTCGAGTGGGTTGGTTTCCTATAAACGTCAAGTTTTAATTCATGGTGATCTTTATTAATGAGGAAATCTAAAAAGGGTAATCTATTATCATATTCCCATTCATATTTAAATTTGATGGAGACATTCAAATTATTCAAATTATTAAAAAAGTTATCAAAATCATGGCCATTAGGCCATACAGAAAATACATCGTCAATGTACCTTAACCATATATAGTTAGGGGGAGAAATTGTGGGAAGGAGTTCAGTCTCAAAATATTCCATGAAGAGACATGCCAATATCGGAGATAAACTATTTCCCATACTAAGGCCAAATATTTGTCTATAAAACTCATTATTTACTCGAAACGCATTGTCAGAGAGACATAATTCAACTAAATCGATAAATTTACTCGGAGAAATGGGAAGATCCAAATTGAGTCTAGGCATGATTTTGCGCAGAAGGCCCATGGTTTGGTCAACCGAAAACATCATATCGACTGTAAATCACGCATCCTCCATCCCGGCTCCCATCTCCTGGTGGTTAGGTCGCAAAACTATTATTCCCCAGGAGGGTGGGGAGGGGGCAGGCGCATTACATGAAGTGGTCACTCTTTGGGAAGAGAGTGGAACCCCTGGTTTTAAGTGAGGCTGGGTGTGAAACCCATTGTGTTGCCAGCTCTACCAGGGAAGGGCCTGGGGTGGGTAGAACCCGCGGAGGTTTATCGAATGTGCGCGGAAGCGACCGTACTCGTACACCTGGAAACAGAGGTTATTTATTTAATATTGAACCATCAGACCTCCTATGCAGCGCTGAGCGAGCCAGAAACAATTCCTTTGCCTGGCGAAAAGAGATACAATCCGCAACCTGAACTACCAAGATTTCTTTCTTTAGGAGATATATGGAGTGCTCACATTGCAAGATTGAATGAGACAACCAAAGAGACTTAAAAAAATGAACACTTCGGAGTCTTATAAAATCTTATAATGGATTAACAGTAAACCAGAATAACATTGTGTAAAAAGGAATACAATTGATAAGTGTTGTTATAGTGGTAGCCAGAACTCTTGTATTCACAAGGCACTGACTCCAAAAGTGGAAAGCTATCTTCTTTCTTGGTAGGCTTAGTAAATTGGTGATCGGAGATTTCCTCAAAAGCTAAAAGGAATCTTGAAGCTGGATTCAATATTTTTTATTAAGCGGGAGCTTGGAATTGTCTTAAGATGGTCGTTTCTTGATCAAAGAAATCCTTAAACGCACCCCAGCTCTCTTTTTTCATATACGACCCGCGGACATACGGTATTTTGACTTTTCACTCGAATTAATTTTTATATATTTAATTAGTTCCCATAATATTAAATTTATTATTTCTACTTACATTAACATTATGTTATATCAAAATTATTTTTGTTTTAATCCCTAATATCTACATATTAAAGAAACAAAACAAAACCATTAGATTTTTTGTTTTCTTAAGTCTATCTCTTATGGTTGCCAACTGTCACTATTTCTCTTATTTAGGCGACCTGGACTATAAATGTCCTTTTTTTTCATCAATTAAACCCGATTTATATTAAATATATTGAAAATATAAGATGGAAAGTACTATCTATAGACTTACATGAATTTTATATTTATTAACCAAAATTTACTATATTCTATTCTTTTGTTTCTTTTTATAAATTTGTTTAAAGTTTCTTCACATACCGGTAATGGAAATAAAAATTATTAGTTAGTGGTAAAAAAGCAAGTGATTAAAAGAATGACAAAAAATTGGAGAAATATAACTAATCTGTTTAATTGTGATTATAATGCAAAAGGAAAAAGAGAAGTATTCAAAATTTGTGAACAGTGCTTCCTTTACAGCACTTATCATTTGTATTCCCTTTACATGGAATGATATTTTTGTTACTGTGAACCCATTATAAGGTTTTATAAGACTCCGAAGTGCTCATTTTTGTCGTCTCTTTGGTTGTCTCATTCAATCTTGCAATGTGAGCACTCCATAACACTCCCCTTCAAGAATACGGAGTTTAAAAACAAGATTATTTCGCACACATTTTTATGGTACTCAGAAGTTCTTTAAAGCGTTCGGACGCAGGAGCTGCAACTCTTAAATGCGAACAAAAATATGTTTCTACGTGCGTGTGTGTGCATCACAATTTTAATATTGTTACTTTTATTATTATGCCCACCCTTCACTTTCACATTGGCTGCAACATAAAATTCCATTCTTAAGCGCTCCTGAGGGTTTTGTATCATCATATATATTCTTCATTCATACATCTTTGTAGGTACGCACCACTAAAACATCTTTGTTATTCTTGACTGCAAAACATAGATTTCAGAGGGGTCAGCAGTCATGAGATTATTTGTTTAGCCTATGTTATGCCAAGCGATTTAATAACATTGATTAGAGCGTTCCGCTTGTAGTATATGCAGTTCCTCATCACGAACTAAACCTCTTTTTTTACCTTACTTTGTGTGGATGCACCACACCACTTTTCTTAAATTAAACGTAACTTAGGAATACGGAGTTAACTTTATATTAATATTTACACGCGTTTTGAGCACTTAATTTGGTCAAGCAAAATTAATATTATTCTCAACACCGGACACTGGAATTTTTACTATTTACACTTTTTTTTTTAAATAGCACTGAATTACATTATTAAATTTATTTGCACTGGAATTTTTTCGTTATCACTATTGTTGTTATTATCAATTTCTTTATCACTGTGCCCGAACGAAATCGTGGGTTAGTTTAGGGGTTTCCTCTTGCTCCAGTGTTGTCGTTTTGAGTTGTGATGAGGGCGCTGTGTTCGTAGGTAAAGACTGGACAAACTTTTGCTGGGTTAGGTCTCAAACCACGTCCACTTGTAGCGGTTCATCGTAGCTCATCAAGGTTGCTCGAAGTAGTCCAGTGCATAGAAATGAGCTTGAATCATTCTTGCTAACGAGTCTCGCAGAGATAAGTAACGTTGGTGCTTAGAGGAGTAGCTCAGCGAGAATGTGATGGTAAGTGTAATTCGATCCACGATCTCGGGCGGCAAAGCAGCAAAAATCCACAGCTGCCTAGGTGAAGACGGGAGGTTCGGTGATGGTGAAAT
Source organism: Ceratothoa steindachneri (assembly GCA_963969495.1). Taxonomy (NCBI): domain Eukaryota; kingdom Metazoa; phylum Arthropoda; class Malacostraca; order Isopoda; family Cymothoidae; genus Ceratothoa; species Ceratothoa steindachneri. The sequence continues at coordinate 3,743,182 of OZ018329.1, forward strand.
TTGCTCCACCCTCCGGTGTGGTAAATCATAAAAAAATCCACGATTTTCGATTATCCCGTAACGGCTGCTTTGTTGAAGACGGAGTGTGGCCTACGGCCTTATTTGCTAATCTGAACCGCCTTTTTTAATCCCCTTTATAGACTCTTTATCTTAACACCCTGAATACCCTTTTCTTCTTCTTCTTCATCTTCATATTCATCTTCATCATCTTCTTCTTCTTCTTCTTCTTCTTCTTCTTCTTCTTCTTCTTCTTCTTCCTCTTCTTCTTCTTCTTCTTCTTCTTATAAAGGAATTATTCGAAATAACTTTGATCAAAAAAATTAAATCTACTTAGGTGACAACCGAACTAAAAGAAAAAATCTTATTCAAACCTTCAAGAAATCTCGTTCTTAAAATAAAGGGTTATGGATATCGTTACCATGGGGCTTACCTATAGAAACCTTATTTAATTTCCTTACTCATACGTTGTCCGTTAAATAGGCTTACTTCTATTTGTCAACATTTGACTAAATTGTAAAGAAACGAGACGTAAGAGGAAAAATACATAAATAAGAGCGAAGGACAGGAGATAATATGTATATGATACCTTATCTAGAGGTGTGCATAGTTAAGCGTTAATCCTTTAAAAGTTTTCTGTTTTCTCATTTTTCGCCCTTTTATAGTTTAGGCAATTTTTATATTTTTATACTTTTGGTAGTTTTGAGGCTTAAATAAAAAAGACCGTTTTCTGTATCACTAACTCTTATAATTTAAGAACGGGATTTTGGGGAGTATTTGAATAATAATTACATTTTAGTTTCGTTATGACTTAAGTATATTTAAAAAAAATTTCAAGGTAATTTCTAAGAATTTCTTTAGAGTTTGAAAAAACAAAATAGTTTAGTTCAGAAAAAATAAATATGATTATCCAATGCTTTAGAATGTTTTAAAAGAAAATGAATTACAATTGGTGAAATTCAGAAAATTGATTAAACTTTAAGTAAGGCTGCTTTTTTATGTTATCTATAACTATATTTTAGTAACGTGATTTTTTGAAAGGGGGGAAATAATTTAGGGTTCCTTTTTAAAATTATTATAATGGCGAAGTTCGGGAAATTTATAGAAATTTAACCATGGCTGCTTTTTTTTAGATTTTAAATTTTAATCTTAGTAGCGAAGCGCAAGCTTCCCCCTTAGGGGGGAGTGGCGAAGCCATTTGCGTGGTTGTTGTATAATAATAAAACCAGGCAATGGCTTCGCCACTTCCCCCCTTACGGGGGGAGCTTGCGCTTAGCTACTAAGATTAAGTTTTAAAATCTAAAAATAAGGAGCCATGGTTAAATTTTTATAAATTTTCTGAACTTCGCTAATTATAATAATTTTAAAAAGGAAACTAAACAAATATAGTTATAGAAGGAGATATATAAAAATAAATTTTCTGAACTTCACCATTTGTAATTATTTGGGTTTTAAATAATTCACAAAATTTCGATACTTATATTTATTTCTGAACTTCACCATTTTGTTTTTGATATTATAAAAGAATTATTAGAAATAACTTTGATAAAAAAACATAAGTCATAACCAAACTAAGATGAAATTATTATTCAAATACTCAAAAAAATTTACCCTTCTTAAATTATAGAGTTAGTAATGATGATGATGATGATGATGATGATGGTAATAATTAACGTTAGCTTCTGTTAGATTTTTAATGAATTAAAGAAATAAGGATTAACTGTACCCACCTTTGGTACCAATGAACTAATTAAAAATTCCTGCCTTGTAACTTTTGGGGCTGCGAGAATAGATGATGGAAAGGACCAAAATAAAGGAACCCATTTGACCGATTGGACCCGAACGAAATTTAATGATCTTTTATCCTTAGACTTTTGATCCTCTCTCTCTTTATTTCCCTCGTTTATTTTTTTCCGAGTCATTCTCATATTTATTAAACATCCGTCATTTGCTTCGCAAGAATTAAATAATAATAACAACAAATGATGAGCCTCAAAGAAAATGGGTGACACAGAGAGGGCGCTACCCCGATTCCTGCGCCCCAGAGAAAAAAAAAGGGTGCTCACTCTTGGAGTCGTCTTTTGCACTCTTTTAAACTCCCCTTATCTTTTTCGTGCCTCTATAAACACAACAAAGGGTGAAAGAGGGCATTAAGCTTTAAAACAAGGTCAACATACCTTAGTCGCGTGCTCTCAATTATTCTGATTTATGACCTTACAACCTTTAAAACTTTCAATAATTCCCGGACTAACCTTGGGAGGACCTTGCTAATTATACCATTCTAAATAGAATGTAAATCAGCATAAGGGTTTTAAATTCCGTTAGAATCGGCTGAATAGTTAGGATGTTTTTGCCAAATAACTCATTGAAAAGTAAAATGGTTTCCATTTTACCGACCGACCAATCGAACTACGGACCGACATATTAACTTATAGAATCACGGACACGCGACTAAAAACATCTCTATCTTACGCCAGCTCCGAGCACTTTGATGGCCGTTAATTTCGCTGAAATTTCATTTTAATTTTTTTATTGCGAACAGTTTAGAATTTTAAGCGATCACACGCAGGAGATCCAACAAAAACTATTTTTAAAAAAGTAACTTGAAAGTAATTAAAATCGATTCATTCACACTATTATATATTTTAAAAAATGTCGTGACGTCGTGTTACATCGGTACTCTCACGTGTGAAGGGAACTTGTCTTCACTGCGGAGGTTGAAGGCGTTCACGAATAATAATAAAGGTATGTTACGGAGTTCCAGAATCTACGACCATTTTATTCCCTGAAAAACGTTCTTCAATTGTTTTATAGGAAGAATTGATAATAATTCGCCCCTTGTGTGACCTCGTGGCCGTCCATTCTCCCTGGGGCTAAAAGAATGCTGATGGAGATGCTTTCGTTGGTTTTCGCTTCTTAGATTTAAGTAAATATCAGTATCATTGGTCCGAATCTCTCCTGTTTTGAAACCGAGTTTTGTCAACCTCTTTCTAAATGATCTATCCGTCTTCTTCCTCTCCCCGGTCTTCTTCCTCTACGACGGTTTAGTAGAGTGGAAACTCCGTTCCACAGTTGATCGAAGTTAAGCAACACAAGATATTACAAAAGAACATTACAAAATAATATATAAATATACTTGTCCTAAATGTTCTTTGGGAACGTACATTGGATGTACGGAACGTCTTCTCAAGGATCGCATTGATGCTCACCGTGGCGTCAGTTACAGAACAGGAATGGATCTCTCCGTAAAAGAAAACTCTGTTGTCCGATCTCATTCCCGTTCATGTAAAATCCCTATAGATTATAATCAATTAAAAATATTATCTGCATCAAAATCTAAATCTGACCTTCTCATAATTGAGTCCCTTTTAATTAAATATAATCAGCCTCAGTTAAATAAGGACTACTTCCACACCGTTATATATTGCCTGATTAATTTTGTCTGAATTTCTTTTTAACTAATTACCATTAATTAATTACCACTTAAACAACCAACTAGCCAACATAGATCAGAGAACCAACTAATACTAAATCACATCTTTCCCGGTAGTATAATTTTTAAATTTCATTCATTCAGCTCAGCTTTCTCCGAATCAGGTAAGAAATTTTAGTGTATTTATTGAGTGAGGTTTTCCTTTTCTTCCAATTGTAACTTTATTAATTTCGTTTGAATTTTTTTATTTTTTAACTTAATATACAGATTTTTGTCCTTTATATTGCATTTTGATATTTTGGGGGGTTTTTACATCCTTGTACATTTTTAGCCTAAAGCCATTAATTTTCATTGTTCTTATAATTGTTAAGCAATTTTTCTTATATAAATCTTTAATATTCTAGCCTAGAAGATGGGTCCAGAGCCCGAAACGTTGGTAATATGTTATACCAATACTAGATCAGGCTTTCTAGAAGCAGAAACATACACGTATATATATATATATATATATATATATATATATATATATATATATATATATATATATATATATATATATATATATATATATGAGCAGCGTACTAGTGGTCAAACGCCTCCCTACGAGAAGTTACCACGTTACTCTTGCCCTACCATTGGAGGAACTTCATCTTTCCCACCTTCCGCTAGACAACTTCCTAAGCCCATCTTATTATGTCTCTTCTAACAGTATGTTTTGTCTACTTCCAACTCAGAACTTTCATTATTTTACGAAATCTATCACTAATGTTTGTTTACCTATCCTAGTGTTTATTTCGTGGTCATTTCGTATTATTCCTAACATATATGTTCATGTTGCTTTGAGCTACTCTCATTTTATGGATGTTTCTTTGTGCTCAATATCCAAATATCACTTCTGTATGTGATGAACTAGTAATATGTGTTGGCTAAATACTCTAGGTTTTAAGAATAAGAGTTGCTTCTTATGATGTAGCTAAGCTTTCACTCCACTCTCCATTGTCCACTATTTACATTTAAGTCCCTATAAATATCTTGAATTAATGGTTTCATTGCGTACGTGCATTCACCAGTGGTGCTTCAAAGTCCTCAACTTCTTCATTTGAATGAGATGTTTTAAATGGCTCGAATTATTTGTTAGGAATAACTATTTTATATCTTAATTACTAGATTGATTTATTTATCCCATAAAATTTCTGTAATGAGAGGTTCTAGGTTACTGTGAATCGCGGGCGACTCAATATCTAACATAGGGTCGGTCGGTCCCCGTTTTGCTTTTTTGTGGTTTTGGTAATAACATTGTAGCTATTCGGCCGATTATAACGAAATTGAAAAGACTTATGTTGCTTTACATTCTCTTTCGGATGATATAATTACCAAGGTCTTCCAAAAGTTACTCCGGGAATTATTGAAAGTTTTGAATAATTTCACGACTCCACCTTAACTGACTCAGACTTGTTTCTCATGGGGTGCACCTGGAAGTGGTTGACTCGCACCGTTTCCTCGGTCTTGTATTTGGCCGATGCCTCAACTGGGAGGTTCATATTCGCAGTCATAGGGTCTCTTGTACCCGTGCCATGGAATATTCTTCGTTAAGGAAAGTTCAGTTCCTATGGCCCTGATAGGGCTACTGGTTACTATTTTATTATCCTTTGTTCGTTCGAAGCTCGAGTACGGATGCGAGTTCTATCCATCCGCAGCCGAAAGTTTATTAGGGAAAGTTGACTCGATCCACCACATCGGCCTTCGCCTAGCGACTGGTGCTTTCCGCACGTGCCCCATTGAGAGCATACTTGTTGATGCTGGTGAGATGTTACTCACTCTGCGCCGTGCCCAGTGCATTATTCTCCTGTAAGCGCGATACCGGCGCCTCCCTCAGTCGCCAGCAGTTCTCACTGCGTCTGCAGCTATTCTCGACGGTGCCTATGCCGCCGAGAGACGTCAGTCATACCCTTGAGGAAACTCCTTGAGAGCTCAATATAGCTCTTGGGCGGGTGGCGCCCCTGGTTCTGCACAGGCTGCCACCCTGGAGGGTAACACCTTTGACTATTTGTCGCAACGCCTCTGCAACCAAAGCTGCTACAGCGCCGGAAGTATGGCGTTCGGCCTTTGGGGAGCACACTTCGTGTCACGCTGGAACCGTGCCAGTGTACTTATACGGATGGCTCCATTCCGAAGAGGGGGTCGGGTTCTACGCCTTATCTCCTCTGTTTGAAGTCAGCGGGGATCTGTCATGCGCTGCGTCTGTCTTAACGGCCGTGGTGGTTGCAATACACCCTTCGGTACGGAAATAACGCGACGTGCCCGATTCAGAGACCGGATTGTGATCTATAGCGACTCACAAAGCGCCCTGAGTGCTCTCGGGGCATTGGAATCTCTGCACCCCCTTGTTCGCGATATCCGTGACGTCACGGTTATGGCGAGCGGGGCGGAGGTCGAGATTATCTTCTCCTGCGTTCCTGAACATGTAGGAATTGCGGGGAATGAGCGCGACGATGAGGGCACCAAAAAGTCCGCGCAGCCTGGGCGACCAGTGCAGTGTTTCGCTATTATTCACACCGATTACATAGCAGGAATTAAGGCAGCTCTCCGGGCTGATTAGCAAAGAAGATGGGAGACCGTCGAAGGGAACTTAAAGTTACGTGCCATTGCGCCGCAACTATTCCCATGGGCCTACCCCAATACCGCGACGGCTTCAGGTTGCTCTCTTTCGTCTCCGAATTAAACACACTTTCGGGACGCACGGCCATTTGATGGAGCGCCCGCCTGCGCCTTATTTTGATGACTGCGTTGTCCCCGAGACTGTTCGGCACATTCTAGTTAAATGGTCCAGTATGGGTGATATTCGCGCACGCTACCTGTCCTGGTACCGGGAATAGCGGGGTCACCACTGCTTTTCCCTTGTACCCGGGACTCGTTCGTGCACACCGACTTGCGGACTATACGACTTTTTGGAGGAAGCTGGCCTCCTCCACTTTATATGGATGTTTTTTTGTGGGTCGCATGCTCCTGCGCCGGAGTAAGGTGGGCCTACCCCTGACGCTGAAACGCGCTTCCTTCTTGTTACCTTTTTGCTTGGTTTTTTGTTTTAGTTTTTAGTCTATAATCTTTTTATCTTTGTTATTTACTTGTTATTTTTTTAATATAGCGTCGTCGTAGGCTGTAGTGTGTACTGCGACTTATGCCCAAGTATAGAGTCGCCAGATGGGCTCCTTTAAAAAAAAAAAATCCCTCTAATACATTTCTAGCGTATAGGCGCCCCCCCTCTCTCTCTCTCTCTCTCCATCTTTGACGGGTTTAGGGCTTTCCCCTTACCTCATTTTGTAGAGTTACCTCCAATAGACTCTCCACTTGCAGGGGGCCTCTTTACTTTCTCAGGGGCCCTTCAACAACACCAAATCCCCCTTAGAGAGGGCTAACATTCAGTATCGTCCTCTCGGCCTCGTCGATGCAGCTCGCAGACCCGAGTCACTTTGATGAGAGCCGGCTTGTCCTCTCCCTCTATCTGTCGAATTGGGGTCAGCATTCTGGTCCCATTGACGCCTCATGGGCCCTATGAATCCCCAGTCGGTAATCCTGACACCTTGGGTGAGATGGCCATTTAAAGGCCTCTCTTGAGGTTTGCCGAACGGCTCGCGCAATCGAGAGTTTGACCACCGCACTTTGCCATCCTCAAGAATCACCTCAAGAGAGCCCCTCAGAACGAGAATTCTAGCAGTCTCTAATTCTTCCTAATTTCATTTCAATCATTATTCACGTTTGGGAGATGACATCGCCCCAGATAGCAGGGTATTTCATGGGGGCAAACCTTGGTTCAGTGACGAGGCTGCTTGTTCTAGAGCCACTCTGACTAGATCTAGTCTAGAACTCTTGAAAAGAAGATAAAGAATTGCGTTGGATGATAAATAGGTTTGCTATAAGGGAACATTTTTTTCAAACTAAATAGTCAAATAATAATTAATGGTTCAAGCAAAGTACAAACGTGAATAATGATTGAAATGGAATTAGGAAGAATTAGAGACTGCTAGAATTCTCGTTCTGAGGGGCTCTCTTGAGGTGATTCTTGAGGATGGCAAAGTGCGGTGGTCAAACTCTCGATTGCGTGAGCCGTTCGGCAAACCTGAGTAAATGTTTGTATTCGTGAGTGGTAATTGAACAGTGGTGAGTGAGGTTAAATGAATGCAGACATAGGAGTACGAGGGAGATTGTGTGAGTTGCTCGATGAATGACTGTTCTTTCGGGAAACGTCCTCCGGTCGATCCAATGTTCTGTAACGGACGAGTTTGAAAAGCCTTAACGTGACGTCTTCCTAATTGTTATTAGCTTTATTATCACTGTAGTGGCATCTTCCAAGGTTTGGGCGTAGGGTATTTTCCAGACTATTGAGCAAATATCTGTGCGATGAAATGCAGTTAACACGATTGTTCGCTGTTATCAGAAATTTGTTTAACCAGCTACATTCGGGTTTCTGTTAGTCTCTGGACTCTTTAGATTTGCCTTTAGATTACTTAAGAAAATATTAGGGGTACCGCAAAGCTATTTTGTATTTTGAAGTCATGGTATACAGAAGTTATGAAGTTTAAAGACCAAACTGTTTATTCAGATATAAGTTCTACTGTTGTTTTTTTGTGATTTAAATCGGTTTTTTTGTTGTGTCATATTTAACATTGCATGTTTTACGTACCGATCTAACGGGCGTTTTGATTCATTGCATCCTTTCCCACCCCCTTTCTTCTTGTTATACCGCTTTCAAACCTCTTCACACCCCAACAACACCCCATGTCCATTCCCATTGGTCGCGAAAGGTTTCTTTAACGATTTAGGTTCGATCCATCCGACTCCATCTTCTTTCACGGCTTTTCTCTCCTTCAACCAAACTTTGGCTGGAATATTTAGTCGCTGAATATTTAAGCAGTGAATAAAGTTTTAATGAAAAATAAATCCCTTAATATGATTATTATAATTAAATTTTACTCATAAATATTTTGTGGAAATTTTTGGTTTGAATAATTTTCGAGGGAAAGGGGAAATGCAAGTCTTCGGTTTGTCTGTATCATTGTAAGGCGCTCTCCCTCGCTTCTTGGATACGGCGTTAGATTTCCGTCGTCGAGGTGTCGGGTTCAACCTCACTGAAAGCGGACCTAAAACTTCAGCGTATGCGAGGGACTGGTCATCTTTTGGTCATCTGGGCTTATAGTCCGCGGTGGTAGTTAGCTCCTACGCACTTCATCAACACATCGCCAATCCCAACACCGCTATCATTTTCCTTTCAATCTTCAAAGTCCAACATATCCAAATTCCCCTCCGTTCTCCGACTCTGTCGATGGGGTTCTCATATCTCCTATGGGAGCACTCGTATCCACATACCCCTGAAGCGGAACGTGCGTTCCCCATCCGTGGGGAAACACCTCGAACGTGAGGTTGAAAGTTATGGGAGAGAGGAGCGATGGGAGAATCATTGAGAGAGGAGTGATGGGAGAACCACTGAGAGAGGAGTGGTGGGAGGAGTGATGAGATAATCATGGAGAAAGGAGAGATGGGAGGACCATGGAGATGGGAGGACCATGGAGATGGGAGGACCATGGAGATGGGAATAATGGGATAGCCGTGGAAAAAGGAGAAATAGAAAAAAATGTTGAAAGAGGAGTGATGGGAGAACCGTCGCGAGAGTAGAAATGGGGGGGGGAGGGAACCGCGGAGAGAGAAGTTATGGGAGAACCTTTGAGAGTTGTGTGAAGGAAGAACCATGCTAGAGGAATGGTGGGAGAACCTTGCTAGAGGAGTGGCGAGAGAACCGTGGATAGAGGAGTGGCGAGAGAACCGTGGATAGAGGAGTGGCGAGAGAACCGTGGATAGAGGAGTGGCGAGAGGACCGTGGATAGAGGAGTGGCGAGAGAACCGTGGATAGAGGAGTGGCGAGAGAACCGTGGATAGAGGAGTGGCGAGAGAACCGTGGATAGAGGAGTGGCGAGAGAACCGTGGATAGAGGAGTGGCGAGAGAACGATGCTCTTAAATGGGTTTCCTTTAATGCCTGACTTTTCCTAACGACCATTCTCACTCTTTAGCTCTTTGTTTACTGCCTCCTCTATCCATCCCTTATCGTATTCGTTTATTCTCTATTGCTCCTTTATCGTATTTATTTCTTCTCCATTCATCCTTTATCATACTACTTTCTTCTCTATTTATCCTTTTTTTCTACTCATTTCTTCTCTATTCACCTTTTATTCTATTATTTTCTGCTTTATTCATCATTTATCCAATTAGTTTCTTCCCTCGTCCTCCTTTATCGTATTGGTTTCTTCTTTAGTCATCCTTCATTCTATTGGTTTCTTCTCTACTCATCCTTTAACCTATTGGTTTCTTCTCTGCTCATCCTTTATCCTATTAGTTTCTTCTTTATTCATCCTTTCTCCTGTTAGTTTCTTCTCTAGTCATCCTTTATCCTATTGGTCTCTTCTTTATTCATCCTTTCTCCTCTCAGTTTCTTCTGTACTTCTTTTCTCCCCAATGTTCTTTCCCATCGGAGGAATTTCTGCTTTCATTTCCTTCTCCACAAAGTCAATGAAATGAGAAAACGGGTTTGTTTTCCTGCGACTTATGAGGACGTTCCTTCTCCAACTTTGCTCTGCCATTATCGACCACGCCCATCATGTTTACCCAGTTATTTTACTGTCCCGGTGCAGTGTCGTATTCTTCTTCACCATTTCCCTTCGTTTTTATTCTCAACTACGCTTTACCATCTACTCTTTCGGCAGATTTATTTTTGTTGTTATCCTCGTTCAACTTTATTAGGCGTGAAATAAAACTTTTTGGCACATTAGAATGCCTCGAAAGGCGTCAATCATTCCACCACTCTTCCATGCTTTCTGAAGGAGTTGTCCACCTTATCTCGCATCGCCATCCTGATATATGAGTGATATCAGAATTCGTAGTCTACAATACATGTAGGAAAGAGTTGAGTCGGTGAAGTAAACATGAATTATATGAATGAAGGAACGAATTTCCAATCGTTCTTAGCCATGGATAAGAACAGTAAATTTGCTAACAAGCGTAAAAGCTACGATTCCTTCATTTTGGTGCCTTGGTGGTAATTCTTGGATGAAAAAATGCGGTTCGTTTTGATGCCCTAGCGGTAATTCTGCGATGGCAGGAAGTTAGTTTTTGTGCAATGGTGATAATTCTGCGATGGAAAAACTCGGTTTGTTTTGATACCTTAACGATAATTCTGGGGTGGCGTAACGCGATTTGTTTTAGTGCCCTAGCGGTAATTCTGCGGTGGCATGACGCGATTCGTTTTTGTGACGTGGGAGTAATAATGAGCAATGCTATATGGCCATGCTGTGGTAGTAATTATTAGGAATGCTTTATAACCATGCCATCGTATGTACTTTGTATATCGTGTAGTCGGAAGTCATATATTCAACGACACAAATATTCATTGTCATGAGGTTGTTGAGTATACAAACTCCTCTGACGCTGCAAACAATATTTTGAATTCTCGTTCTTGCTTTAGACGCCAGAATCACTCAATTTCATGCGTGCGGTATATCCCTACACCATTAATTGGAGCTAAACACAAGTTTATGACCGCCAATTTTTCCCTTAATTAAACTCATCTATACTCCTGCAATGGTCCCACTTGTCTGTCACTCTATAGTTCAAAACAGATGATCTTAGGCAAAAACATTACATAAATTTCCGGATTAATAAAGAAATGCTCCATAATTATGAGGGAAAACTGTCATATAGATTTGTACGACTAAATATAATCGCTGTAGACGTTAAAAAATTAGAGCAAAAAAAATGTTTTTAATAATGTTAAAGACCCCAAATATTCAATTTATTGTGTTTTGTAACAAAATTTTAAAATTTAAAAACATTAGGGTCACCTTTTATTATGTGGCAACATGAAAAATCTGTTTCAGGGCCGCGTTGTCGGCGACTAAACTGACGACCTTCTAGTTATTTCATAACTAGTGTGAAGGTTGAAGGGTAGCCAACAGGACTGAAAACAATACTTGACCCAATACCTGTCCTCTATACATAACATAGCTACATAGCCACCCATCACGTTCGAACCAGCGGATGAAATGGTTCATTGGTCAACGGCGGCTCTTTCGGGAGTGTGTTTTGCAGTGATTCAGCATCTAAATCTCAGTCCATGTACCACTCCTCCTCCTCCTGGTTTTATTCTGCCTAGAGCTTTGTCTTTCATCTTTTCTCTTTACTGTCTATTTCTTTAAACTTAACCGTCTCTTCCTTACAGTTTCCCTCGAATTCCATCCGCGGGGTAATTTTTGGCTTATAGTCTCTTTAGTTTCCACCTGTTCGCCTTCATTGATTATGATAATGATTCCCCTGGTCTGGAACTCATGGTTTTCACTATGGAGATTTTCCATTTATGACAGAGTACGCCCTACTAAATGATATATATATATTTTTTTTTATCCTAGTCCCTCTTTTTTTGACGTCAAACTAGGGCACAACAATCGGATAACAAAAAAATGGCCTACATTATGTTAGGTTATTATGTCTAAGAAAAAACAAAAACCAACGCAGAAGTTACCATCACCAACATCTAGAATAAACAGAAGCTACAGAAAAAACATATAATATTAAAGAGTAAATATCTACAAAGCATTATTAGGTCTAAGAGGAAGGCCCGCTCTTTCAGGGCTTGAGTGCAGAGCCAACAAATTATATATCAATATATTATGGCGGAGGACCACTTCCAAGAACTCAATCACACCACATTTCGGTGTGCATAAGTTCCGTTATGAGTCGAGAGAGGTGGGAGCAACTCTACCTGTCACCAACCTAAACTCCTCGACTGCGTAGGAAGTTAGTCGTTAATTGTTCATATGCGGTACACCGTGCCCGATCCAAGTAGCACCGAGATGGCAGTGGTTGGGAAAAGATATTTGAGTGGGGAAGTACAGGGTATTGCAAAAATCCTGTTATATGCATTACCACGCTCTCAACAAAGGACACAATGGTAGTTTTGATGCAGTTAGACACGTTTTTATTGTTTTAAATTATAAATCTGTGTTTAAATTGTAATATCAATCAATGTGGCCACCCTCAGTGGAGAGCACGCGCTCCAGGCGAAACCTCAAGGCCGCGCACACGTTGCGGACGATTTCCATATTAATGCTGGCCCACATCCAGTTGACGGAAGACTTCAGCTCGTCGATGTTGCTGTGGCGGACCTGGCAGGCCTTGCTCTTGACATGCGTCCATACACGGTAGTTTAGAGGATTGATGTCGGGTGACTACGGCAGACAAAGGTCCTTCGACCAGAAGTTCATGTTCGAACCCAACCACTCTTGCACGGTCTTGGCCGTATGGGCCAGGGCACCGTCCTGCTGAAAGACGTAGTCCGCCTTCTTTGTGATCTTTCGACCCATGGCAGGACTTTTTTTGGCCAAGATGACCCTGTAAGTGGCTGCGTTAAGCCTGCAATTCGTCGCAAATGACATGCGGCATCTGGGAAGACTAGAGGGATCTAGGTCGAGAGGAAGACAGCGATTCAAGTTTATCGACGCTCTGCTTGCACACATCAGAGATGGATGATGGGTTATAGAAGAGGTCAGACTGGCTGGTCAGAGAGAAGAACGTCGATCTATGATTGCTAAGTTTGCTCGAGTGAAGCTCTGGTAAGGCAGGCCTCTTATTCGTTATTTTTATGAAGGACCATACCGAGGCGGGTCTCTCCGATCTCGGAGTTCCCTCAAGAAAAGGACAAATAAATAAAGGAGGGCATCGAAGACGTCGAAGTCACTCATAGAGAAATAAAGGAATATCTTTGAGCCCACTTGCTTCAAGCCATTCCAAGTCACCCCTTTGCTGAGAAAACATGGCTATCCGAAGGACACATGTTCCTTCAGAAAGAGTCTAGCTTCGTTTTATGGTATGGAGCTGAAGGTTTCGTTATGCAGACGAGACCGTACTGTTATTATAGCAAATCCAATCTCTGAGGACCAAATTGATTGATTTTCTGTGAGTCAATTACACACATGTGTGGTGACTCTAAACTTCACCTTGAACTTCATAAAATGGATAATCTATGGCAGAGAAATGTAAGATCATGCTTTTGATTATATTACTGAAGAGCCTGCTCATTAGAGGTTAATCAGGATTAAAAAAGTGACGATGAAGTATGTAGGGGTCTCTAAACCCACCTCGACACTCTTAGTCACGTTTGATATATATAAGCTCCATGAATAGGTGCGTGATGGCTAGTATCGCTACCACCTGGAAGCATTTGTGCCTCTACTGCTACTGATTCGGCCATAGAAGTAAATCTTGCCGCCAGGTAAAACTGTGTAAGCATCAAATATGTTTAATTTAGTTCAAGGCCGTGCACGATAAAGATGTATCATATACAGCTAATTATGTGAATTGTGACGGATCGCACTGTGCTTCATCTAAGAACGGCGATTCGTATTTGTTTTAAAAAAAAGCTGTGGATCGTGTTTCGGTCAGAAGGAATGAGGAAATAGTCATGTGGCGATCTTTGTCAACAAGAACTTTCTACCCCTATCAATAAAAAAAATCAATTTCCGCTCCTGATCTTTACAGGCATATGAGCGCGGTAGCTTCAATCCCAATTGCAAATCGTTCTATTTCTTTCTTGCGCTCCCAGTCCGAAAATGGTGAGAGCCCTGCTGTCACCCATACTTTCCTTTCTCTTTCCGCCGCATAACCGTTTTGAAAAATACAAAACGGGGTACTATTTTCCACTGAGTTACTAAACTTAGAGGAAGCAAAGCTGAGGAAGGTGGCAATCTGGCCACACCTTGGCAAATCTAATGCTACTCCACGCAAGGATGGTAACGATAAGGGAGCTTTGTCTCCTCTATCCCCCTCCAAAGCTAGATGGGTCGTAAGAGGTGGACGACCTACTCAAATAAACGAGGAAGAGCCGATTCCAAACCGAAGAACTCGAAGCAAGAAAAGAGGAAGCTCGCCTTTCGAACCAAAACCTCTGCTCTAAGACCTAGAAGGAAACAAATCCAATAGAACGCGCATTTGAGGGGCCCCTTCCACTAAGAGCGTCCCCAGAAATCACTTAGGATAAATTGGGAGGGCAAGATCCCTTAGTAGAACTGACATAACTTCGAGCTGATTAGGATGAGCTACAGAAGCTTGTCGCTTTCTATTTTCCTTTAAATGTTTGCTTTCCGAAGATCATGTTGGGTGCAACCCTACCCTCCCCCCCTTTGATACAAAGGTTAAACGATCCACAACAACAAAAGGATGTGGCTTGGTCTGGTGGGTGTGCGCTTTACACATTATGATGTGTCCTCACGGCTCATATTCGCAGCCCCATGGGCCCTTTTAGCCACACCATGGACATTTTTCGCTTTGTGCATTCTGCGCGTGCGAGTGCGAGTGCTGGAAGATCTATATTATGAATTTCTAACCCTCCTTTATTCGCTCAAGATTTGACTACGGGTGCGAGATTTAATCTTCCACAACCCAGAACATCCATTGGAGGTGGTTGATTTGACCCGCCACACTGGAATCCAGTTGGCGACGGGTCTTTTGCCCACCCCCTATATAGAGCATTCATGTGGATAGCTGTGAAATGTCACTCGTTATACGTCAAACACGGTCTAAGATGCGCATGTACGCGCGGGTTCAGCGTCTTCCCCAGTCGCCATCAGCCCTCATTTTGTCATTAGCTAATCTCGATGGTGCCTATCCGAAGAGAGGCGCCGATCATACCGCAAACAATTTAAGCTCACTGCTAGGAAACTGCTGGGGGATTTTGGTGTAACCCTCGGACTGCAAAGGCAACGGATCTGCCCATGACGCCACACTGGTCCCAAAGTTACAACAGCACCGTGAGTAGTGTGTTCGTATTTAAAGCCGGCGGACCACTTCAGAGTGTCCAGTTTGTATTCGGGAGCAAGCTGGTTGCTATATACCACTCGGTACGGGAGATTTCGACCCATACTGGGCTCGTAGACAGTTTTGTAATCCTTGCCGATTCAGAGAAAGCACCAAGTGCTCATGAGGCACTAGAAGCTCCCCATTACCTTGTTTTCTGTATCCGTAACACTGAGGCTACTGCAAGTCAAAAGGACTTCGACATTTTATTCTGCTTGGTTTTTCGACATGTATTAGTTGCTGAGAACGATGATAGAATCAGGCTGTCTGTAGAGACTGAGCACCTGTACCAGCGTTTCTCACCCCCTTCTACCCATGACTACATGACAGGGATCAGTTCAACACCTATTACCTCATACCAAAGAAGATGGGAGACGGCATCCTGGACCCATCTCACAAACCATCGATGGTATCAAATCAATTTTTTCCTCTTCGAATTGGAAATAATCGCAGGATGACGCACCATCAAATGGAATGCGCTTCCATTGCTTGGTACCCCATTTTTTGCTACACTTTTTGGTTGAATGTCCTAGTTTTGGGGATCTTCGAGCGTAGTACTTGTCTAGGTCCTATGACGAGTGGGGTCGAAACCAGTTTTCCATGGTGGTAGGGGCTGGATTTTGCTCGCCAAGTCTGTATCATAGTGTTTGGAGGAAGTGGACCCCCACCCCCCCGTCTTATATTGTGAATTTTTATATTATTGACTACGTGTCTGGGTTCTTGAGTGAGGCAGGTCTCCCCATGTACATCTATGCGTGTTATTTTGTATTGTTTTGACGTTTTAATTGTTTTTGCTACTGATCATTCTGCTGTTTTTAATCATGTTTTTATGTTTATTTCTTAAATTAACCTAAATGTAGGCTTTTTTTCGTACTTTGGCGGCTATATCCGAGTTGGGTAATGAAAAATGGGATTACTATTTTTTTTAGAATATTTAGAGACGACACAGCCTAATTTTAGTAGCTCATTTCACATACTTCTCTTTGCTATATGAAGCTCGTGACAGTAAAAATGTTCTCCATTTTGCAAATACAATTTGGGAAGTGATCCTGAATAGAAACAGGAATACGTTATGCCCATTTATGCCCTCTATGACATCATGCATGTTTATACCATTTATGCCTGTTTATGCCCTATAAATCCGTGTATGCCCTTTAAATCCGTTTATACCCTTTATTCCCGTTGAAACCTTTTATGCCTATTTATGCACTTCAAATCAGTTTATGCCTGTTTATACCCTTTATTCCTGTTTGTGCTCTTTAAACCCTTTATGCCTTTTAACGGAAATTCTTCCTCATGGAGAGCAAACGGAACGAGCCGTGAATAAAAACTATCGACCGATATTTACGCCAATTTAAATTGCTACTTAAATTAGAGTGTTTTGAAATACTCTAATTAAGAGGACTTCCCAAGCTTCTGTAATAAATTGTGATCATGAAGTTTAAAAGTATCGACACGAGTGTAGATAAATGAAAAAGGGAAAAAATAATTCGCTGTGTGAGTGCCGAGGGAATTGATTAAATTCACGACCTGTCACGAATTTGTTTAGAGCCAAAAATAATCAAACGTGCTGAGACCCTATTCCCACCTTTATGTTACCCTCCCGGGGAATACTGAAGCCACTTTATGAATTGCAAATGTATGTACACATACCATTATGAATACCTCTGCTATCATGTAGACGGACGAGTATTCGTTTGAATACATTGTTGGCCAATACATTCCATTTACAGAACTATTGTTATTTTCATCTTCGAGAACTAATAAGAGCATTGAGAGGAATAATTGGAGCCTAGAAGGAGTCTTGGTGCGGTGCTAATAAAAGAGTGTAGTTACAACTTGTAAACGGGTTTAAAATACACTAATGCCCGCCTAAACACCTCAACAATCTCCCAATAATGCATTGATGAACTCGCCGCAACTATATACGTAATTCAGTAGAAAGGACATAATTGTGGGCACCGTGGAAAGCAGGTTTGAGGAATAACCCACTGTAGAACCCAGCATCAGAAGATTACCGGATATAGATTTAGTTGCAACTTTTATAAGTGGGGGGACAGAGCCGCTTACCCTGAGGGTCCGGCTAGGACCACAGAAAGCTTTCCACACCAGTCTCAAAGTATGCTAGAAGCAACTTTGATATAATCAAACCACAGGGTAGAAGGCATGCTAGTGGGTAGTTGTTGATTCAACCACCTCCCAGAATCAAGTCCGCCATAATCATCCCTCGGGAGAGGCTCAATCAGTACCATTCATCCACCTATCATTTTGGCGGAACTAGGTCACATAGCTCGGAAGGTGCAGGGAGGGGGGTGGGGGTCTCTATACGGAGAAAAACTGCAAAATCACAAAAAGAGAACTTTTTTCGGCAAGAAAACCTTAAACACATTATTGTTAAAAGAAGACAACGCATCATGACAAGAAAAGAGAAACAATTTCACCCCGCCCTACGCCACAAAGGATAAAGGGACATGGAACACACCACCAAGAGAATCCCTCTCAGGATGCTTTAAGAACACTTCATCCCAGCAAAGCAAAATATATGTGAGACCCTATTCGTGGGCCTCCAGGTCGCTCTCGTAAAAAACATGGACGTGAATAATGGTACATAGTAATATGCGGAGAAAACAAGGACGTTGATATCTTACTTCCAAACAAGGAAACAAATGCCCTGAACAAAATATGACTTGAAGCGAGACTCCCCCCTCCCAATTAGCCGCATACCACAGTGTGATTTGCCGTAAAATTCTAAGCTGCATCGGAGAAAACACCCCAACAAAAATCAAAAACGAAATCGGAAAACAACAAATATGGACCAAGACTAAAGAGGTGGTAAAGTTTAACAACCATACCCACATCTTCAAGATAACGTTCAAGACCACTGAAATGGCCTTGGAAGCAGCAAACTATGCATTCCTAGCCTATAATATGTGAATCCCAGGAGAAAACATTGAGAGAGAGAGAGATGTTCTACGGAGCTCTGACATGCTTCACGTGCTACAGAATGGAAGAACTCATCATGACGAACTGCCAGAATAAACACAAAATTATATGGTCTGAATTCACTCAAGATGGCCACAGGCACAAGAAATGCAACACCGCGAATAGAGGGTGTTTAAACTACCACGGGGAGCACTGGAGATTGGCCCAGAGTTGCCCAATCAAAAAGATATACTGAAGAAGAAGAAAGAGGAAAGAAGATTAGCAAAAACAAACACGCAGGCTCTAAAAACAACAGACCTCAACTGCAAAGTAACAGCTTCTCCAATTCCCTCGTTGACGTGCTCATAAGGATGTGCATTATCCACGCGCACATCCAAAACCCAGCGAACCCAGTCTGTTACGAGAACTCTCTGAACTTATTGCTAAAGGACGACGGATTCTCACCATTAAAAGTCCCTCAAAATCACGAATCTTTTAGAATTTTCCAAATCTCCGAAGCAAAAGGAAAGCAGAATAACGAGGACAAGAACTTAAATACTCTCCAACCGTCAGAAGACGAGGGAGAGGACACATCCGAAAATGAAGAGGAAAACCACACGGAAAGTGAAGATGAAACCTCATCAAAATTAGACAAAATAAAAATGATAAACAAGAAGGGAGAAAAAATCTCAAAGACCCACCAGGAAGGCCTCTCTTTCTAAAGAAGAAATGTAAATAAAAGAAAAAATAGAATACATCGAAATGCTCTAGAAGAGACGAAGAAAAAGCCAGCCCCTAAATGCACGCAAATAAAAATACAGTAACAAGTTATCAAACATAAATAAAATATGAAAATCCTTCAAATTAACACAAAAGGCTGGACTACGAAAAAGGTACAATACAAAAACACATGCGGAGAAATAAATAGACGTGGATAAAATTCTCAGATCAGAGCAAGGCGTAAACATGGATATTGAGGAAATAAGTATCTAGAAATGCATATAATGTAATAGCGACCAATCGCACGTAGGGACATTACGATGGAGCAGCCATCGCTATTAAAATGGGCATAAAACCAAAACCAGATTTAAAATCTGGAAGAATCGTATCTGACGATAGAGGTCGAGATGGAGCTCAGGGGTATGATTATACCTATCGGATACCAACCTCCAAGACGAAATTTTTGTCTATACGCACGTTCCTGTCCACCTTCCGCAAGATGGTCTCAGTTATCTTGCTAAAAGACATCATCATAAGATGTCAAGAATCAGGATACCGAACGAGTATTGGCATAGGCCGATGCCTAAACACCCTTTTAGACAGAAACATCATCTAACGCCTTGGACACGAGTTACCGACCTACATCACGGAAATCTCAGTCGCAAAGCCCTACATCTGCTTAGCAAACGTACAATTACCACATCAAGTCAGAACCCATACCATGTAGCGATCACATAGGAATCTTAGTCAAAATAAACAGGTACCCCATACAAATTCCGGGCATAGAAAGAAAAGCCGACAATAAAGCAAACTGAGAAGCCTACAAAAACAGAATTAAATGACTGCATCTTTCCATAACTAGAAAACGGGGCGTTTGAGGATATAGACGGGGAGCTACGCGATCACCCAAACATCATAAAATAGACTTTCAACCGACAAATGGATAGGGAATGAAGAGCTTACAACGTGAACTAAAAGAATAACACCAGCTAACTGTCAGAAAAGGGACTTCAAGAGATACGAGTATACTATAGAGAAAAAGAGAGAAAAAGAATTATGATAACTAATTCTAGATCAACAGGGAAAAATGGGAGGAAACTATTGACGAAGCATATAGATCATTCTTGAATACAGTATGGAGATTGAAAGGATCACCTCCTAAGCAGAAGGATGAAATATGGGATGGAAATAGAGAACTTAAAACTGAAAAGAAGGATATAGAAAGAATATCCCGTGAATACTGGCACAAAGTTTTTAACAAGAGGAGAACGAATAAGTAATTCGATATAGCGTTTACGGAATATTCTTTCGATATCCTCAATGCCAGTCCTCCATTTTTATCCTTCTTTTCAACTTTCCTCCCTATGCGGTGATCCTTTCCATCGAGCTAAATTCGATTATCCACAGGATGCACCCGTATCACCACGTGAAGGCAAAGAGAAATAAGTTGTCGCACAAATTACAACGGAAGAAATGATGAGTGCCTTATTCTCCTTAACCTTGAAAGGACCGGGTCATATGGAGCTGACTGAATGAAAATATCCCGAATCCACACAACGGATACGGGAAGGATGGATTGAGGAGAAATTAGAACGCCTGCTTAAACACCGTCTACTTCCGCGAAGACTATAAATAAAAGGCCAAAAATGATTTTCATAGCCAAGCCGGACTGGGAAACCTCCGACAAGACAAGCAAGCGACCGCCCAATCTATCCCTTATAATTTGGCGATAAGCTACTATAACGACCAGCAATGCGACATCAGGAAAACTCGAAACAGAAATAGCAGTCTGAGTCATCTACACCTTCCACATTTTCAGTTACCCTAACTTGACCACTTGCTTCGAGAAGCTCAACAAAATTCTAGTGAAAATAACTACGTTAGTTTTTTTAACAATAAAAATTATATTTACGTCACATGAAAATCTTTCAATTGCGAAATAAACTACAGTGGAAAATAAGAACGATTTTCCTTTATTAAAATATTTTTAAAAATCTGATGTAAGTAAATGAAATTTCCATGTAACATAATTTCATGCATTTAATATATTTTATGAAGATTTCATACGACACAATAGTATATTCAAGAAATTAATACTAACTAAACTAACAAAATAAAATATTGGCACTTCAAAATAATGGAAAGCTATTTTCAAGAACATTCTACAAGTTTCTTGAAACCATCTGACAATATTTTACTCAGTAAATAACTGTACAGCTGCCATTGTTGTCGTACTCACTCTGCAAAGATGCTACCACACATGAAAGCGACTCCTGAGCTCCTTCAGAGAATTGTTCGCTTAAAGACTTTGGGGAGTACTCTTTCTGCGTTTTCAAGAGAGGTAGGAAGGTACGAAACTAATAAATCTCCTGCAAAAGTCAGAAGATCCCGCATAACCACCGTCCGAGAAGACACAGCTATTAGGCGCTTCTCGATGAAGGATCCCTTCGAGACTGCAGCAGGAATTTCTGGAAAAATTAAGGTCAATAGTGGCAAAGAAGTAAACCGTTTCAGAGTGTCCCATCACCTCACTGCATCTGGTTTAAAAGCTCCTTCTCCAGCAATCAAACCAATAATCTGTAAGAAGAACTAGAAGGCGAGACTCGACTATGCTAAAGCTCATGACGTTTGGGAGAGGGAGGGGTGAAGATTGGGAGAGAATTCGTTCTAGCGACGAAAGTAAATTTAATTTAGTTGGATCTGATGGCAGACGCTTTATTAAAGGCGCTGCATGTGACCAACTTAACCCTAAAAGTGTTAAAAAGTTTGCCAAGGATAGATGAGGCAGCGTCATGGTATAGGGGATGTTTTCGTCTGGAGAAATGGGTCCACTGCTGTGAATATTTGGAACATAAATCCGAGTGTATACCTAAACCTCGTACAACAACGTGGTATACCTTCACTCCGAGCAACTCTGAACCAGCTAGTAGTATTTATGTAGGCCAACGTGCCATGCCATAATGCAAAGCAAGTAAGATATCGAAGTAATAAAATGGCCTGCTCAGAGCCAGGACCTAAACACAATAGAGAACCTCTGGAAGATCAATGCAGACAAAGTTTGAGAGCAGCAGCCCTCAACTTTGAGGAATTTATGGACGAAAATGTCACAAGAAAGGAAATAAATTACACGAGAATTTTGCAAGAAAATGGTCAGGTCTTGTGGTCGTCGTTGCGCCAAAGTAATAGAAAACAAAGGCTTCAACACCTCCCATTAAATGTTTTAAGCTTCATCGTTGTCAAATCTTGCTTTGTTTCTAGTGTATTTGCTTCTTAAGCAATTCTGTGAATGATCGTTCTCTTATTTTGCCTGTGTCAATATTTTAATTTGTTAGTTTATTTACTATAATTTCTTGACTATACGATTGTATTATATGAAATCTTAGAAAAATACGTTAAATGTATGACTTTAAGTAACATGAAAATTTCATTCAGCTTCTCATTATATTTTTAAAAATATTTTAATAAAGGGAAAGAAGACATTCTCTTATTTTGCTCTGTAGCGTACTTCGTTTTCTTGGCTCGGGCCGAGCCGAGTGAAATACCACTTCCGGATAGAGGCCCAATTTAAAATGGACTTGAGCTGTGGGGCCCCAGTGAGAAACAAAAAGCTTCGAAAGGGAGGCAAGTCGGTATTGCAACCCCTCCCTCAAACAAACAAAGACATACGAAATAAATAGAATATTACTAAGAAGAACAACACAGCGCAAGCCCCTATGAAATTAAAAAGAAACAAACCCCTACGAAAAACAAACAAGTCTACGAAAACCAATACAAACAAGCGCCTACGAAAAACAAACACAAACAACCCGGTACGAAGAATAAACACAAGCAGATCCCTACGAAAAACAAACAATACTATACGAAGACAAAAAAAATCTCCCAAAACCAACACAAATGTTTAACAAAAATCGACAAATAAATCGCTAAAAACACTACGAAAAAGCACAACAACTAACATAAGCTCCATTGAAAAACAAAAAAATAATTACAAAAAACACCAAAATTAACCCTTACAAAAACACACAAATAAACTTGCATAATAAATACAACCCACCTCCTATCAAAAATATATCCTTTAGAAAAAAACCCAATAAATCCTTCCTGAAAAACAAACAGAAACATACCCCTACGAAAACACACACTAACAAATCACTTTTAAACAAACGACCAAATCCCTACCCCAAAACAAAAACAACCACTCTTATAACAAATACATTTCGGCTCCATAACAACACAAACATCATTATGGAAAACGAACACAAATAAGCCCTTGCAAAAAACACAAATCTCCATGTAAAACAAGCACAAACAAACCTTTGCGAAAACACAAATCATCATTTAAAACAAATACAAACACCCTCTTGCAAAACGACAAATTCCCACGTAAACTAAACACAAACAAACCACTATGAAAGACAAAGCGGATTAGAGACATTTTATTGGAACTCGTCGCATTTTATAGTTTCATTTTCTTAATATGTATAAATGTTAATTTACTTTTCCCTTATGTCAATATTTAAAAGTTTAATTCTCTATCAAAATTAATTTCGTCTCGTATATCTTCGACGATAAACATTTGCAAAATGTTCATTTAATGTCTTTAACATCTAGTCCGGATCGTCACTAAAGACAGCTTGCTCATCCTGAAGGGACCCGATGCAGTATAACTTACGATTGTTATTTACTAGGTCATAAAATCGCTAGTTCTTTTATTTTATTTTTTTTTACATCTGACAAGACAATAATAAAAGTACCGGTCTCGATTCTCCGGGCGTAAAGATGAAAGAGTTCTTTTCTTATTCCTAGACATTCTTTGAAGCAAATAAGACCTGTAAGTTCAAGTCCTTGAGGCTCAGAAAACCACGAATGCTTACCGTGGCCCTTATAATGACGGACAATTTTTTTCCGATTTCATTCTTTATATCAATTCCTTTTTTTTTGGCCACGATTGCCTTTTCGATCTTTCGAGAGGAGGGGGGGGGGAGCTAATTCCCCTGACTCCTCAGCGGTGAGCCACAATTAACTGAACGTCACTTCTTCCAATCCATTATGAACCTCTAAAGGATGTTGGCAGGGGGGCACTTTGCTAGCAAATTTTGATCTTCTAAGAGTAAGAGATAACCGGTAAATAGGAGAGGGAAATCAGATGTACGAATCGCCTTTTAAAATATAAATATTCATAGCCATATAAAAATAAAAATACAAAAATAAGTCAATAAATGGAGAGGGCGAATAAGAGAAACCACAAGAAGTAAATGATTCTTTATTATGACGTTTCGCTCCTTTGGCGCTTCCTCAAGAAGTTCCTCAGAGTCTTATGGTTTCAAATTTCGTTAGAATCTGCCGAATAGTTACGATATTATTGCCAAAATATTCATTGAAAATTAAAATGGACCGACATAGTAACTTATAGAATCTCGTGACTAAAAATTCAAACTGTTCAAAAAATTACCTTCCCAAAATATAGTGTAAGGGATAAACGTTTTGCCCGATCCCATTTCTTCTGCCTTTTCTCCCATTATCTCGACAGTATGGGGCGAGAGGTCCAAACCCAGTTTGAAAAAAACAAGTGAATGAAAATTTTACTTAATTTAATCCCGTCATTTATTTTCGTTGGTTTTGATCTAATAATAATCTCCATGCGCCCAATCCTCCGAGGAAGAGCTAATATCACTCGATGCGAGAAATTTATTATTTTCGCTGGTCTCTCGTTTTTATGGTAATTTAATTTGATCCTTTGATTCCTGATGGAAGCTCCTACGTTATGGGCTCATTTCCATTCCTAGTGCTGCAGGTGAGATCTTTGTTAAAGTACTCGGGGTATATACCTTCCACACATTTGCACTCCTCCTATATTCATCACTTTCTTTACAAACTTCTCCACGTAATAATAACATTCACTCCTTCTCCCTTAGTTTTAGAGGCACCAGACGCTTCTTGGGGTGGTGACACAGAAATTTCTCAGCAAATATACGGCCTGATTGGAGCCTCCCTGTCAGTTAATTTTGTCTCTTTCCTATCTTCTTTTTTCTCTATCACTCTTTGCCGACCGTATTTCTTTTTATCTTTGTATCTCGCTCGCGAAGAATCACCACGGTAATTTCTTCAAGATAACATTGGTCAGAAATGAATTTTTCATCACCAATGTCTTGGTACATCGTGTACGTGTTGTCGATTTCCATGACGAGGTAAAGGATACAATATTAGGTTTTGCTCTTTTTTGGTCTTATTGCTAGTAGCAATCTCCCGAATGGTAATACGTGTTATGTGAGTCTCGAGACCATTCCACAATTTTCAGGAAGTGTGTCCAGAGAAATTTTCTGGTTGTTCCACAAAATGTTCTTCCTCCGTTCTATGTACATAAAACTTAGTCTCGTGGAAGCAATTTCTAAAATCACTAGCCAAGAGAACTTTTAGAGGATGCGAGTACCTGGTAACAAGTTAAAAAAAGGCGTCACCGTGGATTGAGGAATAATAGAACTCGTGAAAGAAACTTCAGCGCGCGTCTTAATGACATGGGACTGCAGGCCAGGAACTCTTTCTGAGGGTTCTAAAAAACCTAGGAAAACAAAGATATACGGGTTTTAAAGACGGCACAGAAAAACTTTCGAACCCCTATACACCCTGAACCACGCTAATAGCTTGGTAGGGAAAACTAAAATTTTTCGGTTCTCTCTCAATCAATTTGATGAAACTTTTCCCAGCTGGTCTTCACAATATGACAACACTAATGTTATGTTTTCATTATGTTGTGTTACGCCCTTCGATTTTTATTTCATATTAACGGTTTTGGGGGGAACCACGCTAATAGCTTTTGAAAAAAAGTAGCTCATCTATACATATTTTGGAGAAAACGAAAGATAATTATACATATTGAGCATACTTTGCGTATATATTTAACAACAAATCGTAATTATAATACATGATTAATGGACATAATGAATTAATTGCCCAAATAAGCGCCATTTTGACGGATGACTTCAAAAACCGTGTCATGCATTGAATCTGTCAATTTCTAAAAAGTAGCACGTTGGACTGCCTCTGCCGCAGCTTTGATGGTCGCCCATAAGACTTTATTAGGCGAAAATTGACGTCCATCGGCATAAACATCTTGTTTAATGATGGACCGCAAGTTTCGATTGGGTTAAGATCCAGAAAATCTGGCTGCCACACTATCAACTTGTCACCTTGTATGCCGTAAGAGCCTAGGAACACTCGGGTGGCTCTAGCAGAGTGGGATGGAGCGTTGTCACGCATGAAAACTAGAGTCCTTAGAAGTAACAACGGTATTTCATCCAGCCAGTAATCCAAGACCTCCTTCAAAAGATTGCAGTAGGCAGCTGCGGTAACTTTAACCTCATCAGGTACCCTGACTTGGTCAATAATCCTGTGTCCAATTATACCTGTCTACAACCTGACTCCTTCCTGATGCTGGTGTCGCAAACGTTGCTGACGCTTATCTCCGAAATAGACCCAACCATTTGCCCAACCGTCAGGTTCGTCAAGGGTCGACCTGTTCTCGTCAGTGAAGAAAACCCAACTCATGCCCAACGACATGTACTTCTGGGCCCATTGAAACCTTACTCTTGTGACGGGGCACTAAAGGAGGCAGTTTCAAGGGTGCTCACACGGAAGCCATCGTCGCTAAGATACGGTTCCTGGAGATCTTCGGTATATGAGGTCGATCAGAGGCGGTGAAAATGGCTTTACTTGTTTGTCCAAGTTTTCCACGTAACTGCCGGCCAATAGTCCTCAAATCCCTAGCTGTCACACTCTTGGATATGCCACAATCGGACCACTTCTTCCTTTGCGAAGGTTCCTTTAGAAATCGTCTCACAGTTTTCACATAATGAACTAACTTCTCCGCAATTACATGAACAGAAGTGCCTCCAGCACTTTCCTTGATGGCGAAAGACTTTTCTTCATCGTTGAGGCCTCTGCGGCGTCCCATTATTCTTAAACAAGTTAGATGCTATTGGTATGGCTCACCCCAAAACGCAACCCTTGGCATGCTTGCTAAACGTGGCAATCCAACGATTTCCTACCAACGCGAAGCCAAAATGCCCAACTTAAACAAAAGTAAATAAATGTATCTCCAACTTTTTTTAGTCGCGTACGACTCGATGTCAATATGTCGGTCGTTCTGTCAGTCCCCGTCTTGTTTTTTTTTGTTTTTGTAATAGCATCGTAACTATTCGGCTGATTCTAATGAAACTTGAAACCCTTATGTTGTTTATCATTATCTTTTGAATTATATAATTGTCAAAGTCCTCACAAGGTTAGCCCGGGAAATATTTTGTTTTGGCAATAACATCATAACTATTCGACAGATTCTAACGAAATTTGAAACTATTATGTTGTTCTACATTCTCTTTCCAATGATATAATTTACTAAGTCATCCCAAGGTTAGCCCAGGAATTGTTTTGTTTTAGCAATAACTTCATAACTATTCAGCCGATTCTAACGAAATTTGAAACCCTTATGTCGTTTTACATTCCCTTTCGAATGATAGAATTGCCAAGGCGCTCCCAAGGTTAACACGGGAGTTATTAAAAGTTTTGAAGGTCGCAAGGTCATAAATCAGAATAAGTGGGAACACGTGACTTTTAGGTCAGCAAACCTTGTTATATGGCAACCTACTATAAATTATCTGCCATCATTGATGCAACAGCAGAATTCGCATTGTTGGTAAATATACAAAAAGGGTCAAAAATTTTCTTTCTCTAGTTTGGATTTGTTGTTTTCTTAAAAAAATGGTAAAAATTCACTTCTCTTTATTATTTGTAGTTTCGTAAGTAAAAGAACTTTATACTTTCTCTCAATTTTATGAATTATTCACGAGGGAAAGAATCAATAAAAGAATATCTTTAATTTTTTATCTTTTCATTTGTTTTAAAGTAGTAGTAGCAGTGGTTCACCAACCTGCCTTTATCCAAGAGGATCCTGACCGGATAATGAAATAGACGTAAAGGTCAGTATGACAATCGTTGGTAAGCCCAAGGGCATCAGGTGCCAGGAAATTATTATGTTTTGATACCAAACAGCGTTCAGGTAGAAGCCTTCGTCACCTCGGGGGTGGGGATCTGTTCCGCGTCAGAGGTATGTGGATATAGATACCCATCCGCAGGATTCATTGGAATAGAGAGTGTGTGTGTGTGTTGTGCTGTGAAGGCGGGAGATGAAATAAAGCAGTGTGTAATTAGAAGTGTAAGATCTACCCACGCCAGTACAGGACTGAGCACAGCGCGTCCACCAAATGGTAGCTGACGTTTGTGAACTCTCATGCCGGGATCGAACCCGGTACCTCGACGTTCGCAGCCCAACGCCGTATCCACTCGATTAGCAGAGCTCTTTTGTTTTAAGTAAAATTAATAAGAGATTGGGCATTGCAATGTATTGGCACGTGAGAAAGTTTTGTCTCTAAAATTTGGAACACAAACTTAAAAAGGTTCCCCCCCCCCTTGCCCTAGGATATACCCTATATCAAAAAACAAAAACGGCAAAAGAAGGATAGAAAGGCTTTAAAAGACGTGAAGGGAAACTTTTCAAAGTGGAAAATTGAGGCGATTGCTATCTGGGAGCTGATGAGATCTCATGACTCGGTTCAACCTAAAGTTCACTTTAGAGATTAAAATTTGAGATGGAATCGATTAATGTCGCTTTAACTAGTTGTCGTTTCAGCCACTCATCATCATCATCATCATCATCACTAACTCTATAATTTACAAAGGGGAATATTTTGAGTATTTGAATAATAATTTCATCTTAGTTTGGTTATGACTTATGTTTTTTTATCAAAGTTATTTCTAATAATTCTTTTATAATATCAAAAAACAAAATGGTGAAGTTCAGAAAAAATTATAAGTATCGAAATTTTGTGAATTATTTAAAACCCAAAGAATTACAAATGGTGAAGTTCAGGAAATTTATGTCTTTTATAACTATATTTTAGCAACGTGGTTTTTTGAAAGGGGGGAATTTAGTTTATAGTTCCTTTTTAAAATTATTATAATTAGCAAAGTTCAGAAGATTTATAAAAATTTAACCATAGCTGCTTTTTTTTGAGATTCTAATCTTACTGGCGAAGCCATTGCCTGGTTAAGGTATAAATAAATTCTACTTTATCTCACTTGATGCTATTTGGCAGACCTCATATTTTGAAATAAATCATTAGACTCGTTGCCTGTGCGTACAGAATATTTGTGCTCGTAAACCTTCTGAGATAGGCTACATCTAGTTTGTTCTATGTACACATTTCGTAATTTTTACAAAGAATTTTATACACACCAAATTTATTAGAGGGGTGGAGGTTATTGAAAATTATTCATTTTTAAGAGAGTTGGAGAAGCTAAAAACTACTTTAAGATTAAGATTTCATAAATAAGTGACTAAAAAGGCGGGTTTTTTTTTTTTTTTTTTCATTAGAGCTCATCTGGCGACTGCCTACATGGGCATTAGTCGCCGTATTAAAACTGGCCTAGTTCTAGGCTACTTTAAAATAAAATTAAACGAAGAAAAAAAACACCCTAAATGGGGGAAAGGAAAAAAACAAATGCAAAAAACAAAACAAAACAAAAAAACAAACCCTGCTTAAATAATAGGGAGAAGGCCGGCCTCCCCCCAAAAGTCAATAAGTCCACCAGTCGATGTGCACGCACTCATCCCGAATACAAGGGACAGGCGGTAGCGACCCCGCCCATCCCGGTACCGGGACAGGTGTCGTGCGCGAAGATCACCCAGACTGGGACATTCGATAAGAATGCGCCGAACAGTCTGGGGGACGACGCAGTCGTTGCAATAGGGCGCAGGCGAGCGCTCCATCAAATAGCAATGCGTCACACGAGTGTGCCCGATTCGGAGACGACAGAAAGCAACCTGAAGCCGCCGCGGCATTGGGGGATAGGTCCATGGGAACAGTCGCGGCGCAATGGCACGCAACTTTAAGTTCCCTTCGACCGTCTCCCATCTTCTTTGCCAAGCAGTCCGAAGAGGTGCCCGTATTCCTGCCATGTAGTCAGTGTGAGGAAGAGCGAAACGCTGGTCCGGTCGCAGAGTCCTCGCGGACTCTTTGGCGCCCTCATCGGCGCGCTCATTCCCCCCGCAATTCCTACATGTCCAGGAACCCAGCAGAAGATAATCTCGACATCTGCCCGGCTCGCCAAAACGCGCCGGGCTCACGCGTACAGGCGAGTGATGCTCTGCAAGCGGCGCAGAGCGAGTGGCATCTCCCCAGCATCGACCAACAGGCTCTCTATGGGGGAAGTGCGGAAGGCACCGGTCGCAAGGCGAAGGCCGGTGTGGTGGATTGAATCCACCTTCCGCAATAAACGCTCGGCAGCGGATGCATAAAACACGCATCCGTAGTCGAGCTTCGAGTGAACAAAGGATCGATAAAAAAGTAAGGCAGTAGCCCTATCAGCGGCCCAAGCGCTGAACGTCACGGAACGGAGAATGTCCATGGCGCGGGTACAAGAGACCCTAAGGCTGCGAATATGAGCCTCCCAGGTGAGGCGTCGGTCGAATACAAGACCAAGGAAACGGTGCGACTCAACCACATCCAGGCGCACCCCATTAAGAAACAAATCTGGGTCGGGGTGAAGCCGTGGATGGTGGCAAAAGTGCACCAACTTAGTCTTGGCCAAAGAAAACCGAAACCTGTGCGCTTCGGCATAGCGAGAGACGTGGTTCAATGCCTGTTGGAGTCGACGCTCCAGAGTTGGCATCTGGGCCGCGCCAAAAGAGATCGAAAGGTCGTCCACGTAGAGCGTAGCGAGAACATCTTCCGGCAGCACCGAGGTGATGCCGTTGATGCTCAGGGTAAAGAGTGTGACACTGAGGACACTTCCCTGCGGGACACCCTCTTCCTGCTCCTTTGGGCCGGAGAGGGCTCCCCCCACCCGTACGCGGAATCGACGATCTCGCAAAAATTCAGACATAAACATAGGGAGGCGTCCCCTCGCCCCCATCGTGTAGAGAGTCTCCATGATACCGTATCGCCATGCAGTATCATAGGCCTTCTCCAGATCAAAAAACACCATGGCGTAGTGCTGTCTACGAAGGAAAGCCTCGCAGACGGCATTTTCCAGTCGGAGCAGAGCATCCGACGTGGAGTGGAACTTACGGAAGCCGCACTGTGCAGAAGACAGATGGCCTTCGCTGTCCAGGAAATAGGCTAATCTAACATTTACCAATTTATCCATCAACTTGCACACGCAAGAGGTTAGAAGGATTGGGCGGAACCGGTCTAGAGTAGAGTGATCTCTCCCC
This sequence comes from Ceratothoa steindachneri, assembly GCA_963969495.1. Classification (NCBI taxonomy): domain Eukaryota; kingdom Metazoa; phylum Arthropoda; class Malacostraca; order Isopoda; family Cymothoidae; genus Ceratothoa; species Ceratothoa steindachneri. The sequence continues at coordinate 3,774,415 of OZ018329.1, forward strand.
GGCTTGCGAAAGGCGAGCAGAGTAGCAATTCACCAGGAGTCTGGGAGAAGACCTTCCACCCAGATCCTGTTGAACAAATCTAACAGAAAGGCCATGCCTCACTCACTCAGGTGTCGAAGCATGGCGTACGGGACATCGTCCGGACCATGGGCGGTGTCCGCGCACGAAGCGAGAGCGGAACGCAACTCACTCACAGTAAACTTGTCGTTGAAGGGTTCTCCGCCTCTGGAGGTAAAGTCCAGCAACTCACTCACAGTAAACTTGTCGTTGAAGGGTTCTCCGCCTCTGGAGGTAAAGTCCAGCCGGCGGCCTTCCGCGACATCACGACGTGCATTGAATGCTGGCGGAGCAGCATCACGGCTAGAGAATGCGGAAAAAGCGGTCGCTAAAAGAGGAGTTATAGAGGCGAACAATACACTTAATAGGAGGATCAATCCCCCTTTAAGTGGAGGGATTAGTTTCATTATTCTCATATAATTTGCGATAAAATATTCTCCTAGGCGGAAAATATGCTCTATTACTAAAATAAATATCCGGCTATGAGGGTAAAACAAAATAAAAGTTCTTGATATTCTGCATTTTATTATCAGTGTTCAAGATCACATATTCTGTACGCACAGAGGAACAATGTCGAGGCAACTGATTTCTTTATTGTATCACTAAGAACGCAAAATAAAAGTGTGTAAAAGAATTTGAATGAGTGGGATTACGATAAACAGTAAATTGGAGACATTTGGAATCTTTATCACGGTGAATGAGCTCACTAAGGAAGGGGATTCCTATTGAAATTTTAATTTAATGGAGGGATGAAAGTTATTAAGTTGGTTTACAAAGTTATTAAAATTGGCACTTTTTGACTGTAGTAAAAATAAATCGTCTACATCACGCCATGGTTTAGTGGGAAATATTGTGCCATAGTGACGATTCAAAGAATTTTATGAAGAGGCAACAAAGAACGAGGGATAAATGGCTCCGCATGGAGAAGCCATACCCTTGTCTGTAATAAGTCCTTCACATGAGGAATTAATTGATTAAATAAATATTTAATGAGGGAGAGAAAGGTTAATATTAACCTGAGGTAATTTAAAAATAAAAACGTTTCATCGACGCGTACTTTGGTAAAAAGCGAATCTGCATGGAGCGACAAGAGACTGTTTACTAATATCAACAATGGCAAATTGAACTCTTGTGATGAAGTCTTCAGCACTGCATAGTCATGATAAAGCCTAAATAATGTCAGGTACAATTTAAGAATGATATCAGACCTCCTCTTTCTCACACTCCTCACAATAAACCCTATTAGCTCTACTCCTAGCACTTATGCCCTCTTTTCTTGGCCAGAGGTCGGAACTTGCAAGGACACCTGATGTGTGTATCTGAAATACTGAGAGAAGAGACGAAGCGAGCAAATGGTCTAATTTATATCACGAGTCGTTAACCGTATAGATGATGGGTTGTAAAAGACACTTGTTGCCCTTGTTAAATTCTTTCTGTTTATAAGAGAGTAAGGAGTTAATACTTCGTATGTCCCTTCGTAGCTAAGGCAATCTTTAATTTTTTTACGCATTCTCCTTAATCCATTATAACAATTTGGCTAGTCTTGTCGGACCATTCTAGTTTTTTATATAATTTCTCCTCGTGCTTTTAAAAAAAATCCCTCTTGATTATTATTAATGTATTGTTGTTGTCTTAATATAAGAAATGTCCTAGCGCAATATTTCTTCTGTCATTGTACAGCTGAAAAATGCAGTGTGAGGCTCCAAACTAATCCTGCGCTTGTACTAATAAAAAGTCGTTCTCTTCAAACGAGCTTCTATTTGCGTTCAATGCTTGCGTCCATCGAGGTAGGCTAAGGAAGGTCTAACGTCTTACCTTGTCCTCACGGATAGTATTTTCTATGTATACCTTCTACCTAGGAATCAGTATTTATTTCTGGTTTTATTAAGTTTTAATTACTAAAATAAGCTCTACTTGTGTAGATTTTAGCATTTGTCGTTACCCAATGCATCATGTAGTTACAGTCGAAATGAAGAATTATGTAACTGTAGTAGAAAAAAGAGGAGATCGATAAGCTAAAAATTGCCAATCTGCATCGCAAAAAAAGCCTAGAAAATTTGCATTGAATCCTTGATGCGAATAAAAATAAATTATATTTTGTTGACCAATGTAATTAGTAATCAGTAAATATGCGTATTAGGGAATCTTTAAACATGAAAAGGACGACTCAATCCGGTTTTCAGCAATAATTGCCATATTTAATTATAGAATCCAAAGTTGATGGAAATTACCTTTGCATAAATTCTCTCTTGCCCGAAGGGGGGTGGATGGCACAGCGGGGCTATAATTTCCCTGATACAACTGAAGCCAGGTGGAGCTGCAGGCCCTCTCTTGACCCCAGTTCCCCAAGAGAAACTGGCGCCCTTTCTCGGGTCACCCTTTGCATTTCTTTTAAATCTCCCTAAGTCTTTCCCTATCCTCTGGTAGGGGGTAGAGGGTGTGCAGTTGTGCACCCCCCCCCCGCCCTTCCCGGCCCCAATGCTTACAGGAAGACCAGCGGCTATATGTCTTCCTCTATTTTCGCTTCGTCTTACTTCACCAAATTCTTCGCAGATTTCTCACGACTCTCTGCGTGCTACGGCCTCGTTGCTATTAACCTTTGAATTTTAAGGAACCCCCCCCCCATAAATCTGGCACGTTAAGCGAAATTAAACCACAAGAGGTCAAGTCAGTCGCTGGATTGAATCCTGCTCGAGTTGAGTTTGCTGTGGCTGTCAAATGTTGTAGAGACTTGGGGTCTCGATCCCTCGTCGAACTCTAGGCCAACCTCAATGGGCCAAGTGGTAGCCCATTAAATAGCTAAAAACAAAAAGTCCTCTCTCTCTCTCTCCCTCTCTCTCTCTCTCTCTCTCTCTCTCTCTCTCTCTCTCTCTCTCTCTCTCTCTCTCTCTCTCTCTCTCCCTTTCTCTCTCTCTCTCTCTCTCTCTCTCTCTCTCTCTCTCTCTCTCTCTCTCTCTCTCTCTCCCCCTCTCTCTCTCTCTCTCTCTCTCTCTCTCTCCCTCTCTCTCTCTCTCTCTTTACTCTCCGTATGTTTTAGCATAAATAACTGCAAATTTAAGATAACGACTTAACATAATGCTTACACTTCTATTTCAACAAAATATACGAGTATGTCAAATAGATATATAAACATGTCGAATGGTTATCTTAATATTCAGGATAACCAGCCTAATAAGTACTTAAGAACATAAGAATAAAAAGAGTTCACAAGAGGATAATCAATACCCAATACGAGGCAGCCCTTGTCCCTATTCCCAAGTTCAGTCTTACCTAGCAACCTCATCCAGAAATCTAATCTTAAAACTCGGCTCACATGACTAGTGAGCCTAGTCCATTCAACTACCACTTGATTTGTAAACCAGTTTCTACTAAACTCTTTCCCCAACCTAAACTTGTCCAGCTTAAACCCATTGTTACGTATCCTATTCGGCTCACTAAAGATATGTTTCCCCTATTATAACCTTAATAGATACTTAATAGATTTCGTTTTCTAAGTTCACTTTCTAAAGATTAAAATGTGAGATGGAATCAATTAATGTCGCCTTAACTATTTGTCATTTCAGCCCCTCATTTGGCCGTAATTAGACACGATCGTTTTTGGCCTCTTCTCGCAGATAGATATCACGTTAGTTTTCTCCCATGCCATTGGTAGGCCACTCTCTACCGATTTTCTAAATAGGTATACCAAAGTCTCATTAAACACATTTTTACATTTTTTTCAAAATTCTCGAAAAACTCTTTACATAATTCTATCTCGTTCTTTGGACACTTTCTCCTTTGTAATTAAAATATCTTCCAATTTCTCTTTCTCATTACCTCTGAAGCCTAAGGTCTCCTCAGGTACGATTAGATTATCAGCGTGTGTATAAATAGTGACACAAAAAAATATTTAACACCCTAGCCATTGCGTCTGTAGTTTTAATTAGTACTATCTCTATTCTTAGTTGAAAGAAACCCTTGGGATCTTCCATAGCGTTATTCGGCACTTCAATTTCCTAAGTTCTCTTTGTTACCTTAAGTAACTTTTTAATGTCCCAAGTTAGCTCATTGTATCTCTCCCTTAAATGACCCTCACCTATTTTTAATTGTCCTCTAAATGCCTCTTTAAAAGCAGATACCAATAATGTTTAATTTAATTCGATATCCATTTAGGGATGACCACTAATTTCCTTAAACACTATATTCATATTCTGTCAGGCAATTAATTACTTCACATCTGCCTCATATTTTTTATCTACAGTAATCCTCTCTACTTGAGGCTTACTTAGCCTTCCCCTCGACGTCTCCCAATGACTACTCATTCCATTTTAATTTAAATTTAATTTCGCAAAGACGCTCTTTTTCCTATTTCCTCCAATCTTCATTTTCCTAATACCTTCCTCCCTATTAGTTAGAACTAAATCCGTTTTCCATCATAGGATTCTTCTATTCCCTATGAATTCTATCAAATTTTCTCTCCGATTACTATAATTCCCTGTATATTAATAGTCCTGGTTCATTTTTCTTAATTAAATCATTCAAACCCATTTTAATTCGAATTGTTGCTAATAATTGAAAGCAGAAAAGATATCAAATAGACTTGAGGCAATGAGGAATATTCCACCTCAAGAGAAAAGAATGAATCAGATCGCCTCAAAATTAGATGTTCACCTCTGCAAACAGAAGCTGACTGGTAAGAAAATCGAGTAGGGAATAATAAAGATTTTGGATTTTGGATATCTGTACTTATCGATGAGAGAGCGGCGTGTAAACATAGAGATGGGCTACGCGAATTGGCTGCTCTATATACCCGCATCTTTCGTTGCTTTACTACGTTACATTACAGAATGAAGAGATCAAGTCAGTGCCGCCTAGTCGAAATCCACTTTGCCTTATCCAAAATACCCTAGAGTCCCGTTGTCTCACCCAATTACAGAAGTAACAGCTATGCAAGCATCGTACGCGGGAGGCATGACTGTCTCCAAGAAACTATCCCACTAGATCTGAAGGCGATATAAATGGAAAGCTCTTCCCTCGCTTGTCAACTCTCGCCATCAACGATTCACCGTGAAGCCGCTGTATCACCTGACGATCTCCGCTACCGTGGACGTTGCAGCGATCTATCATCGATAGTGTTAACGCCTTATTTGTATTCCATAACATTTGCGCTCTATTAATATCTTACTGTAGAGCAATTGTAATCGTTCTTGTCCATTGTAGTCCACTGAGACTCATCTTTAATCCTCTACTATTCACTCCGTCAATTTTTCGAGACCAAGTAACCTTACAATCACCCACACATTCCCTCTATGATCATCTGGAGGATTGTGTGCCTTCCCATGTCCATATCTTACACACGTTTTCAATTCTTGCATCTTCCGCACTTTACATTCAGCAACACCCTCTTAGAATGTGAACTTTTCTTACAACTGCTAGAGTAAGTGTACGGTAATACCTGTGGCCACCATATCTTGCTATAATATCCAAGGCGGAATGAGAACCGGATGTTAGTGGTGCTGGGTAGATAAAGTAGAGTTTGGACACCAGCTCACCTGCTTGTCTCATAGAGACAGGCACCAGGTTAATTGAGACGGAGTAACTAAGGGAAATTGACGAATGACCCCCCCCCCCCCCGAGAGACCGACCTCTCCCCCCCCCAGTACATTTATACGCCTACATTTAAAAAAGCAATTACTCATCATCATTTCCAATTTAATGACGTTAGTCAAATTAATGGGGTCGTAATATGTTTTTAGTTTCTTTTTTGTTGTTGCTTTGCGGTCCCATGTTGCTTTTTATCACTGAAATCTTCCTATTCTTGATGAAACTAACTAGAGGAGATTGTTTCCTGATTTCCATTCCCTTCTCCTCCTTTGCAATCGTAACATTAACGCAATTAAAAACAAAAGTAAAAATCGCATTAAAGGATCAGGTCACTTTCAGTTACCGTTTAATCCGATCGGTCGATCCATCAGAAAATTCTTCCACTGCCAATCAATTTTGGCCACTTCAAAACGGGATGTGAAATATGATATATAACCCAAGTAAAAGATCCTTGTTAATGACCAATAGTTAATGAATACACGAGATATCCATCATTCAACCAAGATACTTTGTAGCAGTTAGAAATATGTTGTCCAAAATAAGTAGGCGAACATAAAAAATGCTTCTTTTTTACCATAAAAGATGAGTTGTAAGCTTATTTTTACCAGCCACATACATCTTATAGTAGCAGCTGCCTACAAGTCTTCTTTAATGAATGGTGTGACTTGTACACAACATGGATCAAGAATTAAGATAATAGCTTTGTTTGATGAGATGGGCTTATAAACCTTTAGTTCTTCGTTCAGACAAGTTTGCTTCACTCTGCCGAACTTGGTTTATTTCTTTCTGGGTATTAATTAGCATCGGGGATTTATTGTAATATAAGAACATATATATATATATATATATATATATATATATATATATATATATATATATATATATATATAATTTAAAAGAATAATTATATTAAGGAAACAATAGCGGTATACTCAAATAACTCTATTATACACACCTGTCTTTGTAAGCTTCGACGACCATTGCAGGTAATTTGAATTTATTTTCCCTCACGATAGTTTAGTACACCCCTCTTACCTCATTTCTTTCAAGAATGTATTATCTGCCGTTCAAAATTCCGTGCTGATGCATTCGCCCTAGATTGAAAATGAATGAATGCAATAAATTCCTTTCGTTTGCGCGAAAGTTCGAAGCTAACCCTTCCCCTGTGGGCTTTTAATAAAGAAATATTGGACTTTTAGAAGAGCCACGAAGCAACTCGATTAACTCACGTGCGGCTTCTTTACCAATACGGGCGCTGCGAAGAGCGAACTTAAATAAACTGTGGTCTTATCGCACGTCGAAGGCATCGGAATTCACTCCAGACGCGCCACATCCGGCTACAAACTCTTGAGCGTCGAATCTCGTTTTAGTCCATCGTCGGGCGGGATCTCGATGCTGGCAGACTTCGCGGCGGTTGCCATACACTGTAGATACTTGTGGTTCGGATCCCACGTAAATCAGTAGCACTCCATTAAGATAAAAACGTATCTTATATGAGTGCAGATCGGTGATAACCAACCCTTACCAAATTATATATTTCTTCCAATTCACGAGAGTGAATTTCATTTTTTCGATCGGGGAATCTCACCCACAATTAGAAAGCGCTTTCCGGCGATTGTCCTTCTGATCTTTATATGAATTTCATTATCAGGAGTTCGAACTCGTTCACGATTGAAAAGGGCTTGCCAAAAATTACCATCTGATCATGATGTGGATTTCATTATCCAGTAGGGAACCTCGTCCACAATTGGAAAACGATGTATATATATATATATATATATATATATATATATATATATATATATATATATATATATATATATATATATATAGCTTCATATCTTTCTACAGGCATTGTAGCCGGTAGGGAAAACTGTAGGTGTTGGAGTCAGGAGGGCACATAATCATATAAATGTCAGCAGCAGCAAGGTTGGCCATGCTACTTTACAACAGAGATGAGAGAATTGTTTCCCCCATCGCTAGGATTAGCCCATGTTCAAATGAGTCGAGTTTCTTTGAATCGCCCGCATGTAATAAGATTTAATTAAGAAAACAACATAAGAAAATTAACATAGGAACATAAGAAAAGGAGTCTGCAAAAGGCTAACCGAAAGCCTATATGAGGTAGCTCCTGTCCCCATCACCCAGTTCAGTCCCACCCAGCATCCTCATCCAGAAATCTATCCATTTTATGCTTAAAACTCCGCAGGGGGGAAGCTTCTATCACATGACTAGTGAGTCTATTCCATTCATCTACCACTCGTTTTGTAAACCAATTTCTACCAATCTCTTTCCTAAGCCTAAACTTGTCCAGCTTAAGCCCATTTCTACATATCAGATCCAGTTCACTAATAATAAGAACCTTACTTATTTCTCCCCTATTATAACCTTTTACCCACTTGAAGACCTCACTCAAGTCTGAAGATTTACTCTCTTAAGCCTTTCACCATAAGGTGAGACCCTCAACCCATGAATCATCTGACTCATCCTTTTGGGCACAGACTTGAGCAAATCAATTTCCATCCTATAATTTGGTGACCAAAATTGAACCGCATAGTCAAGATGAGGCCTTGTCGTAGAATGGACTCCCGACGATATACCATATATCACTATTCGTTGAGGGAACTTCTTTAATTATCTTTAGAGTGCGTGATTGTCTGGCGGGCCGATATTATGTATCTTCGATATGCTTAAGAAGTGGAACTGAGCTCAAGGATAATAATATTGCTATCATTAATAAAATAGAGTTATATTAATAATAACTATCAACAAACACAAGACGGAAAATATTGACATAAACAGAGAACGGAAAGGGTCGTGGGGGCTCGGGCTAATCCGAGGATTAAAGGATTTAAAAAAGGTAAAACAAATATAGAGTTAAAGAGATGGGATGGTTCGCTAAACCATTTAAAGAACAGGATAGAATTGACAAAAGGGTTAAGTACTCAAAGGTGACGTTTGGTTTACGTAACTTTATACAAGTGGTGCAGTGGAAGGCGACGTGAAGGAATTTTTGGTCTGCTGGCGAGTTCCAGCCGAAGGAGGGGGGGAATAAGATGATCCTGACGTGGCGTCTAGGGAATGAGAACCGTTTCTCGACGAACGGCTTGAAGAACAATGGCTGTTCTACGTTGTTCTCTTCTGAACAAAGGGGGGTGTGAGAACCGTCTCTTGTCTACGGGCTCAAGAACAATGGCTGTTCTAATGTTGTTCTCCTCTGAACAACGGGGGAAGGGTGAGAACCGTTTCTTGGCGAAGGGCTCAAAAGAACAATGGCTGTTCTAACGTTGTTCTCTTCCTGAACAACGAGGCAAGGGGTGAGAACCGTCTCTTGTTTACGGGCTCAAGAACAATGGCTGTTCTAATGTTGTTCTCCTCTGAACAACAAGGGGTAAGGGTGAGAACCGTTTCTTGGCGAAGAGCTCAAAAGAACAATGGCTGTTCTACGTTGTTCTCCTCCTGAACAACGAGGGGGAAGCCTTTAGGACTTGGCGTCACGAAAGGCTCGAACCTTTGGCACACAAGGGATATTGTCCTCCTTCTGGACAAGTGATGGTGAATCTCGAGGTTGAGGTCCCTTGGCGCACAAAGGGAGAGAGGGCCGTGGTGATGTTTCGCGACGAAAATCTGGATCTCCAATCTGATCTTAGTGGTAAAGTTTCCATCTAACTAGTCGAGTCACTCCCTTGGCGTGGGGGACAATGGAGTGAGAGCTTCGAGGGAATGCACAGCTGAGGCTGGGAACAATGCCTTATCTGCCCATAAGCCTAACCCAATCTGGCGAGGTCGGCGTATGGGGGTGAATGGGGGGGACGATAACCTCCTTGTTTAAACATTGACATCCGGTGGCTGTGATAAGGCGCCAAGCTTCGACGCGAAGATGCACGTGGGAGCATCGTGGTTTTAAAATAATATGTGATAGGAGTTGAAACTAACGCTGCTCAACCCGTTCTATCACAGGCCTAACTAATGCCTGGTACAGTTTTAAAAATAACATCAGTTCACTTACATTCCTCCCAATAAGCCCTAATATCCTATTATCTCTAGTACTAGCACTTAAGCAATGCTTTCTAGGCCGTAAGTCAGAACTTACAATGACACCTGTCTCATTCCCATTCTGACCTTCCTAAAAGTCTCCAATTCAATTTATAATTATTCAGTGGATTACATCTATCTATACCAAGTAACTCCTCCGACCTAGTTTTCCCTATGTCATTTACTCCCACACTTGTTTATGTTAAATTCCATTAGCCATTTTTCTGCTTATTGCAATAGTTTAGTTAATTCATCTTCTAATACCTCCAAATCAAATCTTATAATCCTACCTAACTTAGTATCAACAGCAAACTTGCTCAGGTCGCTACTTATACCTAAATCAAGATCATTAATATAAATCAAGAATAACAATGGCCTCAACACCCACCCCTGATGAACCCCACTGGTAACATTCCCCCCACTCAAATTTAATCCCATCTACTAACTCTTTGTAGTCTATCAGTGAGCCACGACTGAATCCACCTAAAAATCGACCCCATGCGGGTTAATCTTATTCAAAAGTCGTAAGTGTGGCACTCTGGCAAAATCTTTACTAAAATCCAAATAAACGATATCATAATTCTCAACTTATGTTAATCTAAGTGATCCCTAATAGATTTCGCTATTAAATATTCATTCATTTTGCCTAGCACTGATGTCAAACTCACTGGCCGGTAATTGGACATAATCGTTTTAACCCTCTTTTTAAATATAAGTATCGTATTAGCTTTCTTCCTTGACGTTGGTACAATGATCATTTTTAACGATTTTCTAAATAGGATTGCTAGAGGCTCACTTAACACATCTTTACATGCATTCAAAATTATATGAAAAGTCTCATCAGGGCCCGGTGCTTTACTATGTAGATTTAATTCTATCTATTTATTTTGAGTCTATTAAATCCTTCTACTTAAAATATCCTCTATTTCTCTGCCTCATTACTCCTGAATATCAAGGTCCCCTCAGGTCTAATTAGATCATCCTCGAGTGTAAATACTCCTCCCAAAAATTCATTAAACACCCTAACCATTGCATCACTATCACTCACTAACTCACCATCTGTTGTTTTAAATGGGCCTATTTTATCTCTAGTCTTAGTTTTGTATAATTGAAAGAAACCTTTGAGATCTTCCTTTGCCTCATTTCACCTTTAGTTTAATAATTTTTTCTTTAATAATTTGATATTATTTAATCTACTGAGAACCCCGTTTCATTTTAACTTAAATATAATTTCGAAATGGTCGCTATTTCCCAAACCTCCCTAATCTCTGTATCACTAATACCCTCTTTCATATTTTTTTTAGAACTAAATGCAATATATTATCACCTAGAATGGGTACGTTTAAACCTGTAAGAAAATTATCCTGCTCCATATTAAAAGAAATCGCCAGCTCCTGATCACCTACATGAACTTACCAGGCTATATTTCTGTGATTAAAATCACCCATGATACACCCATGTTTCCTTCTAAAGGGTGTTCCAATAACTTAGACCGATTTTAAATGTGAGTTAAGTTTAAGCGTCTAAGGATTTTTTCTTTTTCTTTCAGATTTGACAACTTCAGTCTTTGGCAATTTCAACCATGGAAAGATTAACAATCGAACAACGTGTTAAAGTTAGCGAAGCCTATTACGAAAATGGACGTTCAAACAGAATCGAATTTCGGGCACTTCGTGAATTTTTTGGTCAACATAATCGACCAACCGAGAGTGCAATTGGGAAAATTGTTCGTAAATTCAAAGAAACGGGGTCGGTGGCAGATATGAAAACGCCATTGCGTGCTCGTCGTTTACGCCGTTCAGCTGAAAACATTGCTGCAGTGCGCGAGAATGTGGCCCAAGATCCAGACACCTACCTCTATTCGTCATCGCGCGCAGGAATTGAACCTCTCCACAACAACGTTACATTGAATTTTGACAAAAGATTTGTCTCTTCACGTTTACAAAATTCAATTGACACAAGAACTGAGGACTGCTGACCATTTGAAGCGCCGGACATTCGTCAATTGGGTGCACGAGCAAAGACAAGCCGATGATATATTTTTCGCAAAAAATCATCTTTAGTGATGAAGCTCATTTTCATCTCGGTGGATTCGTTAATAAGCAGAAATGTCGCATTTGGGCTGATGAAAATCCCAGGAAGATTGTTGAAAAGCCACTGCATCCACAAAAGGTCACTGTTTGGTGTTCATTTTTTTTGCTAGCGGAATCATTGGGCCGTATTTCTTCGAAAATGATACCGGGAATTCTGTTACGGTGACAGGTGAGCGATACCGTGCCATGAGAACCAACTTTTTATGGCCTGTGGTTTCAACAGGACGGCGCCACATACCACACAGCCAATGCAACACTAGCTTTATTGAATGAGAAGTTCCCAGGGCACATCATATCTCAAAACAGCGAAGTCAATTGACCACCACGATCGTGTGACTCGACGCCTTTAGATTTCTTCCTTTGGGGTCATCTCAAAAGTAAGGTCTATGCCAACAAGACAACAACAATTACACAGCTGAAGGATGAGATAATAAGGCATATTGGTGAGATCGAGGAGCAACTATGCAGAGACGTCATCAAAAGTTTTGACCATCGAGTGGAGGTGTGCCGCCGAAGCCTTGGCGGACATTTAGGCGATATTATTTTTCACACATAATTGCCATGACTCAACTAACATGATCCAATAATGAAATCAATAAATTTTCACCAATAACACTGTTTTATTTACTGCTAACTTCGATCCATCTTAATGGAACACCCTATACATGTGCACCTTCTATCTTCTGCCACAGAGGCCACGAAGCTTCCTTACTAAGATTTGGTGCTCTATGTAATAATACTATGATAGGTCTATCCTTCCTCTCCTTATTATCTAGTCGTATCCTTTCCCTCCTCATTATCTAATCATATCCTTTCCCTCCTCATTATCTAGTCATAATGACTTTGTGTTAGTATCTGTTTTAATTGCCGTATTTTCATAACACTGGAGCTTTTCTCCTATAAATAATCCCCCCTCTTCCTTTCCTCCTATTCCTACCTCTATGAAACATATAACCATCAATTTGGACCTCAAATCTAAAGTTCTTTCCTGCCTAATCAACCCATGGCTCTGTTATTGCAATAACATCTAAATTATCTACACTCAAAATACACCTCTTAACAATTCCATCTTATTCCTTATGTTCCTACCATTTGTGTAGTGTACTTTTAATTTATCGTTCTACCTGGCCTATCATTACTACACTCTACCTTCTAAGTTCTCTGCTCATTTTCCCGCCTGTTGTTCTCTAAACTTATCTGAATGACCGCACCCCTACCGGACACATCCTACCCCTCTTGCCCTAGTATACCGATACTTCCCTAGAGAGAGTCAATTAACATTTTCACACCTTTTCAACTCTAGTGCAGTACACCCCCCCTTCCCTAACAAATAAACACTCCATGTATCCACCTGCGCGCGACATTTACTCACTGCCTGATTAAAGCCGATGCGGAAGTCATGACCGAACACACCTCTTAATACTATTCCGACACTTTCCTAGCAAATCCTATATCTAGACACTAACTCCTCCGACCTAGTTTCCCCTATATCATTTACTCCCACATGCAAAACAACAAATACATAATTTTGTTCCTTCCACTATCCTTTCAATTCTCTCACTCACATCCACTACACGCCACCTGGCAAGCAAACCTTCATCCTCCTCTTGCGCACACGTTCACAAAAGGTGCTTTCTAAATACCTAACTGGTGAATCACCCACCACAAGCACTTTAGGCACTTCGTTTGCTTCACATGTGCCTATAACACCCCCCCCCTCTCCATTCCCCTAGGTCTCCTAAGATACTGAACCTATTACTAAAAGTAATAGGCACAGTCCTACACTCTCTACCTAGGTCTACAAAATCCAAATCCTTATCATCAGCATCCCTACTTCCATCTGGAACAGGAGATGCCTCACTAGCTACCTGTTTCCTTTCTCATTTTACCACCTTCCACTTGCTACTACCTCTACTAGTCCATTCTTAGCTAATGTAATATGCTAAACTTACGACCCCCAGAACTCTCCTTGGACCTAGTGATGAGATCCTTCCTAAGTTAAGTGAATAACGCCTTTACCAATCTCGCGCTCTTTCCTCCTCTAACTTCCCTACATACTCTTGCAGCACACATACAACACAAGCTGTATCTACTTCTAGTATTCCAGATCCAGTACAAACGTACCAAGCTTCACGCTCATTTTTCAGCCTTACGCTCACCCTCAGTCATCCACCTCTGTCAACTAATTGCATACAGCTATTTTTTTGTCATAGAAACAGAGCCAAGTTTTTGTCTTCTTTTATCTTTATTTGAAGTTTTGCGTTCTCAAATTCGGTAATGCACGCAAAGGGAGGCTGATCAATCATGGGCTAGTATTAAAACAGTCGCTTAGACTCATACTACCAGCAGAAGCCAAATATTGCAGGTAGAAGAGTTGTAGGGGAATCTTTCTGCGCGCCGTGGTGCGATAAATAGCGACTTTTTGCGCCTTCTTCTTCAATATATCTTTGCAAAAGAGAAGGGTCATCTCGCTCCAATTTGGCTATTATATTTAGAAAATGATAGCCTCATCTCCGCAAAAGATTTGAAATCTTGGTAAACCCTTTCTGCAACAGACAAGGTTTTAGGAATAAGTCCTAATGAATCCATATTCCATATCGCCTGTATCCTTGGGTGATATCGCTTTTAGATCATGAAATTCCACCAAGGCATTTTGCGCTGGCTTTAAATAGGGCCGTTTCTCCTGTAATGAAATTTGATGTTCCCTTAGCAGGAGGTCAAGGGCAGACAGGCATAGCCCTAACATTAGAATTTAAATAATTCACCTCATTCTTAGGAACAATTTAATTAATAAATTCGTGGTAGAGATTTCCACCAATCAAAAGGAGATATGTTTGAAATTAAATCACCCGAAGTTGGATGGGTTAATTGTGCTTTAAGCTCTCTAAAGTCTAATTGTTACTTTTGCCTTAATACTCGTATGTATAGGCCCGTTATTGGTTACTACGTCACATGATACCTCTTATTATAACTTTAGGGGCCCTTTCGGGGTGAACTCATTTATAGATATTTTAATTTTACGACAAACGGGTAACTTCAACTTTTAGCCTAAATTTTTACTAATGTTTTTTGAGAGTATTGATCAAGTAGAACCCTAGCAGATGTTTGTCCTCTTGACCCTGGTACCCTTACTTCCGCTATTGATAGACCAGTAGTGGAGAAACATGTAGAAAAGAGTGCATTAGCGTTAGATTCTTATTCCTGATTGAGAGCAATTCTATTATATTTTTAGTGGCCGGCGACTCTATGTATATTTCACTATGTCGGTCGGTCCCCGTTTTGCTGTTTTTGTTTTTGTAATAATATTGATTGTAACTCTCGGCCAATTCTAACGAAATTTAATACCCTTATGTTGTTTTATATTCTCTTTCGAATGAATTGATTGCCAAGGTCCTCCCAAGGTTAGCCCTGGAATTATTTTGTTTTGGCAATAACATAACTATAGCCGATTCTAACGGTATTTGAAATCTCTATGTTGTTTTACATTTTCTTTCGAGTGTTATTATGGCCAAAGTCCTCCCAACGTTAGCCGGGGAATTATTTGGAAATAACATCATAACTATTCGGCCCATTCTAACGAAATTTGAAACCCATATGTTGTTTTACATTTTCTTTCGAATGATAAAATTGCCAAGGTTTCCCCCAAGGTTATTCTAGTAATTATTGAAAGTTCTGAATTAGCGAGAGCACGCGACTTTTGGTCAGCAGACCTTGTTTATTCTCATAAAGGGAAAGAGACAGACTTGTGGGATACCTCCTTTGACATCTCATAATCCCCAAATTAGTTTTGTATTAATTTTTGTGATTTGTCCGTTAACAATTAGTACATAGTTTAAAACCTTTAGCCTGGTCTAGTTTACCGTGAGGGGGAAAATATTTTGAATATGCACAAACCTTATGGTGATCACCACACTGTGCGCACTGTTTTGGGGAAGGTTGTGGGAGGGAGTCTGGGTATTTTATAGTAACCTGGTTATTCCACCTATTGTCTTTCTGGGATAGATTTTCCTCCGTAATATTAATTAAATGTGGAGATTCGTTTTTTACTCGGTGATTTTATACCCCCTTGGCCAAAGGTATAAAGCACCTTAGGAAATCATTAAAAAAATGTAATTAGACATTTGTGGCAAATAAATTCAGTATATATATTTATTTTTAATTATTTTAATATTTAGTTGGACCACTTCTGCTTTAATTACAGCCACACTTCTTCGTGTCATGGATTTCACCAAATTTTCCCAAATTTCTGACGTTCTTTCCCCACTCATTTTCCAATTTTTCATACAGTTCTGTTTTATTTGTACTCGTGGTACTTATTAGTTTTCCAACCACTCCACACAAGTGTTCTATTGGATTTAAGTTTGTGCTCTAACCTGTGGTGACTAATCGATAGGGGTGATCCATATTTCTTAAAACCATCGTCCCGCAGAAATATATTCATTTCTTGGTGTTGTGGAATGCAATTTCTGGATACAAGTTTCCAGAACTTGAGGCAACATGTTGGTATAAATTGTAGAGTTCACTTTCCCTGGCATAAAAACATCTCCCCTGGCGCTGCTGAAGAAATACAACCCCACACCATTATAAAACCACCTCCATGCTTCACATTTGGTACAGTTTGTAGCATACAAGAAGGATGAAATGCGTCTTCAGCTCTTCGTCTCAGAAAGGTAGTTCCACAAGTGCTTAAAATCTTAAAAATTGTTACAAAGTTATTTTTTTTTATGTACTTTTCTTCCAAGATATATTTAAATTGAATTATTTATATTACATGTAAAATAACAATACTATAGTCTTTCTTACATACCTGATAATTACTTTCATCTGAACAGATAACTTTAGACCATCGCTCATATGTACAACCTTTGTGATCTTTGGTCCACTAAAGACGTTTTATTTCTGTTGACCTCAGATATCCATGGCTTCTTTCCACTTTTTGCAATCTTTTAGTCATTGATCTTTAAGTTTCCTTCAATTGTTCTGAGGGATATTTTTTAACTTGAAGCTTCATTGAAATCTCTAGCAAGTTCAGAAGATTTCTTTCTGCTATTCTGTAGTAGAGCCCGAATAAAAGATGTCATTCTCTGTGTTTCAAGACGTTTTCTGACACTTCTCGTCTTTGCTGCCAAGTTCTTGGTTTCTTGATATCGTTTTATAGCAGTTTGGACAACATATCTTAAACATTTTAATTTTATAGCAAATTTTAGCAAAGTGGATTTGTGCTTTCTGTGCTTCTGAAGTTCTTTAGTTTTAGTCATATTGCTTATTTACAGCGATATTAAATGCACAATAGTTATAAATTTAAGCTAAAACATAAGAAATATTGGTTAAATTCTAATTTTAGAAAACACATCATTTTATATATTACACACTATTCAATAAAATACTAAGTGGTCTAAACCTTAATACAATATTCAAACATATTCGCAAAATAAACATTATTATCCTACATATTGATAAATAACATGATATATTCTTTAAAGTTTGATTAAATGTTAAATATAGAAATCTATGAGAGGTGCTTTACACTTTTGAGCAAGGGTGTATTCATTTTTACTGCCTCATTGCCAATAACTTTTTTGTAGCAGTTGGATTTCTTCTTCCAAAGATTTTTTGCGAAGGGAGACGACCACTAATACTCTGTCTCATTTTTATGGAACCTCTCGATTTGATCGCGTATTGGGGATGGCAATCTATTGATCGATAGTTATATAATAAAAAATCTTGCATCATCAATATTCAAACCAAGAGCTTTGAAGCTCCACAAATGACACCAATAAGATGCCATAAAGTCTGAGAGGGATTTAGAATTACATTATGTTTCTTCTAAATCCTCATTTGAATAGCTAATGATTTGAATGATTCGCCGTTTAACACCGCAGGTACGTTTTAGCAATTCGTCAGCCTCGTTATAATGATGCCAGGAAATTGTAAACCCATCAAGTAGGCGCAATGCTGCCTCGATTAATTGCACCATAAGATAGACAAATTCTTTGAAAATTGGATATCTCTAAAACAAGAATGATGTTATATTATGATCATGAAAATTTGCCGACTGGAGAAAATCTCCGAAAATATTGGTAGGTTAATTTTCGGTAGCATAGTTTCACTCGGCTGGCTAGGAACAATAGAGGGTTTATCTTGTTATCTCTATGAAACACTTTTCCCAGATATACATACATGTATATTCACATAATTTCCATATTACCCGTAGAGAACTCCATGATTTCCTTTTCAAATTTATTTGGCTATGCATTTTAAAATAATTTCATCAAAAAATAAAATTTTACCAAAATGAATCTTTAATTCCTCTATTTTGGAATACCAAGTCTCTGAATCTAGAGCCTTATTAGCAACCAAGTATTAAATAGATTTAACAAAGGGGGGTACTTAAGCCCTTAGCATCCATGGGGTTTCAACCAAACTCATTTTAGGTTTAGAAGGAATGTGGGAAATAATATTCTTTCCGCTACACAAATTATACAGCGCAAAAGATTAAACATAAACCAGGTATGATGTTAAGGGAAAAGGAAGCGCTGACTTCTTAAACTTTGTATTTACGACTTTAAATTAATTGGGTAAATATGTAAAAGTCTTATAATTAGTGTTGATGACACTCTAAATCTAAATATATGTATGTACACTTTCAACGCTTACAATTTTCACAACAATCTCCGAATATGGAAGTTTTCACAAGCAATGTGGTAACCGATGGCTAGAATATAAAACATTTATAAGTATTTATATTCACGATAGTTAAATCATAGACAAAAGAATGGAAGGCCTTTCGATTCATTGCTTTCTCGTCCTTCGTAAAATGAATACTTACAAAAATGTCGCATATATTTGCGACATCTGTTGCCTTTTTAAGTTACGGTTATGTATGTATAAAATGAGCTGATTTTAGTTATGATTTTATCTTTTCTAAGACAAGAAACGGGATTTCATCAGACGTTTATCCTGATGGTTACTCGTACACCATGTTCTAAGAGCTTCACGGAGATGTGGAAGCGTTCACTTAATCACAGCTTTCTAACTGTCCATCTCCCTCATTCCCATCAACTTTCCTAATACTTTATTGAAGTTCTTCTTGCACTCTTCACTCCATTGAAGCCTCCTCTCTACAGTGCAGTAATCTACCCACCATCTATTCCACGTCTTCTTCTTTAACGACTTTAGAGAATTTCTAAACAAAGACATTGGAGACGTCCTGGCCGAGCTTACCACGCGGTCGTTCTACTTGTTGATGAGCGGATCGACCATGACTTCAACATCTCTAACCATGCTCCCATTTATCTGCGAATTCTGAAGATATTCCACCTTTAGTCCTTCTTACTCCACTCCCACGCATGGAATTACATTTGATTTTATCAACGACTCATTCACAATTTAGATCCTTACGATAACTAAACCATGGACGGCGAATTCTTACGACTCTCTCATCCACGTTTATTTTCCTCTTCCTCTTGCATCCAACCTTCGCTTGCCCTCTGCCATCTCTTCTCCACATCGATGGCTTATGACCATCTACAAGTGATCCTGGATCTTGCCTCCATCCTTCACTCACTGGACACCACCTTTCCTACAATTTACTCAATGACTCTTTTTCGGAACCTCTTATGCTTCGATGTCCACGGGGACCCTTTCCCCCCTTCCACGATGCAATTCAGCTAGGCAGTAGGCCCCCCCCCCGTGGGAGCTGTCCTAATACTATCGCTCGTCCTTTTGCTACTCAGGCGGCTGCTGCCTCTCTCGCTTGCCACTCACTCCTCCGCGAAGCCATGCCGTATCCTCTTTCAAGACAAAGACAATCCACCTACACTTTCTAAACTTCCTACACCTCAATCTTGTTCGGCGATGCCCAATTCTATCCCGTCCCCACACTGAACTCAACCAAGGTTGATCATATTCAGAACGCCCCCCCCCAACCCATTTTCTTTACTCGAATTTTAAGCGCAATAACAACGAGGCCGTGTAACCGAGAAAGTTTGTAAAATATCTGTAAAGAAAATAGTAAATGTAGAGAAAGTAAGAATGTGCGGAAGATCTATAGCCTCATATCCCCCTGTAGACATTGTGGGTGGGAGGGTGCACAACTACGGGTACTGGGGCCGGAAGGGCGGGCTGTTCCTCATGTTTCAGTTGTAGCTGGGGCTTTATACCACTACTGCACACCCCCATCCCCCCGTGCAGGCCCTTCCCTAACTAGGATCAGCCCTTTTTGCCTTCAGGTTTGCCAGTGATTGTCATTCTGATCTATATGCTGTTTTCATTATTCTTTCGATGCATCCTGCCAAAATGAACGGATCAGCGACGTTAATAAATAAAGTGGTAGCTGACATCTGATGAAAATTTCCAAAAGTGTTTTGTTTTTTTATTCGCGGTATTGGAAATTCATTGATGTCCATTTTGTTGTTTGTTAACAATGATTTTCTGGTCGTGTCTGAATTTCCAAAAGGTCTTTCTATCACTCCTAAAAGGTTACTTCCAAGCTGTCGCCAAACATTCCACTTCCATCACTCCTTCTGGATGGCTCAGAGCCAAGTTAGAACAACTGGCACAAGAGCCAAGATTTTAGGGTGTTTTTTTTCTAGATGTCTAACGATATATATATATATATATATATATATATATATATATATATATATATATATATATATATATATATATATATATATACATATACGATGCGATAAGAGCAAAAAAAAAAAATAATTGAGGATGTAACAGAAGAAAGGAGTGTAGTAGAAGCCAAAATCAGAGTTGGAACGACTGGATGAAAGAGGAAAAACAACTAATTTTATCTCATTTACCTCAATTTCAGACAATGGGAAAGATGGGTGTTAATTTAAGAAACTTGGTTCTCCTCGGCGTTTGGTTCTACGTGTTGACATTGGACACCGTCCAGTCAGCCCCGTCTCTGCGAAGGTAAGAAGAAATGTTTACTCTCAAGTTCGTTTGTTTTTTCATTAAGGAGGAATCAATAATACTAAAAATCGATCGCTTATCGAATTTCAAGACAATCCTTACCGAAGATAAAAAACAAACGTTTTTCACAATTTCAAAGGCTTAAACTTTCTTGTGGATAGTCATTTTTCATTACTAGCCTTTATGGAATAAGGACATAAGTACCATACTCAAACAAAACACCAAATTCGCCTGTCGGGCGTGGGTGAGATAAGAATCAGAAATTGTCGCTCATTAAAACGCTTAGATTCTGAACATAGAAATAATGAGGGAGAAAAGGATGTAAAGAATAAATGAAAGAATAGAAGAAAAAGAACACGAAAATATTGAATGTACAATTGTATTATAGAATCCCTCGGTCACTTTCCAAGCCAAAAAATAGTACCAATGGAGTTTGGCCCCGGGGGTACAAATTTAGCTGTCCGACATCCGGAAGCTCCGGACCTAGAAGTACATCCAAATGGTCGCTGGTTGTTGCCAAATACATAGTATTACCGTTTTTTATACCCTCTTCGACCACGATGAGAACCTGTCCCTGGTCACCTCGAACTTGCTAGTTTTTGTCATTCTGATTTTGATGTTGGTTTCATTATCCGGTACAGCAAGGTTACCCATGCTGCACCTAACATCCCCTAGCGGACGGATGGCTGTAAAAAAGAAGATAAAGGTATAAAATATGAAAATAGAGTAGAATTTGTCTGCAATATTGCTCTAAAGTACTAAACTAATGCTTTAAAGTGATATTTATGGAGTTAATTCTTAAATGTATTAATTGAGGAGCTTTCAACGCGTTGCGAGGGTAAAATATTCCATATTTGAGTTATTTTATAAGAGAAAAAGTTCTGTGGGATCGTGAATCATTTGTTAATAAGCTTGGAACTAAGCGGGGTTACTTTCACACTACCTCAGGCACGCCTGGAGGAACGATCCTCTTTCACGCAAAGCAAGTGACTGTTTCCAATAGACCAATTTAACACCCCCCCCCCAAAGAACGGGGTATTTTGACCTTCACTTTTGCCGTAACAGTAAACGGGGTCGTTTTCACCCACCCGTGGGGGGCAGGCTATATCTTACACTCTTAGAACCTGTGTGCTTGATGCAGGGAGAAGAAGGCTACCCATTGTTCTACTAACCACATACCCTCGCTGCGTACCGTACAGTTTTCCTAAGCCTTAATTAACCCTTTAAGGGCATATGTTGCCGGGTAAAACCACAATTTCAAGCCACTTTTACTCTTAATATATATTGATTTAAGGGTTATTATATTTTATATATAATCCAATTCGGGCATCAAAGTGTTAAGCTGTTATATTTCTAGCGGTTAGTTAGTCAGCACCAATCCTCCCATGATACTGAGAGGATCCACGGCCGGATAATGAAATCTATATAAGGTCAGTATGACAATCGCTGGTCGGCCTGAAGACCCCAGGGGCCGCTCCTCTTTTGGGGGAAGGTGCCAGGAAGTATTCTGTTTTTGACACCAAACAGCGATCAGGTGGAAGCCTTCGTCACCTCGAGGGGAGAGGGGCCTGTTTCGAGTCAGAGGTACGTGGATATAGATACCCATCCGCAGGTCTCCTTGGAACAGAGAGTCTCTCTCTTGTGCTGTGAAGGCGGGAGAGGAAGGAAAGCAGTGTTGTGATTGACTCTGGGTGAGGTGAGAGATGTAATATCTACCCACCCGAAAACGGAGTGAGCACAGCGCGTCCACCAATCGTTAGCCAGATCTCTTCGTGCCGGGATTCGGAATCGAACCCGGTACCGCGACGTTGGGAGACCATCGCCGTATCCACTCGGCTAGCATGAGCTCCTATTTCTAGCAGTTGCTTGCTCATCTAACTCAATTGGCAACTCAGACTGTGTGAGTGTGATGAAATAAAGTATGCGAGAACACGAGATCACGGAGCAGGGCTTCGAGAACGAGTGCATTTTTTGCCTGTTGTGGCAGAGCAAAATCGAAGGTGAGAAGCAAGAGTTTTGTTCATTTTTGTGAGGTAAAAAGATTTGTTGGATATAAATAACAAAAATCGTAACTAACGGGGGAAAATCTCCACGATGAGGATTTGAAACTGAGAGTCATAAAGAAATGGTGAAGTTCAGGGAAGTGAAAAAGAATGTAAGGTACATACCATGAATAACTAATATAGGGGACTACATGGGACTCTTGAAAGGCACGGACACCATAGAGGGAATTCACGTAATCCAATGAGGTCGCGATCTCTCGGAGCAGAGTAAACGCTGATCTCGACAGAAAAGGCAAAAGACGAGATAAAAAGAAAAGTGGGAAAGAACAAAGTTGCAAAGGAGTGTGGCAAGAGAACAGTTCTATCGTAAATTATGGGGTCGAGAAGCTTGATTCGAAATCTCCTTGAGCAAGGTACGAGGAGTACAACTCCACAGCCCCAAACAACTCCAAGCCCCTCAGCCAAGAAAGAAATGAAATAAGCCTGTCTGAAGGAAGGCTTGTGTGTCAGATTAGGTCGTTCTTAGGTTGTTTTGAACTTGCTGTGTGTGTGTGAGCAGTCCATAATGTTTAATAAGGTAACGTGATCATCATTATTATCATCTTTCTAACTCAAAGATGTTTTCCAAGGTTTCTTCTTCGATGATGTTGATGTTTTCGTGATCACATGATACCAGGTATTAATTAGGGTAAGAAAGATGAGGGAAAGGTTTCGTCCATGTTGGTGACCTAGTGTTAGTGGCTGAGAGTGAAAGCAAATGTTGATCGAAGCTTTTGACATGGTCTGTGAGAGGAGGGGGGCTAAAAGCGAATATAATAAGAGTAATTTAATACTATTTCGGGGTGAGAATGGGGTGAAGCAGGGTATTTGACTCTTCGGTATCACCCTTGAACAATTGCAAGTGTTAAGTATCTAGGATGCATTGAAAATTATGGTGGTTAAGGTGAAGCAGATTGCGACTACAAGGTTTAAAATAATAGTGAAGTGTATGGGAGTGAGACTGGTATGAACGGTAAATGTAAGATCTTGTTTATGGAATACTTGAGGTGAGAGCGTGATGAAGGATAGGGTAAAAGATGTTTATGGTATAAAGAAGGGTGTGAATCGGGTTGTCTGACAGTGTTGTGAGGTGGTATGTCCATGTAAGAAGAATACCTGGCAATAAACTTGTAGAGAGAATATACGAGAGTGAGTGTCAAGGTGTTCAAGTGATTGGAAGACCGTGTAAAAGGTGGTCTGACTATGTGAATGAGTGTGTGTGAGAGAGAGAGGGCTGACCGAACACATAGTCCCCCATCACTTTGAATGTCATTTCAGTGTCGACAAAATGATGGGTAGCCATCTTCTTATTAGGATATAAAGGATGGATGAAGGTAGTGTATTAGAAGCCCGCAAATCACACTCTGTGGAAAAAACGTAGGTGTTGAAGTCTTGAAGATGTTACGAATGAGTAAAAGTTAGGAGAGGGAATACGGCCTCACGACTCACTCATTTCTAAAATTCCTTCACCCCCCCGTCTCCCCAATTCTTATGTATATATTATTACCATTACTTGTATATTATTGTTAGCAATTACAATTGCTGCCGTAAAGTGATAAGACTCCCTTAAAACCCATATATTCCAAATAGTCTGCCAAAATTAGGCGAGCTTTCTTATTATCCTGAAACTGCTCTCTCTGCTCCAGGCGAAAGTACAGCGATCTTCGGAGGACTTTGGCCTTTAATTTGATGTAGGGAAAAGGCTAAGTTCATACTATCCCATATTTTGCTATTTTAGCTTAGCAGAATCTCGATTGCCCGAGGGAAATATAGTTCTTCCTGCTGCTGTACTCCCGCTTGGGTATTCATTGATTCACGCGTCGGTCTGGCCTAATTAAGAACATAAGAACATAAGAAAAGAAGGAAACTGCAAAAGACCATTCATGGCCTACACTTGGCAGCTCCTGTTCCAGTCACACACAAAAGATTTCTTACCAGAGAAAAGTCATCAACATAGTCCCAATATCTCCCTAATCCCTCCTCTCATTAATATCGAATCTCCAAAGCCTTTCGAAGGTTTGCTTGCAACCTTGTCTTTGAAATCCACTCTTACAGTTGCGAGTATTCATCGTCCCCCAGGTCATCCCACGAGGTGAGTGTTGGATAAGATGAGTACATTTCTGAACATGGCCTTCTCTAGCCCTTTGCAATCTTACTTATTTGGGGAATTTTGAATATAGCCTAGTATACCCTCTCTAATCTGCGACTTCTTGAGATTTTTAGACTTTACTCTCTCTCTCTCTCTGTGTCACTTAATATGTCTCCTCCCCCCGCCCTACACACAATCACAAAGATGGAACTACACTTGACCCAGTCGCCTTCTCTTTTCCAATTCTCGGCTAACCACAGCATACCCATCCACAGCTATATCTGATCATTTACTCATCCATTTTGTTTCTATTTCACCTAAGCTTCATACACTCTTTGATTGATCGTTATCATCGTCAACTCTATCTTGCCTCACGCCTCCACCTGCTAGACTCTGTCATTGCTAGTACTGACATCAATGTGAGCATCTACTTTTGCTCCAGGATACTATCCTCTTGACCTAACGTGTATGCCCTCCTTCTTCCGATCTCAACTTGCCTGGAACGTACTCCTTGGTTCTCATTCACTATTTCGAATGCCAATAAACACACGTGAGCATGCGGGAGACGACTTCGGGCCACGCGTGACCGAGGTGTAGTAACAGCAACAGCCTCAGCCTCCGTAGTATATTTCCTTCCTACTTACTCCTATACTACCCTACTAAAACCTGAAAGTGAGACACCACTGTTGTATCCTTTCAGAAAACAAAATCAAACCACGCACCTTGCTAAAGTTTCTTGCTAATCTCTCTTCCCCTTTGACTTCAATCTCTTCCCCCGATCTCCCCTGCTTAATTATCTTCCTTCGTCTCTGCCTTAAAAGTTCAGATTCGTTCTGGCATACCCTCTGCATCTATTTTCTCGCCATAGAATAACTTCACCTTTTCCTCCTTCGCCAGAATTTCTTTCTTTCGCTCTATTGTCCCCGAAGTAATTAATTTCCCTCCTTCTCTCTTTGAAAACGACCTGCTCTTTAGATTCTTTTATTCAAACTCTTTCCCACGAGCTCCTGCATATCATTTTCCCTTACTTCACCGATATTTTAACTCTCTCTCCAAGGCAATAGTACAATCGTTTTTCAAACACGCTTCTATTTACTCGATCGTAAAGATATCGAACCTGAAGCCAAACGACCAGGAAAGCTACTGCCCACGCTCACACCTACCATTCCTCTCGAAAGTTATTGAAAGGTTAGTGTTAGAGAGGAAACTAGATCACCCGTCCTTCTCCAATGCTAATGAGATTCCTCAGCTTATGTTTCATGCAGAACACAACACTGAATCAACTCTCCAACACGTAACGGACCGCGTTCGTCGTGCGGTCGGTGTTGGTCAATCTTCGATTCTAGCACTTCTTGGTTTCTAGGCAGCATTTGACACTGTTGACATCACTACTTCTTCTCACCCCTCCGTGAATTTATGGGTGTCACTGGGACTGCCCTTAACTGGTTCTGCTTGTATCTTCCATCTCGTACTCAATCTATGCATACTGAAAATGATATATCTCAGCCGGAGGAGTGCGTTTTGGTATTCCTCAAGGGGCGGTTCTTGGTCCTCTTCTATTTTGCATATTTCTTCTTCCACTTGGTTTTCTTATGCGTCTTCATGGTCAATAAATACATTCTTATGCTAATGACACAAATCTATCGCTTCTTTTTCCCAGCCTCATTTGCTGAGACTCTTAGAAACCTACTATCCGCTTAGAAACACTATCACTGAATAGTTCTGGGACAACTCCTGAGACTCAACCATAACAAAATAGAGGTACTACTGACAGGCACTCCTGCAAACGTGGTTCATTGCAAAACTGTTGTTCACTATCTTAACCTTTTCCGACAACTAGCTTGCTAGTGTTTCTAAATCTTATATCTGCTTGCTTTGTAATACATGCCGCATCCGTTCACACTTTGACTACAAATGCCTATGAGATTGCGCTTCTTGACTTCCTCACTTTCCGTCTTGACTCCTGAAAATCCCTTCTCGCTTTATCACAGTTTCCACTCTTCGACCTATCCAACTGGATTTGAACCACACCTTGGTGCTCTTCTCCGCTGGGAACTTTTCTCTCTCGTGCGATTCCTCTACTTCGCGATCTGCATTGGCCCTCCTTCGATCCATAATCACTCTTAAGGTCATGCTTACATACTGCAAGAAGTAAAGAGACACCTACAGTTTTAAGATACGAGTAAAATCTATTTATTCCGATATTTTGACTAGTATTTGTTTCTATTTTTTTTAAATGACAGGTGAGTTTTAACCTTAAAAATGTAAAGTTATTTCCATCGGAAGAGATAGTAGAGAATTTAGTTATGAAATGGATGGGCATTGGCTGAAGTGAATAGAGGATGAGAAGTACTTAGGACTAGTCTTAGATAGGTCACGGAGATTTTCTAAGGAGTGTATTGATGCAAAAAAATAGAGCAAACAGAATGTTGGGCTTCATTAAGAGGAATGTTAGTTACAAAAGTAAGGAGATTATACTTGAACTATATAACTGATATGTCTGGCCACACTTCGAGTACTGTATACAGCCATGGTCCCCACACTTTAGCCATCATATCACCTGGCTAGAATAATTGCAAAAGAGGGCACTAAGGACGATGCCTTCTCTGAATCACCTTGAATACGTAGATAGGTTGAGGGTGCTAAATATATTCTCATTTGAAAGAAGGTGTGTGAGAGGTGATATGATTGAGTTTTTAAAAATTTGTTCTGGGGTAGATAAGTTAGATTTTAGTAAATTATTTGAATTGAATAGTAGTAATAGGACTAGGCACCACAACTTGAAGATTAAAAAAAACAGAGATGAAGATTGGATGTGAGAAAGTATTTTTTACTGGAAGATCCATTGAGAACAATCTTCGATTAAGAGCTTCTGAAGGGCAGGGAAATTCCAAATCAGCCGCATAGCAGCAGTAGATTACTTTCACTCTCTTGGTTATTATGAAAGCTCAACCAGGAGGAAGCCTCTTTTAACTACTACCGTTATTACCAAGAGGAAATTGTGTGCTGAAGAAATGAACGATAAGCCTTTGGAATTTGGGCACAGCATATTTTATTCTGACGAATTAAGGTTTGTTCAATTTTTAGACAGTGAGTTCGTAGGGGTTTTGGGATTATCATTTCAAGAGTATAACATAAACAGGTTGCAACCAATGGTGAAACATGATGGCTTTTCCGTTATGGTGTAGGGGAAGCAATTTGAAATAAGAGAACTTCAGAGTTGATTGAGTGTGTTGGAAATATCAACTCGGAAAAATACATTTTTAAATGATCAGCTATAAAAAGAAAATTGTTTTCCTACCATACTGCACTAAGGACAAAATAACGGGAGGTTCAAAGCGGTAGCAAATTACCTCTTTGTGCGAGTCAGTCCCCTGACATGAACCCAATAGAACATGTGTGGGGAAATGCTGAACAGGAATAGGAAAAAAATTGCTAATGTCCGCCCTAAACATGGTGTGAAATACCACGAGGTGCCATCTCAGGTTTTATTCAATTTATGCCCCGACTAGTTGCAGCTTTAAAAAACTCTGTAAGAAAGTCCTTGAAATATTAATAATGTACTTTTAGCGTTTAAAATGGAATTCATATTTGAATTTACAAATGAAGGTATTTCAGTAAGTAACGGGTAGCTCTTTCCTTCTTGGTAAGAATTCAAACACTGCAGCTCCCTCTTACCTGTCCTCATTCCTGACGCTATTCTAACTCCTAAAAACCCCACGCTGTGGTTTTATTTCTCTACGCACTGATCCATTTTAGGGCTGTTAGAATGTTTTATTTGATCCAGCCGCTGGCTTAGCGCAGGCGAGGAGGGTCCCCTAGAGACCGGGGGGAGGCGGCGATGCAGTGTCGATGAGGTAAACCATTCGTATTTTAACTGCTTTTCATAAATAAAATTATTCTTCCCTTGTACAAGTCCATCACAAGGCCGAACTTGGACTATGCGATTATTCTTCCTTTGTACAAGTCCATCACAAGGCCGAACTTGGTCTATGCGATTATTCTTCCTTTGTACAAGTGCATCACAAAGCCGAACTTGGACTATGCGATTATTCTTCCTTTGTACAAGTCTATCACAAGGCCGAACTTGGTCTATGCGATGTAAGTCTAGGTGGCCTTGTCTGTGAAAAGATAGTTCCCAGATTGCTACTTTTTAAAATTAATTTTAAAGCGAAAACCATCGAGGACATCTCGCATGTAAAGGTTGTAATGAGAGATCTTGCGACAGAGATCATAGAGATAGATCGGAGGTACTCGATTCATAGTCACTCGAGACACGTAGACTGAGGGGGAAACTGATATAAGTTTTTACTTCGATAATGTTAAATTTGATTCTTTGTTCGAGTTGAATAACTTAAGTATGATAATAAACAATGGATATAGGCTATTAGTAAGGCATCGTGAAACTAACAAAGAAATGTTCCCATCGTTGCAATCACATGCCTGAAAACATAATGTACACTGATAGCATCAACATCTATATATAAAACACGTTTAGATAAGTATTTCCGATGGATTGGTAAGTTCTAGGCCATGAGAGGAGCACACGGTCTTTCCTGGTCCTTTAATCTTACTCCATGTTATTACTCATAAGAGTTCTAACGATTTGAAGCTTAAAATTACTCTATATATTATTATAGCCTGTTTGAATTCGATTGTGTTATTAGAATTAGAACAGTTGCCTCGATCAACCCTTATGGCCATGTCACATATACTCGTAACTATGTAATTATTCTAGAAAGCTCCGCTACTCGTTGTATCCAAACGACATCTTTTTAGCTTCAAAAGTTTGCATTTTAGGGATAATATTTCTAGCCCAATCTTTAATAATGCGAGACGGTGATGGTAAGAATGAAAATAGGTAGGATTAGTCTTTATATTCAGCAATGTTTGACTAATATTTCTTCCAAAGGGACTTGACAATTCCAAACGATGCTCGCAGTCTACTGGTTCACAGACTTATGAGATCACACTATCTCACTCATCAAAATCCTCTTTCACCAATAAGGTACTGTATTAGTCATTAGACCAAATCGGGTTCTAATTTTAGTCCCATATATATGTGGTGATTGATTCCAGGGGTTAACAGTCCTGTGGCGACTTTGTGGAGATGCGAAAACACGCTTTGTGGTAATTCAAGGATGACAGACCAGTTTGTCGTAGTGGACCAAGTGTGAGCGTTTTGTAATTGACGTAGTTTGTGGTAGGCCCACCTTCAATTACTACTTTAGCGTTTTTGGTCAGACTGCCTTATAACTACATCGTTGTAATTTTGTCAGAGTTCTTTTTCATAAGATCGAAAGAAATATATTACGAGTAATTCACTGAGGTAGAAATTAGTGAAAGCAGTCAAGAGAAATGTGGTGACGAGTAATTGATAAAACCCTTAGCAAGTGGCATTGATGATTTTCCAGATTTGAGTTACAACTAAGATAAATTATGAACGCACGAAGTGAAATGGACAGTAAGTAATGGTACGCTTAATGCTTGACTGACTGATTGAGTGAATTTGGATTATACCAATGAAAAACTGAATTATACATGAAGTGAATGAATGTAGATTGTAGAGTTAAATTTTCGTTTGGCTGGCTGAGCAGTGCCTAATTGATATGGGCGGAGCTTCACCTCTCAGGCTGTTGAGAGTATCTGAGAATTTTAAATTCGTTCTCATGACAAGAATTTAAGATTCACACGATAAGTTCTCCTCTGCTCCGGATCCCAGCCGAACGGGGTACTAGTATACTCATATCTAAATACTCTTGACCCAGAACGGGTTCCCCCTGGGTTCCACAATCGCTGGTTAGTGTAAAAAAAAAACAGCACGACCCGCAAAATATTTTTTTAGGGTGAACCACTTAAAAGATGCAAAGCAATTAGGAACACCATCCTAAATTTTCTCTTCCTCAGTTTTGTTCATTGGTTATGCCTAAGACAAAACTTTCGGGGCCTAATTCTTTCTTCATACTAACAAGGAAACAATTTTAGAGTAATGCCGCATAGGAAAAGGGTAATTATGACCAAACACACGCTCCAAACTGGTATTTATACCAAATACACGTTCTAAAATGGTAATTGTGACCAAACGCACGTTCCAAGATTGTAATTATGACCAAACGTAAATTCCAAAATTATAATTATGATCAAAAACATCTTGCCAATTGGTAATTATGACTAAACACACCTTCCAAACTGGTAATTATGACCAAAT
Organism: Ceratothoa steindachneri; assembly: GCA_963969495.1. Classification (NCBI taxonomy): domain Eukaryota; kingdom Metazoa; phylum Arthropoda; class Malacostraca; order Isopoda; family Cymothoidae; genus Ceratothoa; species Ceratothoa steindachneri. Next base: position 3,805,450 of record OZ018329.1, read on the forward strand.
ATACCTTCCAAAATTGTAATTATGACAAACAGACTTTCCAAAATTATAATTCTGACCAAATTCACGTTCCAACCTGGTAATTATAACCAAACACACGTACTAAAATTATAATTATGACCAAATGCAAGTTCCAAAGTGGTAATTATAACCAAACACACAGCTCAAACTGGTCATTATAACCTAACACACGTTCCAAACTGGTAATTATAACCAAATACACGTCACAAACTGACAAATATAACCAAGCACACTTCCAAACTTGTAATTATTATTAAACACACGTACCAAACTGCCAATTATAACCATGCACGCGTTCCAAACTGGTAATTATAACCAAACACACGTTCAAAACTGCCAATTATAACTAAATTCACGTTTTAAACTGGCAATTATGACCAACACACATTTCAAACTGGTAATTATAATCAAACACACTCTCTAAACTGGTAATTCTGACAAAACAGACGTTTAAAACGGGCAATTATAACCAAACTGGTAATTATAACCAAACACACTTCAAAACTGGTAATTATAACCAAACACACTTCCAAACTAGTAATTATGATCAAACACACGTTCTGAAATGGTATGTATGACCAAACACACGTTCCAAACTGCCAATTATAACCTAACAGTCATTCCAGGCTGATAATTATGACAAAGCGCACGTTGCAAACTGATAATTATAACCATACACGTGTTCCAAACTGGTAATTATATCTAAACACACGTTCCAACTGCAAATTATAACCAAATTCACGTTCTAAACTGCTAGTTATGACCAACACATTTTATACTGGTAATTATAACCAAACACATGTTCTAAATTGGTAATTATGACCAAACACACATTTAAATCTGACAATTATAACCAAACACATATTATAAACTGGTAATTATGACCAAACACACGTTTAAGCTGACAATTATAACCAAAGACACGTTCCAAACTGCCAGTTATGACCAACACACATTTCAAACTGGTAATTAATTATAAGCAAACAGATGTTCTAAACTGGTAATTATGACCAAATACATGTTTGAAACCGACAATTATAACCAAACACATGTTCAAAACTAGTAATTATAACCAAACATACTTTCCAAACTGATAATTATAACCAAATACACTTTCCAAACTGGTAATTATGACCAAACACACTTTCCAAATTGGTAATTATGAGCAAACACCCGGCCCAATAGTGATAACGTTGGAAATATCGGTGCATTTTATTTCCAATCATTCGAATTTCATGTTCCAAAAGTAGACATCAATATTGTTCATAAAATTAATTACATTATCAAAATATCAGAAAATTTAATTTATTGATCTTTTATCGTTTATTTTAAGCTTAAATATTTAACTTAGGATATATATTAAAATTTCCCTTTGTAATTTTTTCATCACAGGTAAATATTCAAAATAATTAAAGTTGAAAGAAAGATCATAATTTTTTTATCAATTGAGGAAAAATAGCTAATTAATAGGAGACTCTAAGTGCTCCTTCCAACAAGGATAGGTTCGCAGGTTAGAATCCACAAGGGAAGGGGGCTGTGTGTACTGTTACACTAGGCACATAGAAGAGCAGGACCCCTCCCTGCCCATTGAACACGTGGATTCTAGCTGTAACATGGAAAACCACAGGACAGCTGATATTTAGAGGTCTTTATGGCCTTTTCACACGAACACCGAATCGGTGGTGGTGTTATCTTTACTATCTATCGGGTCCCTCATCTTCACTTCTGTAAAACATCTAGCTGCTGTTTCTTTAGTTTCCTTTCTAGTATTAAGGACCTAGCCAGCTACCTCATGCCAAGTCAGAAGAGAAGCTTTGGAGCCTCTATAAACAACGGTAGCAGGCAAGAGACAATGATTGTGGGTTCTTGAGCGTTTAGGCGCCACTACTGGGTATGAGCTGTGTCGTAGTAAAGGCTCCCGACGATATACAATATATATATTCTTTGTGGGGATTATTCTAAATTTGAGTGCTGGGATTTAATCAGATGGCCGAGTATTATTCTACGTTAATAAATAGACCTGGAGAGGGCTTATTTATCTTCAAAATACTTTAGAAGTGGAACGGAGCCCAAGGATAAATAATATTGCAAGCATTAATAAAATAGAATTTTATTAATTAAACTAACAAAAATAACACATGGAAAATATTTACATGACCGGGGATTAAATTGAGAGATGCACATGAAATGAAAAGGTTATAGGATAAATTTGACTAATCGGTGGATTAAGATTTGGAGGGATTTATTATGACAAAACAAACAAGAAGGGAAAGGGTCGACTAAATCCGTGTTAAAGCCCGGAGTTACGTTGGCAACAAAGTTAAAAAGTTAAATGCAATTCGTAGCTTACGTATTCATAAGGTCGGCGTGCAGATGAAGGCGATTTGAAGGAATGGCTTCGATCCGACTGGCGATTTTCTTCCCAGAAGGAGGGGTTTTTAGGGGGGTTGTCCTTAACGAGGGGGGGAGGACAGACTTCGAGGAGTGAGAGCGAAGTGGGGCTCGGAAGTACGAGCGATCCTTGAGACAGGATACCGGAGATGTTCTGGATGAACAATTGAGGTTATTGGAGTATCCAAGTGTTCTCTTGAAGAACGTTAAAAGGAGAGAATTAAATTACCACTGACGTGATATCAGGGGAGCGAGAACCGTTTCTTGTCGAACGGGTTCGAAGAACATTGACTGTCCTAAAGTTGTTCTCTACTGAACAATTGAACAACAAGGGAGGGGGGGCTGTTGACTTGGCGTCTCGAGGGGCACGAATCTTGGCACTCAAGGATATTGTCCTCTTCTGGACAATAAAGGGGGTTCTCGAGGTAGAGTTCCTAAGTGTACAAGGGAGACCGGATCGGCGTGGTGCCTGACGAAGATAATCGGGATCTTAAAAGGGTGAATTAACTTACCACTGACGTGATATCAGGGAAGCGAGAACCGTTTCTTGTCGAACGGGCTCGAAGAACAATGACTGTTCTAAAGTTGTTCTCTTTTGGATAAGAACGCCATGCTACTCTCTTCTCGTAAGATACACGTAGGAAGCATGAGTACAATATGTGATAGAAGCGAGGCGCGGCAGCCTCAGGCAATTCTATCACAAGCTGTTTATGTCCTGATAACCTCATACCTGCTTGCAATGGGCTGCCCACTCAGCCGCAAGTGCTTTCGGGTGCCTGGGTCTTTTCAGTTTATTGTGGGTGGGCTCTACAGAGTCTCTAGACCTGGTAGAATTAAATCCCAGGAAGGTCAAAAGGAACGACTCTCTAGTGAATGCTAAGGCTACCCGTCAAATAAGGGTAGAAATAAGGGAGGCAAGTATCGCTTACCCTTAAATGTTGCTAGCTGAAGCGCAGCTAGTGATTAGACCCCCTCCCCCCACGAATGAGGATGGAGCGTATGAGTTTAAGTCAATAGATGACGCCATTGAGTTGTTCTCCTGTACCCTCATTGAAGCATGCATAGCTGTAATGCACTCAGTTTGCTTCCTTGGTGATTGACCGAGTGCGAAACCACCTTGCAAGAGAAGCTATGTGCATTTAAGTAATACAAGTGCCGTCCGTGCGTATTCACTCTGTGTGAACTTCGGCGTGCCTATAAGATTCGATGTAAGTTAGGCCCGTAACACCATCTTGTCATGCAGGAAGGCATAAGCATAATATCAGAATTTGTGCCTGGGGCGAAGTCCTTCGTAACCGCTCCACCAGCATTCTAAAGCAAGTCACACGGTCACTGGAGAGTACCTACCTTGTGGACTTCGCTTCCAGAGGTGGAGAACATTTCAACTACTTGCTTTTGCTCAGAGAGTTGAGTTTCATTCTCGCTTCGTGCACGGACACCGCCTTTCGACCCATGAGTAAGGAGGCTTGGAGTTTACTATTGCCTTGTATAACAGTATCTGTTAGGAAGGTTGATTTACAGATTACTGGCGAATAGCTACCATGCTTGCTTTTAGCAAATCGGAGATGGATCACTCCGCCCTATCAAGTCATTTTTGTCGCCTCAGAATCGGACAGACTCGCTCCTTTGCACTTTTTTGTCAGGATTGCTTGATTTCCAAGACGGTAAGACCCAATTTGGTTGAATTTCCAGCATGAGGGAGCTTCGGGAGCGGTACCTGCACCTCACTAATTACTGTGAAGAGTGAGGTCGCTAATAACTGTCCCGATTCCTTGGGAATGATTCCTGCATACCAAACTAGTGTGATCAAGGTTCGGCAGGAGGCTTTTGTTTCTTCCAAATATTCAATCATTTAAAATGTTGGCTGCACCCTCAGGCCCTGTAGCGATTCACTAAAATAGGGGAAGGGGATAACTTTGATGGTTGTTCCATCGCTGGCCACAACCAGAAGAGAAACTATTTTTTTTACCTCGCAATTTGGATTATCTGTGTTCCTTATAGGAACTGGTTTGTGTACACCTAAGCCTTTTCATCTTATTGTTTCTTATTTTTGCTTACCTTTCCCTTTGCTTCTGTATTCAATGAGTAAAAAAGCATTCGTTAGCTACACCAATTTCCTTTTAGCTTCATTAATTAAAATTAATTGAATTAATTAGTGTTTTGAAAAATAATTTTCGGTATATTTTTTACTCTAAATTTGAGGCGAAAAATGACAAATGAACCCACGCCAGTGGCCACAGGAAAATGCTGGAAGTCTTAATTTGATTTATGGGACATAATGTATGTGTTAGAGGGTGTGACTATCTCCTCTCCTCCCGTATACACTGCTTCTCACGTCCCCTCCCCCCTAAAAGCTTCCATTTATACCATTGACCGACGTCTTTAGAATCATGAAAAGTGACATTAATTTTAATATCGGGCATCCTAATAACAGCAATTTTAAAACGGTCTCCTCCAAATCCGCAAAAATGCATCGTGCTATCGATGAGCTTAGCCGGTATTAATTCACTATATCACACAATACCCAAATCAGATCCTCAGGTGGCTTTTGAAGACTTTTACTCAAATTAGCAATGTTCCAATAGAAAGATCGAACTAAGTTCCCTTACTTGATGTCGAGTTCATATATCGATAACGTCCCAATCGAACAATCAACAAAATCAATGCAATAAGAACCTCAACCTTCCAAAATTGCCGGAAGAAATCCTCAAGAAACAAGTCATCATCTTCTGTACGTGAACTTCGTTCAGTTTGGAACCACTTTAATAAAAACAAACCTCACTCTAAAAATAGCTACATTAACTTATAATTCTAAAAGGATTCAACAACAATGGTTTTGAAGTGGTTTTCAACCGGGGTGCCATGAGAGCCAACTAGGGGTGTCGCGGGAGCGACCAAAAATCATTTTTAAAATGCCTAAATTGCAAAAAAAAAGTATTTCAAACATTAATAAAAAAAATTCTAGTGACACTTGAAAGTATTTTTAAATTAGCTTCTCTGCATTGTGTAACATAAAAAGACAACGAAAAGTGAAAGATTGCAGGTAGTGAATGTAGAAATGAGAGTGCTTTGTCAACTATACATCCCAATATTAAAGAATTATGTGATATTCATCAACCTCAAATTTGTCATTAAACTTGTAAAGGTTAGATTGATTAATTTTTAAATTTTAAATCAAACCTCTCATACCTAGCTTACAAATACAGCTCCAACATTACTGCTCGACATATAAAACACCTCCTCGCTAAAAATAATCTAATCAAACAAAAAAAAGTCAAAAAGAATCTATAAAGAAACCCATTCAATTATATTTGAAAAACAAAAATGCAGCACGAATGAAACTAAACTCCTAAGAACATCTGAACCTCAAAGCACCATAAACAAAGAATAAGAGTACACTGCAACCATAAAACACCAGAACTAACTACAAAATTCTCCGCAAGAGATAAGAACACAAGTGAAAACCACTTTGTTAAAATGCGTGCTCGACCAAGGCGATTTAAGTCTAACAAGATTTACAAGCATCTCTCAAACATCCACAAATATAATACGATAAAGGACGTTCAAGCTATTTAACATTATAGTGAGATTCTACGACGGGCAAGCCTCTTAATATTTTCAAAAACAAATACTATCAAAACTAACAAGCCAAACTTTTAAATAAAACTAACGAAGTTAAACAAATAAATTGTTTATTGTGTAGACCTTAGTAAGTTATTATAATATAAATTGTTGTTAGGATAGAGTAGAGGCAACCTCACACATACCATTGTCCAACGTCATGACCGAGCGAAACCAACTCAAATTACTCCTCCTATGCCCAAACTTTTCTGTATCTTCCCTATAAACCACTTCCTTTCAAATAGATGAATGTGATATAGCAAAGGTAAATTCTATAAAAATGCTACAATGTAATGATGAAAATTTAGATTTAAAAAACATGGAATACACACTAAAAGCCTCTTGTTTGACTGTTTCAACATAAGATTGAGAAAATTGTACTTCAAATCGGAAACTACAAAAAATTTAATAAAATTAATATTAATTTCCTATTTTTATACCAATAAAGCGGCTGTTGTGGCCGTGTGAAAAATCGGCCTAAAAATGGAACCGTTTTTGCTTTCTTGCATTCTGCCTTTATGTTTAAAACTCTCTCTTTCTCTGTCTGTCTGTCTGTTTGTCTCTCTCTTTCTTTCGGTGGTGGTGGTAGTATAGGACTCGTGGTGGTAGTGTAGTAATCGTGGTGGTGTTGATGGTGTAGTAATAATAGTGGTAGTAGTGTAGTAGCAGTGGTGATGGTGGTGGTGTAGTCAAAGTGGTGGTGTGGTAGTGATAGTGGTAATAATGATGATGATGGTGGTGGTGATAGCGGTGTAGTAATAATGGTAGTAGTGTTAGTGGTGGTGGTGTTGTAGAAGTGATGGTGATGCTGGTAGTAGTTTCGGTGGTGTAGTAATGCTGGTGTTGGTGTTGGTGGTAGTGGTATAGTAGTAATAGTGGTGGTGGTGGAAGTGGTGAAGTAGTAGTAGTAAGGGTGCTGTAGCAGTAGTGGTGTATTATCAGTAGTATAAACAGTGGTGGTGTAGTAGTGGTTTTGGGGGTGATGGTGGTGTCGTAGGTATAATAGTAGTGATGGTGGCGTAGTGGTAGTGGTAGTGGTGGTGGAGGTAGTGTAGTAGTAGTGATGGTGAGGGTAGGGTGGGGTGGTGTAGTAGTATTGGTGGTGGTGGTGGTAGGCTCAACCTCAAAACAAGAACCCATTTAAGCAGTTAAACTCAAACAAGAATGCAACCTGGAATTAAGAAACGATTAAAAAAATCGTCGCGGCTAAACTATTGAAGTTAGAGACTTTAATTTTGGTCTCATTCAACAGATAATGATCAAGACCTTCTTTTGGGGCCCTCGTCCCATGGATGGGACCATTAGAATTCGAGGATTTCCCCAAGGTTCCTCAAGTGCCACAAATTAAAAAGTAAAACCTGGTTTCTCCACCGGGACAAAAATTTGGCAACAGAAAAGTTAGCACTTATATATACATATAATAGTTTGGAAACAAAGTTCTCGCACAACTTTTGACAATCCAGCAGCAAAAGAAACATTAAAGAATAATATAATCACCGTTATTTCGAGCACCTGCTTCCAACGACGGGATAGATCATGGATGCCTTTGTTGCAAATTGCTATCAAAGAAGTATCTAACTGCAGTTTTCAGTGTGAACGTTTTACCATTCAAAGTTTTCTGCAGTACTGGAATAGATTTAGTCTGTTGGCAAGAATGGTGGGTGAGGGAGAACTTCCTACCTCAGCTCCAGGAGTTTTCATGGGTGTGATTTTCAATCTGTTGTTGGAATGTTATTATGAAAAAACGTGACCAGTCAATTCTGGTCGTTTCTGCGCAATTGCATCTACTACCTGTTACAGTTGTTGACTTTATAATTGATCGTCCATAAACTGATTACGTTACAAAATTTCCCAGTAAATCACTCCCTTCACATCCCACCAGAGACAAAACATAGGCTTCTTTTGATGTCAGTCAATCTTTGACTGAAGTTGTGGAGGTTCACCTTTTTCCGTCCAGCTTCTTTTGAGTGCCTTGTTCGAGTGTAAACGCCATCATTTCTCATCTGCAGTCACCACATTAAAACAAGAAGAATGGATTTCGTTGTTAAATGAATGGATCAAGCTTGAACTGTAACAATTTAGGCGATTAGTAAGTAAAAAATGTTTGATTTTTGTTATGTTTAGGATTTTATCAAGTTTATCTATAAAATTTCTTTTTATATGTTTATTTCGTTTTATACAATATTAAAACAATGCTAAAAAAATTCTGATGCAGCCCCCGCACTAATTTTAGCTACGAGCCGCCACTGTAATGAAAGTTCCATAATATGTTCATTTTTGCAAAGCCGCTGTTCTAACCCAACCTTAACTTCGCGATATAATGAGGAACTATTCCATTCAAAATATGAGGTTTAATGACGTGACCGAGTTTGAAAAGACCCGGGCGAATGTTTAAACTAGGTTGAGTTGTGATGTATGAACACTCAACACTATTTCGTTTAGTAACGTTCTCAAACGATAAATTTATTTGTCTGAATTCGAATTAATGGGATGATTATTTTGAGACCTGCGCAAACAGAGAACTATTTTCTTCGACTCTTTTGACAATGTATCTAGGTTGATTTGCGCGGACAGATGGAAATAGTTGCTAGTTTGTCCATAAGGCTGAGGGCAAACAGTATTCTACAGAAGAGGGACTCTTATCTTAATGGTGTTATTATAAAACAGCATTCTATTTACAGAGTAGAATCATATTGAACAATGACCGAAATACCTAAATATTTTAAGAGACGAAGAAGAAAGGTAAAGGAGAAGAGGAAAAGCATAACGAGGGAACTTTTATAATTTAAAGGACGCGGAATTTCTGTCCTGTATGTTTTTTTTTATCCTACTGTTCTTCCAATGTCCCTTTCTCTTACTTTAAAAAAAAACTCCTGTTTCTTGTCTCGCTTCTCATTTGCGTCAAATTTGTCTTCCTCTTGCAATATATATATATATATATATATATATATATATATATATATATATATATATATATATATATATATATATATATATATATGAAAATTAACCTACAGGAAAATGAAAAGATGAATCCAAGCACTTTCGAACTATGTATATTTGCAAGTTCATTTTCAAGGAATAGCATGAAAATAGAGAAGACAACCTTATATAGGGTACAAAGATACGAAGGAAACGCCCATCACATAGTAACAAACCAATGGAAAAACACAATAACAAGACAGAGAAATACCAATAAAAAGATCATTAGGCAACTAATAACGGACATATGCGTCCCAAAAACGATATACACACAACAACGCCGTGTATATAAATGGAATGTAGTGGGTGAAAAAACAAAAATATTTTTTTTCGGATTATCATTAGAACGAAAACATTTAGGGCTAAGAATTAATCCACGATCCTAAGAGACACGTGGTGGGGGAGGCAATGCGAATGATATTACACTAATAAAGAGTGACAACAGGCTACATTATGAAGTTTTTTCATTTAGTACAAATTTTTTTAAAACAGGGTCGAGTTTAAATAAGTCAGGGGAGATATTTATATTAGGCAAGATGCCAATTAAGGAACACTCGACAATATTTCTTTTTGTGAAATCAGCGGAATGATAAATTTTTTTTTCAGAGTTCCAGTCAATGGGGTGGTTATTTTCGGATAAATGTAAAAATAAAGCGCTGTTTAGTTCACCTCTTCTAATATTATACATATGTTGGTAAATTCTAGTAGATACAGTTTGCCTCATCATCGTTCGGCACCCAAACCGCACCTTAAATATAATTAATCAAACGAACAGCGAACTATAACGTTTAGTTCAGACTGCTTTCTTCAAGTGATTCATGTTGTCGTGCATCATGCATTAATTATATTTGTTATACATATATATATATATATATATGCTTCGCTACTAAGATTAAAATTTAAAATCTAAAAAAAGCACCCATGGTTAAATTTTCTGAACTTTACCATTTTGTTTTTTGATATAAAAGAATTATTCGAAATAAATTTGATAAAAAAACATAAGTCATAACCAAACTAAGATTAAAATATTATTCAAATACTCAAAAAAATCCCTTTCTTAAGTTATATCATCATCATCATCATCATCACTAACTCTATAATTTAAGAACAGGATATTTGGGAGTATTTGGATAATAATTTCATCTTAGTTTGGTTATGACTTAAGTATATTTTAAAAAACAAAATAGTTTAGTTCAGAAAAAATAAATATGATTATCCGATGCTTTATAATGTTTCAAAAGAAAATGAATTACAATTGGTGAAGTTCAGAAAATTTATTAAAATTTAAGTAAGGTGCTTTTTTATTTTATTCATAACTATATTTTAGTAACGTGATTTTTTTAAAAGGGGGGAAATTTAGTTTAGAGTTCCTTTTTAAAATTATTATAATTGGCGAAGTTCAGAAAATTTATAAAAATTTAACCATGGCTGCTTTTTTATAGATGTTAAATTTTAATCTTAGTAGCGAAGCGCAAGCACCAGGCGAAGCCATTGCCTGGTATCCGTATAAATAGATTATACCATTAATATCTTATGAGGGACACAATTTTCAAAATAAAGGACAGTTGGCGTCCTTTCCAAACTAAAGAAAGGACGAGGGCAGGAAAGCTGAATAAAGGACTGTCCTTTCCAACCCTAAATAAGGTTGATAAAAGAATGAACGGGCAAAAGAAGATCAATGTGATGTAATTTTTTAATAAAGAAAGGAAGGTCGTCAACTGGAACTTTGGCGAACAGAGAACAAACATAAAAACTGACATGGGTGAAATTATTGGAGTCGGTGTGTCACTTTTTTAATTAGATCATAACTTTTTTATGAAATTGAGAAATGGTACTAACATGAGAAGTGAGAAATTTAGGAATCTTGTGTCCTTCATATATATATATATATATATATATATATATATATATATATATATATATATGAATCCATTAAACCACATTGAAAGAGAAAACGCAATAATTTTTCCTTGCAGTAATATTTTTATTACCTTTTTGCGAAAAGATCCGTGCAGGGAAGCGATTCAAACTAGTCACACTGAGGCAGCGAGCACCTCTTTGATCACAGTTAAAAGTATGCCGTTAGTACACTACGCTACGCGTTTAACTATTCCTCATTTATTCTTTAAATTCCCAATTAATTTTCTATTTCTTTCATAGTCTCCGTTCGAGCTTGCGAAAGTGTTCCTTAAAAGCTATTCTATTCAGAGAATATTTTGGTTCTCTGCGTAGCATAGTGTACTAACGGCATACTTTTAACTGTGATCAAAGCGGTGCTCGCTGCCTCAGTGTGCCTGGTTCAAATCGCTTCCCTACACCGATCTTTTCGCAAAAAGGTAATAAAAATATTACTGCAACGAAAAATTATTCCGTTTTCTCTTTCAATGTGGTTTAATGGATTCATTTTCATCATTCTCTCACGCTACTTTGAAATATATATATATATATATATATATATATATATATATATATATATATATATATATATATATATATATATATATATATATATATATATATATATATATATATATATATATATATATATATATATATATATATATATATATATATATATATATATATATATATATATATATATATATATATATATATATATTATGAGTGTTAGAAACCCATTTGCCTTCGATACTTCTTTCATCCTTCTTGAATTACATTCACGCAATTTTTTATATAATCGTCAAGGAAAAGTTGTAATATTATTCCTCTTTCACAACATCCGCTAATTTCTTCACATGCGCTGGAATACGGAAGTGCAGACGACTTTTTTTAGCGCCCATCAGGTAACTGTATACATGGTACAATTTGCCGAAATTATCTTGCAGCCTAATTAATGCTAGGCTTGATTAAAACATAAACACCCCCTCCCCCCCAAAAAAATATAGTGCACATGATATGATCGCTCAAATAATCATAAATCCGATCTCATGAGCGCCAGTAATACGTACACAGGATTGTAGTTTTCCTTAGGGAATCTGCGTATACAAACCCGACTTGTAAACAGGCCTACGGTAGATAACACTGTACAACAAATTTCAGTGTCAAGAAAAAAACAGATCTCATGTGCATTTTATTATGAAGTTGAGTTTTGCTGAATTCGAGTTTGATAACAGAAATATCCCATCACGTAACATTTTCTTTTAAATTGCCAATTTAATAATTTTGCAATTGATAAAGATTTCCACGATACCCAAAGTAAGATTAAATGTGTCCATTGTAATTAATTCATGAATATATAATGAATCAGCATGTTTGTCAGCATTATATAATGTATTATCCTACATTTTAGTATTTACTTCTTCGTTTGTAAGACGTCTCAGGTGTGTTACACTTCTTCAGGCTCTAGCAGAAGTCAGCCGGCATAGCAGGGCTCCATTTTCCCTCATACCTGTTTTCCATTGAACCTATATTTTGATGGAATCTCTCTCCATGTTTTATCACTCACATCTCCTGCTTTCTCTGAGAAGAAGGACATATGAGAATGAAGAAAGTGTATCTTCAGTGACATATTGCATCCAAGATCTTGGTAGCATTTGATTAGGCTCTCCACTATACGCTCTCGCTGGGCCCCTTGGTGTTTTAGCAGAAGTCCTTTGCATATACCTCTGAATGTATGCCAGGCCGCTAGCTCAGTTTCATCCATTGTCGCCTCGAAGTCGTTATCAGCTATAAGTTGACGAATCTAAGGGAAGATCGTTTTGAGGTACTGGAAACATGGCTTGTTATGTTGCAGTGCTTTGGTAAATTGCTTCATTGGGCCTAGTTTTATATGCAGCGATGACTAAATGATTTTATCCTTCTTAACTAGTGGTTCATTAATTACATTATGGCATCCAGGCATCATAGTTTCCCGAGGTGACCATCCTGAGCATACATAATGTTCTGATCTGACCCTACATACTGTTCCACTTGCAAAGGAAGCAAATAAACTTGGTGTAGCCAGTTCGTAGCCCATTAAGTAGGGCTACTACTTTCAAGTCAGCACAAATTAGCCACTTATGTTCCTTGTAACTCATGCGGTCTAGAATAAAAGCGAGGTTCTCATATGCGTCTCTTAATATGACTGAGTGAGCAAATGGAACTGAAGACATGGTGTCCCCAATGTGCAACAGAACCGCTTTTATGCTGTTAAGGGATGCATCTATGAATAACCTCCACTCATTTAGTTCATAGGTCTGCTCAAGGGCATTGAATAGGCCTCTGGTATCATTACAATAAGTCGAGCATGTTCATCCGACAGGTTCCATTATTGCAGACGTGAGGCCAGGATTTCAGTAAGTTGCTTAGTAAGTGTTAGATCACGAACTATATCATTGAGTTCCGGTTGAGTGATGAGGTGTGGTTTCTTGTCAGATTCAAGCTGGGCCACATATGGTGTATCTTGAGATTCTAAATTGTTTGAGTCGCTCTTGTCGTCAGTTAGTACTTCAGAGGGTGGCTGTGGTACAGGAATAGCACTTGAATGTCCAACTGAGCGAATAGCAGACTGAAGACCTGGCTACATGATAGATTTCTTGCCTTTTCTGTTGCAACCTGCAGTGAAATAAAATAAAATCAGACTAAAAAGGGATATTACTGGCTGTGATCGCTTGCAGAAATTGTGGAAGTACAACATAGTATGTATTTTGATCTTTATAATTGATACATCTCTTGAAAATATATTAAAGCCAAGGAAAGAAAACACATTGAATACCCACCATTAGTATCTGTTAAGCAGAAATAGCAATCCGTTGAATGATCCTTTGGCTTCCTCCAGACCATTGGTACGCAAAACATGAAGCCAGGCCCTTTGCCTTTCATCCAGCAGAAAGGGAACTTGTAGACCTGACAAAACATATGTGAGTGCCCAGCGTTTGTTCTGGTCACCCGCTTTACATCCAAAGTACAGCTCATAAAGTTTTTCACATGTTTAATCAACTGTCTCTTGCATAGTATTCATGTAACTGATCCACATATATAACAGAAACTGTCTTGGGAACTTTTGCATTCTCTAGGCATTTTAGCTGTCTCCTGTAAGGCCTCCCCCCACTAGTATGTGAAAAGTTATATAAATAGTAACAGCAACAAATATTACATAAAAAAGTAGTACAAGGAAGCATTTATAGTGAGTTACAAAATTATCAAGCGTTACGTCAGAGTTACTACGGATTTGGACTAAAAGAATATTGAGTATACTTTCATAAATTCCATAGGTTAGGTTGAGAAATACCTTAAAAACACCCCATTAAAATTATATCAAAATCCGTTTATAACTTTTAGAGTTGTCAGTTTCGGCCCAATCCTGTTTGTATTCAATCCTTACGGAACCATAAGTGTATTTAACGTAAGTAAGATGGTAATTTGCAATAAACTGGAGGGTCGCAGAAAGAGACGGATATTATATTCGTGATTTACGCCAAAAATGCCCATAGAAAAGCTTATGCTCATTTCCGGCTTTTTTTTCCATTGTTGTGCAGTGATATTTAATTATTCACATTTAGCAAAAAATTGTCCACCTCGACGGTGTTTTTTAACGAGTGTGTTTTCCCTAGAAAGTTTGAGAGATGTTTATAAAGTAAAGGATGAAGACGGAGGAAATTAAATTGTTTGGAAGATATACAGGGTTTCAGGCTAAATTTAACGGTTTGCATAAAAGCCCCCGCAATATCCAAGCTAAAAATAAATGTATTTAAAATATAGATCTTTTTGAACGCCTCCTTGATCTTGCTTCCAACTTGGCCTTGCGAGTGCAGGCAAAGCGGTTGGTGGCTTTCTCTACCGCACCCCACACATAGTAATCAAGCCAAAGAATGTAGCTGGTAAACTTAGAAAATCTCCGACAACCACTTCTGACTCTCTTCCGGCGGTATGGCCTTCCAGTAGCAACCCTCTTCAACAAGGATTTGACCGCAATCTCCAGCATCTCTACATAGCCATCTGACTTAATCCTAAAACCCTACTCAAACATAAAAGGCGGCATGGCCTCACCCTTACTGGAGACACACCCACAGGCCATCACAGTTTGGGGAAACTTAGTCTTCATGATACGTGGAACGTCGCATTTGTTATAGGCAAGTCACTCGTTGTTCTGTGTGTTGTGCAACTGGTCCTGGCAGAAGCTCTTTTCATTTAAGAAGAACGAGATCGTCTTCAGCTCAACAGCAACTTGTTTAGGAGCTTCTTTGCCTTCGTCAAGGGGTCTCCTTGGCTTGGGCTGTCAGAATTTGTCCCTCTCGCCTCTTGTACGAGTGTTAACGAAGCTTCTCATTCAAAGATGTCAAATTTCCGCAAAAAAATGCTAAAGCTAAATTACACATTTATACACTAAAGAATTGCTTTAAAACCAATTGTGCCAAATGGGAACCATCTCAACAAATGAAAAATAAGATAGAACTAAAATACTTTCAATAAAGATTGAGGAAAAAAGAGCTAATATCTTAAGAAATAAACTAAATATAATTGATTTTTATATATTATTGTGCATTATTGAGGGTAAAGTGGGAATAACGACCCTCCCCACGTCTTCTCTTACATGGCCACAAAAATAGATTAAAGGCGCTCCCTGAAAACACTTATCATGTCCATCTCAGATCCACTTTCACTCTGACCTGTCTAAGAGACCTTCGGAGCAGAGCGTTGCCGTGGTTATCCTCTGACTCCCCCATCCCTACACCTCTCTCCTCCACTTCACACTGAATGAACCTTCATTGGATTACACATTCTTCTTTCACTTGTTCAGCCTTTCTTCTTATCTCCTCTCCGTGCAATCAAGTAGGACGCGATCTGTTGAATGTGTAATTTTTAATTATACTGTAACTTAAGATCCCGCCCCTTTCATGTCTCTGTTTTACGTTTCCTTTCCATTTTCTCTTTCACCGAGCAGTAATTATTTTGCTCTTTTGGCTCCAATCTAATAAAGGAATCCAACGACAGGAAGCGAACGTGTTACATTAACGCGGGGTTATCTCACGGCTGCGACTACCGAGACCTGATTAACGCGATGCAGGAGCAGGACTACTGGAATTCGCTGCACTCTCCCGGACGGAGGAGAAGGAGGGACTCTCGATACCAGGAAACCGACGGGGGGTCTCAGGACCCCACTTTGCCCGATACATTTCGCTACTCATCTCAAGCATAGGAGAATTTCGCATCAGGTGAGGCATTATATTGTTCATACATTAAAATTGGAAACCGACGAGGGCATCTACCGGCTGAGTTTGTAAAAAGAACTCTGGAAAGAAAGTGAAGATGGAGGAAGTGAAATGTATGGAAGAATCATAACCGCAGTTCTTCTTGCAGGCATTAAGGGTCAGGTGGACGAACTGCTGGCATCGGTAAGAGGAAAGCACATCATCTTCCAGATGTCAGCCGCAGCATGGTTACCCCTTCTACACCTGGCATTCCCTTGCGGGGAGAGGGAGGGGGTCAGTAGAAGGAAAAAAGGGTGGGGAAATTGCGGACATGTTAACCCCCAACTTGAACCAAGAGGGGGGGTTTAGCTCTCCCCACATGTTGGCTTCGATCAGGGATAAATTGACGAAAGCTGATCGGTGACTAGCCTACGAAATTAAGAAAGGTGTGTAAAGAAAGTTGAAATCTCTAAAACGAATTAAGCACAGGTAGTCTCAATCTAGTTTAAGAGTGCCGTGGTTACTGTAGAAGAGAGGGGGTATTCTGTATAGAAACAACACCTGGTAGTCCTAGGGGTTGCATGTCCTCCCGACACCAGTGCTCCACCAGTCTCAAACTAGATGGAAACTGCCTGGATTTTTTCCATCTAGACATCTTCACTTTACCATTTTCGCCACTTACCTGACAAATCTCTCCTCACCTATTAGTGGATCGCATACGAACCCCCCCCCCCCTAGTTCCAACGCCCCCAAGAAAGGCTTGGTTCATCGAATGTAATTCCAACTGTTTGTCCAGGACTCGGGTAGCTGGTGCGGTGCCCCGGCCTCTCTAGACTAAGAGTGTCCTCTTTACCCTTTCAATGGTGGCAAGATGAACTCTTAAATTTAAAAAATACCCCCTTTCAATGGCACTTTCTCCTCCTGGCACTGCCCACAATTGGGTACCAGATGTAGAATGCTATACCTAACACCTGGATGACCGGCACACCCTCTGCGCGCAAATGCACCCGATATTAGATAATAGGTAGATGACCATTGTTTACCTTCAGTGAGTTCTACCGGCCCCGGATGCCGCCTAGGTACGACTCCATCCCATGCCCTAATTTACAGATCCCCTCCCCTCCCCTCCCCTCCCCTCCCCTCCCCTCCCCACTTGTGCAACAGCTTTTCAGAGACTCAAGCGGCCACGCCGCTTCACAGAGTTGCTGAACGCAGAGAGAGCACAACCCAATAAGGTGGCGTTATCCCTGAGTCCTACAAAGCCTAGTCCTCAAAAGAGTGTAGGAACAAGGAAGCTTCAGGACCCCAGTCCCTGCCTGAACCTGGCCGGGGCGCTTTGAAAGGTCAGCTCCATGTGGAGCTGGACAGCGGCTAACAGGAGTAAGGTATTGACAGACATAAAGAAAGGAGGCACCACTTAAGGTGTATAATGCGCACCCGCCGGTCCCGACCCTGTCCCGGATTTGATCAGGTTGCAAACCCTGATACCCCAGGAGGGCAGGCAAGGATCCCACCCATCTTGGTCTTCTGACGGCAGACAACTATGAGGTACTGGGAGGATGAGAGCCTTCACGGAACGCTGATCCCAAACTCGCACCACCAGCCGAAGGATTAGAGGCAGGAGAGGAAGGTTCGCGCGCCGAGCCATACCACTTATAGTAAGCATTCAAACACACCAGCACCAAAAGCAAAGTCCGCAACCAGTAAACCTCCAAGCTCTGCCTCCAAGTGTCCCAAGACCATTCTGGTGAGGGTCTTTTCCTCGATGAGGCTCCCAATAAATGGCTCTAAGGAGGCCTATTGGGATTTTACTTTCAATGGAATTGCCAAAGATTCCAAGCTAATTGAGAGGAGCAATGGAGGCTCGGATTCTCCCTGTACCTCATAGCTGTCTGCCTTCAGGAGACCAAGATGGGTGAGACCCCTGCCTGCTCTCCTGGGGTATCAGGGTTTGTAACCTGATCAAATCCGGGTCAGGGTCGGGACTGGCGGGTGTGCATTGTACAGCTGAAGTGGTGCCTCAGTTCTTTCTGTCTATCAGTACCTCAGTCCTGTTAGCCGCTGTCCAGCTCCACATGGACAGGAGGTATTATTTTGTTGCTTCACTGTACCAATCACTGTAAGTCTAATTAGACAAGGTGTATTTCTGCTGCGTGGTAGCACTGTTGACGAGGCGCTATTTCCAGCTCGGAAACCTGAACGGTAGACACCCCTATGAGGATACTACACAGTAAGTTCAAGGGGCCGTGTCTTAGCGGATCTAGTTGAACATTTAGAGTTAGGAATCTCAATCCTATTTCCTACAACCACTTAATTTTCCTTTCTTGGTCTGTTCCTTTGTTCTTCCGATGTACAAACGGACGTTGAAGGGGTGATGAACGAACTCGACGAAAGTAATCATTTTACCATTTAGATCTCTTTTGATGTAGCACAAGCGTGTTAGAGATCCCACTTTGGTGCTCCCTGGATCGAGTACGGTGGCTCACATTCAAGAAAATGATTGATCTCTATTTCAGTTGAGTTTAGATCGGTAGAGGAGGCCATTGAATTCTTCTTCAACACCCTCATCACCAGGGGACTGGTTTTTATTCCTCGAGCATCTGACCGGTTTGGACACCGATCGCTTCTGTGGTGGTCAGACAAGTGTTAGACGCCCCTGCGGTAGAAATGATATATCTATAAGCAATACAAGTGCCGTACAAGCCCGCTCACCTAGGAATTTTGCCGGGCAAATGCCAGAGTACGTTTCATTACGAAACACGCTCGTGTCTCTTCTTGGCTGGACATACGTGTCTTCAATTAAATAAAACCCCGTCTTATAGAAGTGGAGAGGAGCGTCAACAGGATTCTGGTCAATTCGATCAGGACCGACCTTCGATCCTTCAGGAAGGTAGCACCAACTTATCAGACTTTGTCTGTGTTGGAGGCCTTTGCGACCGTCTTCTCTATCCGGAATGCTGCTCTAGTACGTCACACGGTCAGTGAGAACTACCGATTGGACTTTACCTCCACAGGCGAAAAATCGTTCAACAACTTGGTTATGCTGAGTGAGCTTATTTCCATTCAAGCTTCATGCACCAGACAGATTCCAACAGGTCCTGAACCGCAACTCTCGTAATACCGACGCGAACGAGTTTTGGGTTTCTTTGGCCAAGACCAAAGTGATGCATTTCTGCCACCAAAATAGGCATTTCCCTGATCCGGAATTGTTCTAAATGGGACAATTCCGACATATGACATCTAAAGGGCCCGATTATCTCAAATAGCTTAGGACCTCATCAAATCTAAATCCAGCCCTGCTGCTAAGAGATTGAGAAGTACCATAATATAAGAAAGAGCAGCTTCAGTAGCACGACGAAGATGGTCCTGCCTGTTAGCCAGACTGCAAGGTTTCATCAGTGATGAAGGAGGACATGTCTTTTAGAACCCAGCCTGATACTATTCTTTCAATGGATTTAGAAAATAGCAATGATTCGAGGGGAAATAATAGGGAAGAACTGATGATCGATACTTGGAGATTATGTTTCAAGAGGAGACCAAGTCTTTTTGGAAGAGAGAAGGATGGTTAAATATTTAGGAGATATAGGGATGAGAGATTGGAGTTGTTACGCAGGAGAAGCGATTATCAATTGGCGAGGAACAGGACTTTAATGGAACTAGTCTAGAGAGGGACTGGTCTTTTGTGAGGATAAAATAGGGAGGTTACATTTTCAAATTACACCTGGGCGTGGGAGATAAGTTAGGGTGGATAAAGTAGGGGAAAGTACCGTATGTACGTTTAAGTTTCTGGAGGAGATATCACAAGATGCAGTTGGACTACATGGTAAGGAAGCAGGTGAAAGAGCAATCAGGTAACTCAGTACCACGATCAGGAGCTGTCCTTAAAAGTCTGTTGCAAGGCCGCCTGCGCTGCGTAGCTCTCCAAACAATAGCGGAGAACCAAAAGGCACGCCGTCGAACAAAAAAAGAGGTAATAATTGTTGCGTGGCCTTCAATGCAAGAGGAGAGAATCAGTGGTTGGAATCCAGTAGTGGAAAGCCTTCAGAAAGGAACAGAGGGCAAGCGAAGATTAGTATCTAGAGGGAGACAGAAACATAATTGGATATGGAAGCACTCCGAATTTGCGGAAAGGTGTTGGTCAGTTATAGTGACTCTATGAATTGGGAAAGAGAAGATGACCAGATATATAGGGTCTTTCAATAAGGTCGCTCAATTTTTAAATGTAAATAAAACAAGTTGTGTGTGATGTATGCACTCAATTTATTTTAAATTTGAAAGTAAATTTCATGGCATTAAGTGTGGAATATGACGTCGTTCAAATGACCGCCGCAACTTCGCTTGGTGGAACGTATTCGGGAGGCCCAATTTTTGATGATTTTGTCGCTTAAATCTGGCTGAATTTGCTGGATAGTGTTTGTTATGTTGACTTTGAGGACATCAACTGTTTGCGAATTATTCGCATAAACCTGCGATTTAAGGTAGACCCAAAGAAAGTAGTCTAATGGCGTTAAATCGCATGATCTCGGTGGCCAGTTGACGTCGCCACCGCGCGAGATAAGCCTGCCCTGAAATCGCTGGTGCAAAATGTCTATCGTGGCATGGGCAGTGTGGCACGTAGCGCCGTGTTGTTGGAACCACATGTCGTCAGTATAGATATCAGGCATATAATCCAGTTGAGGCCACAAGAAGTTGCTTATCATCGATCTATAGGTCTCGTCGTTGACGGTTATGGCAATCCTATCTTCGTTCTCCAAAAAATACGGACCGATGATTCCGTTAGACGAAAATCCGCACCAAACAGTGTGGATTGTTTTCGTCCCAAATTCGACAATTTTGCTTGTTCACAAATCCATTCATCCAAAAATGGGCCTTTTCGCTGAATATGATAGAAATCACGTAATGTGCGGAACGTTTGTCGAACGGAGCACTGAATTTGATAATAACATTTGATGATTTACACAAACTGTTTAACGCTATAACCTTCCTTCGTGACTTGCCAAGTACTACTAAACAGTTCACAGTGAGGTTCTCAGATGTTGCTTTAACAACTTGGCCATTATCGCCTGACAAAGCTCGAGCGTCCTTGTTGAAAGACCCTTTAGTATATTTCTATGTATGCGGGTTGGGCAGTATTTATGGAGATTTTCAGAACTTCGGCATGAAAACAAGGAATTCATAATTAATGGAAGACATATAGGCCACCTTATCTTTTGCTGATGATTTCGTATTATTTTACACTAATCCAGAAGAAATACAGCGATGGAAAAACTAATGCCAAGACGCTTTCGCTGAAGATATTGTATTTTAGATCACCCGTTCTCCTCAAAAGACAATGATCTATCCAACTAGTTTTAAGACGCCACATAACACTGAATCATCTCTCCCACTGGTTCAAAGCTTTGCAGCCCTTGTTGCTCTTCTTTCCCTGGGACGTTTCTCTGGTGCAACTCCCCTAGTTCGCGAATTACACTGGTTCCCCATTTTATACAGAATCACCTTCAAAGTTCTTCTCACATATAAATATCTTAAATGTCAGAGCTTCTTCATACCTTTCCTTACTGACGCTATCCTAGCTCCCCAGAATCCTTCGCTGGGGTTCAGCCCCCCTACTGATTATTCCTCCTTGTTCTCTTTGCTACATGGGTGATCGTGTTTTTCTATATGAGCGCCGAGAATGTGGAATGTTATGCCTTCTTCGATGCGATAATTCCCTTCCTTTGTTGCCTTCGAGCGTGCCTTGATGATCCCATCTCTTCTTTCTAACGGGCTATAAATCATCATTATCATAAATATCTTTTTATTTTTTTCCTTTCGTCCTCACTCCTATTATATTTTATTTGAGTTCTCATTTCCAACAAATCTCCATTCCCTTTTCCCTGTCACATGTGTGTGCCCGATCACATTCATACTTTAATATGAATAGGAAGAGTAGAGATATTTTTATTCAAAATCTTAGTATATGTACAGCCTTGGCCCAAATTATGGGGCAGGTATGGAAAAGTGAAGAATATGATTGAAACTCACATATATTTCATACTTGACATAATACAAATAAACATTTTGGGGTATATTCTATCAATAATTAATATTTGATGTGTCCTCCTTTTGCTTTTATAACCGCTTTTATGCGTTTTTTCATACTTGAGACTAAGTTGGCACAGGTGGTTGGCTCAATTTTCTGCCAGTCTTCATGAATTTTGGCTGTTAATTCACTTTTTTGAGGAACATTTGGGCCCCTTCACTCTTGTGCCCAAGTGTGACCACAATTGTTCAATGAGGTTGAGGTCTGGAGATTTAGGGGGGCATTCCATAAACGTTAGCCCTTTCTTTACAAACCAACCTTTTGAGACTCTAGATGTGTGGCATAGAGCATAGTCTGTTGGAAGATTACACCATCTAGTAGGTCATCATTGAAGATCTTACCTTAGGAAGGTTGAAAAACCTGGTCTAACATGTTGGTGTAAGTATGAAATTCATTCTACCGTCGCAAGTGAACAACAATACTGGACCTGAAGACCACATGCAGCCTCAAACCATTACAATGCCACCTCCAAATTTGACTGTTAGGACAACACATCTCAGATCATAAGATTCCCCAACTCTCCGACGACTATAAGCAGTTCCAGAAGTTCCAAAGATCTGAGGAGAAATACGAATTTTATTGATCATTTTTGGTTTCCAATAAAAATGTGTACAAGCGTAATAAATTGGTGGAAACTAATGTGGAGAACCTACCTCAAAGTTGCTTTCATCAGACCAAACAACTTTAGCCCATTTATCATCAGTCCAATCTTCATGCTCTTTTGCCCAAGACATCGCTTCTTCTTGTTTACCTGAGACAGCCACGGTTTCTTTCTTGCTTTACATCCTTTGAGCCCAGCTTCTAATAACCTTTTTTCCACTGTACCTCTTGATATCTCCTTGTTTGTTGCCTGAAATTCAGCAGCCATACCAGAAGAGGGTTTTTTTTATCCTAGATGTCCTTTACAGCAATTTTTCTTCCCTCGGAGTTGTACACTTTTTGCGACCTTGACCATCACAGTTTTTGAAAGAATTGGTCTCATTGTACCTTTTAATGGTTGTTTGGACACCGTTTCTCGACCATTTAAATTTTATTACAATTTTCATTCGTATTCTTTACTTGTCCCATAATTTTGGCCAAAGCTATATATATTGCCTCTCATATTGACTCCAAATTCTTGTTTTCCTTAGAACATCTAACACCCTCTTTCACCCTCTGCTGGGTCTAATCAGACTGGAAAAGTATAGCGGGAGATTTAAAAGAGGTACAAATGACGACCCCTGAGAGAGAGAGAGAGAGAGAGAGAGAGAGAGAGAGACTACCACTTTCTCTTGGCGTACTGGGGTTAGAAGGGCGCGCCGCTCCTCCATGTTTCAGCTTTAGCAGGGGCATGGGCCCTCTTACACCCCCTCTTGCGGAGGAAAATTCTTGTACTACTCAAGATAAATTCTAAAAATAAAAATTATCTTTATTCGCTTTATCGACTATCACTATGCTAGCGATCAATTGCCATCTTGCATTCGCAAAGCAGCGATGTGCCATCTTTGATCGCCCCCTTCAATGCAATGGCACATTCGGGTTTGCTGAGAAACGATATCATTTCATAGATCACAGAGGCCATGCCTCCGATGAAGATTGCCTCTTAGTACGTTCAGATTTTCGTAGAGGCTAAACTCTCCCTGAAGGAAAGAGGATGGACAAAAAAACAACATTTAGGATAGAGTCATAGAAGAAGGGATTTCCCCCTCTCCCCCGAATTTAAAACGCAATAACAACGAGGCCGTACATGCAGAAAGTTTGTAAAGAGGGATCTGAAAAGAAAGTGAAGATGTATGGAAGTTCTAATTATAGCTCCCAGATCCTCATGCAGTTTTGCGGGCTTGGAGAGCCCAATCATCCAGATGTCAACCGCAGCAAGGTCTCCCACGATACATCTGTCATTTCCTTGCGGAGAAACGAAACGTGTAGGAACGAGAAGAAGAAAAGGGGGAAGAATGAAGAGATGCTGTAAGCCACTATACCACCCGGAGCAAGAGGGAGGGGTGAAACCTCTCTATCCGTGCCCTGACCAGGGCTGAATAGATGAAGGCTAGTCGGCGACTAGCATGTGAAAAACAGGTGAAAATACGCTTGTAAAATGTCTACAGTCATGGCCAGAAGTTTTGAGACTAATATATATTTTTATTTTTTCATTCGTTTTTTAAATTTCCGTGATATGAAGCAATTATTTTAATATTTAAATTATTTCAGATTTATTAAAAAGTCATAATTTCCAAAAAATAATAATAATAAACGGCATTTCTTCGCTCAATCCAAAATTGCGCCCTGGTCCTGTTACTGTAGGAGGTGAGTTTCAGTCCCTGGAGCTTTGCTTCATTCCCTGTACCTTTGCTTCATTCCCTAGAGCTTTGCTTCATTCCCTGTAACTTTGCTTCATTCCCTGGAGCTTTGCTTCATTCCCTGTAACTTTGCTTCATTCCCTGGAGCTTTGCTTCAGTCCCTGGAGCTTTGTTTCAGTCCTTCGAGCTTTGCTTCAGTCCCTGGAGCTTTGTTTCAGTCCTTGGAGGTTTGCTTCAGTCCCTGGAGCTTTGTGTAAATACAATCTATTTCGTCATATTTTTTGTAACGGGTGACCCAAAAGTTACTTCATCTTTTAAAAAATTAATAACACAAAAACTAATTAAGTTATAAAAGTGGGAGATATATAAAATGAAAGAGGAGATCTTGGATTTTTATTATTTAAATATAATATTCTTCAAATGTTCTCCATTATTGTTAAAATAAAGGCGGATTCTTTGCACCATATTTTCCATGGCATTTTCCAAAACATCAGGAGTGATTTTGTCGACTTCTTCAATGATGTTTTGTTTTAATCCTTGAAGATTATTAGGTATATTTACGTATACCTTTTCTTTAAGGTATCTTCAAAGGAGAAAATCTGGAGGGGTAAAATCAGGTGATCGTGGTGGCCAAGAAACGTCACCTAAACGTGAAATTAACCGACCAGGGAAGGCTGCTCTCAGTGTTGCCATGGTTTCTCTCGCTGTGTGTGGTGTCGCCACATCTTTTTGAAACCACATATCGTGCATATCCAGTCAACTAAAAATTTCTCGAACATCATTGTAACGCATCCTAACAAAAGAATTGAAACGTCAACCATACAAAATTCAAATAACTCGACAATTAAATATTGCAGACCATAAAAAAAGAATAAACTTTGCACGCGCATTTTTGGGACTAACAAATGATCTGACTTTTACCTCGCACCTAATCATGTCCGATGAAGCCCATTTTTACATTACTGGATACGTTAATAAACAAAATTTTAGATTCTGGTGTGCTGAAAACTCCATGATAATTCACGAGCAGCCTCTTCATGCACAGAAAGTTATGGTCTGGTGCTGCATAACCGGTTCGAGAATCATTGGTCCCTACTTCTTTGAGGATGCTGACGGAAAAACAGCGACAGTAACAGGGGACAATTACAGAGAAATGATACAAGATTATTTATTGCCAGAACTGGAAGATTTGGATATGCACGATATGTGGTTTTAACAAGATGGGGCGACACCACGCACAGCGAGAGAAACCATGGCAACACTAGGAGCAGCCTTTCCTGGTCGGTTAATTTCACGTTTAGGTGACGTTTCTTGGCCACCACGATCACCTGATTTTACCCCTCCAGATTTTCTTCTTTGAAGATACCTTAAAGAAAAGGTATACGTAAATATACCTAATAATCTTCAAGGATTAAAACAAAACATCATTGAAGAAGTCGACAAAATCACTCCTGATGTTTTGGAAAATGCCATGGAAAATATGGTGCAAAGAATCCGCCTTTATTTTAACAATAATGGAGAACATTTGAAGGATATTATATTTAAATAATAAAAATCCAAGATCTCCTCTTTCATTTTATATATCACCCACTTTTATAACTTAATTAGTTTTTGCGTCATTATTTTTTTACAATGTGAAGTAACTTTTGGGCCACCCGTTGCTACTTTTCGTAATAGCTTTTAAATTTAAAAAAAAAAATTCCAAAGGAAAGCGTGAGACCATTGTTGCTCTACACCAAAGTGGCCTAAAATGCAAGAATATAGTTGCAAAGGATAATGCATCGAGAGCACCATCTTTAGGATCGTTAATGACTTTAAATTGACTGTTTACATACCCATGAAGAAGTCTTCTGAAGGCGCAAATCTTCAAATTAACGTCAAGATCGTCCCCTGGTAAGGTGCCAGCTCAAGGACCGGGTTGCCTCCACTGCCAAGCTTGCTCACGATTGGAAAGAAGCAAGTGTGAGCGCTTCAGCGTTCACCGTGAGGCTGAGACGTTTTGACAAAGGTCTCAAGTCGAGAAAGGCTGCGAAGAAGCCTCATCTCATCGGGAAGGACCTTACGGATAGGCTCCACTTTTGTAGGAAATACAAAGAATGGACTGTTGAAGATTGGGGCAAAGTGATATTCTCTGATGAAGCTTCCTTCCGCTTGTTTGGAGCTTCTGGAAGATTCCTCGTTAGATGAAGAAAATGGGAGCGCTTTCAGCAATCCTGTGTCATTCCCATGTGGAAGTATCTGGACACTCTACATGTTTGGGGCTGCTTCTCACCTAAGGGAACTGGAGTACTAACAAATTTTCCCAACAACACTGCCATGAACTGAAAATGATAACAAAACCTGCTTCATTAGCTCCTTTTCTCAACTGGTCAGGACCAAATTGAGGATGATAACTATATTTGTCAGCATGATGGCGTACTTTGTGACAAAGCAAAAGATATAACAAAGTTCTTGACCAAAAATAACATGGAACTCTCAGGATCTTAGCTCGAAAATGCGCCAGATTTGAAGCCAATAGTGGATTTGTGGGTGATAATCAAGCTGACGGTTGATAAACAGAAGCCATCCAATTGTGAGAAGTAGCGGGTGTTTAGTGAACAAAAATGGAGCAATATCAGTTCCAATATCATCACAAATATCGTCTCCAACATACCAAAACTAATTAAAGCAGTCCTGAATAACAACATACATCATCGTTGTGGCAGAAGGAGGTCCAATCGTGGCAACGTGCCCTCATGTACCCACATGGGTCTGGAGATCACCTCATGGAGCTGTTTTGGAAAGCATGAGAATCTAGGCAAGGAGGCGACGGATGCTGTTATCACTCGCCACAGCTGTATTTGTCTAGGGACCGAGGTCATCTCCCCCCACCCCTCCCCCTCGCGGACACCTCGCCGCAAGCATGCGGGCGCCTCTGCACAAAGATTGGAATCCGTTGGACATTCCAACGAGCATTATCAAGAATTTCCCCTTTCCCCGAAGGAGTAGCTGACTTTTCACTCAAGATCGCGCGCGCGCCTCTTCGGTGCATATATAACGTGTCGATCGAGTTTCAAAACATTCAAAGTCTTTCATAACATAATTCTACACAAACTGAACAAAGACCCAAAACACCCAAACAACTACAGGCCTATTGCTCTATTAGAGCACCTAGTCAAAATACTCGAACGAATGATCAACTGCCGCCTACGGAAATACCTGAAAGAGAGATACTGGTTTTCCCTCCACCAATATAGGTTTAGGAGAGGCCGGTCCACTCAGGAGGCCGTGACCATCGTTCATGACAGAATACAGAAAAAACGCGAGGTACATCAGAAGACTCTCCCTATCAGCAAGGACGTGGAGAAGGCCTTCGATAAAGTGTGGCACGAGGGACTCCGTTGGAAACTCGCCAACAACACGGAGTTACCTCTCTGCACCAGAAGGCTCCTTTCGCACTACCTCACTGAACGGAGATGCCACATAAAATACAATAATACCCTCTCACAACCCTTCACACCACGCTCAGGCGTTCTTCAAGGAAGCTTCCTGGCACCCACACTATACATTATGTTTACAAACGACACCCCACACCCACCCGAAAACTGCTGTCACACATACACAGTGGCCTACGCCGATGACGAGACCATTCTCGTCAGCGGCCGAGGTCCAGAAGAAATCGCGCTCCACGCACAAAGAATACTAGACGATAAGACAGATTACGAGGACAAATGGCTGATTGCCACGAATCACCAGAAGACACATATGACACTCTACGGCGCAAGAGATCACTTCATGCACAACCTACAAATCTTCTTACACACACCAGAAATGAACCACCTAAACCCAACAAGGCTCGAATACACACAATGTACAAAAATCCTTGGGATAACTTTCGACAATACCCTCAGGTTCAATATACACCAGAACATAACACATGCAAGAGCCTCACGAACAAACACATCCCTAAGCAGGTTCTATTCTGCGAACAAAAAAATAAAGTTACACCTCTATAAAACACTCGTGCGACCTATTCTCACGTACGCCCCATTGTCACTCGTAGCCGAGAGTGACACGTAGAAGCGAAAGGCTCAGCGCATTTAGAACTCTGCTCTGAAGCGTGCTTTCCGCTCTCCCTTGTACACGAGAATGTCCACACTACACGACAACAACAAATTAGCACCCCTCAGCACATATGCTCTCACCAGACTCACAAAACAACTCGGGAAACTCACCAGAGACCCACTATACACAGCACTACATGTAAGAAGGTATGACATAACATAACATAACATAATTTCACGGATTACAAAAGCCACAAGGGCCTATCAAAGGTCATGCGCTAGCACCGCGATACCCCGCGGCCCATGACCACCCGCAACCCATACCGTTCTTCACATAAATTAAAGGCATCATGAATAACGCGTTTCCGACTGAGCAGACACGCTCTCCTTCCTTACCAACCTCCAACCGTCGTCCAGTCACAAAAACTTCGAAACCAACGAAACCACACCAACACCACGCATCGGTGTCTAGCCACCGACCTATTAACTCTTGCTATCCTTTCTCAAGTTATTTCCGCAACCTTTCCTCTATGACTGCCTGTTGTTAGTAAAGTATTATTTTCGTAATCGTCTTTCCTTTGCAACCCCAACGCGTAGCAGCAACTTTTTAATTTGGCCAACTTGTACTCTGAAATAATTGTTAAAAAGGACCCCGAAAAGGAAGAATAAACCGTTCCTCCCCGTTCACTCTCGGTCTTCAATCTGCTTGGGCCTATTTCCTAAAAGCACCCATGTATATATAAATATATCGTCTGGTCATTCCAAGACAATTGTAAATATTGACTGCACGCATCAAATGACTGTATTTATTAATAAAATGGGTTTGGGCTCTAAATCTTTTGTACATTTCACCTTCAAATTATGATACAAACATACTAAAACAAAATACATCGTTTGATTAGTTCTATCATTTTTTTATATGGAGAAATATAGTAGTCTCAAAACTTTGAGCCAGAAGTATAGAAGGAATAAGACCCAGGTAATTTCAATATATTTTGAGACAACCTGGAGCACTGCGTTCGGGAGGGTTGTGCTGCTCCTCCAGGTACCAGGTATAGTACTACATTCCGTTGTGGATTGGAAGAAGCTCAGACTCAGGAGAAGAGAGAAAGAGCGTGGCACAAGGATTCTCAAGAAATGCGACTATCTCAAAAAACCTTCCTATCCATACCGTGGTTCAAAAGCAGGTTCTATACAACCTGATGTAACACCATTAATCGCATTTGTTCAACCAGGGTTCCGCATCATTAAGTTCCCACGAATAACAATAGACTTACAGCTTTCTTTAGAAATCGTTTAATGTGGCAATATACCAACTACCTTCTTGACATCGAGGTGACCCTGTACACAGACAATCCATTAACAAAGGTAACAGATGTCACCACAACCGACAGTCTTTCATATCGTCCTCTCCTCGGCATCAGAATTTGACCCCATCGTTCTTTATAGAGTAAGTGATCACTAGCAGACATTTATTTAAGAAAAATGATTACTTTTATAAAGTAAAATAGAGCAGAACTGATTTTTGCGAACCTTGATTAATGATTGAGAAATGAAAAGTGTAATTTGAAAAAGTTATATAAGACTGTTGGGAAAGAATGAAGACGAAAACCAAAGAAAAGCTATCAGTGAAAGAAAGTAGAATAGATGCAATTCACATCAGCAATAAATTCGAACGAACAGCAAACGCACCCAAAAAGAGTGAATAGCCTAAGAGAGGCAATACAAGAGAACGTAAACAACTCGCATTAGGGAGAGACTGAATTTGAGACTTTAGCAAGCCCGAACTTTCCTCGGACTCATCAATCTCCGAGCAGTTGAGGTGGATAATAAATATCTGATCATCACATCCCTTAAAGAACCCTGAATGGAAATGAACCCCCTTATATATTCTTCAATAGCTTTACATGATGGATGAGCACTTCATCGGAAGGTACTGTAAATAGATAACCGTAAATCTCTTACAGCAAAATTTGGCTCTCAATTTTTCCCTGTCTCAGTGTGTTTACAAATGGGCGGAGTGATCTTTATTAATTCACTGATTTATTAATTCAGTAAATTATTCTAAGTATTTCCATTTTGTAATATTTTGTTTAGAGTATACACTAAAATTTCCCTTAAGCAGATAAAATTTTATTTCATTCGTAGCAAGATAAATTGATTGGGGAGTAACTCTTCCTTTGGCCCTTGGTTGGCTCTACTCAGGGAGAAGGGCAGACCAAACAACAAAGCGAGCCTTTTCTGTTTTGCCATCACATTTTGCGCGAACACGTGGGAACGTCTTTTCAAATATTTTGAAGGCAACTCTACGAGTTTTTTTTTCCCATAGGGTACGAAAACGTAGCGTCTATTTGTATCCCTTTCATCACCACATTTCTTACCTCGAGTAGGCCTAGCCAATAGAGTCAGGTTATATTAGGGGGCGAAGCTCGCTTAAATGTTCAAAGGGGGGAAACATAATTTGGTAATTTAAGAGGAAGATGGCGCCGTCATTCGCAGAGTTTTAGAGCCTTCTAATAAAAAAAAGTTCTAGAAAAAATGTGGTGGTAGTGGTGACCCCGTCCCCGCCCGACAGTGGGTCGGGGACCCTCACACCTTTTCCAGCCCCCTCCCCCCCAGGTCCCCGGACCAGTGCAGGAGCAGACCCGCCGCCTCCCGTGGTCTCTCCCAGAGATCAACCAGGCCCAGGTCTGTGTGTATCTGTGGGTAGTTGAAGAGATGTGTGGTGTCGTGTATCTGTGTTAAGCATTGGGGTCAGTTTGGTGTTGGATGGGTGGTGGAAGATATTTTGTGCATGTATGATATCAGGAGTGGTGATTTGTTTGTTCGTATCTGTGCTAGTGTTATTCTTATCTGCTTTGTGAGTGTTTGTTCTGAGTTATGTATGGTTGGAGGTGGTGTACTTAATATTTTGTTGTGGGTTCTGTGTGTCAAGTATTGTTGCTTGATCTGAGAATGGATTGCTTACATGTTTTGCTTGATTGTGTCTTCTGTTGTTCTGTTAGGGTCTGTGTCTAAGTTGGTAGTGTAGTTGTTGTTATCGAAAATAGTCTGTATTTTTGTGTCAGTGATTGGGAAGTTGTCTGGTGATCTGGTGGAGGGGATGATTTGGGTGTTGCGTTTATGCCTGAGTTGTGATGCATGTAGTTTTAGTTGAGTTTTGATTGGTAGGATGTTCGTCTTGTCGTGTAGATGTTGGGTGTTTGTGTCAAGAGTGCATCCTGTGGCAGTGCGGAAACTATGTTTTGTATTGTCTGTAGTTTTTTGGTATTGGTTTCTGAAATGATTGGAGACCAGATTGTGTTGGCGTATTCTAGTACTGGTCTTGTGATTGTCTTGTATATGTTAATGAGCGCTTCCTTGGTTTTCACCCAGTGTGTAGTTGTGAGTGCCTTGATGACTTTGAGTGTTTTCGTGGCCTTGACTATTGTGTTTTGTATGTGTTTTGAGTATGTGAGTTTAGGGTCGAAAATGAAGCCAAGGATCTTCGGTTCTTTTGTGGTGGGTAGTGTTATGTTTTGTATGTTTAGATTTAGGGTTGTGTTGTATTCTGCATTGTCTGGTCTGAAGAAAGTGGTCATTATTTTGGTGGCGTTTAGCTTTAGTGAGTTTTCTATTGTCCATGTGTGTATTTTGTTGAGGTAAGGTTGTATCTATTGTGCAGCGGTTTCTGGTTTGTTGTGTGAGGAGAGTATTGTGATGTCGTCTGCTAGTTGGTATATCCGAGGTGTAGATGTTCAAAAGCGTTGGGAAAAGTACTCCTCCTTGGGGAACTCCGGATTTTGGGTGTTTCGGTTTGGATTTTGTTTTTGTATTTGGCTGTATTGGTCTTGTCTCTTGATGTAGTTTGCTATGTACTTGATGAGGGTGGTGGGTATGGTGAGTTTGTGGATCTTGTTGACTAGTCTGTGTAGGTCTACTGTGTCGAATGCTTTGGACATGTCAAGTGCGACTGCTATCGTTCTATGTGGTGGAATTTTCTTGTTGAATCCATTTGTGATTATGTTGTTTATTGTATGTAATGTTGTGGGGGTTGAGTGCATGGGTTTGAATCCATGTTGGTGTGGTGTGTTTGGGATGTTGGATGTGATGTAGGGTAGGATGTTTTTTTATAGTGTCTTGGCTATGGGGGAAAGCAGCGCCATTGGTCTGTAGGAGTTTCCTTGTTTATGTCTTTGTTTGGTTTGGGTATTGGGATTATTTTTGCTACTTTCCATTGTTTAGGTATGTTGTTTGTGTTTATGGCGAAGTTGTAAGTGTGCGTGAGGAGGTTTATGGCGTTTTGACATAGGTGTTTATGTCATCAGGGCCAGTGGAGTTGTTGTCTCTTGCTTGTTTTATGCTTCCGATGGTTTTGTTCTGTTGTGGTTGTGAATTGTGGTTTGGGAAGGTTTTGGGTAAGTATGTCTATTTTCGTGTTTTCATTTTTCGTTTGGTGTATGGTTGTGTTTGTGAATTTTTTGTTGAATTGTTCTGCCTTTTTTATGAATGTTGTGGCTTATTTGTTTCCTAAGGTGATGGTATATATGGTGTTGTTTTGTGGCTATGTTGCTTTTTTGTTCGTGAGGCCAGCAATGGTTTTCCAAAGTTTGTGTGTTTGTTTAGTGGTCCCATTGTTGATCTAAGTGGTGTTTCAGTTCATCGAATTACATAGGAATACCTATTTCTTATGCAATTACGAAGAAACTTATTTTCTTGAAATTTTGTTACCTTTTCAAAGTCTGGAGAGCTCTTTACTCCGTCTTCTCAGTATGTCTTCCTTCCTCTTCCACCCGGCTCGCGCCGCCGACGCATGCGTAACTCGGCTTCGACCCACCGACGCATGCGGGAGCCGGCAGCGACACACCTACGCATTCGTAACCTGCCACGACATTATTTTTGACCAATCGCAAGGCAGATAGCTTTAGACGCAATATGCATTTTCTCCCGGCGATTTTTACTTTTGCCCGAGCGCATTTGTTCAAAATGACCTGTGAACAAGAGTCCGATCTAAATCTCAAACGCTTATTTACCAAGGTTCTGTGCAATCGTTACTCTACAGGGGCATTTTTAGTTGTTCATGATGTTTTTAAAGACACATTTAACTATTCTAAGTGTAACGCTATTCTGAAATTAAATAATTCAGCTAAATTTCGGGGCGACAAACGTGGAATGCGTTTGCTAACGCTGTGTCCGCCGGCAGAAACATTGCAAGGTAAAGAAATAAAACTGTTTTTTGTCTTTTGTGATCAAATAAAGGTAAGGCTTATATGTCTGTGGTTAAGGAATGCAATATAAAAACTAGAGGACTAATGACATTTTGCAATCGCCTTTTGCATTCGAATCTGATGTTAGGCTTTCGAATTAGGAATATTACCAGTTTTTTAAGTTGTGGGAGGTGCAACCACACCTAAGTAGGGGGTATGGGGGCGAAGCCCTACATTTCAAAAGTACCTAGAAAATGTTATTTTGGGGCGGAAATAGCCTAAAGTAGGTGGTGCTATCATCGTCTTAAATTACCCACAATTTTACATTACATTGATTTTCATCTGAAAGATAAATGAAAAATAGCATTATAAATATGCTCAGCCAAGTCCATCTCTTAATTGCTCTTTCGCCAAAGAAATTCTCACATGTATCATTCGAATAAAGAGCAGTCAGTGCTTCCGTTTCGCGCTTCTCCTTTAAGCACTCAAAGTGATTCAATCCGGTTAATATTAGGTACTCGTATGCCCACAGGTGACGGGATCCTTAAAGTTTTTGTTAATTATTTACCTTATAATGTTTATAATTTATTCCTTCCGACGGATGTATGTATACCATTATAAGCTCGCCACTTGTCGGCGACAAGTATCACTTTCAACAATGTTTCTGAGATTGCACTGAAAAAAAAAACTGTTGAGTCGGGTGGGGAGGGCAGATTCTACCATTTTTGTATTTTCTTCTCGAAAAAAACACGATTCGTCGATCTCCACTGTAAAGACCTTCGCCATCTATTTTAATTGTTTTTTGTTTTTTTACCAAGCATTGGCACAAACTTAGCGTAAATAATTTTTAAATTACCTCCGTTAACATATTCTTTGCATAAAATTTAGTTATTAACTCTTTGCACCATGTTTGAATTAATAATCTATTGTTTCTAAAGGCTATTTACTGCCTTCCAACCATGTGTTTCTTCGTAAACCAATGTACACTATGCAACAAAGCCTATTGCAACGCCAACTGTCATAAACGGAATATAATGACAATTTCATTTGATGTCCATTTTTACAATTTCGATTCACATGGAAACACTCTTCTCTTGTTAATATAGAAGAGCTATTTATTTACCTCTTGCGCGAAATTGGAGAACGCGGTTTAAGAGGTAGCCTATTGCGATAGTTCGAGAACTGGCTTACAGACTAGACCATAAATAAAGATAGTGATAAATGGAAAATCGTCCGACTCGACCGAAGTCATTAGCAGCATACCTCAGGGAACGAGTCCTCTATTCTTTCTTATCTTCTTAAATGACTTAGATTCATGACCATTAAGCAAGATTGACAAGTTCGCGGACGATACTAAACTAGGTCATATAGCGGGGCGCAACTCAGATAGAGAGGAAATACAGCAAATCAACGAGATACTTACTTAATTGATCGGTTATATGGAAGGTAAATTTTAATCTCAATAATTGCAAAATGATGCACATCGGCTCTCGAAATGGAAATTTTGATTCTACATTAGAAGAATGTGATCTCGGGGTATTAATTAGTGTCTTCAAATTTTCGAAACTGCCTCCAAATAGCTAAATAAGGCAAATAAAACTGTTTTATTGCAAGAAATTTCGTATATAAGAGTAAACAAGTGCTGCTTAACAAGTGCTAGCAATGAAAATATTAAATTAGTGAATAAGCTAAAAGTGACTCGATTAAAACAAACCATTATAATTAATCTAAAACGCGATCAGTAAATAACACTGGTCTGCGTCAAAAATGTACCTTAGGTTTTCTATAGTGTTTCTTAATAAAATTGACCTCCTAAATCCGAATCTGTCATCCGTTTTTCTCTATCACCTCCAGTTTTTGCGATACAGGGGGTGATAGTTTTTGCACTGCTCTATTCGCAGTAAATTTTGTGTACATTTTAAGTAATTATGCAAATAGGTTTATATTTTGCAGGTTAAAAATTGCTTAGCATTATAATAATGAGAATAATAATAATAGTGGTTGAGTTAAAAATGAACAGAAAATGAAAGAATAGCTCCGACAGATTTTGCTATGTTTGCGGCAAAGTGACTTTTCCCGAGCAGCAAAGTACAATCCCTCCTGTAATTAAATATTTGTATCATGCATATTTTGGAGTAAGGCTAAGAGATCAAGATTAAAGTTTTGCACCACATATCTGCTGCAATGGATGCTACATAAGTTTAAGACGCTGGAGTCAGGGCGAAGAGAAGTCCCTCTCTTTTGGTGTTCCCATGGTGTGGAGAGATGGCAAGGACCACACTACGGACTGCTATTTTTGCATGACAAATCTTAAAGGTGAGCATTGTATCAAGTATTTAAGCTTTCTGTATTATACTGGCTCCTAAAAATTTCATTATTATGCAAAGACTTAGCATAAAATTAAAAACTAACATAGTTCACTTCAGCATGAACATATCCTTTACTAAACATTTATGTACTACCTGCAACTCCAAATCAATTCCTTTATGTAATATGCAATTATATTTTCCATAGGTATGAATAAGAAGAATAAACATAGTGTGGCATATCCGGATGTTCCTTCTGCCATCAAACCCCTGCCCCATGGCCCAGGAATTCCTATACCTTCAACCCCTGAACATATAGAGGTACATGAAGAGATTAATATGGAAGTTGACCAAGATTATGACACATCTGAGTCTCATCAGGTTTCCACACATGATATGGTCGCAAGACCATTCACTCAAGTTCAGTTAAATGACCTGACCAGGGATCTGGGGGTTTCAAAGGCGAATACACAACTTCTTGGCTCTCGACTTCGTGAAAGTAATCTTCTCGCTTAAGAAACAACATTTAGGGGGATACAGCAATAGAGAACAAGAGTTTCGAAGCTATTTTTTACAGCATTCTTCCAGCTCTTTAGTATACTGCGCCAATATTAAAGGACTTGTTGAGGCCCTTGGAATTCCCTACAACCCATTAGAATGGAGACTGTTCATAGATTCCTCCAGTAGAAGTTTAAAAGCTGTGTTACTGAATATTGGTAACAAGATAGCTTCCGTTCCTATAGGCCATTCAATCCAACTTACTGAAAGTTATGAAAATATGAAAAAATTGCTGGATGCAATAAATTACTCTAGCTATAAGTGAAGGATATGTGGTGACTTAAAGGTAAGATCATTTTACACTTGGCATTTCTAAGCTTTTTGATATTGACATTTTCATTTTTAATTGTTAATACTTGTATACACCTTTTGGTCAACTTACATTTTACAAGAATGCAATCTGGAAATCATGAGTCATTTTTGAGTTATATTTTTTGTTGAAGTGTGTCCCTATAGGTTAATGCATTCTATTGGGTTAATGGGGAACTTATCCTAATTGAGAAGGTATACAACACAACTCAATAAACTCAAAATAAGATGTACATATATCCAATTAGTTCCCATACGATGATTTAATGCATCGGCATACAGGATTTTTCAGTACATATTCATATTATTATTGTTTTAAGAAATATTACTTTGAATTTGTTTTTAGAAATATTACACTGAATTTACATACCGTGCTAAATTTTTTTCAGGTAGTGTCTCTTACGCTTGGGACGCAAACAGGCTACACGAAGCATCCCTGTTTCCTATGTTTATGGGACAGTCGTGCAGATAGTATGCAGTATGAGAAGAAGGTTTGGCCTCCACGAGAAGCATTTAGAATTAGATCAAACAATGTGATAGCTGAACCTTTAGTGCCTCCTCAAAAAATACTCATCCCTCCACTGCATATAAAGCTTGGCATAATGAAAAATTATGTCAAAACCCTTAATAAAGTAGGCCAAGCTTTTAAATTTCTTCTTCAAAAATTTCCACAAATCAGTGACGCTAAGCTCCATGGGGGAATTTTTGATGGACTTCAAATCAGGAACTTGATCAGCAATTTGATGCATCAATGAAGGACAGAAAAGGATTCCTGGAAAGCTTTCAAAGCTCTAGTTAACAATTTTCTAGGCAATAAAAGAAGCCTAGAAGAATATGTTGCCCTGGTCAATCAGCTCTTAACAAGTCTCAAACATTTGGGAGCTCGAATGTCTATAAAGATACACTTTTTACAGTCCCATCTGGATTATTTTCCCGACAACTGTGGGGATTACATTAAAGAACAGGGGCAAAGATTCCACCAGGACATAAAAAACAATGGAATCCAGGTACCAGTGTAAATGGAACGGAAACATGCTTGCTGACTACTGTTGGTGTTTGAAGCGTGATGCCCCAGATGACAGGCACAAACGAAAATCGTCAAGGGCGTCCTTTCTTGGAAATTATAATTATTTTCTTTATTATGTTGCATTCTTTTATTTTTTGTTTATTAAAAGAATTATAGTTTACATACGTGTATTCATGTTTATATGATATAACAGTAATAATGCATTATTAGATAGAGAAAGTTTTTTTAAAAATAAAATTCAGAAAAAATGAGGTAATCTCAATGAAAATGGTGTATGCTGTACTGAGAAAATCTGACCTGATTGAACAAAAATACATTCATTTTTGAGCTCAGGAGGTTGGATTCATTAAGAAACCACAAAGAAATCCTGGGGAACATAATTTTTTTTTCAAACGCAGGCCTGTGTAATTGACATATGTAAGTCAATTAACAATTAATTGCCATAATAATAAGTGAACTACTAGAATGAAAAGATCAGTACAGTTAGTTAACAGATAAGATAATAGTTTAACCCGAGTGTGTAAATAATAATAACATAAAGTGCTACCAAAATAGTATTAAACGAAACTAGAGGAAATAATAAAACCAGAATAATTAATATATCCAGATATGACTAAAAGAACAACTCAATTAAAATTAAATCGAATTATGAATTATATCAAAATTTAACTTTGAAAAATTTATTTCTAAAAATTTGTACTAAGTTTATATAACTAAAATTAAAAACAATTCATGTATTTTATCATAAAATAAGCAATATATAGTTTTAATAAGATAACCTCTCTGATGATTCCGGGAGAATCTGTTTTCATACTCATAATTATAGCTTACTCTTCTCCGCTGAATTTTTACAAAAATATAACTTCACTACTACATCTATCTATTCTTTCTTTTTACATATATATATTTAGTTTTAATATTTGTAAAAGGAAAACCTTATTGTATATTTATCGCTCTAATAAATCTTGAATCATTGTTCAAATCAATCATGCGACCACAGCTGTATGTGCAAGTCAGTTCTGGTCCCCTTATTTGCAAAAAGGTATCATTGGAGAGAGTACAGCGAAGGGCGACAAAGTTCATTCTGTAGCTGCGATACAAACCCTATGAAGAGAGACAAAAAGAATTGAAATTGCTCTCGCTTGAAGAGAGGCGCCTTCGCCACCACTTGATAAAGTCTTCCCAATTCCAAATGGTTCCAATAATATAAATTTGCTTCCCTTTTTGAACGAAGTTAAAACAAATGGTCATAAATTGAATTTAAATCGTTATCAGCTGAACATCGTGACGAAATCTTTGATATAAAATCGTTAAATCGTTTCAACATAGAACTCTCTTCCAAATAATGTAGTTTAAATTACATCAATCAACATGTTTAAAAATATATTGAACGAACACCTATTTACTTATTAAAGCACACGGACTAAACCATATAAATACTTTCTTTTTACCCTAAAGGTAATCTAAAGGGCTCCTTCCCTATACCTTCCCCACTTCCTCTACGACTAGCCATAGAGCGGATCCTAGGATCTTTTCTAGTCTTGATTCTATAATTTATAATCTTGAAAGGGATACGAATGAAGGCCAAGATCTTAAAATGACTCTACCCACAATTTGAAGAGACCTGTTCCCGCGTCTCCTCGACAAATGCGGTGATAAAAGAGAGAGAAAAAAAGACCAGTTAAAGTAAATTAGCAGAAGTAGGAGCAAGCGAGGATAAATGGGCGTACACGGAACACGTATTCAAATGTACGAACATAAGCCCTTCTATGGAGATTATTTACATTATACGAGCCTTTTTTTATTATTTTACGACATAAAGTTTCTCTTTCCATCCTTTTATAGTGCACATGTTCCTTTTCTATTAACTAGATCCTGTTTTCTTTCACAGTTTTTTTCTACCTTATGTTCTGTTTATATTCTTTTAAGTTACAATTCCTTTTCTATATTACTTACTTTACATCAGTTCTTTTTTTCAAACTTTAAGTTATATTAGTTACTTTTTATATATATTTTTTGGCATTCAATCAGGATCATTCGTTCTTATTTATTTAATTTATTGCGTTACGCAAGTTAGGAATTGTGAGCAAATAAGCTCCGCAATCATAATTTCAGCTGATAATTTCTACTAACTTAAACCATCCTTTCAGTCTTCTTCTTCTAAGACTCTCAATCCAATCCCTGCGTCACCTGACCTCTCACATGATGAGACGAGCGCCTCTCTACGAATCGTTCTGTCCTTTACCTTTATTCCTATATTCTTTATCCTTATCCTACTAACTAAGCGTGGATCAAGAGGTGGGGCTAAAGGTCTGAAGCCCCTCCCCCCAATTTCATTATTTATTTTTTATCTAAACTTTTATCTGCTATTCAGAAATAATTATGTAATAGTATAGAAAATATATATATATATATATATATATATATATATATATATATATATATATATATATATATATATATATATATATATATATATATATATATAACAGTTTTTTTAACCATTGCGATCGAATGTATCTTATATGATACATGCATAAAATACAGGTAAATCTCGAAAAATCATTTTTTGAATTCAGTATTATACCTTAGCCAAAGAATACAATTAATAAATTTCTGATGTGTGGAAAAAATTTGGATCTGAGAAAGTTAGTTCCCCACTTTTTTATTCTAGATCCGTCACTGCCCCTAACCAAATTACAGGGGAATATATTGCTTCCGAACGTGCCTCTTCTCCACTTAATAACTTGACGTTCGGATGAGTCATAGAAGAGTGTAAGAATATGATAAAATAGGCCCACTAGGGATAGGCCTTTTGCCATGAAATCTGATGAATAATTCTTTTTTTTCTCTTCTTCAGAAAAATCTATTGAAGATGGAAGGAAGAAATGACGAATGTAAGCTAAAATCTTTATTAAATGAACCAATTTTTTCCTTCTCGAAGAGTTTAAGTAAAAGAATTGGCTTAAGAAGAACAGCTTGATTTTGAAATTTAAATATGATATGACGACTAATTTTAGTTACCACTAAATTTAATTCGAGCCAATTTTTTCGAGATATATATGTAGTAAGTGCGTTTTTAGGTTACTTAGAATTGCTTACCTTAAAAGATAAATATTTTGAATAAGCTTTTCATCAGACAGGTGGAAAAATACATCTGAATAAAAAAATCTTTAGAAATTTCACTCCCAGTGATTTTCTCTAGAAATCAATGTCAGGTATTATTAATTTTACAGATACAAACGCCTATTCTCTCTCTCTCAATGTATATATATATATATATATTTATATATATATATATATATATATATATATATATATATATATATATATATATATATATATATATATATATATATATATATATATATATATATATCAAGAATTATTTGCAATAGCGCAATTATAATTATGCGGTTAAAAAAGCAATGTTGAAGCCGACTAAGCTCTTCTTCAAGGCCTCGGAAGGAGCCATTCCAAAGGCTAAACTAAATTTTCCATTCTCTTCGAAAGCAAGTAGGTATATAACAATTAAAATAGCCACGTGATACGCAAACTTTCTGTTTGTGCTAGAAAGGCTGGCTTATGTAATATCCTCTCGTGACTGTGAGAAGATCTTATTCAGCTCCAACATTGCCATATATATATATATATATATATATATATATATATATATATATATATATATATATATATATATATATATATATATATATATTATATATATTTTATGGTGAAAAAAAATTAAAACGCAGCTGAAATTTGTTTGTTTTTCCTCATTTAGTAATATAATTTTTTTCTATCAAGGCAAAGAAAGCGTAGAAATAAAAAAATGTTGGATTTTTTGCCACATACATATGTATGGCTGTATCGATTCTTGGTGGTCTAATGGCACAATTCCAAACGCCATACTTCCAAATTCACTAATGTAGACGTTTGGCGAAATATTAGACATATGTGGGTAAATACGTTAACAGAACAGATCTGGGATCTTGTAAAGATGAGATATCCCAAGGTTTCTTCGACCCTAATATAACCTAACCTAACCTAAACTAACCTGTTAAAGATTGGGGTGGTAGGTTAGGTTATATATTGGGTTGAAAAAACTTAGGGGATGCCTCATCTTTACAAGGTCTCTGATATGTTCCAAATACACTCGTCTCCAAACATTGGCTTGGAAAAAATAGAAGAGAAAAAAAATTGCTGTTTGTTTTACCCCCTCCCCACATCGCAGTTATTTAAAATGCCTTTTATTTCTCAGTGGGGACCTCCTGATTAACGTGCGATTCGAACCACATGGTATGGCAACCGCCGTGAAGTCAACCCGAATCGGGACTCAATCGAGTGAATAACCATTAAAAAAAATACAATAGCGTCCAGCCAGCGAGGCCATCAAAGGCATAAGTCGCTGTAATTAAAAAATTAGCCTAGTACTAGGCTAATTTATAATTCCGATAAAAACCAAACACCAAACAAATAAAAGCAAAATCTGAGCAACAACAAAAACGAAATAAACAAGAAACGAAACAAAATCAAGAGTAAGAATGAAGCACGCTGCGCCGTGGGGAGACGCGGGCCTCCCACGGCGCAGGAGCATACGATAAACACCAAAGAGAGTCAAATAGAATAAAGGGAACCAGTCTCATCCAAGAAGTCAAATAGTCCATAAGTCTGTGCAAACAAATCCGCCCTGATAAAAAGCACATGCAATAGCTACACTGCTCGTCCCAGTACCGGGACAAATAACGTGCACAATGATCATCCAGTCATTGACATTCAACAAGAATGTGCCGAACGCCCTGGGGGACAACACAATTTTGCAGTAAGATATAGGGAAGTGTTCCATCAAATAGCGGTGTGCCTAATTCGAAAAAGATAGGAAGCGACCTGAAGCCGTCGCGGCAAGATGGCATACAGCATCAAGTTCTCCTCAGTCGTCTCCCATTCTTCTTTGCCAGGCAGTCCATAGAGCTAACCTAATTATATTCATGCAATCAGTGTGAGGAAGAACGAAACAAGGTTCTGATTATCTGGTCCTTGCGGGCTCTTTAGCTTCCTTATCGACGCGTTCATTCCCTGCAATCCCCATGTGCCCAGGAACTCAGCAGAAGATAATCACGAAAACCACGAACCAGTGGATGCGGAGATTCCAATGCAGTAAGAGCAATTAGGGTGCTTTGTGAGTCGCTCTCCGAACCGGTCACAACGCATTATTTCACGTAACGAGCGGTGTATTGCAACCAACTCGGCCGTAAACACAAACGCAGGCCTGGTAGACCTCCAGTCACTTCAAACAGAGTTGATAGGGCGTATAAGCTGCACCCCCTTCCCCCTTGGGACTTGAGCCATCCGTGTATACGGGTATGGATCCAGCGTGACGCGAAGTGTGCTCCAAAATGTTCGAGCGTAATACTCCCATCGCTGTAAGAGCTTTTGGAGCAGACGAATGGCGGAATGTAGTCAAAGATCGTAGCCTCCAGGGTGGTCTCCTGAGCAGAACCAGAGGCGCCTCCGCCCCGAGAGCTACACCCAGCCTTCGAAGGGGTTTCTTAGCCCTAAATTCTTTGTCTGGCATCGGTGGATGCGTAAAACTCGCATCCATAGTCAAGCTTTGAACTAACAAAGGATCGGTATAAAAGTAAAGCAGTGGGCTTATTAAGGCTACAAGTGCTGAACGATAATGAACGAAGAAGGTCTATGGCGCAAATAAAAGAGATCCCAAGGCTGCGAATATAGGCCTCCCATGTGAGACATCGGTCGAAAACAAAAAGGAAACTGCAAATTCACTACTTCCAGGCGAACCCCGTTTATGAACAAATCCGGTTCGGGGTGGAGCCATGGAGGCCGGCAGAATTTCACTACTGTATTCTTGGTATAGCAAGAGATTCTATTCAATGCCTGTTGCAGTCGACGCTCTAGAATTGGCATCTGGGCTGTAGCAAAAGAGTTCGAAAGGTCGTCTATATAGACTGTAGTGAGATAATCTTCCACCAGCACCGAGGTGATACCGTTGATGTGCAGAGCAAAGAGTGAGAAAATGAGAACACTTTCCTTCAACGCAATTTTGTTGTTGAAGGGTTCTCTGCTTCTGGACGTAAATTTCAGTCAGCGGCCCTCAGCGATATCCTGAACTACATTGAATGCTGGTGGAGCAGCATCTAGGCTAGATAATGTGGAGAAAGCTGTCGCGAAAGACTCGCCAACGGACGCAGTGTCCGAGACTATGGTTCCTTTATCGTGGAGAAAGGAAGGGGTGTCTGCGAGAACATGTCGCAAATTCTTTGGAATAGCTTCCACATCTCTGCAAAAGAGGTGTTCCCGTTAACTAAAAATACGTATGTCCACCAAAATGAGCGATGGGAGTGTTTCGAAGTATATCCAAACTTGGCGTTAGGGCGACGAAACTAACCGGCGAGGAAATCGTTCAGGCGGCGCTATTAGCGCATGTAGAAAGATCACTTCTCTTTAAGGGCCGTCTCACACACGGCCGACCCCCAGGGAATCTGAGGAAGGGGTGTAAAACGGCCAGACGTACTAGAAATAACAGTTAGGACTACGGCGATGAGGTTGTCGGAGAAGAATAAAACGGTCTCATACAACGACGATTAAAGCACCACTGAGGTAGGTTTTCAAGTGTCATTGCCCCCAAATTGATAGCTAAATCTGAGAGTGGTCATTACAATGAAGGT
This sequence comes from Ceratothoa steindachneri, assembly GCA_963969495.1. Lineage (NCBI taxonomy): Eukaryota > Metazoa > Arthropoda > Malacostraca > Isopoda > Cymothoidae > Ceratothoa > Ceratothoa steindachneri. The sequence continues at coordinate 3,850,071 of OZ018329.1, forward strand.
CATCGACCACCTCCCACCCCAAATCAGGTTGTGTATCCGGAGAGCTCAGGGACAGATCGAGGCAGGAAAATAAGGCGGTTCTCGGGCAGTAATGCCTAAACTCATGAACATTTAGGACACCTATCTCCAACTCGTCGATTAGGTCGGCAATAACCTCTCCCCTAAGATTGATCTTGTAATTACCCCACAATGGGGTATCTACCTTTCAAATTACAGAGGTAGTCTTCGCGGCAAGTCGGCTGACGGTGGAATGTACGCATAAATTACAATATACCTCCTATCCAGGTGTAGTTGCACTACTACTGACTGAAAGGAGGGATTTATAGCAAATACAAGAACGGAGACATTATGACAGGTATCAATCGCGCATTCTCCTCCCTGACCTACATCCTGTGGTGGTGGTGGGGTTGCAATACACCTATGTCCAGGGAGGGTGGGCAAGGAAAACGTTGATAAATAGCTAAGGTTAAACGGGATGAGAGGGGCTTTCGCAGCTCCTCCTAGTTGGCCCAGAGCCCACGGAAAATCGTCCTTCTAGGCCTAGCTCGGATGAGATGTGGAGGCTCTGTTTAAAATGAAGACCCTCAATGGAATGGCAGTACGCCTCCTGGAGGCAGAGATCCGGGCGCTGTTACTCGTACAAGATACTATCGCCTTCGAGGATTTATAGGGCTAGGTTGGGCTCACTATGCAGTTATGCTAGTCTTTTCTTCCCACCGCATCAAAATCCTTGGTCGACAGGGCGGCGTCGGAAGCAGGGTTACCTCTTTTGGAGGGTCCCCTGTCTCCGAGTCGCCCGGTGCAGCATTGGGTAGGTGCGTAGGAGACGAAGCTTCTTTGGTGATCTCCTCTTTTCTAAGGACAACTTTAAGTCTTCGAAGACGGCCTCACAACCAGCTTCCGTGGCTTTGGCGCCTGTGAATTTAACGACTCAGTCAAGGCGCAAAGCCGTTTTGCCTTACAGGAAATGGTCACATTTGGGAATAGGGGGAGCCCTTGTTTTACCAGAGGCTGGGAGTGAACCCTTTGTTCTGCATGTTCTACTAGGGGATGGCGCAGTGGAGGTAAAACCTCCAGAATATTTCCAAATGGGCGCGGAAGTGCCTGTGCTCGTCTGAAGGTGCCAGGAGCAGAAGGTTCCTATTTTAAGATTGAAGCATAATACGTCCCAGGTAGCGCTGAGTGCGTCAAAACTAAGTCCTTAGCCTCTAGAAAAGAGAGACGATCCGCAGCCTAAATGACTAGGATTTCATTCTCTAGGAAATTCACACCACGTCGCTTTGAGAAAGCAGGGTGTGGTTCTCTGCAATTGATACACTTGGCCATGCACGATAAGGACCTATCGTCTACGGTCTTGGAACAACTTACACAGACTTCCTGTAAGCCCAAGTTTGCACGTCTGCATGAATGATTCGAATAGCCGAAGCGGTGGCACTAGTAGTACCCCCGCAGCAGTTGCACAAATAACTTCACGCAATAGCGATACCAAACAGCAAGCACCGACTCCGGGAGCATGTCACGGTCGAACGTGACTTGCTTGACTGCAACCCCCACAACTTCTTTGTTTGGGGCGCGGTGGAACGAGAGAACAACAGATACAGCTGAAACAGGACGGACAAGCTGAAGGCTTGGATTACTATGGCTTTCAAACGCCTAAAACGGGAGATAGTGACGAAGGCCTGTGGCCGGTTCCCGAGGCTGCCTGGAAGATGTCATTGAGGGCACAGGAGAGTGAAATCGACAGAACATGTCATGAAGATAAATGAGCCAAATTTGACGAATATAAATATAAAAAATATATAAAAAAACCTATTTTTCCTGAGACAGTCATCATGTGAACAAAAATTTTACTCACCTTGTATAAGTTTACATATATATATATATATATATATATATATATATATATGTATAAATATATATATATATATATATATATATATATATATATATATATATATATATATATATAGTACAGGAAAGAGAAATTTGACGGAATGAGCAATGAGACAAGAAACAGGAGGTTTTTTAGAGGTAAGAGAAAGGGACATTAGAAGAAGACTAGAATCATAGAGAGCAGAGGGCGGCACAATGAAGGCAATCCTTTCCGAGAAGACAGAGATAACGCCAGGGGAAAAAAGTTTGAAATTCCTGGCCGGGACTCGAACCCGGGTCTGCTGATTGCCGGTCAGATGCTCTACCGCTGAGCTACCAGGCACAGTGACTCTACTTCGCCCAAAGCGTCACCCCATCAAACCCAGTATCTCTCTAAGCTAGGAACCTCCAAGGAATTTTTATACCTCATCTTCTTACCCGCTCACAATTTAAAGGCTCATCCCCAAGTCACATACAAAGAAGAAGGAGCAAATGCAAGTTCTGCTCTCTATGATTCTAGTCTTCTTCTAATGTCCCTTTCTCTTACCTCTAAAAAACTCCTGTTTCTTGTCTCATTGCTCATTCCGTCAAATTCCTCTTTCCTGTACTATATTGTAATATAGTCTGCAATGCAAGGTTTCTGCACCTTTATTTCTGTCTTCAAAATTGTTTTGAAAGGCAGAAAATAAATATGGCGAAAGCACTGTGGTGGTTGTTATCACCCGCAGAACTTGCATTTGCTCCTTCTTATATATATATATATATATATATATATATATATATATATATATATATGAAGACCATTAAAGGTGATACTAGATCGAAGTAGGTAGACAGTGCAGTTCAGAGCACAAGGGGTTGCAGCAGAGAAACGTCTCTGGTGGAGAAGAAGACTAGTTGCAGAGTTTTGTACTGATTTAAGGGGTTGAAAAGTGCACGCATCAGATCCAGCGAGAAAACAGTTACACTAGTCAAAGGGGGAGGTCAGGGAAAGCGCGGATGGCGACCTCAAAACCAGTGTAATCAAGTATTGCGGATACGGCTAATATTACGAAAAAAGCAGAAAGAAGATTTAAAAATATAGTGACAACAGATTTGAGAAATAATTGACCATGAAAGGTGCTGCCAAAATTTTTAATAATATCGCAAATGGAACTGGGGTGCCATCAATGTCAAGTAAATAAGAAATAGTTTTACAGCGAGCCAAATCCGAGTGGATAGACAGCAGCAAAACCTCAGTTTTGTCATGATTGAGTTCCAGGAAGTTGACTGAGAGCTATTAAATAATGATTCCATATGCGGATAGAAGATTGCTAAGAATCTCAGCCAATAGACTGGGGAGCAAGATAAGTAGACTCGCGTGTCATCGCCATGGGAATACAATGATAGACCAAGTGGAAGAAGAAAGATACGGAGGGGAGTGCACCAGGATCGATCAATGATATATTTCTCAAGATAAGAACAGACTGAGTACAATATGTAGATCCGATTGGAGTTCATTAAGACGATGGAGAAGAATGGTGCATTGCGAGTATCAAATGCTGACAAGATATAAATTAGAACTAGAATGTAAGGATGATCAGAATCAACAGCTCAACTAAGCTGATCAGTTACATTTAGGCCTACATAATAACTACTGCATCTAGTCTTGAAGCCTGACTTAAAGATCTCATTCATATTTTAGGATGAAATGTGATCGAGAATTCGGGCTGAAACCAGCCTTCAAGGACTTTAGAAGGAAGGCGAGTTGAGAGATCGGGAAGTTAATTTTTCAGAAGAAACAGAATTGAGAAAGGGGAGTTGAAGAGGAGGGGGGTTTAGGTAGAAGTAGCATATTGTAAGGTTCAGGAGCGAAGGATATGATTGAATATGGACTATCTTCTCGAATAAGAAGGCAGAAAAATAGACTGTGGTGTCACAGGGAAAAAAGAGGTTAAGAAGGTTGAACAGTATATGTGGATTATTTATGTTATCAGAAAGAATATGTTGGATTTAGCTTTCATTGTCAGATTTCAGAAGGGCGCTCGATGAGTGAGTGGCAGGATAGGGAGGCAAAAAGCCGCCTCAGTTCCACAAGCAAGATTCTCCTTTGACACCAGAAAGGTGTCCAAACCGAAAAGCAGCCGTCGTTTAGAAACAACAACAAAAGTATGATCGGCCTTGGTTTGCTAGTTGTCATTTGAGGTTCAGTTTGCGATGAGATGATAGATCCTGGTTTGCGTCAATTGAGTGTGTGTTATTTTGATTATGTAAAGACAGAATTGAACCAGGTTGCTTCTTGAATGTCCCAAGTAACTCTTTTAAATGGTATTGTCAAGCGAACTTTCCCTCCTGTATTTTTTTAGCCACGTTGACGAGTCCCTACACTTTATTAATCATTTACTCCTCTACCACAAGGATTCAATTTCAGATGGCGTTTTTTTCCTGTCTCAAGTAGTTCCTTGAGAATTTTCGTGTGCTTGTCAGGTGTAATCAGTGAGGCACGACGAGGAGTATAGCAGCACATATCACCTCAAATCTGAATATGTACATGGGTGCAACAACTTCAAATGTCTGGTGAATTTCAAGACCTTTCGTATTCACGCCTCATTAGGGTTAAGATGTTTCTTTACCGAATTTTACAGTCATAACAGTCGTGGAATTTATTCATGCCTAAAAGGAAGTAAGGCAAACAAAGAAAAAGTATAAGGAAAGGTATAAAATGAACAGAAAAGAATTAAAAATATCAAGAATGAAAATCATTATAATATGAAGCGTAATCAATCCCAAATAATGCGAGGAAGAAAATGAAGATCTGAAATCAATTTTTACACTCCCAAGAGAATTACTCAAAAGTACGAGTTTTAAATCCTTGTACAGTATATTTATTGTAGGGGAATCGACCCTCTCCCTCCTCTCTCAGTTGAGACACGGGACATTGACCGCAAAACATCCGGGCCGTGTAGGCCCCTTTGGGTCAATCTCGTAGCCACAGCCCCTTGCCCCTCGTTCCTATGAAAAGCAGAACAGTTAAAACTGCAAGATATCCCCTACGAACGGGTATTCCATTTCACCTCAAGTGCGAAATTAGAGACGCGTTTCTCTCAAGCTCGAAGGACCAGCAGGACCAGAGGTAAGACTTCCTGAGAAAAACCGTTGGAGTAAGCACCCTCATGCAGCCCGTTTACAAGCCACCCATCCCCCTCCTACCCCTCATCCAGTGGGGTAAATGTATATACCAAAACCTGGGAAAAACGGGGTAGAATACGTGAGTCAACAGGCTACGAAGTTCCCTACAAGAGGCCCGGGCTACCAAGAGAAGGGACTAAGAAGTAGCTCATCTCCGAGCTAGTTCCTGGTTATCAAACCGAAGTTCAAGTTAACTTGTCCAAGTTCATCTTATTCTCGTAAGAGAAACCTCTCCTCCCTCCCTATCCTGGTGTAGCACAAAACACCGAGATAGTCCTCGCCCTCGAAGAATACCGAAACGAAGAATAAAAAGCTCCTCTTTGAGCCCGTTTCCCGGTGGTCACACCGAACGTCAAGTTAACTTGGGTTAATACCAAGTTGAACTTACTCTCGTCAGAGAGACCCCCCCCCCCCTATCCTGGTGCATCCTAAAGCACAGGAACAGTCCTCGCTCTTGAAGAAGACCCCTCCGAGTCCACTCCCTCCAGCACTCTCCTATGTCAAAGTATTCAAGCCTTAGCGCATCGCTAGACAGTGCGATTACTCTCCAGAGTAATCCGAAGAGAAGAAAGGACGTTCCGTGGTGATATCCCTTCCTGCCAAAGGCGTGTGGCTCCTTAGCTGCCACACTCGCCAAAGTCCTTTGTGGCTTTCAAGTTATTCGCCCGCAACCTCCATCTGGCCGGTCGGCATGCGTCATCGAGACAATAACATTCCCGAGATAAAGTAGCTCATTGAGTTCAAGGTCAGACTCAAACCCGTTCCAAGGGATATTCACAAAGGTATTTGCGGCCTGTAAAGGCCGTTAGCATTTGTTTTTAAATCGAAGTGAGTGGTGGGTCAACCATCACTATAATGTCAAGTAGGTCAAGTTAGAAAGCCTTACTTAGGAATTATTGAAGTCCTTACGGTGTATTTAGTTCGTAATATTTCTGTGGTTCATCTTTATTTTGTTTTTGTGTTTTAATTAAAGTTTTAGTTTGTTTTTCTTTTTTTTTTATTCTATCTTCGAATCGCTACGTATGGCACAAGGAACCCTTAAGGTTTAAGGAAGTCAATAATCAAGATAATAATAATCAAACATATATAGCACTCTTAGAGAGGTATAACGTTAATCAAGGAGTCTTCTTTTTTTTGTAGTACGTAAACAACCCATACGTACTAACTCCTTCCATCACTCGGTCCTTCCTCTACTACGACATTTATATAAGTTAATTATGGCTAATAAGGATCATTTAATAGCAACAAAAGTTAACCATGAACAAAAATTATTTCGTGTGAAGTTAATGACTCATGAACCAGTTAATGAAATCGTCCCTTAGAGATAAACAATTTTTTACTGCCTCGAGTTTTAAAATCAGAAGAAAGACGCATTTTTACCGAAACTTTTTTAATAAATATATAATTTTTTCCTTTTTCAAAAATTAAATATTTATTTAAAAAGTTTCGGTAAAACTGCGTCTTTCTTCTGACGTTCCTTGGAGCTTTGTATATAACTGTTTATCAAATATTTCCCCAAGCCGATTTCCTTCGACCATGTCCCCCCAAACTTTCCATTTTCCTTCGTTATGATTCAAAAACTGCCAGAGGATCTACAGCTGTCTTTCACACATTTGACCTTCCCTCTTTCGGTAATTACTTTACTGATTTCTCCTTTTTAACACTTTCCGAGATTGGCCCTTGTTGATATTTCTCTTTAAATTCAAGAAGACAAAACAAACTGTGTATAGTCAGGTTTTAGGATATTCCTCTCCAAGCAATCCTTAGCTTTTTTCCTCATTTAAATTATGATGTAAAAGAAAGAGAACAAAAAGGGTTTTACTCCACTATAAATAACCTCAATCACACAAAACACGATACGGGTTGAGATTATAAAACCACCTATAAAATCTAACAATGTTACAGTGTGAATGCATAAGATAATGGACTTCGGCAGCTATTTGAATTTTCTGCAATTATTCTAATAAAAAAATATGTAATTTTGAACGAGGAGGTTCCTTCAAATTCTGGCCGATCCTAGTACTGAAATCAGGAGCATTCCTCTGACACCGCTTCCCCCCCCAGCATTCAATATAGATTTCAGAAAAAGACATATCAATGCTTCAAAGACTAAGCCTAGATCCACCCGTAAGAATGCCCAATTTGAATACAAACTATTAAAAAATCTAACTTTAAGATCATTTATGTACTTTCGTACCAATCGCGGGGGTTCTAAATTTTTTAATTTTGAGTACCTTCGGCCTTTTGACTAATTTGGTCAAGGAAGGTTTGAAATCTTTAAAAAGTTAAGCATTCATCTTGACTAGTAAATTTCCAACACTACTCTTTTTCAGTATTACTTTTTTATTATTTTCACTAGTAATATTTTTTTATGCTCATTGATTCGATAAAATCTTTCAGTATATTGTTCCAGATGGTCAACGAACTCATCAGCTTCATGCAAATAAGTACTAAAAGATATCTACAGATATGATATACTATTATCTCCCGTGAGGCGACGAAGAAGAACGTATGTGTTGAATGTAGTCTGCAAAATGGGTCGTAAGAAGACGTTACTCAGTGGAAAAAAGGAACCATCGTGTTTGACCGTGCCCATCGGTTCTACAAAGAGTGGTGTAGTTTACAGTCAACTGAAAATCGACGGCGGCGTAATTGTGACCGGAAAATGATTCTCACCAACAGGGACTGACGCCGTATTTCTCGCCTAGTAACTGCAAATCGTTTCCAAATCAGGCAACAAATGCTCCAAACAGTCAATGAGGGTGGCCAGCAACCGATTTCCGAATGGATATTTCGAGGAGAACTGTATGCGTTGGACATATGGAGCAGATTACCTCAGAAGAGGCCGCTTCTAATAGCAAAACACAGAGTCGCGCGTTATCAATGGACTCAGACTCCCTAAAACTTCATTGTGACAGATTCGAAGCGTGTAATTTTGTTCGACGAGTCCCGTTTTTGTTTTGTTTTTTCAATAAATCGAGGCATCAAGTAAATCACAGGTGCAATGAATCCTTTAATCCTGAAAGTGTCGAAAATGTTGTTCAATTTGGAAGGAACTCCTTGATGTTCGGGAAAGGAAGGGGTAGTACCACAAAATGGGCCCTCTCGTTCCAGTGACAATAAATTTTGGCCAGCTGACGTACCCCTAACATTGTAAGTAATAAACTTGCCCTTTTGCTCTACATCTCCTGGAGCGACAAGACATTGCCACTCTTGCCCCTCAAAAACGTGTGCACAGGGCGAGAAGTGTGTCTCGAGTGTCAGGACGAACATTCGGCGCCACTGTCTCCAAAGTCCCCTTGATTTAAAATCCAATGCAAATTTGTGGGATTATTTGGAACAGAAGGTGATACATGAGAAGAAATAGACACCGGTTGTAGTGGAACTTCGGGACGAATTGATGAACGAGTTGCAGCAAATCGATGTTCAGTACATCCACAACCTCGTGGAGTTTCTATCTCTTCAAACCAAAACGGGTTTCAAGGCCAGAGGCGCCATCACACGTTGTTAGGTACATTCTGATCAGGGTGATTCATTTTTGTCCGATGTGGTTACATTCCGAGTAGAAAGTTAAAACACTACAACTCACACTTTCCCGGGATCAGCCAGTTCACCAAACTAGAAGCGACCTAAAGAAAGAAACACTTTAACTAATGGCAACACTGAAAACACCAATAGTGCTTGGTATAATCCCTGTCACATACCTAAGATTAGAACACATGACAAAGCAAAACCAAGAAAAATGAACACACTCCAAACACTCAAATCTACCTTATTCAACCAAGCCAAAGAATACATCATTTACACCTACACGCAGTTTAGATACTAGAAAATACGCCAGCCTATCTCGGTAAACTACTTCGGCATCCATAAATCGTATGGCAATATAAAGACGACAAAATAAACCACTCCCATCTACCACAAGATATAATGAAGCACCTCGTTAAACTACAGGTAAATTTGGAAAACACAGCGACATTTATCAAATGGAATCGCATCATATTATATTACATATCATTTTGACCGAATATTTTTCCTAATTAAAATACGCTATGGACATTTTGTATTTACTCACTATTAAATAAAATATGATTAATTAAATAGCTTTTGAGGACAGAGCATATATAATGTCTAAGAGTCAAATCCGGAGTCAATATCTTTAAAGAATGAGTCATACACTTAAATTTACTTTAGTCATCAAGTCTTGTAGTTACGGTGAAAAGTACAAATTTCCTTTTTGAAAAAGAGTTGAATATTTTGAAATTGATTTTGACATTTTCTTTTTAATTTTGTGTTTAGCATAAACTAAATTTGAAAGAAATTTCCTTCCCAAAGTGCGATTTATATTGCAGTGTTGATTAAATAGAAAGGCTTTCAAAGGCAACCGGGTGATAAACGAGAGTGGGAAGCATAGAAAAAAATCAAAAGTTATTTCTTCTTGCAATGGCTAAGTTATACAATCCGGGATACACTGCCTAAATTGTAAGTGCCTACTCGTTGTTTTTTTTTTAAAGTTAAACACAAATAACTATGATTTATTTATTTTTTTATAAATGGTGCTAGGTTAGGATAGGCTAGGTTCAAATAAAATTAACTAAAAAGATAAATTCAAAATGTTACCAAGGATTGAATTTGGTTAAGAAAATATTAATTAGGTTAGGTTAGGGTAGGTTAGTTTAGGTAAGGTTAGGTTAGCTTAGGTTAGGTTAGGTTGGGTTAGGTTAGGTTAGGTTAGTTGGGTTAGGTTGGGTTGGGTAGGGTTAGGTTAAGTTAGTTTTGGTAAGGTTAGGTTAGGTTAGGTTAAGTTAATTTAGGTTAGTTTAGGTTAGGTTAGGTTAAGTTAATTTAGGTTAGTTTAGGTTAGGTTGAGTTAATTTAGGTTAAGTTAGGTTAGGTTAAGTTAATTTAGGTTAGGTTAGGTTAAGTTAGGGCAGGTTAGGTTTGTTTTTGCTTGGGATTTGGGTTCTAGTTCTGGTTCTGGTTCTGGTTTGGGTTTGGGTTTGGGTCTGGGTTTGTGGTTTGGGGGCAGGGGGGAGGGGGGTCCTATAAGAAATTGGATGGGTCGGTTGTACCCCTAATTTGCCCATTGGGAATGTGTTTGGATTATTTGGTTTTGGGAATCCAAACTTATGGGCGTCTAGCAGGGGAATGTCCTCCCCTCTTTAGTATTTGACTTTTGCTCTTTTATTGCCACTCTATGTTTAGCATCGCCCCGCCCGAATGGGCGGAGCTAGAAATTGAGTAATACAATTTCTTAGAAATCGGCGGCTGTCTATTACCACTTCCATGCACCATAAATAATAACAACACGACGGAACTCCAGACACCCTTAACACTACATAATACACAAGATCCATAACATCCTCCTCAACACATACACAACACTCCGCACCGAGGTAGTTCAAAATGCCTCATCTCCAAATCAGTGCCCATCACGCACAAAACAATCCACACACATCACACAACAAGCCAGCCGAAATCTGGGTCTAATCTATCTCCTAAACGCAATTTCAACAAACATCACCCCCCCCCCAAAAAAAAAGAAAACCCTCACACGATACAAACTGGTCGCCTTGGTAAGGCTCCAATGCGGTCACTATTCATAACTTAACATATACGAGTACATGGCCACGTAAGTGTTACCGACAGAGACACCCACACACGTTGCTACCAGAAGCCTAATAGAGCTCTCCACATAATCATAACCTGTTCATCAATGTTGATGATGACGTCGCTCTGCATAGTGATGATGATGACGTCGCTCTGTATGGTGATGATGATGATGACGTCGCTCTGCATGGTGATGTTGATGACGTCGCTCAGCCAGCGGAGTTATCGTTGTGCTAGAAGGGTTTCTCTACTGCACGTTTGGGTCCTGTGATATCTTTCATCTTATGTGATTTTTTTTCTTTTCATGATGTGCTTAGGATCCTCTAGAGACACCCGATGTGGAACTTTTCTAAGCTGCGGACCTGTTGGTTGTATATTGACCAACTTTCAGAGCAATACAGCAAGATGGATAGGCAGACAGCCCTGTAAACTACAGCTTTGGTGTTTGTTCTCAATTTGTTGTTTGAGAAAACTCTTTTCCTTAGGCGGCCAAAGGCAGCAGAGGCCAGGTTTATTATTTTTTGTATTTCTGGGTCCAGTGAACAGTTAGAGGAGATCACACTGCCTAAGTAAATAAAATGTTGTATCACTTTGATGTCATCAGCATTTATGTTAAAGTGAAGTGGCTTTTGTGGTTGCTTTATACACTGTGCTAAGATTTCTGTCTTTTGTGCATTAACTTTAAGACCCATGGCAGAGGATGTATATGAGAAAGCATCCAGGGTGGTTTGGAGTGCTTCAGAATCATGGGCAACAATGGCACAATCATCTGCTTATTGCAGCTCTATTACTTGGATGGAAGACACTTTAGTTCTGGGCTGGAATCAGCGGATGTTGAATAAACTGCTATCTAGGCCGTACTCTATGGCAATACCTGCATCTCTTCCTAGGGCATTTTTTTTTATTTTAACAGCTCATCTGGCGACTGCCTACTTGGGCATTAGTCGCCGTATTAAAAACTGCCTAGTACTGCCTACTTTAAAATAAGATTCAAAAAACAAAAAACAAAAAACCCAACCCTAAAATTTAAAAAAAGGAAAAGGCGACGAGCAGGAACGTGCGACCTATAAAGAAAAAAAAACTAGTTAAATGAAAGGAAGAAGGCCGGCCTCCCCCCAAAAGTCTACAAGTCCACTAGTCAATGTGCACGCACTCGTCCCAAGTACAAGGGACAGGCCGTAGCGACCCTGCCGATCCTGGTATCGGGACAGGTAACGTGCGCGAAAATCACCCAGACTGGGACACGCGACAAGAATGTGCTGAACAGTCTAGGGGACGACGCAGTCGTCGCAATAGGGCGCAGGCGAGCGCTCCATTAAATGGCTATGCGTCACACGAGTGTTCCAATTCAGGGACGACAGAAAACGACCTGAAGCTGTCGCGGCATTGAGAGATAGGTCCATGGGAACAGTCGCGACGCAATGGCACACAACTTTAAGTTCCCCTGGACCGTCTTCCATCTTCTTTGCCAAGCAGTCCGAAGAGCTGTTCGAATTCCTGCCATGTAGTCTGTGTGTGGAAGAGCGAAACGCAGGTCCAGTCGCCCGGTCCTCGCGGACTCTTTGGCGCCCTCGTCTGCGCGCTCATTCCCCGTAATTCCTACAAGTCCAGAAACCTAGTAGAAGATAATCTTGACATTCACCCAGCTCACTAAAAACGTGGCATCACGGATATTGCGAACCAGAGGGTGCAGAGATTCCAATGCCGCGAGAGCACTCAGGGCGCTCTGTGAGTCGCTATAAATCACGATCCGGTGTCCAAACTGGGCACGTCGCGTAATCTCCCGCACCGAGTAGTATAATGCCACCAACTCAGCCGTGAAGGCAGACGCACAACACGGTAGAGACCCGCTGAGTTCAAACAGAGGAGATACGGCGTGGAAACCGACCCCCTCTTCAGACTTGAAGCCATCCGTATACACTGGCACAGTTCCAGCGTGACACGAGATGTTCTCCAAAAAGGCCGAACGCAATATTCCCGGCGCTCTACAAGATTTGGGAGCAGAGGCGTGGCGACAAATAGCCAACAGTGTTACCGTCCAGGGCGGCGTTCTGGGCAGAACCAGGGGCGTCACCGGCCCAAGAGCTATATTTAGCTCTCCAAGGAGTTTCCTAGTCCTGAAGGGCTTAGGGTATGACTTGCGTCTCTTGGCAGGATAGGCACCGTTGGAGTGAGTTGCGGATGCTTTTAGAGCCGTTGTCGACAAAGGAAGACGCTGCGCTCGTGCGTAAAGGCGAGTAATGCACTTTGAACGGCGCATAGATAATGGCATCTCTCCAGCATCAACAAGCAGGCTATCAATAGGGAAAGTGCGGAAGGCACCGGTCGCCAGGTAAAGGCCGGTGTGGTGAATCGAGTCCACCTTATGCAATAGACGCTCGGCTGCGGATGCATAAAACTCACATCCGTAGTCGAGCTTCGAACGAACAAAGGATCAATTAAAAAGTAGGGCAGTAGCCCTATCAGCAGCCCAAGCGCTGAAAGTCACGGAACAAAGAATATCCATGGCTCGGGTACATGAGACTCTAATATGAGCTTCCCAGGTAAGGCGTCGGTCAAATACAAAACCAAGGAAACGGTGCGTTCAACCACTTCCAAGCGCACCCCATTAAGAAACAAATCTGGGTCGGGGTGGAGCCGTGGATGGCGGCAGAAATGCACCACCTTAGTCTTGACCAAAGAAAACCGAAATCTCTGCGCTTTGGCATAGCGAGAGACGCGGTTCAATGCCTGTTGGAGTCCACGCTCCAGAGTTGGCATCTGGGCCACGCCAAAAGAGATCGAAAGGTCGTCAACGTAGAGCGTAGCAAGAGCATCTTCTGTCAGCAGCGAGGTAATGCCGTTGATGCTCAAGGCAAAGAGTGTAACGCTGAGGACACGTCCCCACGGGACGCCCTCTTCCTGCTCCATTAGGCCGGAGAGGGCTCTCCCCACCTGTACGCGAAATCGCCGATCTTGTATAAATTCAAGTATGAAGATTGGGAGGCGGCCCCTCGCCCCCATCGTGTGGATGGTCTCTATGATACTGTATCGCTATACGGTATCATATGCCTTCTCCAAATCGAAAAACACCCTGGCGAAGTGCTGTCTACGAAGGAAGGCCTCGCAGACACCTTTTTCCAGTCGAAGCAGAGCATCCGACGTGGAGTGGAACTTGCGGAAGCCGCACTGCGCAGAACACAAAAGCCTCCGCTGTCCAGGAAAAAGGCTCATCTAATATTTACCAATTTCTCCATCAACCTGCACACGCAGGAGGTTAGAAAAATTAGGCGGAAACGGGCCGGGGTAAAATGATCTCTCCCTGGTTTGCGAAAGGTTAGCACAGTAGCGATTCAACAGGAGTCTGGAAGGTTAACCTCTACTTAGATCCTGTTGAACAAATCTAACAGAAAGGCCATATTTCGCTCACCAGGGTGTCGAAGCATGATGTATGAGACATCGTCCGGACCCTGTGTGGTGTCCGCGCACGAAGCCTAAGCGTAACGCAACTCACTCAGAGTAACCCTGTCGTTGAAGGGTTCTCTGCTTCTCAAGCTAAAGTCCAGGCGGAGGACTTCCGCGACATCACGACGTGCATTGAATGCAGGCGGAGCATCATCCCGGCTAAAAAATGCGGATAAAGCGGTCGTGAAGGGTTCCGCCACGGACGCAGGGTCTGAGATTGCGGTCCCATTCTCCTGGAGAATTGGAGGGGGTCCTGCAAGAACTTGTCCCGAATCTTTTTGACTCGCTTCAACACCTCTGCTAGAGGGGTCTTCTCGCTAAGTAAAGACACGTATGCCCGCCAAAAAGAGCGGCGTGCATGCTTCGAAATATACCGGAACCTAGCTCTAGCCCGACGAAATTCACTGACAGTGAAATCGTTCTGGCGGGGCTTCTAGCGCATGTAGGCATAACGCTTCTGTTTGAGGGCTGTCTCACACTCAGCCGACCACCACGGGAGTGGTCTGCGTGCAAAACGGCCAGATTTTCTGGGAATAGTAGTCAGGACCACGCCGATGAGGTTGCCAGGGAAGAACTCAACCGTCTCATTTACCGACATAAGCTCCTCGACTGAGATAGAGAATTCCGTCATTTCCTGAAATGCAGGCCACTGTGCACGCGCCAAGCACCACCGAGGTAGGCTCTCAGGCGTCAGCGACCCAGAAAATAATATTTGAATGAGGAAGTGATTACTACCATGGAGGTCATTGACGAGCCTTCAATCAAAATCAGGCTGTGAATCCGGAGAGCACAGAGATAGATCAAGGCAAGAGAATGAAGCAGTTCTAGAGCAGTGATGCGTAAACTCATCCAGATTTAGGACATCTATCTCAAGCTCTTCGATCAGATCGGCAAGGACTTGTCCCCTGGGATTTATTGAGTAGTCTCCCCAGAGAGGATGTCTGCTGTTAAGATCTCCAAGCAAGAGAAAGGGCCTCGGCAACCGTGCCTCAACGCGGCGGAAGTCCCCCGCGTCGAAGTCAGCTGACGGTGGAATGTACGCAGAAATGATAGTATACCTCCTATGCAGGTGCAGCTGCACAACCACTGCCTGGAAGGAGGTATCTAAAGTGAAAGGAAGAACGAAGACATCATGCCGGGTGTAAACCGCGCATCCCCCAGCCCGGCCCACATCTCGTGGTGGTGGGGTCACAAAACCCTTATACCCCGGGTGGGCAGGGGGCACGCGCCTACCATGGTCTCCTGCAGAAACATAGCTAACGAGGAACGGGACGAGACGAGCATCCGCAGCTCATCCCAGTTTTCCCGGTGTCCATGGCAATTCCATTGAAGGAATATGCCCTCCGGGCCTAGCTTGGAGGAAACGCAGGGGCATTCTTCGAACAGAAGACTCTCATGGAAATGGCCGTACGCTTACTGGAGGTAGAACCGCAGGCGTTGTTGGCTGGATAATGCGGTGAAGGCGCTGTCGCCTTCGATGACTTATTGGGGGAGGTTGGGCTCGCCATGCGAGTCTTTTTCTTCCTCCGCCTCGAAACTTTAGGCGGGCGTTGGTGCTTCGGAGGCTGGGGGCCATCTGTTCGAGGAAACACCGTCTCCGAGCCATCCAGCCCACCACTAGGCGTGGGCGAAGGAGCCGAAGCTCCTTTGTTGATGTCCTCTTTTCGACGGCCAGCTTTAGGAACCCCGGAAGATGGCCTGGCGACCAGCTCTAAGGGTGTTCCTTCCTGTGAGTCTAACGACTCGGTGGAAGCGCGGTTGTTCTACCTTACGGGAAATGGTCAGGCAGGGGGAAGAAGGGAGAGCCATGGTTTTAGCCAGGGCTGGGTGTGAACTTTTTGTGCCACCAGCTTTACCAGGGGAGCGCCCGGGTTGAGTAGATCCCTCAGGAGGACTTCGAATGGGCGCGGAAACAACCGTGCTCGTTGGCCTGGTTGGGCCAGGATCAGAGGGTGTGTTTCTAACTATTGACGCGTAAGACGTCCCAGGCAGAGCTGGGCGCGCCAGGACCAAGTCCTTAGCCTCGCGGAATGAGAGACGATCCTAGGCCTGAACGACCAGGATTTCTTTCTCAAGGAGATATGCACCACATTGCTTCGGAGAAGCGGGGTGCGGCTCTTCACAATTGACACACTTGGCCACACACGATTTGGAGTTATCGTGTGCGGCCTTGAAGCAATTTACACAGACTTCGGATGACCCCGACTTTGCACTTCTACATGAGCTATTCGTATGGCCGAAGCGGTGACAGTAATAGCACCGCCGCGGCAGTGGCGCGAATGCCTTCACGCGGTAGCGGTACCAACCGGCACGCACCGACTCAGGGAACTTTTCACAGTCGAACGTAATGAAGAGTGTAGAGGTGGGTCTCGAGGCCCCTCCCTGTTTTCTCATCACGCGCTCGACCTTAACCGCCCCGTGGTCGGCCAGCTCTAGAGTGATATCTTCTATGGAGTAGTCAACGAATTTCCTCGCATAAACTACTCCTGTCACAAAGTTCATGGTAGAGGGCGACGTCACACTCACCGGGGTGCCATCAAGTGTCCGAAGAGCACTTATCTTGGCCTCCTTCGAGGGATCCGCCGCATTCGCCAGTAGGCTCCCGTCCAAGAAACGGGTCACCTTCGGCAATCTACCAATTAAAAAGCCAAAGCTCTCCTCTGATGGATCATGTTGCGTTTGGCCAACATGCTGCCATCAGTGGAGCGAATAACTAAGAAGCGTTTGAAGCCAGCGGGCTCGAAAACGCCAGGTTTTCTCTGAATGAGAAGCTCCGACGTAATCGAGGCTCCGCTCTGCGCACTTTTGGTCTTATTTTTGGATTCCCCACTCAGGTGAGCACCGTGCCTGGATGTGCCAATCTTGGCTTGGTCGCGTTAAAGAATGTTAGCGGTCTCGTCCGTTCCCGCGGGCCCCGTGGAGGGAGAAGAGCCCCGGGTCTTTTTGGTCTTTTTTTATTAGTCTTTTTCTTTTTAGGAGAGGAGGGCGGGGAATGGACTCGCATCTCCCCTCCCGTAGCAAGAGCTGCCAGGCCAGATGGGTCGGCCTCTGCAAGGTCCTTCGCCGAGATGGTGAAGGTCCCAGCAGTCGTGGGGGCACCGGCCGGAGGAGGAGATCCCTACACTCCTTGTGATATCTTAGCAGCCCGACTCTTCTGGCGAGGGCCCCGCACAGGAGGAGAATCGGGCTCGGTGTTTGATGCCGAGCCTAAATCTAGCCCCATGGAAGCCCCCACCTTCTGAGGCTGGGCTGCGTCCTTGTTCTTTGGGGGGCGGGGGCATAGGCCTTCACCCCCGCTAGATTTAATATTTGGGCCAGTAGGTCTTTAGAGGGAAGAGGCCCATGGGGCCTTTCTTCCCTCTCCTCCCTAAGTGGGTTTGTCCTTCCGAGGGTCTCCAACGGGGAGCGGCCGGTTATGGGCTGCCTGTTGGCTTTCCTGGCAATCCCTTGTGAAAGCAAAAGCGGGACTGCCAGATTTGAGATGGAGTCACGTGGTGACTCCAAGGATGACGGTGAGGAAGAGCCCCCTGCACCTCTCGGCACTGGAGATGGGTAAGCCTCCTCTCCGGTTGAAGAGCTATGGAGGGTCCCCTGGGAAACCACAGGGGGGACCTCCATTGTTTTTCTGTGGAGCTGCCTGAGGTCCGCTCCGTTGTTCTTAAAGGGAAAATGGGGAGAGATTTTGTGTGAAAGTTTTCATGATTGTGCATGGTGACCCTTTTTTATTACGGGATGAAAACGCTAATCACCCGTCGCAGTGACCCGCTCTGCAAAGGGTGAGTACAGGCCTGGCAGAGCCAGGTGCCGCCATTTCAGACCACCCCTACCGCCTGGTGGCCTGGCAGTCCTTCAGCATGGCGGTTCCACCTTGGACACAGCGTAAAATGGATTGTGTTTGAAAATAGAAAGGAAGAGAGGTGGGGAAGATGTGGGTGGGGATAAAGCAGGTTATTAAAAAAACCACCATCCCAAAATGGAGCTCAGTGGTTAGGGATCATTGTCCCTTCGCACCTCAGCCCCTATCCGGGATAGTGGGGTGAGAAAGTCAGCATCTACCCATTGAAATTAGAGGCTGACCAGAGAAAGATGTGGGAGAGGTTTTATGAAAAGCGAGGAAACAGATGAGAAACACAAGTGTTCTGAAGGAAGGAGAAGAGGCTAAGCTGGGGTCGGACGGGGCGCTGAGTCCCGTGAGCACGGCGGGCAGGAAGTCTTCCTAGGGCAGCATGGACCAGGCTGATGAGAGCCATAAAGTAATCATTGAAGAGAACAGGGGCAAGCACACACCCCTGTTTAACTCAAACTTCCACATTGAAGGGTTCATGCAGCTGTCTCAAGATAGTAATGAACTTGGGTGGAACCCCAACCTTCAATAAGAGGTTCTATAGCAGAGGGCGATTGACGGTGACAAAACCCATTGTCAGGTCAAGGAAAGCAACAAACAGGTCTTTGTTTTGTTTTCTTGCTTAACTCCTGGAGTTGGCGTAAGCAGAAGACTATATCTGATGTGCTTCGGTCTTTTCTAAAAACACAATGGCTCTCAGGAAAGTTTTGTACTGAAATATGAAAGACTAGCCGGGACAACATGATCTTGGAGAGTATCTTCTCAGAAATTGACAGGAATGAAATGCCTCTCCTGTTCCCACAGGTTGCTCTCCGGTTGTCCATATCTCACTAATAAGTTGGTGTATTCTGACTTTCAAGAGGTGTCCTCCTTTCTTAAATATTTCTGCTGGTATACCATCTGGTCCAGGACTCCTGTTGTTTTTCAGGCCTCTGTTTGCAGTGAGGACCTCATCTAGATTGGGGGTTTCATCAAGAGGACCCGATGTTGGTAAATTTGGCAAGGCATCCAGGACATGAGGTTTTGCGGGGTTTGCCTGGTTGAGCAAGGTTTTAAAGTGCTCAGCCCATCTGGCTACGATTTCCTCATTGTTTTTGTAAAGAGTGTTTCCATCCGCTGATCTTACAAAATGACTGTTGTGTTTCCTTAGCACATAAATTTTCTTTGCTGCATCATAGAACCAATGGGCGTTATTGGTGTCAGCAAATTGTTCAGCTCCTGTGCACTTTCATGCCACCAGTCATTTTTGATTTTTCATAGCTCTCTTCTCTTTGCGCTTTAGCTCTGATGTTCTTGGATCGTATTTTTAGTGCAATGGATTGGGGGTTGGCTAGATGTGCTTCATGAGCTTTATTTTTGTCATCCAGCAATTGGTGGATTCCAAGGGCACATTCATCAAACTAGTTCTGGTTTTCAAGTTGGGAGTAGCCAATAATTTTTTTGGCAAGAAATGACAAATTTGAGTGGAATTTCTGCCATTTGGTTTGGAGGTCATAACCTTGTTCAGGGTGAGAGAGTGGAGTGCTTCTGCTATTTTGCCTCTTAAGGATGTATATGTGTCTGGGTCCTGCAGAGCTTGGATGTTAATATTTATTGCAGATGGATATCGTCGTTGTTGAGGCCGAACATCAAAGCGCATCTTGCAATGGAGTAGGCGATGGTCTGTCCAGCACTCTACCCCCCTCATAACCTTTGTGATAAGCACCTCTTTTCTATCTTAGTGGCGGACTATGATTTGGTCTAGTTGGTGCCAGTGGCCTTATCTTGGGTATTGCCATGTTGTTTTGTGCCTCAAGTTCAGTTGGAAGTTTGTATTAGTGATGCTTAAATGGTGTTTTTAACAAAGGGTAAGTAGTCTAAGGCCGTTGTTGTTTGCCTTACCAATCCCATGATTGCCAAGGACATCTGGCCAGATTTTGTGTTCTCAGCCAATTCTAGCAGTAAAATCACCTAGCAGAATGTTTCGGTCTGTGTGCTAGATTGCTTGCAAGCATGCATCAGGAGAGCTGTACAAGTTGCCCTTGACTTCTTCTCTTGCAATCAGAGTAGGAGCATAGGCACCGATGATGGTTAAGTGCCTTCCTTTAATCATGAGTATGCGCCATGTCATCAGCCGTTCACTAATAATGACTGATGTGCTGGGATTTGCTGGAAGAGATCGTTTTTGATGGCAAAACCGACCCTATGTAGCCGTCGTTCACCTTCGGGGAGTCCTGTCCAGAAGAAAGTGTATCCTTCTCCTGTCTCAGTCAGGGAGTCTTCGCCACTTAGTCGTGTTTCGCTAAGGGCTGTTATGTTGGCGTTATAGCGTTGTAGTTCATGTGCCACTAGCGCAGATCTTCTCTTTAGACGGCTGTAATTTTCTTCACGGTCGAGGAGCGTTATGATGTTCCATGTAGCAACGAGCAAAACCTTTTTATTTTGTCGACTGCATGATGGAGGTGTCCCAACGGCCTGCAGTTAACCGTTCGGAACTGGGAAGGGCGTAGTTTTTAGACCACCTTTTCTAGGTCTTTCTCCATATGGGGTGAACATTGCAGGAGTTGCTCAGTCATGCAGGAGGCTGCCGAAGAGAGTTGCCGCCTTACCTCAACTTCTCAGTGACCATCACCCCCACACCGCCTACGTGCAGGTAGAAACTAGGCACTTCAAGCCGCAACCACAGCCTGCGCCCACCGCTCCATCCCCATCGCCGCAGGACTTTGGGTAGGTGATGATGATGATGTATATGATGACAGCGATAGCAGAGCTCATCGCTTACGAAACTTCGACACAACCTACAACCGCACTTATTGTTAGATCAATGAGAGAAACCCATCGTGTCAGTTCATCGTGACGGCTGGCCTCGTGGCACCATTGTTGATAATACCGTGAAGGATAACTTTCCTAATTGAGTTTGAGAAGGATCGGTTTATTATTAATAACGATAAAGGTTATGGAACCAGGGAAAGCAAACCCTCGCATTTTGGCCGAATAAAAGTCTTCTCCTCCCCTACCTCCCACACACACACTTATGTGCTTGTTACTCTTGTATTTTTGCAACCTCGCACTGGCTCACCCTGTCTAGAATGTGTGGCAAATTTTAACTTATATTATTCGAAATAAATTCTGTAAAGAGAAATAGCGCGAACATTTCACAATAAATTATGTTGATAATTAATTGATGTTGCAACTGCACTGAAAGGATTTTTTTTTCTGGCACTATTGCACTCGCCTTGAACAGGCACTTGCTCGGTCTCACCTCATTATTGCTATGCGTTTGAACCCAGAAGTTGTGTCTCTCATGCACCTTGTTGCATTTTTCAGAATGTAACTATAAAATGTTAATTCTAATAATAAAACTTAAAAGGAAGAATAGAGGAGACACGAGAAGCAGCTAAATTGAGGGGTTAAGAGACTGGGGAAGAGAGGGAAAGTAATAAAACAGTGTTTAAATAAAAATATCAATGAAATAATTAAAATACCCATAACTATGAATATTGAACGCATAACTAAGAATATAAGTACACACTGATTTCTTTAAGAATAAGTTTTTTGACAGCATCAATTTGGAAAAGTCCAGGGAAAATGTTAAAATTATCGGAATGGCTTATAAAAGAACATTCAACAGTATTTCTTTTTATAGCGCCACTGGGGCGATAAATACATTTAGCTGAATTCAAATTAATTAAATGCTCATTTTCGGTCATATGAAAAAAACTGCAGTATTATTTTGACCTCTCAGTACATTGTATTTATGTTGATTGATACGGACCGAAAATTGCTTGCCTATTTGTCTAAAATATTTGCTCAAAGAGCCAGAACATTCGAGTGAGTAAACACCCCCTATAGTCTTACATGTATTGTGAGCAAGTATATTCTTAATAGTCGACACGTAGTTATTCACACTACATGTGTGTAGGGGCTAGGGTGCTACGTGATGTGTGGTTTTCTTTACGTATCTCCAGAGTTTGGTTGAGTTTGTTTCATGGTCTATTGTGTTGACGAATTGGTTCTACTTTTATGTTTGCTGTTTAGTTATTAGAGTGATTGGATATGTTGTGCTTTTCTTGTTTTGATGAGACTGTTTTGTTTTACAATTTTATGCTTCTTTATGCAGTCTGCTATTTCATTTGTGAAGTTGTAGAATGGAATATGACTAAAAGATACCTAAAAAATGAGCACTTTTAAGTTTTATAAAAGTAAGTATTGTTACTAAATAATTAAGAATAGCTGGTATGAGTTTTACCTGATGCTAAAATATATAGGTAAGAGAAGATAGGACGATAGAAGGATAACATGTGAGGTGGGTTTTTTGTCTGTTTTGAATTTTTGAGGGGGGGGGATATGAGTACGTATGATGAGTGATGAATATATGCCAGGAGACTGGCTGTTCTTTCTTAAGTTATTTTATTTATTCTCTCTTCTATATTTTTGAAAGGTTCTGCTAAGTTGGACCTTTTACAGATACATAGGTTAAATTTCATAAATCTATATAAATGTATACGAATATATATATATATATATATATATATATATATATATATATATATATATATATATATGTTGCTTCTAATTCATGTTTTTTTGTTTATTATTCTTTATTGTTTATTTAGGCCTTTCATGCCTTTGTATTTTTTGTCTGTAGGGGTGCGAAAATGCATCAGAGAAAAAATTCCTTCCAACTCGATAATATAAATAGCCGGTTAAATTACCAACTCAGAACGGACTAAGCCGTGGCTAATGGCTAGAGTATTGGCGTTTAAATCTAACGGTACCGCGTTCGAAACTCAAAAGTCCAAAACCTTTTCTGAAGAAATCTCAAGAAGAAAACGGAACTCAAGGAAAACGCTTCAAGGACCATCTCATCTAGAAGGACCAAGAAATCATTCAAGATAAATGGAAGAAATATGAAAAAGCATCAAGAAAGAAAAATGAAGATTAAGAACACCCCAGCAACAAGGAAAAAATTATTTCAGTCAAGAAAGAAGTAAATAGATTCGATAAAAGGAAAAAGCAAGATGATTCAAGAATAATTAAATAAAAGCAATGATAAGAAAGCCCCCCCCCATCCCTCCCCCATAGTCTACAGCTTGGGTATACTTACCATGGTACATTTTCTGTTTCAGATTTTGAATCCTTAGATCTCTAAATATTTCCGGATTCCTGACCTAGAATGTGATTTACTAAAATTAAACAAAGTTACATTTTTACGAGTAACTAATTCATTTTTTCTTTCCCTCATTGGAAGAAACTTTTAAACGAATTTAAAAACGAAACGAAAGACTGGAATATAGTAATTATGGGTTATTAAAGTATAAAATTAATGTAAAATTCTATATATTATAATTACAATCTCATTTATTCTATGTATTTAATATAAACCGGGTTTAATTGATGAAAACAAAGAGCATTTTTATTTAGAACGCCTAAGTGAGAGATATGATGGCATTTGGAAAATATTGAACAAATATGTTCCAGACGGGATTTAAACTTAGCTATCAAATGACTTTAACTTTATAAGAAAACAATTAATATGATAGATCTCTGTCTGGTTAAGTTAAGATTAAGATATTTGTGATTAAAACCCCCAAAATTATTCTCCCCAAACTTCTTTTTTAATATTTATAAAGATCTAAATTTACTCCACTTCTAACGAAGAAATATGTTAAATGAAATTTAATAAATCTTTAAATCACCTATGTATAATAATAATACAACAATTGTAAGATTGAATAAATATGTAAAACATTGTAAAAGAATTACATTAAGTAAAGTGAGGAAATGTATTATTATGTTGAATATATTAGGTGGTCTAATATGAATTCAGTTTGTTTATGTAAAGGGCTCTAAAGAGTAAAACATTCTTTCGTCCTAAGATTAAAGGGAAAGTGTCGTATTAATTCCTTGTATATTATTATATAACAACTATAAGACTTGATATTTGTATAAGAATTGTTAAAAGAAAGAATAAATTTAATATTACGGGAACTAATCAAATATATAAATTAAGTAAAAGTTAATTTGAAAATACCGCATTAATGTATGCCGGCCGTTGATGTAAAGAGGAAGATGGACTGCGTATAAATATGAATACTTTTATCAAGAAAAGTCATGTGAAGACGATTCCCATTTCCTGCCGAATAAGGAATATTGAATCTATCTCCAATATCCCTGTAGAAGTCTAAATACCGCGTACATAGTGTACGCAGAAATACTCCGACACAAGCTGCGTGCCCCTCCCGTATTTCTAAATGTCCAAGTCGCCTCGAATTCTCTATCGCCCCTTTTAGCGCCATCGTAAACTGCAATGTGTCTCGAAGGTGTGAAAGACTTATACTGTCTGGCCACAGATGAAAAAGGTCTTTCGCGCGGCGATACAGATTTTATGAGAATTCGGTGCTCTCTCTCGATTTCGGCTCGCGAGGGAAATAAAAGGAAAACTTCTTCCTGGATTCGGGCAGAAGATCTTGGACCTACGTCGAGTGTGTGGAGCCCAATTCACAAAGGAAACCGTTCGCCCGCTGCAAGCAAAGAACTTCTCGGGGAATTGGTTGTTGCCGTCACGGTACTTGTAGGTGTCAAACTTCTCGAAGCCCCCCCCCCCTACCTTCCAGAGTCTGAGGTTACACAGGGCCTTCCTCTGTGGATTACCCTAGACGTAGCTAGGTAATCGGTTTTGGCTACCCACTCCAGGAGCCGAATAATCGGACAGGTACTTCGAGGAAGAAGTCCGATTTGAGTCACCGTTTGGCTCACCTTCGTGATCTGGCATAGGATCATTATATCGCCGGTCTAGGATTACCTTCTCATTCGGTAACCTCGGACGGCCGGACTAGGTGCGATCATCGTCGCCGGAATAAGACCTTAGACCTACGTTGTGAGGTGGAGCTCGATCCACAGAAGAAACAGTTCACCCGTTGCAAGAAAGGAACTTCTCGTGAAATTGGTTGTAGCCGTCACGGTACTTGTAGGTGCCAAACTTCTCGCAGACTCCCCCTTCAGAGTCTAAGGTTACACAGGACCTCCTTCTGCGGATTACCCTAGACGTAGCTAGGTAGTCGGTTTTGGCTACCCACTCCAGGAACCGAATAATCGGTCACTCACTTCGAGTAAAAAGAAGTCCGATTTGAGCCACCGTTTGGCTTACCTTTGTGATCTGGCATAGGATCATTATATCGCCGGTCTAGGATTACCCTCTCATTCGGTAATCTCGGACGGCCGGAATAAGTGCGATCAACGTCACTAGAAGAAGAACTTCACGTCATTCTCAGAAATACTTACGAACTCAAAGGTATCGTTAATTGAACTATCCCCTCCCCTAACTTCACCAGTTTATTTGCGAACTAGACTTCCCATCCCGAGCCCATAACCTCTAGTATTAGAAGTTCTTAATTCAGTGTTTAACTTAATAATAATATTCCATTCGTTCTGTCGGGTGCCATTAAGACGCAAGCATCCTAGTGAGTAATTTTCAAGTAATCCCCACGACATTTTTGTAGACTTATTTATTCAGTGCAAGATTAATTCTATTTATATTTATATACGCTGTTGCTTATTTCAAATTCATGTACTTTAAAGATTATTTTTGTATGTGTGTTTAACTATTTTGGACGATCCTTTGGCAATTATTAAGCATCCACTTTGCTTAAATCTCAATATTACAGCGATCCATCCATGATTTGCTTTTACTGAGTGGGGACACACTCAGGGGATTATCATCTTAGTTTCGATCAAAGGTACGCACCAGGGTTATTCTTATTCACTGAAAGTGGCTAAGGTAGGTGTATTGGATACGCTTCACCTCCGCTTCACTTTGGTGCGGAAATAAAATATATGTCCAGGAAGTGAGACTGGGATTACCCACTCACTACACCTCGACAATTCTTTTACCCTCGAAGAAATGTCTGATCACCTTTACCCAGCCTACAATCAAGTAGGAAGAGAGCTTTCTACTCTTTTGGAGTCAGTTCCTTGTGATTACCAGGCATTCGCAGTAGAAGCAAACAGACAACCAACAAGCTCAATCTATAAACCTATTTGCCTGCCCCACGAGTGGTACCAAAACTCGGTAACAAATCACCGTTGGTAAGCACACCACTCTCGAAGAGGCTTACCCAGCCTATTCAACCAATATTATGTTTTTCGCTCGCCGGTCTTCGTGGAGACAACATAGTTTGCGATATTTTCCGTGGTTCCTCGCCAAAAATTTTTTCTTCATCCGGGTTCCCTTGCGAGTTACTTGGAGTAATGTTTGACGGCACCAACGTTGACAACTTGTACCACGAGGACCTATACCCTTCCCAAAATACTGGCATCGAACTTCAAAGCGACCAAGAACACCAGTCACCTACGATGTTAACAGTGGAGGATCCGGACTCAGCACCGACCTCCCTTGCATTAATTGAACGGCAGAGGGCAGCATCGCTCCAGGGCTGGGTGGCCTCGAGCGTCCCTCGGCCTTCCAGAGACTTGACTCCTCCTTCTCCCCCAGCACCTGGTCAGGCCGAGACATTGTTTTCGCCGATCTCTTTACCACCAAGGCCAGGAGTCAGGATTGTTGACGAACATACAGTGCCCTTCCCTCTTCAAGCAGCAGTGCCAGAATTACCGACTACCCTGGGTACCCCTACTCGTCAGGATCAAGGACCAGCAGCAGCACCTTCGCTCCGAGAACGCTTTCCACCTGACACAACATGTTGAGGCGCTGTGGTGGCTGATCTAATCTCTCAGATCAACAATCACGTCTTAAAGAGACGTGATAGAAAAGAAATATCTCTCCTTCTCACCCTCTACAGAGTAAGGACTGTCCTCACATTAGTGGAAAGACACACTACGCTCGAACGTCTCCGACTATATTACTGGGTCCTCCACTATGGCTGGGGCCCAGCTCTTAGGGACGCCAAAGAGTGGGCGACCCTCCAGTCAAACATCCAGCTCTCAGAACGGACACTCAATACCCGCACTGGATGGCTAGCTGCCCTGCACCACAGATTTTCTACACACGAGCAGCCGTAGTGGGTCGCAGACATAATTATGCAGGCCTGCCTAGAATCTTCGGGGAGCTAAGAAACCATAGTCCCAACATACAACCGGAGGATACCCCTACAGGATTACTGTGACGCTCGTCTTCCATACAATGAAGAAACGGAGGAACTCCAATCACCACCACCTGCCAGCCATCGTTGCCATCGCACGTGCTTAGTGAGAAAAGGATAGGGTCTTCCTCCACCAGTGATAGTGTTAGCCAAACTAGTGTTATTAGTGATCACCCTCTCCGTGATATGTCTAAATTAAGTATCAGCGACCAAAGTCCGTCAGAAGTCAGTGATTCGGCTCACATAAGTTGTTTTAATAGTGATTCTCAGAGTGCTTTAACGGAAACATCTTCAAATAGCGTGCCATTGTTACATATCCCGGACTTACCAGCTCTGGGACCTACGACTCCTCTCAGAGTCCAAATAGCAGAAGTTATTGACATCAACATTCCGGACTTCCGGTGACCTGAAATAAACTGTGATTCCCCCCGATATACATTGACAGAACTCCGAGATTACTTCGAAAATATGTTACGGCCATTGGGAGGCCTGCAAATCGTAAACTTCGAAGCCCCACAGATCTCGGTCATACCCCTACCTGAATTAGCTGTCCCTACTCCACTGGAGGTTAGGGCACCATCTTCACCGGACTCTACTTCAAAGGATTCAAGCGTCCACGCTGATGCCTTCGCTGCAAGTGGACCTCCCGACATCAGAAACCCAAACAGAAACCGCAATAGGGATGGAGGTCAACCTGAAAACGAAAACGCGAACCGAGACAACAACGACGGCAACCAAACCCGGAATAATCAACCAGCTGACGGGAACGAGGAAAAAGCCAGCCCAGTGATTGACCCACTGCAACCAAATATCACCAAGTTCTTCCGGAAACTTAAAATCAACAAATCCGGGGACCTAACCAATGTCCCTGCCGCTAATAATGTCATAAAGTCAGCCCAGAAAGACGGAATAAAAATTTTCCTGCCTGCCCAAAATGAATTTACTGTTTGCGTAGGTGATGGTATTATAAATGCAGTGTGGTGCTTTGTTTAACGAAGGGTAGTTGTTTAAGGCAAAATTGCAGTTTATCTTCTATTTATCGGTCTAGTTTTGCTAGTCTGCTTTTTGTATTTATATTTGTGTGGAGGTTTTGAAAGAGATTGGTTATGGGGGCTTGGTTTGGAATGATATAATAATGGGCATAGAGGGGTATGATCTTGATCTTGAAGATCACTCTTAATTTCAGATTCTAAATATGCCGCTATACGAATGTCATTTGTTTTTTGTCCAAATGAAAAAAATCTGGTAGCAAATTTGATTAACACCGACTGTTAAACGAGTGTGCAGATTTTAATTTTACCCAAATGATAAAGATTACATATAAACATGTATGTATATAGTTTGTAAACATTGATATCATTTATTAAATTATAGTTACATACTTACATAGTTACAGGTAGCCAGCAAGGACTACTTAGTCCACTCAAAGGCTAGTTCCATTCTATACTAGTATGCTAGTAGTCCTCCTTTGGACATTGTCGCCACGATGCTCACTCACTTGACATTCAATCCAGATCAGGGCTCCGTATTTAAACAATATCATTATTCCTAAAATAACTGTCAATTTTGTTTTTAAAACTATTCACACTACTACCATTTACTACCTCTGCGGGGAGTGCGTTCCATTTATCGATGATTTTAAAGGTGAATTTTATTTTAGTTATGTCCATTTGAAACCTCCGTCGTCCTTTCAGTTTTTTTTAATACTATGATTTGCTCACCTCGCAATCGCCTAGTTTCGAGAGTAGGTAGTTTTAGTATATTTAATCTTTCGATATAAGACTTATTTCTAATCGAGGGAATTAGTTTAGTTGCCCGTCGTTGAATTCTTTCCATTTTATTGATGTGTAGAAGGTGACCTGAATTGTATCGCGTATTCTAAGTGTGGCCTTACTAAACTTTTAGGTAGAGGTATGATTATATCCTGGTGTTTGTAGTGAAAACTCCTCACAATAAACCCAAGAATTTGGTTCGCCTTCTTACACGCTTCGTCACACTGTTTGTTAAACTTAAGATACTTAGAAACCCGCACCATTAAAACTTTTTCTTCGTCCACGGAAATAAGATTTTTCCCACCCATTTCATACTTAAGACTTGGGTTCTAAAGAGAATTTCACGGTCCTTTTATTAGACTATTCGAAGATTTTATTAGATCCTGCTCAATTAATTTGCTATCGTTCTCACGTAAAATTTTACATGCAATTTTTATGCTGTCCGCAAATTTGAATAATTTAACACAGACTCCTGGGGCACGCCACTAGTTAAATTTTTCCACTCTGAAAATTTACCGTTTAAAAATAATCTGATTACGATTACTTGGCCACGTCTCTATCCATTGTAGGAGGTTTTCCCTAATTCCATGAGCAAAAGCAAAAAGTTTAGTTAGTAATTGCCTATGAGAAACGGTGTCGAATGCCTTAGCGAAGTCTAAGTAAACTATGTCCAAAGATCTACTTTCGTCATAGCTTTTTGTTGAAGAAAGAGAGATAGAGTAAGATTTTGTATAAAGGAATCGTGTGAAACGAAAGTTATCGGGAAGAGCAATGCCCTACGCCCGTCGGCAAACTTCCGGCGAGATTAACCGAGAATTTCTTCGGTTCAGTTGGACCATCAAAACCCCGCCGCCGAGCTATAAATGCCGAGGCGGTGTGGCAGGGCTTAATTGCTTCCGTTAGCAAATATAGGAGTTCCTGCGAACGCCTATAACTTCCTCGTTACAGAATTAATCGTAGAAGTATTCCGTCAGAATCCGCCCAAGGAAGAGTCCCGAAGACGTACCCCAGCCCCCTTGGAGAAGACCCCAGGTCGTGGTAGTGAACTGTCTATACGTTGCTCCCAAGTGAGCCAAGCCCGGAAAATACAGAAGGTATTCGTTGGCCTCTTTTAAGACGTCTATGGAATCGTCCACTGACGGTGCATATCCTCGAGCGATAGAACACGGTGTCATACCGGCCCGCAGCTAGGATCTTATTTGGAACGACGGCGTGAGGATCGAAGGACCCGTCCAGAATAAGCGCACAGTCTCAGCTCCCCAGGAGTTTTACCCCTCGAGCGTCTACAGGAGTATCTTCCCCTTTTGAGCGTCTACTTGTGGTAACTCCCCCCCCCCCCAATAGTAAGCTATTTACACCTTTCCTTTCCTAGTCGAGGCGGTGCGACGCCTTCCGACTAAGACTAGCCAAGTAGTCTCCTCTCGAGCCATCTCGGATAACTAAATTGAAGTATTGTACCCCTAAGGGTAGGATTCCATTCGTAGTTTCTTACTAAACCCTATCGGGTTAGTACTCGGAGTATTGAGCCCTTGAGGCATGAGAATTATTGATAATTATTAATAATTTTCCCATTGCTGAATTAATTAATAACTAGAGAGTGTAATTATTTGTATTATATGTTTTGTTGTGTAATTAGAGATTATTTTGCAATTCTTGTTTAAGTCCTCCAACTACCAAAGCTTTATTAAATAATGCCAATCTCGGCCAACCATATATAAAGTATTCGAATAACAAAAACGCCGCGCACTCAACGAAATTCAATTCCAAAGATTATTTTGGGCTGCCGTAGTCCTTCCCCGAACAAACGAAGGAATCGAGAAATAGGCGATAACTACCTAATTCTACGTCACTTTTAATCATGTTGTCATAAAATTCTAAAAGATTAGTTAAAGATGAACGTTTCTGTCTAAAGCCCCGTTTGAATATCATTTATGAGATCATGCGTTTCCAAATGAACGATCACCCTATCGCGAATGACGGATTCCATTAATTTAGGTCGATAATTGGTCGGAAGTTCTCTTTTTCCATTCTTAAAATATAAGAATGGAAAAATACAATATACCATTATATTCTTAAAATATAATGACACGACAATTTTTTTTAAACATTTGTTAAAAAATTTCGTTAGTGATCCTACTACCATGTTTCGAATTTCTTTTAAATGCGCCGGATAGATTAAATCAGGACCCGGAGATTTCCTGGATTTTAACTTACCTATATGAAAATATATTTATGCTTCGAAGAATTCGATATCGGTTAAAAGTTATGCTCGTTAAAGTTTATCACGTCGTTCGTTCGTGGTATATTATATTCGTCTTCGTTTATCAATACCGATGCAAAAAAGTTATTCAATATATTAGCCACCTTTTCTTTATTCAAAACTCATTCGTTATTCTAATTTTTGATAGATCCTGTTGTTTCCTATATCGAGTTTCTATTGGATACATAATCGAAAAGCTTCTTTGGGTAATGTTTACTTTCTTTGGCAAGTTGAATTTCATATTTTCTTTTAGCGCTTCGTATTTCCTTCTGACATTCCCTTCGTCGGGCTACGTGAAGTTGATTATTTTCTTCGGATGGGTTACGCGTGTGACGCTTCTATGCACAGTTCCTATCCTTCAATTTGACTTCGATATCATGATTCCACCATTTTTAGTTTACTTGAGGTGTTTCCTTTGTTTTTTTGCCAATTGAATTGCTTATCTAATTCTCTAAAATGCTCGGT
Organism: Ceratothoa steindachneri; assembly: GCA_963969495.1. Lineage (NCBI taxonomy): Eukaryota > Metazoa > Arthropoda > Malacostraca > Isopoda > Cymothoidae > Ceratothoa > Ceratothoa steindachneri. The sequence goes on from OZ018329.1 coordinate 3,881,583, forward strand.
GAAAAAGGACCAGCACTGATCAGCGTTAGATCCCACTTGATTTCTCTAAACTTGCGGTTGAAGCCATTAAAGTCCCCACGTTTAAAATTTGGCACTTTAATATCATTATTTTCCTTGTTACGATTTATATAAATATCGAACTCTATTGATTTTGTGATCACTGGAACCTATTCCTTCCCCAATACTAATACCCGAGATAAGATTAACTTTGTTAGTTTGAATTACGCCTAGGATATTTTCCCCTCGGGTTGGTTCATTGACTAAATGTGTCAAGTAGTTTTCTTCTATAAACTCCAATAGCATCTGCCCCTCCCCGTCCGTATTTAACGTTTCATAGTTAATATTTCTACAATTTAATTCCACAATTAACAAAGTGCAATTATTTTTAATTTTACTCCAAATAATGTTATATAATTCCCTGTCAATCTCAATCTGTTGTGGTGAGGGTCTAAATATACACTACAAAGATATTTATTGGAAAACAATTCGATTTTATTTCGGCGCATATTACTTCAACTTCTTTGGAAGAGTCAATTTTAATTTCGGTTAAACGTACATGATTTTTGGTGTACAGTATTACTCCTCCACCCCGTTTATGTGTACAGTCTTTATTGATTAATTTATACCCTGGTAGTTGCAATTCGCCGATAAAGTCCCATAGATGTCTCCGGCCATGATTCCGTTATTGCTATAATATCGAAGGTGCGTAAGTGCACTAAACATTTAAATTCGTCGAGCTTATTTCGAATACTACGCACGTTACAGTAATAGGCATGTAAATTTGTTTTTCGAAAGGGTACATTATTATTAGGACGTGCTGAGCCACTCTCTCTTACGTGCTCTCTCGTCTCCGATGCTGTTCTCTCTGAAAATTTACATGAGAATTATTAATTATTCTTCCCAGCCTTGCTGCTCCCACCCCGTTTAGATGTGCGCATATATCTCTTTTTATTCTTGTATTCTTCCTCCTTTTGTGCTTGTTGAATAAATGATTTCTGTCTTTGTTGCTAAAAATGTTTTTTCGTGAAAAGAATTTAAGTTTTTCTCCTTTTTGACTTGTTTTTATCCTTGCCTACTTTATCGGTGGGTAAAATTACCAAAGTCGTCATATTGACTGAGCCGTTGGTAGGCAACTCAAGACAATGATCATTGCCAAAGCATGTGTGGTATAAATACAACGAAATAAAATTGGTGAAAAGAGAAGATAGTGTATGAGATTGGCAATGGGATGCAATGTACCCGGTGACCAGGTTTATCACTCTCATTGTTTTGGTGTTTGTCTTAATGTTCTCCCAAGGTTACCCCCGGAATTATTTTATTTTGGCAATAATATTATAACTATTCGGTCGATTTTAATGAAATTTAAAACCCTTATGTTGTTTTACCTTATCTTTTGAATGATATAATTGCCAAAGTCCTCTCAATTTAGCTGAAAAATTATTTGGCACTAACATTATAACTATTCGGCCGATTCTAACGTAATTTAAACTCCTTATGTTGCTTTACATTCTCTTTCGAATGATATAATTACCAATGTTCTCCCGATGTTAGTCAGGGAATTATTGAAATTTTTGTGGTTTGTAAGGTCACAAATCAGAATAAGTGAGAGCAGGCGACTTTTAGTCAGCTGACCTTGTTTTATATGTCATGTTCATTTGTTGTTGTTTTATGATTTAATTACTCTATTATTATTTTTGTAATACTTAGTATTTTGGAATTCATGTATTCTGTGGTGTATGATTTTTTTTGTATGTTTTGGCCCTTTTCTTTCTTCTTTCTTCGCGTTTCTATCTCTTGGATCAAAATTGGTGAGGTTTCTGAGCCGTGATCGCTAGATTTTTGTCTTATGGGTGTAATTTTCACAATTTATTGATAATTCCATTAGACGGTAAAATTGTCTATTCTGGTGTTTTCACACATTCCAGTATGCATAGAACGGCACTTCGTTTCCGTTAACCTTAAGGCTAGCAGAGTTTGGGAATCTAGGATGACTTCTGACTCTTATCATTGCTCTCTTGGAGGTTTCTGAACATAAATAGAGTTCTGAATGCGATCAAGGCTTTCGAAATTCGAACAGAGACGTGCTTCCTGTACCCGGATGAAGTAATTTGCATACCAAGTACATTGCACTCCGGGGTGTATTCCCACCCTGACATCTGATCGTAGTATCCTTTCAATCGGGACCACCTTGAATTTCTCTTGGTTTATTTTTATTTTCCAATTGGCCTCGTAGATGTTTGATTTTTCGATTTCTGCTGTCATTAGAACTTGATATTCGCGTTCCGCCATGGACACTGGATGATCTGGTTGAAATCATCCGTGAATTGAATCTTAAGGCAAGTGGGGCTGTAAGAGGCTAGAACATCTGCTGTGTACATCGAGTAAAGAGTGGGGGACAGACACCCTCCACGCGGGAGGCCTGCATTAAGCATGAACTTAGATCCGTTCATTCTCCACAAACTGATATACGCTGCTCTCTCCATTATATACTCACTGAGAGTTCTTTCTAAATTTTCACTTAGTCCTAGTCGCAGGATCTTGAATTGCATGACTCTTTGCCAAACCTTATCAAATGTTTTCGATACATCCCGAAATAGATTTCCACGTAACTCCCCTCCCTTTTGGCCTGGGCAAGCTCTTCCGAGATGACATTTATCGCCATCTCTGTACTTCTTTTTTTCCCGGAAGTCAAATTTGTACAAATTTCAGAGAGAGTTTTCATCCAGGTGAGATACCAGTCTTCCAGTGAAGATTTTCTCGAAAAGCTTCGAAGAGTGAACTTGGTTGTTAGTTCTCCTTCCTCTTTGGCTTCTTCCCGCGCTTGGTTTAAAATCATCTTAGTTGGCTTAAAAACATCAGGAAAATATCCGGTATTTAGACAGGCGTTAAAATTATTCTCATTATTTCAATGATGTTAGCTGGCACCTTTTCAAAATTTAACTTTTTATTCCAGATTGTCATGGGTTCTTCTGACGGAATGAAAGGAAAGGAAAGGATAGTTGGGATGTGAGAAACAGTGAAATATTTGTACCCCCCCCCCCTCCCCCACTTCCGGCCAACCTAAGATGGCCAAATGGGAAAGGGGCGGGAGAGCTGCTCTTCCCAGCCTCCTCCCCGCTCCATTCCGAGGCTTAAACGGGCTTAGGAAGGAGCGGCGAGGAGGCCAGGAGAGAGAGAGAGAGAGATGGGAAGAGTAAAGAGTAGATACTTGAAAGCTTGAAATATTGAGGTAGACTTGACAGTTGTCCTAGTTGGTCGTTGGACCTAAAACTTTACGTGGGTTCCAAACCACAGTGTGTATTATATCTTTTACCTATTCATTTTTTATTACACTGTGCCCCTGTCCCACGTATAAAGTGTTTAACCCGTAATGTGTGAAGAATAGAAGAAAAACTGTATGGATAGTTGGAAAGAATCAATAGGTTTACAATTGAATACTAGATTTCATGGAGGCCATGCTAATCTTTTTTAGTTTGATAATGTAGTATAGTTTGAAATTAGAGAATTTTAGTTAGTTGTTGCCTAAGTCTCAGGCTATCCTTCATTGTTTCATGCTCCTATTATATTTATTGTTGGTTTTTTAATCGTTCAAACCGTTGTTTTTATTCTTTCTACTCCTGGTTAAATTTTCTCATAACTCTTTTTTTTCCTCAATCCGATATTGGCTCATGATTTTAGTCTTGCCTCAATGCATCAACTACTTAAACTAATTCATTATATCCATCAGGCCTCGGTTCAATTCATGATGAATAAATTATTATTATCACGTAATGTTTCCCTTTTCCTCATGAGTGTAGCTTAGGGCTCTATAGACTCTAGGAGTGTACAGACAGCCTTAGGGATGAGCATTATAATTCAGTTGCGTACATTCAACCATGTATCAAACCTAATTCTGTAGTTCGTCAACATTTCCTTAGAAGTCATTATTGTTGCCAATTGTTATATCACATATATTATTCAATTATTAAATCATGTTCTTATTCATCATAATCCTTGTTTCATTCATTCATTCGTTCGCTCATTTTATGCCTTTTGTTAAGAATTTACTACCATTGCTTAAAATATCCCTTTGGTTATATGTTGAAGTTCAGATGCCGGGTATAACATTGGGTGAAACCATTATCTTCTCATTTTCTCCGTTCTTTACTGATTTTCGTTAAGGCCGAGGATTCTCACATTGTTTAAATCAATAAAATTATTATCTGGGATAACCGCCATTTTTGGAATCCCTCTTATTACTTAACATAACTTTTTATATTGTGGTAGAGCTCCGAGACATAAATATACACATCTATAACTATTACACACGGCCACTGGGGAAGTGGCACACCCTCCGTCCGGGATCCACTGCTCCCGGTAGTCTTAAAACCTACCTGGGTTTTAATCCTTAACATCGTTTACCTTTTTTTTCGCCACTTTATTTCCACCCATTTTTTTGAAAATAATCACGGGTATTTTTTTTTTTTTTTTAAATTCCCTCCATTTTCAACGAATAGAATTTTATTTAAAAAATGCTTTACGATTATTCTCCAATAATTTCATCGACCTTTACCTGTGGTTAACCTACAAATTTGGTTACAAGGTTACTTGAAACATTCTTTTTTTACGAATGCTAATAGTAGCCAAGTGTGTTAAAGTGTTCGTTCGAAGAACGAGTATGTTTGACAGCACATATTCGAATCCCATCCATTTTCAACTGGTATAATTTTAGTTTTAAAAAGCCCCGTTCTCACCCATTTTCTTGGCCAGCGATTAATTTAGCATGAAAGTCGCTGATCAGTTTCCAACCACTTAGCCTTAGGTGGGTCCAGGCGAAGGTCTTTTTATCCCTCCCTCTTTCCTCTATTTAGGGACGATGGATTTCAACTTGCTCACAATCTTTCTGTTGTTTTCTTACGCCTCAGGCGACCAACGTTGAACACTGTTGTTGCCGTCGATTCTTCTGGTTAAGGAAATTACTTAGATTTATTTAGGTAAGCCGGTAATGAGGTAAATGCAAGAATGAGGTCGCTATTCGGCAGAATGGAGTAAAAACAGAGTAAGTGTGTATCGAGTGTACTCCTAATTGCTAAGAAAATGGTATATGCGTAATGCGGAGTTACGATAGGAGTGGATCGTATTCCCGCAAATGCAGACTGGGGCTTTGATCCAGCATGGTGTCGTGTTCACTTGTTGCTTCTATATTTGAGTGCGTGTAAAAGAACGACGGTTGAGTATATATACTAGTTTTTTTTAGGTGTCGGGTTGTTTAATTAGCACCTTTATCACAGACCATCAGCTGTGCCGACTTGTAAACGCGATAACTAGGTTTGTCTGGATTACGGCCGTTTCGTCGACAGGCAGCCAACAATGTGGAGATGGGTTTGCTTTATCTGTGCCTTTTGTCAGTGAAATATCCCATGTGGTAGTTGATGTCACCTCATATCCAGCCAGATTGGATTTCACTCATCGAGAGAAAAAACTAAATAAAAATAAATACAAACAGGAAATGAAAGAAATTATAAAATAATTGAGATTAAATAACTGTAATAAAAAGTTTCATGATCTGTACATTTCGAAGTATGGATGGTACATTAAAGGTTTCCAAGAACAAACTTTCCTTTCCAGCCCCCTTACTTTTTTCCTGCGAGGTGGGGGGTCCATTGGAAGGGTACCACGTCCCCATAATTGGTTCACAGGTCCTTGAAGTTGAAGTCGGAGATAGTGTGCGTATTGAGTGCGTGTCTGGGGTTCGGGCAGTCGTGTTAGTTGCATCTGGTCCATTTCCAGGAGGAATTAGAACCGGCCTTTTTTGAAGGATATTCAAAATTAATCCCATTTAGGATATTGTAAAGACGAAGAAGTGAAGTGTGGATGCTTAAAATCGCCTTTAACGACACTCCTTTGGAAACAACTAAACTCGTTGCCATTCTAAACATTAGTTCATCCAAGAAGTTTGTACCTCTTTGGAAAAAATAAAAGTTTTTTAATTAAACTTAATCAATTAATTATTTAATTACCATTTTGTTATAGAAACCTTTCCCCTTTTTTTTGGTTGAAACAAAATTCTTGGAAAAAATAAGAAATGCTAAGCAAAAATATTTTTCGCTAACGATAAATTTCACTGAGCAAGAAATGAGTGCTACCCTAACCTAATGAGGCTAGTAACTAGTATTAGGTTAATTATTACCGTAAATAAATAGCGAATGTCGAAATTAACGAACAGGTTAGAACTCGTTCAACAGACTAGTGATAGCCTAGTCCTCACTTATCGCTCATTAGGGAGAGATGAATTGATATCTCAAAAATATTTGGTATAGCAATTCTAATTTTTTAAAGAAATTTGTTTCGTTTGTTTCAAACAAATAATATAGGGAAAAGTTGTAGAACAAAATGGCTACTTTATAATTGATTACTTAAAAAAAAAAAATTCCGAAGCGGCAATAACTTTCCGGATGACTTAAACTTGTAAAATCTCCAAAAGAAGGAAGTATCTACTAACGTTCTAGAATACCTCTAACCATCGTGAGATCTTCAAAGGTTCAAATAAACCAACAATAATATTTACTGTTTTACAAAACGATAGCCAATCGACAAAGATTTCTTTTAATAAAATATAGTCCTTCTGTGTGTACATATTTACTCGAAAACTACTTTAATAGAGACCACGACCTTCTTCTTCCTTGGAAAAACAAATGTCCCTATACTCAAGATAGAATTCGTCCTTTTATCCAGTGAAAGACAAAGATAAGCATACGGGACCTACAGTTTCAATTGTAGACCATACGAAATGACCGTTCCTGAGGATATGAGAAGACTAAGAAACTCAGACTGAGTTTTAAAACTGAGTCATTCAGGGAGAAAAGAATCAACGGATCTTTCTCTGCTTATCACCAATGTAACACTCTCCCAAATAAATGCTCATTAGTATTAGCAAATACACTTTGAAAATTAATCAATAAATAATAAAGCGAATTTAAGGCGTGGCGTGAATTTGCAATCAAGCAATATTGGAGTAAAAGAATTCAACTCGCTGAAGATGATTAGTGGCAGAGACCAATTGGCAGCAAAAAGGTGATAAGCTCCCGGGGAGCTATGCTTTATCCTTAGAATGTTTTTCCATTTTCTGAATGGGGACCTCTCTTTCAGAGGGGCGAGGAGGTTCGGGAGGCTGAGGAGGAAAAGGAAACGAGGATTAGTAGTTGGAATAAAATACATCACTTTCACCACGCCTACATTTGTACAATGTATGTGTGTTTGCATATTTCAATGTCATATGATACTTAAGAGCGTAGAAGATGGATATATCATAATTAGGGACTCGCCCTTACCCTTTCCTATACTCCGACTTCATTGGGACCTTTACCCACTCGCAGCCTGCAATGGCTATGACCAGCAGGGTCAAACATCACGTCTGGTTCATGTGGTTCATGCCTGAGCCACTTCGCTTGAAAGCACCTAAATCATATACCATTCTCTCTCCTTGCTCAGATGACAAGCCTCTTTTTCACACACATTATCTCACAAGTCAATCCACCTATTTCTTGACCAATTCAACCTTATTTCACCCATTACAGAAGCTGAAATACAACATTTATACTAACCTCTCAGGATTCACCCTACGACATACCGAAGGTATGGGCAAAATTTTCTGCCATATTCATTTCGCTTTCAATCCGAACATTTCACACTCAATAAGCACCTTAAGTTTTCCATATGAAGTGCTTCTCTTCTTGATATTTTTTCGTTCAAATTAAATTCTCTCCCACATTTTTGGGTGATTAAAATACTCTCATGCATAATTATATCGCACTGAGCATTCAGTCTCTATTTATTCACTACTATCCTACTACCTTCCCTTATTTTGAGTACCCATTCAGCTTCATCTCTTCCCAATTATAGCTACATTATACATATAAGGGTTTACCCCCTGCAACATCGATGACACTTTTCTGAATTCTCCATACCTTTCTCCCACACATTTGCAACGTTTCAATAATTGACTAGAGTTATGTAACACTAAAGATTCCGATCCGAAGACTATATCATTAGGATACAAATTTTCAGTATCCAGAGTATCCTCAGCCTAGTCACACCTTGATTATAATACTTTCCGTGTATACTTCTTTCAACGCACCATTGATCTTTGTTGACTTATATTACATTCCATTAGATACACTTATCGCATACCACAACATATATCCAATTTTTCGCTCCATTTCCCATCCAATTTTTTCACGCGTTATACAAATAACTACCAATACCATAGATTCCAAAACAATCCATATAACATCATCAAATATTTTTTTTACAGATCATAAATCAGGAAAACATGACGCATCTTCTTTCAATATTCTTTAAACAACTGTAGCAGAGCAAACGTCCAGCTGATTACTTCCTTTCTAATTTTGTTTTATTTAAGTTGAAGTCATTCTTCCGTGATCAAATGTTCATGGGCGCATCCCTCAATGAGCACAACAAGGACGAAGCCCAAAGAGAATCCAAAAGATTCAAAATGAATATAATAGGAAACCAGGGTCTTTGACACACGGCGATGCATAGCCATGCATACACTATCAGACCAATACATGGCTCATTTTATCATTAGTGTATCCTTATCCATGAGTTATTCTAACCCTTCCTCCAAACACGAAACTCAACTATTAATTGATTTCTCTTTATATAGCAGTTCATAAAGAGAAATCTTCATAGGGTGAAGAGTTTCGACACTCCTCTTCAGTAACTACCATTACTTACAGTTCTTATGATATATTGGTGATTGACTGATCATGCAACTTTTCCTGTTTATACTTAGGATTAAACTAAAAAACGCCTAAAATCTTAAATCCATTTATCGCATATGAAATACAAGACAAGGTTTGTATAAACTAGAATTCATTCCTATACAGTACCGTCCAAAAACTAGAGAGCGAAATACTAAAATCTACATTTTTATAAATATACTCTTTTAATTTCCATGAAAATTGCACAGAATATTCTTTGAAATTTGTCTCTGATAGTGTCAAATTTCACTTCATAGAACAGCGGGTAAGAAAGTATGCGTTAAAACCTAAAGAACTATGAGTATAAAAGCATCTATAGTCCATTTATCACATTGTTCGGGAGTGGGTTTCAAATTTTCTTCCACTTTACCAAAGATCTTCAATATTGAGAATGGAGGTTCATTGCCGCCATGTGCCACGTCGAAACCACGAGCTGTCCATGTGAGTGAGGACCGTGGGAACAGACAGAATATCGAACTGCTTTATGCAATAAGCGAGGGATTGGAATCTCAAAAGCGCGCTTCTGTCGTCTCCCAAGGCGTTATCAAGAAACCCCTGCGGGAGTACTTCCCATTCCTCAAGCGCCGTGTCGGTTCGTGGAGATATTCTCTTGCGCCCACCCTTGGCGGAGGCCGTAACGGTTCCGGCTGGTCACTATATATTGTTGGTCCTAATTGGGCATTGACAGTATATGCCTGCCTTTTGCAACGAAACACGTCATTCTCGATCGCGCTCCATTTCTCTACGAGCCGAAGGCTGGAATTATACCGAAGGATCTGAACCCCAGTCAATTGGCCCATCGTTGGTTTCGGTACATTTCGTTTGGCACAAATACTCCCTCCAGTTAGTGATACTACTAGAGGTTAAACTTCCCGTAGTTAAAGTCCCTCGAATAACCATCCGATCCCAGTTTCATCTCGTAAAACCTCGAACACAAGCCAGGCTGAGAGTAATCATATGTGGTTACCTTGCCAGTCATCCCTGTGTGCGTATGTACAGAGGCTCGTATCGCCTCTCGACCCTCCCCCTCCCCCGTAGAGCTCGCACTGAGTAGCTCTGTTAGTTCGGTTATTGTATACATCGAGTATCCATTGTCATTATTTTATTTAATCTATTTATCGTGTATAACTGTGTAAATATTAAAGTATATTTTGTTCCTACTTTTTCATAAACCTCATAGCCCGCAGCCTTCATTAGTTTAATATCGGCTAACTGCATTCAATCGTTTTGTATTTAAATCCTTCGCGCTTGTCTAGGGAAGTTGGACCTATCTTGCCCCATTTCTATCCTCTCCATCTCTGTTGCGACCAGAATTGAGTCAAGGTCACTCGGTGACCATGAGCGTTCACGCATATCGGGTAGAAGTGACGTATATGACGGGGTCATTCTACAACATTCAACATTAGTCACTTTCTGAGTTTTTACTTTCTCACCGAGTATCTTCCATTAATTTTATATCGTGTTGAAATCAAAACTCTGCTCAGACCAATTCGTCACGTCGATATTTTCACCGTCTTTGGTGTGTCGTCCAGACCATCGTACTGCATAATAAAGACTCACGTAGTCCCGATGTTTGGAGAGAGGGGATCACATGTTCTTGAAACAGATTCCTGTGTACCGCAGTGTTTACTTTGCCGCGAAAACGGAGAGGCAGATAGACTCCAGCTTCTTAATTTTCAGGACTCCACATGGCGCTTAATAGTAATGGCGAACTTAGCCGCTAATTCTTTCTACGTATTTCAGCAGAGGAGCGTACAGAGTCACACCTCTTTTAAACGACGTGAGGCAGTCTGGCGAAACACATTCACGTTTATGTTCTTGGCAACTTCGCATGAAATATTGGCTATGGTCTTAAATTGGTTCTACATTGACATCCGTTGCATCGTGCCAACTTCGCTGGGTTTGGTTTTTAGAGGGCGAACCGTTTTCTTCGACTCGCAGGACACGGTGTGTATGAAATCATACTGTGGCCCAGTTCAATAGCTCGAAATGTCAGATAGTGTCCTTATTTCTCTTCCACTGCAACTCTGAAGGATTTGTCTCACCATCTTGATAAGCAACTAAAAACATCACTGGGAGTGAAACAATACACTTGGGCCTTGTTGCCATACAAACGCTACGAATTTTTAAGGGGAAACTAAAAGTTGTTATCTTTCTCGAGTTTTGAACGCGTCCTTTCTTCAAATACACATTACTTTCAAAGAATATTCTGTCCAATATTTCTGAAAATTAAAGGAATATTTTCAAGAAAATGTATATACGATTATTTTTTTATAGTTTGGGATTGTACTGTATTCACTAGAATTATCCAGAATAAAGAATAATGAGAAAAAAGGTGCCATAATAAGGCTATTTTTACTTCGAAATCGGTCTTAAAACTCCGAAATTTCGATTAAACTGTATCCGTCAAAATTTCATTGCACCTGAGCCAATTTGAAAAGGTCGGGGAATTAATTCTATTGAAAATCTGCTGAATATCAGAGGAAAAATAATTTGGGTGAGAAGTTGGTGCGTTGAATCTGAGAAAATCTGTGCGAGAGGTCGGTCTCCCGAGGGGTGGCGGGTGTGATAGGCATGTTGAAACCAGTAATAGTGGGGGGCGTGGTTTGAGCGGTAATAGCTCAGGGAAAGAACCTCTTCCATAACAAGAGGCCTAGGTTTTGTTTGCCACGACAAATGCAGCTTTCCACCAGATGATATATATATATATATATATATATATATATATATATATATATATATATATACTGTCTATTACGCTTTATTGCAGGACAAATATTTGGCTGATATTTTTAATATTAAACATTGTGCAAACATGAAACTTGGTCACTGAAATATCCTAGGTAGGTACGTACACAGTTAACATTTTAATGGTATTGATGAGATACATACAAAGTTATGATGAGTTATGTATTTTAATGTGCTTTCAACTGTGCCACACTTTATTGCAGGTGTACGAAAATGCCCCTGAAACGACATCTGAGAGCTACAGAGAAGACGCGGATTGTTGCAGGTGTCGCAGAAAGCTTATCTGTTGGAGAATTAGCCCAAGAGCTTGGTAGGGATACAAGAACATTGAAGGCTTATGTGTAAAACTCCATCACCAAACCAACGCAAGATAAAGGTACGAGAAGAAGTGTATCCCAGCGTGACATCCCAAAAATAGGTAGACAAGTAAGAAAAGACTTCGGTAGCACAAGTGCTGCCATATTTGAAAGTGCTGGAGTTGCTCCTTTGTCCAGAAGCACCCGGTGTAAGATCCTTAAAGAGACGTCCAGGAGTGTTAAGTGCATCGCCAGACCCATCCTGAGCAAGAATCACAAAGAGAAGCATATTGATTGGGCATGGAAGTACATGAAGATCAATTTCCAAGATGTCCTCTTCACGGATGAGGCCAGAGCTACTCTGGATGGCCCCGACGGATGAGCCAGTTTGGATACCTCTTGGAGCCTCTCGCCCGCATCGCTTTCGGCGTCAACAAGGAGGTGGTGGTGTTATGTTTTGGGCGGGAATCATAGAAAATGAACTTGTCGGGCCTTTTCGAGTTGCAGAAGGTATAAAACTCACCAGCAACTCCTACACCGCGTTTCTGGAGGAGCATTTTGCAGCATGGTTATATGATCTGCCACTCTCACGCCGACGGCGATTGATTTTTATGCATGATAATGCTCCTTCTCATTTAGCCAAGGCTATAATTTTGTTCCTCACACTTTTGGGAATCACGGATCAATCACTTATGACCTGGCTTCCCTGTTCTCCTGACCTAAACTCTATCGAACAGCTCTGGTCGATCATGAAGAGGAAAGTGTATGAAAGAGGTATCCAGTTTTCATCGATGGATGCCCTGTGGGAAAAGATCAAAACAGTTGCTGGTACCATAACATCTTCCTAGATTAGTCAGCTAACAGCTTCTATGGATAAAACACGTGTTTGATGTCATTTCTAAACAAGGAAGTTACGTAGACAAATAAAGTATAGCACCAACAATTTAATTGTGTTTAATTCATATCTTTTGCTGCTATTCTGCGATAGCGTGTTTCATTATTACAATAAAATGGTAATATAACGATAAGACTTTGTTTCATTAACTTAAATTGGCATTTTCGTACACCTGCAATAAAGTGTGGCACAGTTGAAAGTACATCAAAATACATAACTCAACATAACTTTGTATGTATCTCATCAATACAATTAAAATGTCAACTGCGTACGTACCTACCTAGGATATTTCAGTGGACCAAGTTTCATGTTTGTACAATGTTTAAAACGCATCTTTTCAGAGTTGCCTTCTCCCCCTCTTGAATTTCCATTCTCATCTCAGCACAACGTGCGCTCTGGGAAGGCCTCAGGCCTTGAAGAGCGCATTACAAAAGACTTATTATTATTATTATGATTATTACTTGCAATAAAGCATGATACACAGTTTATATAAATCAAAGCTAGAACCAGTATTCGGAACATGTATAATTGGGAACGTTTCGAACACTAGCTATGTTCATCTTCAGCCTATAATGGAGCAAAACAATATGATTATCGAACAAGAAAGCTCAGAATGCATAAAGAAATATATATGTATTAATAAATCACAAGAAATCTAGTGTAGTAAATTTTAGAGAAAACTGCAAAAATTAGAAAGAAAACTTTGCAAGAATTCTAAAAACTTTTTTGTAATTTTTGAATAATTTTCTCTAAAATTACCAAACTTTAAATTAATTGTCATTCCTTTATTGCTGTCCTCCTTTCTTGGGGCAGCTTTAGGAACCCCAGAAGATGGCCTCACGACCAACTTCAAAGGTGTTCCCTCCTGTAAGTCTAACGATTCTGTGGAGGCGCGCGACCGTTTCGCCTTACTAGAAACTGGTCACGCTGGGCGAGGAAGGGAAGGGGGGGGGGGGGCTGGTTTTAGCCTGGGCTAGATGTAAACTCTTTGTGCCGCCAACTGTACCAGGGGAGCGCTCGGGGTAGGTAGAAGCCGTAGAAGGGTTCCGAATAGGCGCGGAAACGACCCGGAGCAGAGGGTGTCTTTTTTAACATTGGGGCATAAGACGTCCCAGGCAGCGGCGGGCACGCCAGGACCAAGTCCCTAGTCTCGCGAAATCCTGAGCCTGAACGGCCAGGATTTCCCTCTCATGGAGATACGCACCAGATTGCTTCAAAGAAGCGGGGTGCGGCTCTCCACAATTGACACACTTGGCCACACAAGATTTGGACTTATCGTGTGTGGCCTGGGAGCAACTTACACAGGTTTCGGGTAACTCCCTCCGACTTTGCACGTCGACATAAGCGATTGGTATGGCCGACGCGGTGGTAGTAGTGACACCTCCGCGGCAGTGGCATGAATGCCTTCATGCGGTAGCGATACCGACCGGCACGCACCGACTCAGGGAGCTTGTCACAGTCGAACGTGATGAGTGTAGGGGTGGGTCTCGAGACCCCTCCCTATTTTCTCATCACCCGTTCGACCTTGACCGCTCCATGGTCAAGGTGGTGCCATCTGTGGAGTAGTCCATGAGTTCCCTCGCATAAACTACTCCTTTCACGAGGTTCATGGTAGAGTGTGGCGTCACATTCACCGCCGTGTCATCAAGTGTCCGAAGGGCACTTATCTTGGCCTCCTCGGAGGGATCCGCCGCATTCGCCAGAAGGCTCCCGTCTGAGAAACGGGTCACCTTCGGCTCTCTACCAATCACGTTAGCTAGTGCTCTCCTCTGATGGATCATGTACCCCTTGGCCAACATGCTACCATCAGGGAGTGATAACCAGAATGCGTTTGAAGACAGCGGGCTCGAATACGCCAGATAATCTCTTAATGAGGAGTTCCGACGTAATCGAGGCTCCGCTCTGCGCACTTGCAATTTTGGTATTGTTCAAGGACTCCCCACCCGGGGAAGCAGCGGGGGCGGACGTGCCGATCTTAGTTTGGTTACTTACCGAAACGGTAGCAGAGCCATCCGTCCCCGTGACTCTCGCGGAGGGAGAGGAGCCCTTAGTCTTTTTTCTCTTACCGTTTCTTTTTTTTTTAAGAGAGGAGGGTGGGGAATGCACCCGCTTTTCACCTCTGCCGGAAGAAGTTCCTAGGCCAGATGGACCGGTCTCAGCAAGATCCTTCTCTGAAGTGGAGAAGGTCTTTCCTGTCACAGAAGTACCAGCCGGATGAAGAGATCCCTCCTCTCCTTGAGAGGCCTCGGGGACCCGAGCCGTCTGAGAAGCTTGCACAGGGGCGGACTCGGGTTCTGTGCTTGGCACCGAGCCCGGGTTCTACCCCATGGAAGATCCTACCGTCTGGGGCTGAGTTAGCTTAGGGACCATGTCCATATCGGGGGGGGGGAGCTGCATGTGCCCCCCCCTACGATATCACGGAACCCATTCGAGGTTCCTTTTTGTTTCGTCTAATGCCGTCGAACAGACATCCGTCGGGGAAGAGAGGGGAGCAGGTACACTGCCCCCCCCCCCCTGTAAACTTGTCATGCATGCAAGCAGAACATTAGGGCGCACGGGCCATTTTATCCCTTGCTCCCCTGAGGGGGTTGGCCCTATCGGGACGCTCCCACTGGCGGTCAATTATGGGCCTACTGCCCTTGGGAAAGCAAAGGAGGGATTGCCGTTGTAGAAGAGATAGATTCGCCCAAGGGCGCCTCCATCGAAGGGGGTAAGGAAGAGTCCCCTGCACCCGTAGGTCAAGGAGAGGAATAAGCCTCCTCTCCACTAAAAAAAGTTTGGAGGGTCCCATGAGAAAGCACAGCGGGGGGAGAGGCTCCTTTTCTACTGTGGAGCGACCCCAGGGCGGCTCCGCTAGTGGTAAAGCGGAAGTGGAGAGTTGTTTTTTTTTGCGTTTACAGCATCGGACATAGTGACCCTACTAGTATCACGGGACGCAAATGAACATAGCTAATGTTCAAAACGTTCCTAGTTGTACATGTTCCGAATCCTGGTTCTGGCTTTGATTTACATACTAAAATCAAGGTTAGGGAAGGAAAACTTCGGAATCCTGCCATGGGATGCTCCGCTGGAAAGCTGCAGTATTTAATGACGAAGTTGAACACTAAATGCAAATTATGGTCGAAAACGTGTTTTGTCACTCTATAGTGTTTATGTCAATCTACCAGATGTCAAATAAAAACTTCTATTTTCTCCCCAGACATTTATGCAGAACCTATCCATTGCCATAGATTAAATATTGTGTTAACACATATTCACTTCATACTCTGCGAAGCCTAGCAAACATTTCAAATCTAAATTTTGACCCGGGAACGCCGGGGATGAGTCAGCTAATTGTCGTATAAATTTTGAAACATGAGAATTTTAAAGTTCCAGGTTTATTTTTTGTCAATGTTACTAACAATTCAAATTTCTAAGCAAATACAAATTCGAATTTTACTCAATTTTTAAACTTAACCCATGGTAGAGGATGATTCCATGAATCTATCTTTGGTTCTTTTTAAGATAGGCTGGATTTGGCCCGGAAGATCCTTGTAGTTTTCCTTCAGCACTTTGCCAATAACCGCCTATGACTATCTCGTGTTTGGAAAATTATCATATTTAAGGAAGTTAAAAATGCTCATCATCGCGAAGAACTGAACAAAGCGGGAATGTTGTTGATACACGCGTCGATGACCTAGGATGAAAAGAAGCATAGGAGACACATAATCAGGAATCAATCTTTATCTTCCAGTACAGACCAGCTACAGACAGATTCCCGTTCACAGGTTATATTGGTCTTTGCCAAGGCTCATCCTTCGACCAGTAGGGCTCCATCAGGTTTCTTTAAAAACTGCTCCAACTTTGTGATACACATTCTTCCCTGTTGCTGAGGGAAACGCCTCTTTCGCAGCCAATCACTGCCTTCTGCACCACTCACCCTCCTCTACCAAGGCCCACCAAACCTTTCCATAGAACCGTACTTTTTTAAAAGTCCAGCAATCATTTTAGTATACTCTTTCATTTCATATATTCGTTCCGCACTCAATCCACTCCTCTCACACTAAGCCAACATCTTAAGTTACCTATTTAAACCGCTCTCACTATTAACCTTTCCTTCTTCTAAACTACTCTTAATCCCTAACACTTCACGGGTATTTCGATAGCCTCTGATGTCTCTCAACATTCCGGTACTCGAGATTTGCATTCAGCTTCACCCACTACACAACAATTCAACTCGCTTACAATAATTAAAATCCATTCTTAAATTCAAATTCCACACCATTTATAACGACATTAAAAGGTTTCAAAACCTGCACAACTAAATAATAAGTTTTCCCCACATTCTCCTCCATACCTTTCCTCTCATACACATTTTCAACCATTTCGATCATTAACTTGAAAAAAAAAGAAGAATATAGCTAACCTGA
The DNA here is from genome assembly GCA_963969495.1 of Ceratothoa steindachneri. Classification (NCBI taxonomy): domain Eukaryota; kingdom Metazoa; phylum Arthropoda; class Malacostraca; order Isopoda; family Cymothoidae; genus Ceratothoa; species Ceratothoa steindachneri. The sequence continues at coordinate 3,898,693 of OZ018329.1, forward strand.
AACTTAACTAGAACGAGAGATAAATAAAACAAAGTTAGGCCGCATTAGGTCTAGCCTCGAACGATGAGTTTCTTCCTTGAATCTTAGGCCTAATAAGACGAAGCGCTTGTTTTGTATCTAATGACTTTTTTATCCAGTTCCTTCGATTAATCCTTTGTTTTTTAATCACTAACCACAACATCAGATTTAATAAGAGAAAAATACCTTTTTGGGTGCCTCGATCGTCAGCACACCGTCGGCAGACAAAGAAGACGAGATCATATCCACCATGACATCGTCGGGAAGAGCATATTTTCTAGAGAAGAAAAATGTGAAAAAATATGCGTATATCCAGTTATGATTGCAGGATAATATAGGGTGACCAGACGTCCCCGTTTTCACTGACCTGTCCCCGGCCATTGCTGTCCCCGGTTTTCACTGGGACTGAAAGATCCGAAAAGGGAATAAACTTAAATAAAGTAAAAAATGAAAAAAACGAAAATGTTGACCAAATTACACGTATCGTATGCGCGCCGTACTACTACAATTGACGAAAACATTCTTTTTGATGATGTGTCTGGTCTCCAGGAGTTCCTTCAGGGGGAAATACTTGGATGAATGGAAGAGAGAGGATACACCTCTCATTCAGAGATGGGGCTCAGTTATAAACCATTTTCAACTAAATGAAATTCTACTCATCAACATTGCTAGATTGGCATCTGTAGTAATCTGTCTACCAGGTAGCAATGCCCCTGTTGAGAGGGGTTTTTTCCTTATGAATGATATGTGGACCGCTAAGAGAAATCGGTTCACAGTCTCTACCATGAAGGCCCTGCTAACAGTGAAGACCAACTTCAACCATCTACCATGCCAGGATTTTATGGAGAAGCTGACCAAAGACAAACCGATTCTTAAAAAGATACACTCTTCTGAGAAAGACACAGATTAGGTTAGTGCACCAGTCAGAAATCTTCAAATCAGAATACATTCAATACTTCAAATCCAAACACTGTCCTTTTGATTATGGTCATTATGACCTCTTATTTTTACTTTTTTTTACAATGCCAGGAATAAGGAGGAGGCCTTAGTTTGGGTGAAGTGTCTGGTTGATACCTGTTTTTTTTACAGCTGATTGTATAGATGTGCTTGATCTCAGCTATTTTGATTAGAGAAATAAAAACTCATTGTTAATCAATTGAATTTTGGTTCAATTCCTTTGCAATTTAGGATAACTAGCGCGAGAGAAACTTTTGATTTATGCTTTATGAATGGTAAGGGCAGTGTCCCCGTTTTAGTTTTTCCATGACAAAAACACTGCATGTTTTGGTGCTTAGACAGGTTGTGGGCAAATCAGCCAAGAAAATGGAATCACCGTGAAAATATAATAGATAGGCACCCAGACCACCATACTCTGAGAGTATAGAGCTGGAAGAACAGGCTTAACAAGAAGCCTACATCCAAAAGACATCTATGTATGTGGTGTTCCGTCAGAAAAAAACTGGGAACAACTAAAGTTTTTGATCAGCATCATCAATCCACAATAAAAATAACCAGCTTAAAATAAATGGATTCCTCTCCCTGTAGGGAAAGGGGTACGAATATCACTACCGCGAGGGAAAGGGTCGGGTTTGGGTTTTTTTATAGTTTCAATCTAACGGTGGGGAAAAGGGGCAGAGACGCAGAGAGGGGTAGAGAGGAGCGAATGCGGCCATCATCTATGGGTGAAATGAGCGGAGAGGCTAAATTCGTAATATGCTCTCTTGTCGATTCGGAAAAATCTACCCCATTGTTACAAAGTGGAGTAAGCGCGTATCAACGCCAATAAAACTACACAACATTTTGTGCCCAATCAAGCAAAAAGCCATTTATGATTTGTTCACGTCGAATGGCCTTTCAGGGCTCATCCTTAAGTACAAGGCCACATAATCCCTTCCATACACATATGGAGTCAGCCCTTTCTCTCCTTCACTCATTTACTTGATCGACCCACCTTTTTACGATCTCTTCCAACCCTAAATTATTAAGAGAAATAAGTACCAAATTAGGTTTGATCCGGGACCCCAAAATCGATGCCTCCTATTATAGATCAAAAGGCGCGAGGCAGCTCGAAATGAGAGAGAAATTCACCTAATCGTAAAAGTCAAAGGGTGTTTGTTCATCAAGGATAGGGAGAATAAAGAAGGAGGGAGAAGGCAAGTACAAACATGGAGGATGAGATAATAGGTAGATCAAAGGCTGAATAAAGACGTACAAGATTGGAAAGTGAAATGTTGAGACTTGCAATTAAGAAAAGTCTTATGGCAAATTGGCAGTCGATTTATATATTAGTTCATATGAGCGTGGCAGGAAGTCAAGTATGAAATCATGCATGGAGGAGTAAAGGAATTGATTAATTTGTGCAAGAGCAACAAATGAAACGTTCAGAAGAGAAAAATAGCTACACGAAAATGAAGGATGCAAATGGGAGTGTAGTTGTGAGCGATTAAGAGGGTAAAATTAAATAGTGAGAGTACCTTTGTGAGCTCTCTAATTTGGTTACGCGAGAGAAGTAGATATGAATAGTACTGGGTGTGAGGGTGAAAACCGAGTGCATGAAGCCAAAGCATGCATGAGGTTTTCGATACTGTTAAAGGTCTCTGAGAAATGGGAGGAAGGTGCGGTGGAAGATATAATAGGAGAGATGCTAAAAAATTATGATTATGTAGTGCTGGGATAAAACCGTTGTAAAAGGGGTGAGTGAAAAAAGGTGAATTCAGGGATTACAGGGAAATAAGTGGCTTGAGTATTGGAGGCAAAAAAGGATGAAAAATCCTAATGAGTGTGGAAGAATGATAAATGAGGAAAGATAGGGGATGAGCAAGGTGGGTTTAGAGCCGATAGAGGCTCTATGGGCGTTTGAAAGGGAGCAAGGGGTTGAGAAAACACGGGATAAGCTTAAGGTGTAAGCTGGTTTTCTGTATCTGGCAGATGGTATTGGCTGTGAAACTGTTAGATGAGGGAAAAGTTATGTTGGAAGGAAGGGGTGAATTAGAGTGAAAGGTCGCTGAAGTGGATGATTTGATATAGATAAAGGTTTGAGGAAAGCGTGTGCAAGATCGACGTGTCAGTTTAATATCTTTAATGATGGCAGGATTTGAGTGTTTGACATAGTGTGTAAGGAAAGGGGCTGATAATAAAAGCAAAAAAAGGGGGAAGTGTTACGTGTGGACTGATGTTAGAATCTAGTGTGTTCGGCTGGAACAATTGCAATGCTTCAAATATCTATGAGGTGTTGTGAATGATAGAACGCATGAGGCTCCAACTAGGAGTATGTTGAGCCGCCATACGCCTTTCTCTCGTGGACGAGACCCCTCATCCTGAAGGCGAGATCTTCCCCGACCGGAGAATGAAACCAACATAAAGATCAGAATGGCAATCGCTGTTGATCATGAAGGCATCTGAGGCTAGTCTGTGTCGGGAAGGGAGGCGTCCGGGCGGTATTCTGTTCGTTGGCACCAACCAGTGATCGTGGAACCCGTGATCCCAGGAGGTAAAGGGGGAGGGGAGGCACCCGTTCCACTTCGGAGGTATAAGGAGGAGCGGTCTGTTTTAATGTGAAGACGGGAAGGAAAATGGTAGCCGTGCGGTGATTGGCTATGTGCGTGACGTGGATAGGAGCTACCTACAACCGTCGGTGATAGGCTAAGCGCATCCGCCCATGGGTGGCGAGGGGAGTCCGTCACATACTATGAAGTTTTCTGTCCAGACTCGCGGGGGTTGAACCCGACACCTTGACGACAGAAATCCAACGTCGTATCCTCGAGAGCTGCGCGAATGAGGCAGAAAGCCATAACAAGATTATGAAGAGTCGGACAAATTCGTGGGTGATCAAATGGTTGCAAAGGGTTAGATAGTGGGTCTGAGAACTGCGCGTAGAGTGGGGTTATGAATGGAGGTGGCGTGCTTGGACTCTGCCAGAGAATGAATATTGACTGGATGATGCGGGTATACCATACAGCACCCCCCCCCCTCCCATCCCTGTGAAGTTATAATATCACGGAAAAATGGATGTGTAGCAATATTTTTTTATATTGCGCAATTCAAAGCCATAGGCCTCCACAGAACGCAATCCTATTAACTAAGGGCGAGCTATAGAGAAGAGGTGGGTCTTCAAAGCACGCTTAAAGGTACCAAGGAAGAGGAAGGAGCGTTTGGTAGCGAGCAGTTCAATCCACATTCTAGGAGCAAATATAGAGAAAGCAAATCACCTATGGAGGTAAGGTGAAAGATCCAAAACATAGGGTTCTCAGGACCCGGTATAGACTCAATGGTGAAGGTGTTGCGGTGTTTAATATCTTACAGGTAAGGAGGACCTTAAAGGTGATTCTGTAGCGAATGGTTATCCACTATCCAGTGCAGTTCACGGGGCAGCGCGAGAGAAATGCTCCCCCGCGGAGAACAACCCCAGGGGCTGCCATGTTTTGAATAAGCTGGGTGGGATAAAGAGAGAAGGAATTTACGCTAATAAAGACGGGATGTAACAAAAGCGTGGATGACAAGCAATTTCAAAGCTGGTGTGATCAAAGTGAGAGCGGATGCGGCTTAGATTACCAAGGAGTGGATGCGGCTTAGATTACCAAGGAGTGGATGCGCCTTAGATTACCAAGGAGTGGATGCGGCTGAGATTACATAGGAGTGGATGCGGTTTAGATTACCAAGGAGTGGATGCGGCTGAGATTACGGAAGAAGTCGAGAGTCGGATTTGGAGAAATTAGCCACATGGGCTTTGAGAGACAGCTGACTATCAACAGATAAGATACACGTTAGAGCAACCCACGGTTCGAAGAGCACCTCAAACTTAGTTCCCCGCTACAATGTGCCCCTAATGGTACGAATCATTGAAAAAAAAACTCTATTTGTACTCACCTGGTAAAGTGTCTGGAGATGGCGCCATGCTCGTCCTGTCTCTCTTCATGTTTTCCCTCAATCTCAAGGGCGGTGCCAGTCACTCGCACCTTGAGTTCATCGGGTGTGAAGTGCGGGACGTCGAGCAATACCTATGACAATCCCCCAAAAGTGATTAAGAATCTGATAATGGATCTTTTTAAATGGCTGGATCTCTGCATGATTTTCAATTACAAATTTATCGAAATGACGACAAGGCAGATACAGAGAATTGGAAAAAAAGGATAGGAGTGATAAATAATGTCCTTAACCCTACTGAAACGAGTTATTCCGACCAAAACACCAAAGATTAGGTTTTCGATCAGTCTTGGACTGATTCCCCGATCCCGTATCTTGAAAACAGGAAATTGCATCCAAACTCCAGCTTCTATTTGAAGTAAAAATGACTTTCAAGTACCCTCATTAGATGACCTGGATGCCAAAGACTTACAGAAAATTTCTCCTGAGTGTTGTCAATGTAAGAGACGCCGGACCTTTCTCGGGGAGGCCTTCGGCTTCTCAAATAGAGGGAGGAAGTTCCTGTCTGAACATCGTCCGGCCACAGTCCGGCTCCGAAGTGCTGGAGATAATACAAACAAAACATTCCAAGACACTCAGAGTAAATTAACAATGGTATTTATAACCTCTGTAGTAAAGGCGAAATTTTTCTATTCATTACTTCAATTAAGCACAAATCGAAAGTCAGACTATGACGAGCTAAATTGGAGTCAAACGCCTCCCTCCTTTAGATTCATTTGCAAAGAAAGGTTCGAGTCGGTGAGGAAATAAGTAATTACAATACAAAGAAGAGAAAACGAAATAGAGGAATATATAACAACCCCCTCCCCCCAGAAAAATGGGTATGGAGTTTACAACTGATTCTATCACTGGGGTCTAGTATGACACGGGATCCAAGCCACAAGTACCTGCAGCGTATACCTAGAAGCGGCCGTGAAGACAACCCGAAACCAAACTCCCATCCGGCGACTTAACACACACGATGTGACTTAACTTCACCATAACGGTCTTGCTTTATCTTTCGTTACCTCCCATTTCACGAGTGGGCAGAACGAAATCCTAGTTCACAAATAATCAATGTAGGTGCGATTGTAAATGTAACTCTAGTAAGAGTACAATGTGTAACAGGAGGAAAGCATAACATATGGATGACAAAAAGCCACCTGGTCTTATCAAAAGTCATCCAAGTCAGTAATTCTATTATCCCAAACGCACAAGCATGTTAATTACATCCACATGGCTGCGTTATCAAGTCATAAAGTCCAGTAGACTTGCCATATTGACACTTGACCTCAAGTAACAAAAATATGCTAGTGACAGTGCAGCTATAATTTAAACCTTAAAACAAAAAAAAAGAGGTCCAGCTTACCTTTGAAAGATTTCAAACTAGAGCTAATTACAACCTTCCCAGGCATTTAAAATATTAAAAACTATTAGCAAAGTAATATTTCCTCAAAATCTAGTTTCGATCTTGATTTAAAAAAAATAAAAAATCATAGTGACTACTTACCCTATCATTAGGCCCCAGCTCGAAACTTGTTTCTAATTCATCGATCCCTTTAAATATTTTATAAAGCTAGATCGTGTCACCCTTTTAAGGATGTCCGATTTAAGCAGAAAAGACAGACCAAGATCCATTACCTGATCGAAGAGTTTGGAGGGGGAGGAATCGAACCAGTTTTTGCGCGAGTGTCTGTCGCCGAAGAAGTCGCGGTCCAGATCTCGGAGGAAGGGATCCCGGCACGTCAACGGGACGTGGCGGCTCATGGCGGCGCTCTGGAAAGCAGAGGGAGGGGGGATAGGGTTACTGTCGGAACGAGAGAACCCAGGGTAATCCCATGAAGGGATGTTCGCTCGGTGGAGGAAGAAAAGACGCGAAAATTAATATAACTATAAAAAGTACCCGCAGGAAAAATGTTCCAAGTGTTTTCATCTTTAATTAACAAAGCCTAATTCAGGGAATAAGTAGATTAAAAAAAATGATCATAAACCAACGAGGGCATCTTCCTCAGAAAGTTTGTCAGGAAAGATCTGTAAAAAAAATGGTTATGATAAAAGTGAAAATGTGTGGAAGATATATAGCAGCAGATCCGCTACGGACATTGAGGACTGGGGGTGACGCAAGCTTCCATGTGTTAGTTGCGCCATACTACTACACTTGATACTCCCTTACAAACTACACATTGGGGCTGGGAGAACGTATCTTTCCTTCAGGTTTCAGGTGGAGCAGTGAATGTACCCCTGCTACGTCAAACCATCCTTTGCGGTCAACAAAAGGAAGCTTCTTATAGAGGGGAGTAAAATGAGGGTCAACCCGAACTTGATTATTAAATGATTTCGCGTCAATAATAAAAGGGTCGAGGGCAAATAGGCCAGGACTTCTGTTAGAGCTGAGGAGGCAGGCGATACGAAGACATCTTATAGAAACCATTACTAGAATCCCCCCTCCCTTCCATAAGAGGGGGGGGGGAACCCGCTCTCCCATGATGAGGTCGAGATACCATTCATACTCTTATCGCAATTTAAAAAACTAAAAACGCTCAAAGCAAATATATTTGATTTATTTTGTCAATTGAATGGTCGCTTGGAGCCGCCGCCCTGTTGGCCGACCAGTCGGAAAGGAAAACAGCAAATATACGCCTCTTATTTTCTGGGAGCCTATCTGGCGACTGCTTCCTGGCTGCAAATATACGCCTCTTTTTTTCTAGGAGTCCATCTGGCGACTGCTTCCTGGCTGTAAATATACGCCTCTTTTTTTCTAGGAGTCCATCTGGCGACTGCTTCCTGGCTGCAAATATACGCCTCTTTTTTTCTAGGAGTCCACTTAGCCAATGCTTCCTGGATGCAAATATACGCCTCTTTTTTCCAATGAGACCATCTAGGGACTGCTTCCTGGATGCAAATATACGCCTCTTTTTTTCTAGGAGTCCATTCGGTGACTGCTTCCTGGCTGCAAATATACGCCTCTATTTTCCAAGGAGTCCATTCGGTGACTGCTTCCTGGCTGCAAATATACGCCTCTTTTTTCCAAGGAGACCATATGGCGACTGCTTCCTAGCTGCAAATATACGCCTCTTTTTTCCAAGGAGACCATATGGCGACTGCTCCCTGGCTGCAAATATACGCCTCTTTTTTTTTAGGAGTCCATTCGGCGACTGCTTCCTGGCTGCAAATATACGCCTCTTTTTTCCAAGGAGACCATATGGCGACTGCTTCCTAGGCTGCAAATATACGCCTCTTTTTTCCAAGGAGACCATATGGCGACTGCTTCCGAGCTGCAAATATACGCCTCTTTTTTTCTAGGAGTCCATTCGGTGACTGCTTCCTGGCTGCAAATATACGCCTCTTTTTTTTCTAGGAGTCCATCTGGCGACTGCTTCCTAGGCTGCAAATATACGCCTCTTTTTTTCTAGGAGTCCATCTGGCGACTGCTTCCTGGCTGTAAATATACGCCTCTTTTTTTCTAGGAGTCCATCTGGCGACTGCTTCCTGGCTGCAAATATACGCCTCTTTTTTTCTAGGAGTCCATTCGGCGACTGCTTCCTGGCTGCAAATATACGCCTCTTTTTTTCTAGGAGTCCCCTTAGCCAATGCTTCCTGGATGCAAATATACGCCTCTTTTTTCCAAGGAGACCATCTAGGGACTGCTTCCTGGATGCAAATATACGCCTCTTTTTTTCTAGGAGTCCATTCGGTGACTGCTTCCTTGCTGCAAATATACGCCTCTTTTTTCCAAGGAGACCATATGGCGACTGCTTCCTAGCTGCAAATATACGCCTCTTTTTTCCAAGGAGACCATCTGGCGATTGCTTCCTGGCTGCAAATATACGCCTCTTTTTTTCTAGGATTCCATCTGGCGACTGCTTCCTGGCTGCAAATATACGCCTCTTTTTTTCTAGGAGTCCATTCGGCGACTGCTTCCTGGCTGCAAATATACGCCTCTTTTTTCCAAGGAGACCATATGGCGACTGCTTCCTAGCTGCAAATATACGCCTCTTTTTTCCAAGGAGACCATCTGGCGACTGCTTCCTGGCTGCAAATATACGCCTCTTTTTTTCTAGGAGTCCATCTGGCGACTGCTTCCTGGCTGCAAATATACGCCTCTTTTTTCTAGGAGTCCATCTGGCGACTGCTTCCTGGCTGTAAATATACGCCTCTTTTTTTCTAGGAGTCCATCTGGCGACTGCTTCCTGGCTGCAAATATACGCCTCTTTTTTTCTAGGAGTCCATTCGGCGACTGCTTCCTGGCTGCAAATATACGCTTCTTTTTTTCTAGGAGTCCATCTGGCGACTGCTTCCTGGCTGTAAATATACGCCTCTTTTTTTTCTAGGAGTCCACTCAGCCAATGCTTCCTGGATGCAAATATACGCCTCTTTAAACCAATGAGACCATCTAGGGACTGCTTCCTGGATGCAAATATACGCCTTTTTTTTCTAGGAGTCCATTCGGTGACTGCTTCCTGGCTGCAAATATACGCCTCTGTTTTCCAAGGAGACCATATGGCGACTGCTTCCTAGCTGCAAATATACGCCTCTTTTTTTCTAGGAGTCCATTCGGTGACTGCTTCCTAGGTGCAAATATACGCCTCTTTTTTCGGAGGAGACCATATGGCGACTGCTTCCGAGCTGCAAATATACGCCTCTTTTTTCCAAGGAGACCATCTCTCGACTGCTTCCTAGCTGCAAATATACGCCTCTTTTTTCCAAGGAGACCATATGGCGACTGCTTCCTAGCTGTAAATATACGCCTCTTTTTTTCTAGGAGTCCATTCGGTGACTGCTTCCTGGCTGCAAATATACGCCTCTTTTTTCCAAGGAGACCATCTGGCGACTGCTTCCTGGATGCAAATATACGCCTCTTTTTTCCTAGGAGTCCATTCGGTGACTGCTTCCTGGCTGCAAATATACGCCTCTTTTTTCCAAGGAGACCATATGGCGACTGCTTCCTAGCTGCAAATATACGTCTCTTTTTTTCTAGGAGTCCATTCGGTGACTGCTTCCTGGCTGCAAATATACGTCTCTTTTTTCCAAGGAGACCATATGGCGACTGCTTCCTAGCTGCAAATAAACGCCTTTTTTTTCTAGGAGTCCATCTGGCGACTGCTTCCTGGCTGCAAATATACGCCTCTTTTTTTCTAGGAGTCCATCTGGCGACTCTTTCCTGGCTGCAAATATACGCCTCTTTTTTCTAGGAGTCCATCTGGCGACTGCTTCCTGGCTGCAAATATACGCCTCTTTTTTTCCAAGGAGACCATCTGGCGACTGCTTCCTGGCTGCAAATATACGCCTACTTTTTTCTAGGAGTCCATTCGGCGACTGCTTCCTGGCTGCAAATATACGCCTCTTTTTTTCTAAGAGTCCATTCGCGAATGCCACTGATTTCTGGCTGCAAATATACGCCTCTTTTTTCCAATGAGACCATCTGGCGACTGCTCCCTGGCTGCAAATATACGCCTCTTTTTTTCTAGGAGTCCATGCGGTGACTACTTCCTGGCTGCAAATATACGCGTCGTTTTTCCAAAGAGACCATATGGCACTGCTTCCTAGCTGCAAATATACGCCTCATTTTTTTTTTCTAAGAGTCCATTCGACGACTGCTTCCTGGCTGCAAATATACGCCTCTGTTTTTCTAGGAGTCCATCTGGCGACCGCTTCCTGGCCGCAAATATACGCCTGTTTTTTCCAAGGATACCATCTGGCGACTGCTTCCTGGCTGTAAATATACGCCTCTTTTTTTCTAGGAGTCCATTCGGCGACTGCTTCCTAGCTGCAAATATACGCCTCATTTTTTTTCTAAGAGTCCATTCAGGGACTGCTTCCTGGCTGCAAATATACGCCTCTTTTTATAGGATTCCATTCGGCGACAGCTTCCTAGCTGCAAATATACGCCTCTTTATACGAAGGATACGATCTGGCGACTGCTTCCTGACTGCAAATATACGCCTCTATTTTTCTATAGGTCCATTCGGTGACTGCTTCCTGGCTGCAAATATACGCCTCTTTTTTCTAGGATTCCATTTGGCGACTGCTTCCCTGCTGCAAATATAAGCCTCTTTTTTTTCCCAAAGAGACCATCTGGGGAGTGCTTCGTGGCTGCAAATATACGCCTCTTTTTTTCTAGGAGTCCATTCGGCGACTGCTTCGTGGCTGCAAATATATGCCTCTTTTTTCTAAGAGTCCATTCGACGACTGCTTCCTGGCTGCAAATATACGCCTCGTTTTTTCTAGGAGTCCATCTGGCGACCGCTTTCTGGCCGCAAATATACGCCTCTTTATTCCAAGGAGACCATCTGGCGACTGCTTCCTGGATAAAAATATAAGCCTCATTTTTTTTCTAAGAGTCCATTCGACGACTGCTTCCTGGCTGCAAAAAAATACGCATCTTTTTTAGAGTAGTCCATCTGGCGACTGCTTCCTAGGCTGAAAATATACGCCTGTTTTCCAGAAGTCCATTCGGCGACTGCTTCCTTGCTGCAAATATAAGCCTCTTTTTTTTCTAGGAGTCCATCTGGCGACTGCTTCCTGGCTGCAAATATACGCCTCTTTTTTCTAGGAGTCCATCTGGCGACTGCTTCCTGGCTGTAAATATACGCCTCTTTTTTTCTAGGAGTCCATCTGGCGACTGCTTCCTGGCTGCAAATATACGCCTCTTTTTTTCTAGGAGTCCATTCGGCGACTGCTTCCTGGCTGCAAATATACGCCTCTTTTTTTCTAGGAGTCCATCTGGCGACTGCTTCCTGGCTGTAAATATACGCCTCTTTTTTTCTAGGAGTCCACTTAGTCAATGCTTCCTGGATGCAAATACACGCCTCTTTTTTCCAATGAGACCATCTAGGGACTGCTTCCTGGATGCAAATATACGCCTCTTTTTTTCTAGGAGTCCATTCGGTGACTGCTTCCTGGCTGCAAATATACGCCTCTTTTTTCCAAGGAGACCATATGGCGACTGCTTCCTAGCTGCAAATATACGCCTCTTTTTTTCTAGGAGTCCATTCGGTGACTACTTCCTAGGTGCAAATATACGCCTCTTTTTTCCAAGAAGACCATATGGCGACTGCTTCCTAGCTGCAAATATACGCCTCTTTTTTCCTAGGAGACCATCTCTCGACTGCTTCCTAGCTGCAAATATACGCCTCTTTTTTCCAAGGAGACCATATGGCGACTGCTTCCTAGCTGCAAATATACGCCTCTTTTTTTCTAGGAGTCCATTCGGTGACTGCTTCCTGGCTGCAAATATACGCCTTTTTTTCCAAGGAGACCATCTGGCGACTGCTTCCTGGATGCAAATATACGCCTCTTTTTTCCTAGGAGTCCATTCGGTGACTGCTTGCTGGCTGCAAATATACGCCTCTTTTTTCCAAGGAGACCATATGGCGACTGCTTCCTAGCTGCAAATATACGTCTCTTTTTTTCTAGGAGTCCATTCGGTGACTGCTTCCTGGCTGCAAATATACGTCTCTTTTTTCCAAGGAGACCATATGGCGACTGCTTCCTAGCTGCAAATATACGCCTTTTTTTTCTAGGAGTCCATCTGGCGACTGCTTCCTGGCTGCAAATATACGCCTCTTTTTTTCTAGGAGTCCATCTGGCGACTGCTTCCTGGCTGCAAATATACGCCTCTTTTTTCTAGGAGTCCATCTGGCAACTGCTTCCTGGCTGCAAATATACGCCTCTTTTTTTTCCAAGGAGACCATCTGGCGACTGCTTCCTGGCTGCAAATATACGCCTCTTTTTTTCTAGGAGTCCATTCGGCGACTGCTTCCTGGCTGCAAATATACGCCTCTTTTTTTCTAAGAGTCCATTCGCGAATGCGACTGATTTCTGGCTGCAAATATACGCCTCTTTTTTTCCAATGAGACCATCTGGCGACTGCTTCCTGGCTGCAAATATACGCCTCTTTTTTTCTAGGAGTCCATGCGGTGACTACTTCCTGGCTGCAAATATACGCCTCGTTTTTCCAAAGAGACCATATGGCACTGCTTCCTAGCTGCAAATATACGCCTCATTTTTTTTTCTAAGAGTCCATTCGACGACTGCTTCCTGGCTGCAAATATACGCCTCTGTTTTTCTAGGAGTCCATCTGGCGACCGCTTCCTGGCCGCAAATATACGCCTTTTTTTTCTAGGAGTCCATTCGGCGACTGCTTCCTAGCTGCAAATATACGCCTCATTTTTTTTCTAAGAGTCCATTCAGGGACTGCTTCCTGGCTGCAAATATACGCCTCATTTTTATAGGATTCCATTCGGCGACTGCTTCCTAGCTGCAAATATACGCCTCTTTATACGAAGGATACGATCTGGCGACTGCTTCCTGACTGCAAATATACGCCTCTATTTTTCTATAGGTCCATTCGGTGACTGCTTCCTGGCTGCAAATATACGCCTCTTTTTTCTAGGATTCCATTGGGCGACTGCTTCCCTGCTGCAAATATAAGCCTCTTTTTTTCCCAAAGAGACCATCTGGGGAGTGCTTCGTGGCTGCAAATATACGCCTCTTTTTTTCTAGGAGTCCATTCGGCGACTGCTTCGTGGCTGCAAATATATGCCTCTTTTTTTCTAGGAGTCCATTCGACGACTGCTTCCTGGCTGCAAATATACGCCTCGTTTTTTCTAGGAGTCCATCTGGCGACCGCTTCCTGGCCGCAAATATACGCCTCTTTTTTCCAAGGAGACCATCTGGCGACTGCTTCCTGGATAAAAATATAAGCCTCATTTTTTTTCTAAGAGTCCATTCGACGACTGCTTCCTGGCTGCAAAAAAATACGCATCTTTTTTAGAGGAGTCCATCTGGCGACTGCTTCCTAGGCTGAAAATATACGCCTTTTTTCCAGAAGTCCATTCGGCGACTGCTTCCTTGCTGCAAATATAAGCTTCTTTTTTTCTAGGTGTCCATTCGGCGACCGCTTCCTGGCAGCAAATATACGTTTCTTTTTTCTAGGAGTCCATTGGGCGACTGCTTCCCTGCTGCAAATATACGCATCTTTTTTTTCCAAAGACACCATCTGGGGACTACTTCCTGGCTGCAAATATACGCCTCTTTTTTTCTAGTAGTCCATTCGGTGACTGCTTCCTGGCTACAAATATAAGCCTTTTTTTCCAAGGAGACCATCTGGCGACAGCTTCCTGGCTGCAAATATACGCCTCTTTTTTTCTAGGAGTCCATCTGGCGACTGCTTCCTAGGTGTAAATATACGCATCTTTTTTTCTAGGAGTCCATCTGGCGACTGCTTCCTGGCTGCAAATATACGCCTCTTTTTTTATAGGAGTCCATCTGGCGACTGCTTCCTGGCTGCAAATATACGCCTTTTTTTCTAGGAGTCCATCTGGCGACTTCTTCCTGGCTGCAAATATACGCCTCTTTTTTCCAAGGAGACCATCTGGCGACTGCTTCCTTGCTGCAAATAAACGCCTCTTTTTTTCTAGAAGTCCATCTGGCGACTGCTTCCTGGCTGCAAATATACGCCTCTTTTTTTCTAAGAGTCCATTCGCGAATGCGACTGATTTCTGGCTGCAAATATACGCCTCTTTTTTCCAATGAGACCATCTGGCGACTGCTTCCTGGCTGCAAATATATGCCTCTTTTTTTCTAGGCGTCCATTCGGTGACTGCTTCCTGGCTGCAAATATACGCCTCTTTTTTCCAAGGAGACCATATTGCGACTGCTTCCTAGCTTCAAATATACGCCTCATTTTTTTTTCTAAGAGTCCATTCGACGACTGCTTCCTAACTGCAAATATACGACTCTTTTTTTCTACGAGTCCATCTGGCCGCAAATATACGCCTCTTTTTTCCAAGGACACCATCTGGGGACTGCTTCCTGGCTGCAAATATACGCCTCTTTTTTTCTAGGAGTCCATTCGGTGCCTGCTTCCTGGCTACAAATATAAGCCTTTTTTTCCAAGGAGACCATCTGGCGACAGCTTCCTAGCTGCAAATATACGCCTCTTTTTTCTAGGAGTCCATCTAGCGACCGCTTCCTGGCCGCAAATATACGCCTCTTTTTTCCAAGGAGACCATCTGGCGACTGCTTCCTGGCGGTAAATATACGCCTCTTTTTTTCTAGGAGTCCATTCGGCGACTGCTTCCTAGCTGCAAATATACGCCTCATTATTTTCTAAAAGTCCATTCAGAGAATGCTTCCTGACTGCAAATATACGCCTCTTTTTTTCTATAGGTCCATTCGGTGACTGCTTCCTGGCTGCAAATATACGCCTCTTTTTTTCTATAGGTCCATTCGTTGACTGCTTCCTGGCTGCAAATATACGCCTCTTTTTTCTAGGAGTCCATTTGGCGACTGATTCCCTGCTACAAATATACGCCTCTTTTTTTTCCAAAGAGACCATCTGGGGAGTGCTTCGTGGCTGCAAATATACGCCTCTTTTTTTCTAGGAGTCCATTCGGCGACTGCTTCGTGGCTGCAAATATATGCCTTTTTTTCTAGGAGTCCATTCGACGACTGCTTCCTGGCTGCAAATATACGCCTCGTTTTTTCTAGGAGTCCATCTGGCGACCGCTTCCTGGCCGCAAATATACGCCTTTTTTTCCAAGGAGACCATCTGGCGACTGCTTCCTGGATAAAAATATAAGCCTCATTTTTTTTCTAAGAGTCCATTCGACGACTGCTTCCTGGCTGCAAAAAAATACGCATCTTTTTTAGAGGAGTCCATCTGGCGACTGCTTCCTAGGCTGAAAATATACGCCTTTTTTCCAGAAGTCCATTCGGCGACTGCTTCCTTGCTGCAAATATAAGCCTCTTTTTTTCTAGGTGTCCATTCGGCGACCGCTTCCTGGCAGCAAATATACGTTTCTATTTTCTAGGAGTCCATTGGGCGACTGCTTCCCTGCTGCAAATATACGCATCTTTTTTTTCCAAAGACACCATCTGGGGACTACTTCCTGGCTGCAAATATACGCCTCTTTTTTTCTAGTAGTCCATTCGGTGACTGCTTCCTGGCTACAAATATAAGCCTTTTTTTCCAAGGAGACCATCTGGCGACAGCTTCCTGGCTGCAAATATACGCCTCTTTTTTTCTAGGAGTCCATCTGGCGACTGCTTCCTAGCTGTAAATATACTCATCTTTTTTTCTAGGAGTCCATCTGGCGACTGCTTCCTGGCTGCAAATATACGCCTCTTTTTTTCTAGGAGTCCATCTGGCGACTGCTTCCTGGCTGCAAATATACGCCTCTTTTTTTCTAGGAGTCCATCTGGCGACTTCTTCCTGGCTGCAAATATACGCCTCTTTTTTTTCCAAGGAGACCATCTGGCGACTGCTTCCTTGCTGCAAATATACGCCTCTTTTTTTCCAAGGAGACCATCTGGCGACTGCTTCCTTGCTGCAAATATACGCCTCTTTTTTTCTAAGAGTCCATTCGCGAATGCGACTGATTTCTGGCTGCAAATATACACCTCTTTTTTCCAATGAGACCATCTGGCGACTGCTTCCTGGCTGCAAATATACGCCTCTTTTTTTCTAGGAGTCCATTCGGTGACTGCTTCCTGGCTGCAAATATACGCCTCTTTTCTCCAAGGAGACCATATTGCGACTGCTTCCTAGCTGCAAATATACGCCTCATTTTTTTTTCTAAGAGTCCATTCGACGACTGCTTCCTAACTGAAAATATACGCCTCTTTTTTTCTAGGAGTCCATCTGGCGACCGCTTCCTGGCCGTAAATATACGCCTCTTTTTTCCAAGGACACCATCTGGGGATTGCTTCCTGGCTGCAAATATACGCCTCTTTTTTTCTAGGAGTCCATTCGGTGCCTGCTTCCTGGCTACAAATATAAGCCTTTTTTTCCAAGGAGACCATCTGGCGACTGCTTCCTGGCGGCAAATATACGCCTCTTTTTTTCTAGGAGTCCATTCGGCGACTGCTTCCTAGCTGCAAATATACGCCTCATTTTTTTCTAAGAGTCCATTCAGAGAATGCTTCCTGACTGCAAATATACGCCTCTTTTTTTCTATAGGTCCATTCGGTGACTGCTTCCTGGCTGCAAATATACGCCTCTTTTTTTCTATAGGTCCATTCGTTGACTGCTTCCTGGCTGCAAATATACGCCTCTTTTTTCTAGGAGTCCATTTGGCGACTGATTCCCTGCTACAAATATACGCCTCTTTTTTTTCCAAAGAGACCATCTGGGGAGTGCTTCGTGGCTGCAAATATACGCCTCTTTTTTTTCTAGGAGTCCATTCGGCGACTGCTTCGTGGCTGCAAATATATGCCTCTTTTTTTCTAGGAGTCCATTCGACGACTGCTTCCTGGCTGCAAATATACGCCTCGTTTTTTCTAGGAGTCCATCTGGCGACCGCTTCCTGGCCGCAAATATACGCCTCTTTTTTCCAAGGAGACCATCTGGCGACTGCTTCCTGGATAAAAATATAAGCCTCATTTTTTTTCTAAGAGTCCATTCGACGACTGCTTCCTGGCTGCAAAAAAATACGCATCTTTTTTAGAGGAGTCCATCTGGCGACTGCTTCCTAGGCTGAAAATATACGCCTTTTTTCCAGAAGTCCATTCGGCGACTGCTTCCTTGCTGCAAATATAAGCCTCTTTTTTTCTAGGTGTCCATTCGGCGACCGCTTCCTGGCAGCAAATATACGTTTCTTTTTTCTAGGAGTCCATTGGGCGACTGCTTCCCTGCTGCAAATATACGCATCTTTTTTTTCCAAAGACACCATCTGGGGACTACTTCCTGGCTGCAAATATACGCCTTTTTTTTCTAGTAGTCCATTCGGTGACTGCTTCCTGGCTACAAATATAGGCCTTTTTTTCCAAGGAGACCATCTGGCGACAGCTTCCTGGCTGCAAATATACGCCTCTTTTTTTCTAGGAGTCCATCTGGCGACTGCTTCCTAGCTGAAAATATACGCATCTTTTTTTCTAGGAGTCCATCTGGCGACTGCTTCCTGGCTGCAAATATACGCCTCTTTTTTTCTAGTAGTCTATCTGGCGACTGCTTCCTGGCTGCAAATATACGCCTCTTTTTTTCTAGGAGTCCATCTGGCGACTTCTTCCTGGCTGCAAATATACGCCTCTTTTTTTCCAAGGAGACCATCTGGCGACTGCTTCCTTGCTGCAAATATACGCCTCTTTTTTTCCAAGGAGACCATCTGGCGACTGCTTCCTTGCTGCAAATATACGCCTCTTTTTTTCTAAGAGTCCATTCGCGAATGCGACTGATTTCTGGCTGCAAATATATACCTCTTTTTTCCAATGAGACCATCTGGCGACTGCTTCCTGGCTGCAAATATACGCCTCTTTTTTTTCTAGGAGTCCATTCGGTGACTGCTTCCTGGCTGCAAATATACGCCTCTGTTTTCCAAGGAGACCATATTGCGACTGCTTCCTAGCTGCAATATACGCCTCATTTTTTTTTCTAAGAGTCCATTCGACGACTGCTTCCTAACTGAAAATATACGCCTCTTTTTTTCTAGGAGTCCATCTGGCGACCGCTTCCTGGCCGCAAATATACGCCTCTTTTTTCCAAGGACACCATCTGGGGATTGCTTCCTGGCTGCAAATATACGCCTCTTTTTTTCTAGGAGTCCATTCGGTGCCTGCTTCCTGGCTACAAATATAAGCCTTTTTTTCCAAGGAGACCATCTGGCGACAGCTTCCTGGCTGTAAATATACGCCTCTTTTTTTCTAGGAGTCCATCTGGCGACCGCTTCCTGGCCGCAAATATACGCCTCTTTTTTCCAAGGAGACCATCTGGCGACTGCTTCCTGGCGGCAAATATACGCCTCTTTTTTTCCAGGAGTCCATTCGGCGACTGCTTCCTAGCTGCAAATATACGCCTCATTTTTTTCTAAGAGTCCATTCAGAGAATGCTTCCTGACTGCAAATATACGCCTCTTTTTTTCTATAGGTCCATTCGGTGACTGCTTCCTGGCTGCAAATATACGCCTCTTTTTTTCTATAGGTCCATTCGGTGACTGCTTCCTGGCTGCAAATATACGCCTCTTTTTTCTAGGAGTCCATTTGGCGACTGATTCCCTGCTACAAATATACGCCTCTTTTTTTTCCAAAGAGACCATCTGGGGAGTGCTTCGTGGCTGCAAATATACGCCTCTTTTTTTCTAGGAGTCCATTCGGCGACTGCTTCTTAGGTGCAAATATATGCCTCTTTTTTTTCTAGGAGTCCATTCGACGACTGCTTCCTGGCTGCAAATATACGCCTCATTTTTTCTAGGAATCCATCTGGCGACCGCTTCCTGGCTGCAAATATACGCCTCTTTTTTCCAAGGAGACCATCTGGCGACTGCTTCCTGGATGCAAATATACGCCTCATTTTTTTTCTAAGAGTCCATTCGACGACTGCTTCCTGGCTGCAAAAAAAATACGCATCTTTTTTCGAGGAGTCCATCTGGCGACTGCTTCCTGATACAAAATATACGCCTCTTTTTTCCAGGAGTCCATTCGGCGACCTCTTCCTGGCTGCAAATATACGCCTCTTTTTTCTAGGATTCCATTGGGCGACTGCTTCCCTGCTGCAAATATACGCATTTTTTTTTCCAAAGACACCATCGGGACTGCTTCCTGCCTGCAAATATACGCCTCTTTTTTTCTAGGAGTCCATTCGGTGACTGCTTCCTGGCTACAAATATAAGCCTTTTTTTCCAAGGAGACGATCTGGCGACAGCTTCCTGGCTGCAAATATACGCCTTTTTTTTCGAGGAATCCATCTGGCGACTGCTTCCTGGCTGCAAATATACGCTTCTTTTTTTCCAAGGAGACGATCTGGGGATTGCTTCCTGGGTGCAAATATACGCCTCTTTTTTTCTATGAGTCCATTCGGCGACTGATTCCTGGCTGCAAATATACGCCTCTTTTTTTCTAGGAGTCCATTCGACGACTGCTTCCTGGCTGCAAATATACGCCTCTTTTTTTTCTAGGAGTCCATTCGCGAATGCGACTGATTTCTAGCTGCAAATATACGCCTCTTCTTTATAATAAGACCATCTGGCGACTGCTTCCTGGCTGCAAATATACGCCTTTTTTCTAGGAGTCCATTCAGGGACTGCTTCCTTGCTGTAAATATACGCCTCTTTTTTCCAAGGAGACCATCTGGCGATTGCTTCCTGGCTGCAAATATACGCCTCTTTTTTCAAAGGAGACCATCTGGCGACTGCTTCCTGGCTACAAATATACGCCTCTTTTTTTCTAGGAGTCCATTCGGCGACTGCTTTCTGGCTGCAAATATACGCCTTTTTTTCCAAGAAGAGGATCTGGCGACTACTTCCTGGCTGCAAAGATACGCCTCTTTTTTTCTAGGATTCCATCTGGTGACTGCTTCGTTGCTGCAAATATACGCTTCTTTTTTCTAGGAGTCCATTTGGCGACTGCTTCCCTGCTGCAAATATACGCCTCTTTTTTTTCCCAAAGAGACCATCTGGGGAGTGCTTCGTGGCTGCAAATATACGCCTCTTTTTTTCTAGGAGTCCATTCGACGACTGCTTCCTGGCTTCAAATATACGCCTCTTTTTTTCTAGGAGTCCATCTGGCGACCGCTTCCTGGCCGCAAATATGCGCCTCTTTTTTCCAAGGAGACTATCTAACGACTGCTTCCCTGCTGCAAATATACGCCTCTTTTTTCCAAGGAGACCATCTCTCGACAGCTTCCTAGCTGCAAATATACGCCTCATTTTTTTTCTAAGAGTCCATTCGGCGACTGCTTCCTGGCTGCAAATATACGCCCCTTTTTTTATAGGAGTCCATTCAGCGACTGCTTTCCTTCTGCAAATATACGCCTCTTTTTTCCAAGGATACGATCTGGCGACTGCTTCCTGGCTGCAAAAAAATACGCCTCTTTTTTCGAGGAGTCCATCTGGCTGAAAATATACGCCTTTTTTTCCAGGAGTCCATTCGGCGACTGCTTCCTGGCTGTAAATATACGCCTCTTTTTTTCTAGGAGTCCATTCGGCGACTGATTTCTGCCTGCAAATATACGCGTCTATTTTCCAATGGGACCATCTGGCGACTGCTTCCTGGCTGCAAATATACGCGTGATGGTGGGTGATGTGTATAGTAATTAATATCCGCCTTCACACTGCGTCAGGGACGACCTGGGGACGCTCTTCATCCAGGCCAGGCAAGTGACTGTATCCGCATACCATTACTGCGTAAAGTGAAGTTTTCTTTACGATTGTAAAATACAGCGTGCCCCCACGGGTGGGTTTAAACGACCTCGTGTACTGCAACGACAAAATTGAAGGTTAAAATACCCAATTAATACAGTTCTTTTTAGAACTGTTAGTTTGGTCAATTGGATGAAAAGCGTGCACTGGCTAGTGCCCAGCCGGCAAACTAATCCGAGTTTCTTCTCCCAGACAGATTTGTTTAGATGCATCTCATCAATTTCTTGTAATGATTAATATTTTGTCCTTTAATTGGCGTTCAGTGAATATTTCGCGCTACCTACGATAAACTATGTCAAGTTGACCCTTTTCTCCTCTGTTTCCTTGTACTTGTTGTTCATTCCCTGAATGACGTCTTGTCAAATAAAGGTGAAAGGGCTTTGAATGATAGTTTCTTCTTTTCCGGTGTGCAATCATGATCTTTGTCTCAAGATAATTTTGTGAGCTTCAATCCAACTAAAAACGGGGCAACAGTTGCCAAACCAAGGATAATAAGGATACCAGAGTAACTTCAGGAGGAGATACATTTCAAATATGCAGGAAGAATTTAAAGAGAGTACGAATATGAACCCCAGTGCATTAAGAGATCTATTGGGGAAATCGGAACATGGGCATTCCAAATTGCTCCTTCTTCGCGGTGGACAAACCATCGAGGCTATTTGATCAAAAAGAGGGGATAAATATGATGAGTACCTCAATGCCAACGCCTCACATTAACTACTGGGGCCAGGAGGAGACTAATAAACGCCCTCCAGAGCAAGGCAAGATGGAGGACATCTTGCTTCATGGGGAGTTTTCCCCACTCACATCTCGAGGACGGTTTTTCCTGGCGTTATTTCTGTTTGATCAGTACATATTGCCATAATTGTGCCGTCTATTTCTCTCCTTGACTTTTGTGTCTTCTAATGTCCCTTTCGCTTGCCTTTAAAAACTCCTGTTTCTTGTCTCATGTACTCATCCACGTCCAATTTCTCTTTCTCCTTTAATATATATATATATATATATAATATAGTCATATCTCAGCAACCTGTAGGCCTATATAGATGGTATTTTAACCTAATTTACAACCCAGTCTTGCCTCATTATGATTATAGTTATAAAGTTATGTCACTCAAAGTTTTTCTTACAATTTAAAAAAAAACCCGGGTACTTTTTCGTTATAGGCTAGCAGCATTCCCTGTATAGACGCATCGCCTCACGAGGGCATGGCGTAATCCACTAGTAGTTGCGATAGGCTTAGATTGATTTACAAAAATACATAGCCATTTTTTACCTTTTACTAACTTTACCAGATCATACTCCAAAGGATCATTCCAATAGTACGATTGGTTGAGACTAGGGGTAATTACCTAGCTAATTCATACACATCTTAAAGGGGATACAAATGTAACACGAATTGTAGCTAGTGTAAGACTGACATCTGTCGAGCCTCGGCCAATCATACTATATGGATAATCCTTTTGAGTCTGATGTGGTTAGGTTAGTAGAATGTAAAAATTGCCATATTTAGAAACTTTGCTCTAAGCATCTCTAAAGCAACTGGCTGTTCGCGCCATTACTCTGGGACGCGAAGCGTCTTTCCGGGGAATGATGTCCATGACGAAAAAGTATAAAAATAAATACACAAATAAAAAAAAACAATTTATTTATTTTAATCAATTAAATGATCAAGTGTACCTTCGATTTGTTAACAAACTAATCGGATTATTCTTCTACACATATGTACATATGCTTCGTTTCACCTCGTTATTGTCAATTTCCTGCCATGATTTTAATCTTGTATCCTTTAACTCACGTTCATTATTTTTCTCTGCTTCCCAATTGATACAATTTTTATTTCAGTGAATCACAAATCGAATATAATCCATTGGGTTTACTTCGAGGCGGCCAGTCATTTTTAGTAAGGAATTTGGGTGTATTTTCAGCAAGAAAAGCTGGAATGGCCTTACTAGTAGTATATGGAGGTACTCTGTCCTGCTGAAAATATAAAAAAAATCCTTATTTTTGGATTGAGACTACAGCAATCTCGCAACAGCTTTGTGCTTAAAAGTTCCTTGTAGTTTACGAAATTGACGTCCACCGTTTCGTTATGAATAAAATGAACACGTTTGCCGTTGAGAGAAACACCTGCAGATATTATCACTATTTATTGAAAATCGCAGCCTCATGATACAGTCGATCAACCGGAAATTTCGTGTTTAATACTGTGTCCGTAATCAACATTTTTAGGATTTCGTCGAATGTCTAATGTAAAATGTTCTTATGTAAAATCTTCTTAACACCATGACTTGAAAATTTAGCAAGTGTTGTTTTTGGTCTGCCACTTTCTCATTTCCTGGCGGTGCTTCCTATATCGCGAAGCTTCTTTAACAATTTGTCTAGCTAGCAACTGTCTGCACCTTTCCTCCTTTTTATCCTAAACATTTTCGTTTTTCAGAGATGTACCCAAAACACTCGACTCCGACTCCTCAATTTCTTGCGTCTCTATAGACCGCTAAATCTGCTATGGTGATAATTACATAAACTTCCATTTCACCACAACCCTAGGAATCGCCAGGCTACTTTATAAAACTCGTTTCCTCAAAGGTTTTAGTCTAATGGTTGTGGGGTATTTTTAATGTTTATTTATGGATAAAAATTCATTGAGCTTAACCAATGAATGTGCTATAAGCTGATATTAAATTTTAGAAAAAGACAAACTTTAAGATGAAGATTTATTATGGAAATTAAATATTTTTTGATTTTCCATTGGGTGCAATTAAAAAAAAACAATCTTTATTAAGAAACTAAAGGAAAAGGAAAGACCTAAATGATCACATGACAACATAGGGCAAATATTATATGATTCCACTCCTTTAGGAATGTGCTAAGAGCTAAATCTTCAGCTAGCAACTTTAAGCTGAGTGTATAAGGATGAGCAAATAGAGCAGCTGATGCACCGCTCCAATGACTTTTAGTCAGTAAAATATTAGGATTATCAACCTCTTCTAGAAAGGGCATTAGCTCAAGCATATGCTTAATCATCATATATGTGCTGTCCCAGCACATATACTTGTCGAAAATAGCTCAATTTACTGCTCGTCTATGGAGGTAGCATCATTTTTAGAGGCCCTAGCTGCTATGGCTAGACATCTCACTTACCTATCAGAGTTACTGCGTGGTTATCTATCAAGCCATCTATTATTGCTAGTTGCAATGTATGTACAGAACGACACGTGTTGAATTACACAGAGTGTAGATGCCTCATTAACAATATCATCTAAAGTTTCATCCTCATGATCCATTTCTGGCAATGCTTCAGAATCTGATGCAGGAATTTCCCGCTTCATTAGTGACTTTTTCTTCAACTTTATTCATATTTTCTATTGTGCTTTTAACATAATTGAAGCATTATCAGTTACGATGCAGAGAATCTGGTCTTTCTTGATTTCAAATTATTTCAAAACATCTACTAAGTTCTAAAGATAATTACTATCATGATGTTCCTTACTGTACTTTAAGGCCAGTGTCCTATTTACCATTTTATTTTTGTAGTCAATAAATCTAGCATTGACTGCAACTTGGTTAACTCTATAGTGAGTGATGGCTTCCATTTTAAGGAGATCAGAGCGCAATCTTCTTCTGACAACGTCATGCTTGTGATTAAAGGATCAAAGGATATGTACAGGGGGCGGTAGGTAAAATGTGGTCTAACTTTAATATATTTATCAAAGTTACACGTTAAAGATTGGAAGGATTGCTGTACTCTTCATTTTATTCAATAAAATCGCCATCTGCCTCAACCACGGCATCCAAGGGCGACGGAACTTCCTGCAGACCTCCTAGACGCCCCATCCCTCATTAACTAGGTAAAAACTTTAGTTATCCTGGACCTAAGTTTCACCTTGGTGGTGCACGGAGTCTTGTTGGCCTCTCTCTATCAACTACACCCCACACATAATAACCAACTCAAGATGTTACAGTCTCGGGAATTAGGAAACTAGGTGTTCGGAGTCATGTGGTCAAAGAAATTATCTGACAGCCAAGACTGGTTCCACCTGGTTGTGTGGCATGGCGCAGTCTTGCTACCACACGTACGGCCTTCCAACGGCCACCTCCTGGAACTATGGCAACACAAACTCTTCCAAACACTTGATGTAGCACTATGGGAAGATAAACTAGGTATAACGTAGACAAGGTACATCTTTGTGGGACAAGGCAAGCCAGCGGTTATTTTGTGAGTTCACCCCCTGGTCCTGGTTGAAATTATTCTCGTCTGAGAAGAACCAAAGCGTGCTAGGCTTGAGGGATGCTTCCATTTATTGACAAGCGTTGCAGCACATTCCTTCCGTTTGTCCTTCATCTTTTGCGACAAAAGCTGTCCCTTCTTCATCTTGTATGAGTAACATGAATTAACTGCCTGATGAAATACTCTGACACTTCGTTGACTCCGGTTATGGACCGCATTGACTTACTGGCATCGTCGTCGATGATGGCCTGGATCTCCGCCACAGATTCGCGGGTTCGTTTCGTATCTGAACTCTCAGAATGAGGTTTCCGAACCTCCGTACCCTTCTAATCACAGATTGACTCATCGAACCCTTTCCTGGTCCTCTACACCGTCCTCAGTTTGACACACAGGCAGTCGGGGATCGCATTATAGCTCCTGGCGTGACTGCCAAACAACACACCTTGCCTTTTGCAATTTTGAGGGAATGAATTCAACCATGACTTTGGTTCCTTCACAGACGATGCATAACTGACTCTACTATGATAGAAAGAAAAGAGAACCGACGCTAGACAAGACACATGCGCGGAATTCAGAGTTGCCTGCACGTGGCCTAAAACCGAAAAAAGACCGATTATAGACAATTAATATTTGTTTTTTTAAACATTCTTTTGTTTTTTTTATTCCGAGCAAAGCATAAATAATATAGTTTTTTTAAATTTTAACCATAATGAGACAAGACTTGGATATAATAAATTATATTTAAATATTGTCTATAGAGATCTACAGGTTGGAGAGATATGACTAATTAAAAAAGAGAAGTTTGGTCGGAGGCTTCTTAATAAATGGGGCCGTTTATGGTTATTCATTTGCTCGCTATCTGCGGCCACACTTCTGGAGCGATTGATCTGAAATTTGGTACATAAATGCATCTCTGTAATGAGGAGGTTATAAGTTATGTTAAGTACACCCTCCCTCCTTACATTGCCCCACTTAGAAGATATAAAACGTAGTACAGTTTTGAAAGAGATAAGTTCCTCACTCCTACCCACACAGGTATTTAAAAATGTCATGGATGTGGGGGCCACATGTTTAGACGGATTGAGCTGAAATTTGACTCAGAAGTACACTTCTTTAAGATGGTTAAATGATATGTTAGGTTCCCTACTCCTCAAACCCCTCCCCCACCCTGAGGAGGAAAACATAGGAGAGCGAATTCCAGGTTTCTTATAGAGGGCCAAAATTGTAAATCACCCCTGAAAATGCCCCACAGGGCCAGGTCAAATCAGACCATAAAGGTCATAAGAGCCTGGTTGATGAACGTGCGTAGCGCCCGAATCAGCGTTTGGCTGCCAGAAATACTGAGGAGATGGGTTCCCCCTCCCCCCCCCCCATTCATCTACGGAATGGGTGAATAGAACTGGGTGAAGCAAAGAAATGTCAACTTAACAATTTTAGAACTTTATCTGGCAAAGTATGAATGCCAGACTTATTTAAGGTCCAGGGTAGTTTCAAACATACCCCGGCGGTTGTATAGCCAAAATGGAACTGCTTAGGATGTACAGTCGGCAAGAAATGTTCAAAACGCTTGTGTGCGGAAGATGGAGTTAGAGGTTGTCATACCAACCGAGGAAACCTATAAATTCAGTTCGATGACAATAGCATTCTGGTCAGTAATACTATGATACCATTTATGTATCTCTGGTACTCCTTATCGGTTGTTTTGGTCTACGAAGAACTTTATTAAAGATATTCCACATTTTCGGGGCTTATCTTTTACCAAGTGAAATTTTGCGTCATGGAAGTTTTAATTGGTTTTTCAAAATAATAATTCCCCGTTTTTAATTTATTTATAATTTATGTCGCTAGTTAATCAACTATGTGAACAGTTGAGTAGTCCATGCGTTGTTCAGTCGACTTCTTTTTAGTCGTTTGCGCGCGTCTCTATAAGTTACGATGACGGTCCATAGGTCAGTCGGTCGGATGGTAACCATTTTACTTTTCAATGAGTTTTTGAAAGTTTTGAAGGTTGTAAGGTCATAAGACCGATTAATTGAGAGCACTCGACCTAGATCTGTTGACCTTGTTTTAAAGGGGTAATTATCATTGTATGGACGAAGAAGGAGAGACTTGAAGAGCTGAACTCTTCTATTGACGTATGCGTCTTGCCCCACAAACTTTCGAGTTTTTTAGTAATAAAAAAGTGCAATGTACGGCAGTGATTGTATGCAGTTAGTTTAGCAATGAGTAGCCAACCAACTTCACCCTGTATCAGGCACGCCAAGGGACGCTCTTCAACCACGCCATGCAAGCGACTATCCAATACATCAATCCAACAACCCGAAATAGAACTGTAGCAATTGGGTATTTTATCCTTCATTTTTTACCCATTTGATACAGTTCTTTTTATAGCTGTTAGATCGGTCTATTTGGTACAGTTCTTTTTAGGACTGTTAGATCGGTCTATTTGATACAGTCACATGCTTGGATTTAGATTTTTTGCCAGACAAGTTTTCACGATGGCGTCGCCATAAATACGAAATTAAATATTCAATAAAACGGAAAAATCGCCGATTTAGTGAAAAGGCTGAACAGAAAGTGGTCGGAGATATCAGTAAGTGGACTGTGGGATGCAACTGAGCACGCCACAACGTGAGGCGAGAGACCGAGGTCAAGCAGAGCACAATAAAGTTGCCTTGAATGCGGATTTGTATCAAGGGCAACTAAGTCTGGATTAAACTAACCTAGTATTATTGTTGACCATGTTAGTATGTATCAAGTTATCAAAGCCTTCAAGGAAAAGGGAGGGATTCCCATACAGGGATGGTGGAGTAGATGCCTGGAATATGAGACCAAATCTTTACATTCACACAAATGTTACGTGCTACGACATAATGAGTAGAAACACCACTTCCAGCTCTAGCAAAGTAGCAAAGTTGAGCCTGATTCGGGTCAACGTTAAGGTCGATGTCATACGATGTAGTTTCTCGTGGTTCGGATCTCACGTTGAACTGTAGGTCCCACCCACTCACTAAGAAAGACTAAACCTTAGTTTATAGCGAGTACTTGCCAAATAGTGCCCTTCTCTATGCCTTTTTGCCCTCGAACCTTCGAAAGTTTCTATATTGAAAACAATGCCGACTGAAAGCGACCGTACCTAGGCGTAAAATGTATGGAGATCCGGAGCTACAACCTACTCTCGTCTATAATAATCCAATAACCTTAGGGGGGTGGGGGTGGCTAACGCAACCCAATCTTGGACTCCTTATTTTATCTCTTAATCCTTATCCAAATTCTGATTCTTCAGAAGGGTTAAAAGAAGTTGGGCTCATATTTTGTCGTACCTTAGCGATATTCTCCACATCCTCGTCGCCTTGTTGGTAAAAACACTGATTGATCAAACTCTTGGCTACAGCTAGATTATTTCCACCAAGCCCATTCTCCTGCAGGAATTTGAAGAGACGCGTTCTAGCTCCCTCACCTGGCCGCCTGGCACTGGGGGTCGGATTTATATAAGCCTCGACCTGGGGGGCAGAGTTCGGAAGCGGAGGTTCTTCGCAGTAGCTACTATAATTATCCAGCTCCCTCTTAACCACGACTCTTCTCCTGACCCTCGGCTGAGCCCGATTAGATTTGTACTCATCGAGTTTCCTGCGGTGTTTTTTGCCTTTCGAGTGGTTCTTCACCACACTGATATCAGCGGTGAAGCTCATGTTGCAAGCCTTACAGATCGCTTTGTACTCATCGTCGGGGTCGCAAGTGAGCCAACTATTGAAAAAAGGGAAGTCCTCCCAAGACTTGCGGTACTTCTGCCGAGCTCGTGATTTGTGCGTCTTCGTCACCGAAATTGAGACGGATTTGTCCCCCTCGCCATTGGTGTCCTGCAAATTGTCCACCACGATAGAGGAAAGAAGCGACAAGGCATCGTGAACGGGATCTTCCACGATTTTTATCGTTGGTTTCTCGACCTCGGCCATCAGGGAATGACGATACCCCGAGATGAGAGGTTTTCAAGGGTAATGTTGAAAGGGAAACAGGACGAAAGGTCAAGGATGGATTATGAAAAAGTGCGGACACTCGAGTTATATAGCCATTTAGAAGGGGAGGCGATGATTTTCATACACACTAGGCTCACTAATATATATAGAAGGTAGTATACACAAACTATCTCTTGTGATTACATGAACATTATTATTTATCTACCAAATATACTAATTTTCACTTCCAAAGTCCTTGAAAATCCCATTTAAGTCATAAATGTACAATAGGCTGAAAGTTAACTAGATTTTTGCTTCCTTCGAAACTGAAAACAAAAAATCATTAAGATAATAAAAACAAGGAAATATAAACCGCCGGTGGACTGGATTTCGTCATGCAGTTTTAAACCACGCCTTAAAACGACTTTGGAAAACACTCTATATTAGATACAAGGGAGAAATAAAGGAACCCTTCCCAGATTCTGGAAACCCTAGAGTCGGAAGTTGGTCTACTGATCCCATTTCACCCACTCACTTTTCAAATACTGGCCACGATACACACCACAAAATTCCAACTCGTTCTTATCCAACGTCAACGACTCTCCACCCAGCCGTGATAAGGTCTGGCTTTTGCATCCCTTGTTACCCATAGTCCTTGTCTTTAACACCTTTCTCCTTTCCTTATTACATGGGGGTGCTACCAGCATTCATTCTTTACGGAAGAGTTGCGCGCATACCTAAGTGACAACTAGTTCATCTCTTTGGGGTAATCAAACGGTTCCTTTTCACACTTGTTCATTTCCGTTGTTCCCCCTTTCATTCCCACCCCTTCTCAAAACTTTGTCTGGTGGAGATCTCCCCATTAGTCTTTGTTATGCCTTTTTAACAAAGAAATAAAGACTCAAAATGTATTAGCTGTATATAATGAAAGGAGGGAACTCCATTCCAGCCTCCATTAAAAATCCAAATTTCATGTCACTCGAAGGACCCCAGTTCGTGAAAGGAGCTGCCACTTTTAAATATCCACTAGAGCGTAATTGGCGCTTTCAATTATCCATTAGAGTAACTGCCATCTGTATATATCCACTAGATGACAAATGTCCCTAGAAGTACCACCTTTAAATATGTTCTGCATGAAAACTGCCGCCTTTAAATATCCACTAATGCATAGCTATTACCTTTAAATAGCCACTAGAGCGGAAGGGCTACCTTTAAATATCCATACAGTGTAACTAACGAATTTAAGTGTGCATAAGATAGTGTCGTGTTATAGCCGACTATCCAAAGACTGAACGTTACGTTGATGCACATATTATAAAGATCAGGTTAAGACGAGGGGTCAATTCACTTAACTAATCAGGTCGAGTTCGAGGTTGGCGAAATTTGAATAACGAGGCCGGGAGTGACGTTCAGGTTAATTAAAGATAAACATAAGAAAATATAAACTTCACTTACAAATTAAAATTAATCAAAGTGATATAAAGAGAAATTAATGATTGGCCAATGATTTAGCGTTACCGGTGGGAAAATCTAAATTCAATTAATTAGCTTAGAGCTACCTACTCAGATCCAAATGGGCTGACCAGATAAAGGGGGTAAAAGGGCTTACGGGTCGGAGGGCAATGGCGACTTCAGAGGAGACTTGAGGGAAAAGTAGGGGCTCGACGAGACGATCTTGTCGGCGTCTTTAAAGGAGGGATCCTCGTCAAGAGGAGAGTGGGAAGGAGAGGTATGGTCGACACCTTACTTTCGGGGCTGTGAAGGCGTAAGTTATAACCTTAGCTAGTGTTCGAGGGGGCAGCTGGAATCCTTGGTGATTTTCGG
The DNA here is from genome assembly GCA_963969495.1 of Ceratothoa steindachneri. NCBI lineage: Eukaryota > Metazoa > Arthropoda > Malacostraca > Isopoda > Cymothoidae > Ceratothoa > Ceratothoa steindachneri. Next base: position 3,929,757 of record OZ018329.1, read on the forward strand.
GAGAGGTATGGCTACCTCAGAGTAATTTCGACGGGGCTGGGTGCTTCGAGGACTCGAAGGAGTAATCCGGCGCAGCTGCTTTAGAAGATAGCGGGGGCAGAGGCTTCCGTTTGACCGTGGATGACTTACCGGGGAGAGAGTGTCCAGACTTCGACTGGGTATACACCGACTTGGGAAGAGTGATGTCTTCTGCGAGGGAGCCTTGTCTTTTACTGCTCTTCCCAGGCGGGAAAAAGGCTTAAATATTCAGTCTCCTCAAGCGGGAGATGGGGAATAACCCCCACTTTGGGGAATTCCCAGGGGGCAGCTTGAGGCGCCAACTGTTGGCGACAAACAGTTCTTTTACCCCCTCTCTCTATCTCCGCGGGGGAAACTGCTGGAATTTCCGACCGCTTGGGGGATGTTCTCCACACTCCCTTGAATGGTACGATGGTGGTGGGGAGGCATCTGAGCTTGGTTCGTCATGTGACTCTCGGACACGTGGAGTATGTCTACCCACGTGGCTTCCTGAAACGTGATAATCGTGGCGAAGAAGGGGGAATAAAGGGGGTATCCTTCTCAAGATAGGAACTGACGCCTTTAAATATACATTATAGGGTACTGCGGCATTCAGTATCCATTGGAAGGTTATTGCTACCTTTAAATATCAACTGGAAGGTAACTTCCACCTTTAAATACCAAGTGGAGGGTAACTATGGCTTTCAAATTAGTGATGTACCGATTAATCGGCATCGGCCGTATTCCTTACTGTAGGTGAATAATACTAAACAGAAACATAACTGTTTTGTGAAGAAGTAATAATTGAATATATTATTCTGTACCCTGCAAAAGGAAGCAAGATTTCCGGTGGCTTGCTTCTGGTGGGAGTTCGGTGCCCCGCTCGGGTTCCTAGCTCGGTTTCTTTTTTCACCTTTCCTTTCCCATACTGTATGAAAGTGACGATCTGAGTGCAATCAGTCTCAGGCAAGAGGGCTAGGAATTTCCTTCCCACATTCAATTCACGAAATAGTTACTCTTTATTATTGTGCTACTTCATTTAGTGCAAGAGAAGGCACTTGGTATATTAAAAAAAGCATCCTGTATTTTGACATCACATCAAATCTTTGATAAGTTCTATACCCTTTTAAAGAGATCCACTTATATTTGTAGCTATATGTGACTCATGAAATGAAGTTACCTATGCTTTGCCCAAATTTTTCATCAGCCAATGACCAGTTAAACTTATGAATGATGAATTAGCTGTGATAACTGTCCACCCATCTGTTGTAAATGAAATGAATGATGGCTCATCTATTGTATCTTTTTTTAAGTTTAATCATATATATCTAAGGTTGACTGGGCAGTATTTTATACTGCCCCTGCTAATTTGTAAAGTACATAAATCTGGTTCGTTGGGCAATAGGTTACATTGTCCTGGTTTGTGACAAAAGGTGATGAAACATTTTTTGGGGGTAATTTAATGTGATTTGATTTGAGGGTTGGGTTAAAGAAGGTGCTTTTAAAAAGAGCTCTACCTTTAAACATTAACTGAAATAATTATTCTTGGAGAAATTAACAATGTATGGTAATAACATGATAAATGTAAATAAAATGCAATAAAATAAATGTATAATTATACATTGGCAACAAATCCACATATCGCCCTAAAACTATTATTATTTATTAATTACTCCCATTCTTTTTTTCAGAAGTTATTAATAAACTTAGAGTTGTGAGCTAGAAAATTGTATATACAATACTATAATAGGCCAATCTATCATATATTGATAATTAACTGATACGTTATGATGGCTAGTGCAATTCCAACAAAGTTTACAAGTTGGGTGTGGAAGCATTTTACTATCAGCATCGAATATAATTCATCTGCTATCTGCAGTAAATGTAGCCAAAAAACATTCAGAGGGTCGAAGGGAAATGTATTAACGAATTTCACTACCACAAATATGCTAACACGCCAAACAAAATATAGGAATATTGCACATTATGAGGAAACTCTCAAGAAAAAGGAAGATGAAAAGAGAAGTTAAAATAACACACAATCTGCAAAAAATTTAAAAAAGAAAATTGCAGTTGCAAAATTGCAAATACAAGTACTACACAACAAACTCCTTTTGGAACTATTGAGAGGAAAAAAAATCTGGAATATTAATGACAATAAAGCAACAGCAACCGATATTCAGTCTTTTTCTATAGTTGAAGATTTAGTTTCAAAGACTTTTAAATCATATCTGCCCTAACTACACTCTAGAAACTATATAACAGAGATTGTGTTTGTTGATATATATATATATATATATATATATATATATATATATATATATATATATATATATATATATATATATATATATATATATATATATATATATATATATATATATATATATATATATATATATTCGAACTCGGAAAAATATACATACAAGATGCAATAGATGAGGCATCCTTCATTTCCCTCACAACAGATGGGTGAACAGCTTCAACAGCTAATTCATCCTTCATAAGTTTAACAGGCCTAAGGCAAGGACATCTAAGACAAAGAGAAAGGTTGGCTCTAAATCTAATGAAAGCACAATAAACAAAACTAACACTCAAGTAAAAGAAGATGTAGACAGGTATTTAAACCAAAGTACCATTGGACCAACAGCATGCCCCTTAAATTGGTGGAAGGAACATAGGTTGCATTTTAAAATTTTGCCTCGGTTAGCGCTGAAATATTTATCCTCTCCTCCATCATCTGTTGAGAGTGAGCGATCATTTTGGTCAGGTCTACTCTCCAAGAAGAAACAGACTTAGTGCATCAACTGGCCAAATAGTGATGTTTTTGCACCATAATCTACAATTACGAGAGTTTAAATATTAAAAGGTCTATGTTGATGTTATAACCGTCTACTGTTCAGAGGTTTGGGGGTTAAGGAGATGTAACTATTATGACCATGCTCTTTGTCCTTTTTCCCCAAGCATGCCATAATAAACTTTTTTATTTTTTTCTTCCCTCGACTCCTCCTTTATAATGAAGAAATTTAATCACCATTGCCATCCGCATCGGCCTATTTGTTAGTATTCGACATCGGCGTATTTGTTAAGTCATCGGCATCGGCTAAAATAGGCCATCGGTGCATCACTATTTCAAATATTCGATGTAGGGTAACTACCACCTTAAAATATCCATTAGAACATAACTTCCACTTTTAAATATCAAATGGAGTCTAACGACTGCTTTCATATGTTCAGGTAAATGCCATCTTTAAATATACACTAAAATGTAATTACCACCTTTAACTAGTTATTAGAGCTTAACAGTCACCTTAAATAACAATCATACCGTAGCTGCTAATTTAAATATCTATTGAAAGTGAAAGGTAACTGCCACTTTTAGATATCCACTAGAGCATAACTGATAGTTTTAAATATACAGCTTTAAATATTCACTAGCGGTTAAATTTCGCCTTTAAATATATGCTGGTTGGTAACTTTCACTTTTACATATTCACTGGAGGTTAGGTTAGGCCTTTAAATATCCACTGGAGGGTAGCTTCCGCCTTTAAATGACCAGTGGAGGGTAACATCCTCTTTTAATTACAATGTGTAACACGATTTTTGTTATAGAGCAGAAAATAGGTGATTCTAGATGATATTTAGGCGCTGATTACAAATTTGTCTTTAGAATTTGCATAACACGTCTAGTTTTTGTGTAATTTGAATTTTTCTTTTCAAGCCATTTCACATTTATATATATATATATATATATATATATATATATATATATATATATATATATATATATATATATATATATATATATATATATAATAAATAATATATATATTTAATATATATTAACATTTTTAATATATATAAAGTAGACTATATTGAAGCTCAAATATCATTGAATTCTAATTACGGGGGGGGGGTTCAGATTTTTTTTTTATTTTCAGATTAATACATACTTATTTATGATCACTTTTCTGCTACTGATAACTGGTAAAGAAGATAACACGTCTATCAAAATTTTGCTCTGATAAGAACCTTATGATAAGGATCTCACATTGTGTATCGTCTGCTTGCTCAAATTAGTATTTGAAATCTTGTCATGGCTTCAAGTTCTAGACGCGGATGTGTAAACAGCCACAACATATTTTGTTGTTTGCGGGCGATTCACACCAGTGGCACAACGGAGAAAAATAGAAACAGCAGAAACGATGGAGCAAGCCTACAGATACTATTTTGGATGCAAAGTAGGGGACCAGGATAAAGATTAGGACCCTCATATTTGCTGCACGCAGTGTAACCCAATGTTGATAGCTTGGGTAAATGAGAAGAGGAAGGCAATGCCATTTGCTGTTCCCATGATATGGTGTGAGCCCTCGAATAACTTGACTTGGATGATTATTATTTCTACCTAACAAAAGTGGCTGGATTTTCAAAGAAAAGCAAATCTAAAATTGTTTATCCAAATTGCCCATCACTTATTCTTGGGTTACAGTTGGGATACACAAAGTAAATGTGCTTTTTATGTCTATGGGATAGCAGAGATCATAAAAATCACTATAAAAAGCGAGAATGGCCAGCCAGAGAAGAACACATTGTTGGCAAACATAATGTTAAGCATGATGCTCTAGTAGATCCCCAAAAAGTTCATCTTCCACCTCTTCACATTAAATTAGGGTTAATGAAAAGTTTTAAAGGGTATGTATCAAAGAAGCGAAGGCTTTCAATATTTTAAAAACAAATTCAAAGGATCATTAAGTGATGCAAAATTAGAAGCTGGAGTTTTCACTGGACCACAAATTCGCAGAGTTGTTTCTGATGATTCTTTCACTTTGTGTCTCAATGAAAAGGAACACAAAGCATGGAAATCCTTTGTGGAAGTCACTGAAATCTTTCTCGGCAATTTTAAATTTCCAAATTACTGAGAAATAGTAAACAATATGCTGGAAGCCTATGAAAAGATGGGATGTAGAATGTCACTTAAAATGCAATTTTTTCTGCATTCTCATCTCGCTTTTTTTCCTGAAAATCTGGGAGCGGTTAGTGATGAACATGGTGAACGTTTTCACCAACAAATTTTAGTCATGGAGACGAGGTACCAAGGAAAATTTAATCCAAATATGATGGGGGATTATTGCTGGTCTTTACAAAAACAAACTTTTATGTATCACAGAAGAAAAACGAGAAGGCTACAGCAAAGTTTCTTTAAACTTTAAGTGAATAACAAACTTAATCCATACAATAAAATATTCATAACTTGGGAGGGAGGGGGGCGTAACTTAGTTAGTGATGTACACTGTCTGTCCTAAGCCAAAATAAAGAAGGGAGGTCCCCACTTTTAAAATATTTTTGCTTAAAAATTAAAAGATTACAAAATAAAAAAAAATCATTTATTAATCGGAACAAATAGCGAAAAGGGGGGGGGGGGCATTACAAAAAATCTAGACGTGATAGAGAATTTTGGTTTGCAAATTCAGATTCAGCGCCCTCGAACTAATTAGAAACACTTATTCACATTTCTGTAACAAACAAAAAGTTAAAAATTTTTGCCTAGTGTTATTCACTGGGTGGAAATTTCGCATTTAAATATCGACTGAAGCGTAAGTTCCACCTTTAAATATCTATTAAATATTAACTTCTGCCTTTAACTATTGACTGGATGGTATGTTCAAAATATAAATATTGACTGAATTGTAAATTATGCATTTAAATATCCACTGGAGGGTAAATTCCACCTTTAAATAGTCACTAGATGGTACGAGTAAGTTCCATCTTCAATTATCAAATGGAGGGTAACTTCTGCCTATAAATATTCAATAAGGAAGGGGAGCTTCCATCTTTAAATATCTACCGGGGTGGGTTCTGAATTTAAATATCTAATGGAAGATAACTTCTGCTTTAAAATATCCAATGTAGGGTAACTTCCCCATTTAAAAATAAACTGGATAGTAACTTTTCCTTCAAAATTCACTGGGCGGTAACTTTCGCATTTAAATAACTACTGGAAGGTAAATTCCACGAGGGTAAGTTCCGCCTTTAGATATCTACTTGAGGCTAACGTCTGCCATTAAATATTCACAAAATGGTAAGTTTCACCTTTAAATATCTACTGGAAGGTAACTTCAAAGTTTAAATATTTATAGGATAGTAACTTCAGCCTTTACATATCTTCAGGAGGGTAAGTTCCACGTTTATATATTAACTGGATGGTAGGTTCTGCCTTTAATTAGCCAATGCATGGTAAGTTCCGCCTTTAAATATTCACTGGAGTATAACTTCTGCCTTTAAATATCTAATGAAACGTAACTTCCATATTTAAATATTCACAAGATGGTAAGTTTCGCCTTTAAATATCTACTGGGCGGGGGGGTAACTTCAAAAATTAAATATTTATAGGATGGTAATTTCAGCCTTTAAATATCTTCAGGAGGGTAAGTTCCACCTTTTATATATTAACTGGATGGTAGGTTCTGCCTTTAATTAGCCAATGCATGGTAAGTTCCGCCTTTAAATATTCACTGGAGTGTAACTTATGCCTTTAAATATCTATTATATGATAACTTCCGCATTAAAATATTCACTGCGGTATAAGTTTCGCCTTTAAATATATATTAATGGGTAGCGTCAGCCTTTAACTCTCTACAAGATGAAAAGTACCGCATTTAATTATCCACTGCAGGGTAAATTACGCCTTTAAATAACCATTGGAAGGTAAATCTCGCCTTTAGATTTTCACGTGATGATAAAATCCGTCTTTACATATCCCATACATGGTAACTTCAGGCTTTAAAAGTGTCAATGAATGGTAACCTCTTCATTTAAATATCCAATGGAAAGTAAGTTCCGCCTTTAAATATCTGCTGGGGGGTAAATTCCGCCTTTAAATATACAGTGGAAGGTAAATTACGCCTTTAAATATCCACTGAAAGGTAACTTCTGCATTTAAATATTCACTTAAGGGTAACTTCCGCCTTTAAATAGTCACTGGGTGGTAAATTTCGGCTGTAAATATCCAAAGGAGGGTAAATTCCGCCTTTAAATATCCACTGTAGAGTAACTTTCGGCTTTAAATATTTAATGGATGGTAAGTTCCGATTTTACAATATCCACTGGAGGGTAACTTACACCTTTATATATCCGCTGGAGGGTAACCTCCGAATTTAATTTTTCATTGGATTGTAAGTTCCGCTTTCATTATCCACTGGTGTTATTTCCGCTTTTAAATATCCATTGTAGAGTAACTTCCGCCTTTATAATTTTGCTAAATGGTAATTCCACTTTTATATATCCACTGCAAGGTAACTTTTTCCTTTCTATATTAATTATATGGTAGGATTCCCCTTTAAATATTCAATGGAGGGTAGGTTCCACCATTAAGTATTCACTTGATTGTAACTTTCGCCTTTAAATATCTACTGGAGGGTAAGTTACCCCTTAAATATCCACTGAAAGGTAAGTTACGCCTTTAAATATACAGGGAAGTGTAAGTTTATTATTTAAATATGCACTGGAAAGTAACATCCGCCTTTAAATATTCAGGTGAGGGTAAATCCGCATTTAATTATCTATTGGAGTGTAAATTTCGCCTTTAAATACTCATTGTAGGGTAACTTCTGCCATTAAATATCTACTCGGGGATAACTTCCACATTGACATGGACATGATAGCTCATTATCAAAATATTAGATGGGTGAAGAGACGCGAAAACATTTTATGTTTTGTCGTTTTCCTTTGATGTTTTAAACGGCCACCCGTGTAAAAAGGCTTCTGAAGAGGGCTAGGAACTACAGGAAACTCTTCTAACGGATTAAGGAATTCTTACTATAACCCTTACCTAACCAAACACGCACACATTATATATATATATATATATATATATATATATATATATATATATATATATATATATATAATACAAAGGGTCTTTCAATAAGGTCCCTCGATTTTTAAATGTAAATAAAACAAGTTGTGTGTGATATATGCGCTCAATTTATTTTAAATTTGAAAGTACATTTTATGGCATTAAATGTGGAATATGAGATTGTTCAAATGTCCGCCGCGGCTTCGCTTGGTGGAACGTATGCGGGAGGCCCAATTTTCGATGACTTTGTCGAAAAATCTGGCTGAATTTGCTGGATGGTGTTCGTTATGTTGACTTTGAGGACATCAACTGTTTGCGGATTATTCGCATAGACCTGCGATTTAAGGTAGCCCCTAATGGCGTTAAATCGCATGATCTCGGTGGCCAGTTGACGTCGCGCCGCGCGAGATGACCCTGCCCTGAAATCGCTGGTGCAAAATGTCTATCGTAGCGTGCGCAGTGTGGCACGTAGCGCCGTCCTGTTGGAACCACATGTCAGTATCCATATCAGGCATATAATCCAGTTGAGGCCACAATAAGTTGCTCATCATCGATCTGTAGGTCTCGCCGTCGACGGTTATGGCAATTCCATCTTCGTTCTCCAAAAAATACGGACCGATGATTCCGTTAGACGAAAATCCGCACCAAACAGTGACTTTGTTGGGATGCAATTAGTGTTGTATTTCATGTGGATTGTTTTCGTCCCAAATCCATTCATCCAAAAATGGGGCTCGTCGCTGAAGATAAATTTTTTTTGGGGGGGGGAATTGGGGGCAACTTCCAACTGCTCTAGAGCCCAATCAGCAAACACACGGCGTTGTATATGGTCGTTTACCTAAGTTCCTGGGTAAGTTGGATTTTGTACGGGTGCAGACCCAAGTCCCTACGCATCATTCGCCAAACTGAAGTCGCAGAACGGCCAAGTTCTTATGAACGACGAGAATTTGATTGCCTCGGATTTTCCCGTACACTCATTTACGGCAGTGATGTTTTCAGCAGACCTTGCGTTTCGGCGATGTACGGGTGTTTGGTGATTGTTGATCGACCCTTTTGCCTCGAATTTGGCCACCAAGCGTCGAACAGTAGACTCGGCAGGACGATTGTGGCGAGGATAGAAATCATGTAATGCGCGGAACGTTTATCGAACGGAGCACTGATTTTGATAAGAACATTTGATGATTTACACACGCTGTTCAACGCTATAACCTTCCATCGTGACTTGTCAAGTACTACTGAACAGTTCACAGTGAGGTTGCCAGATGTTGCTTTAACAACATGGGCGGAAATCAGCCGGTATGAATAAATCTCTTCTGGATTTGCTAAGATCAAGCACAATAGCCATAATCTAGGATTCTGGGATGATATACTCCAACCAGATCCTGTTGACCAAAGCTAATATAAAGGCTATAACCTCGCTCACCCAGGAGTCAAGCATGGCGTACGGGATATCGTGCGAACAGAGGGCGATATCTGCGTAGGAGGAGCATGAACCCCTTCGATTTTTTGCAAAGCTGTCAAGCAGGAAGCCTCGTTATTGTTTGGAGCAAGGGGCCAGTCCGGTATCCTAGAGGAGCTTTATTACGACTGCAATCACACATTTTTACCAATTATGATGCTTTGAAATGTGAGATAGTGTCATTTTTTTTTAATTCTTCTACCAGAAAACCTGTTTTTGAATGGTTTATCGACATTAATTCGTTTCACCAACTTGACAAATAACTAATACCATGATCCGTAGCACCTAAAATACACGCGGGACAGTGTTGCCATAAATACGCACAAGTCTTTACCCCTAAACTGAGAGTTGTTAATGTTATCAAGTTTCTGGACGCCACCTTTCTTCAGATACACATCATTTCCATCATAACTTTTTTATCCGCTGTTCTATGAAAGGAAACGACATTATCAGAGGCAAATTTCAAAGAATATTCTCTGCAATTTTCATCAAATTTTTTATCCAATTTTAAGCGCAATAGCAACGAGGCGGTGTCGAGCAGAAAGTTTATAAGGAGAAATCTGTAAAGTAGTGAAGCTAGACAGGAAAGGCGTGAAGATTATAATCACAGATCATCCTATAGACATTGGGGCAGGGAGGGCACGCAGAGCCCCAGATGTTCATGGAAATTAAATTAATATTTTCAGGAAAATGTAGATTTTGGAATTTCGTTCTTTAATTTTGGACGGTATCGTAACCCGTGTAAATGTGTGAAAGTTGTGGAGTTAGGGAAGTGGAAATGAGTGAAAGTGGTGAAAGTAGGGAAGTACAAGTGTGTGAAACTGGTAGAATTAGGGGAGTGGAAATGAGTGAAAGTGGTGAAAGTAGGGAAGTACAAGTGTGTGAAACTGGTAGAATTAGGGGAGTGGAAATGAGTGAAATATATATTGCCCAGCTAATGAGTATGTTTGTACATATGTATCTACTAGGCTAGTCGCAACCACTGTGGCGCGCAACTCTCTCGAGAAATGAAGACAGAGCGGCCACAAGGGAGTGTCTGATGTAGCATAGGCATCCATGCTGCCAGCTAATATCTGTAAGATTGCGTGCCCTCCCTTCCCCAATGCTTTCAGGAATATCTGCGGTTATACATATATATCTTCCAAACATTATACTATACTTCATCCATCTATACAACTTTCTTTACATCTATCTCCACTTTCTGCGGGAGACGGATGCTTTCGCTGGTTTTCGCTTTAATGGTTAAGCAAATCAATCCCCGCGACCCCCAGGCTGTCCAAGGATCTATTGAGCAAAGCAGCAGCAACAACATTCAAATGTTATTTAGCCTCCATCCGAAAACACTACTCCCAATTTTTAATTCATAAAATATAAAAAATAACATTTTATACTAATCCGGTCCAAGACGATGGTTCTAAATCCGTGAAATAAAGAAATTTGATCCATTTGGGATCAATTTAAGATTAGGGACCATCTTAAATTGATCGAAACGCAGGTGCTAATTCTTGAATTGTAAATATTTGGAAGGTCTCTTAGTAGATCGTAACTTACCTTAAATTTAGTTTAGTTTACTTTAGAAGTTCTTTTCGTTTATCGTAATTTATCTTAACTTTAGTTTAATCCAGACATCATCATGGCAGGATCAGTGTTTCAAACAACAATTTTACCTTTACTTAACAGTAACAGTTTGTAGATTGTAAACTTGTGTTGATAAAAATACTGGTGTTCACACACAAAACGTAGTCTTATTGGAATAAGCAGAAATAACAAATTAAAACAATGAGAGGTTGCAAACGTTATTTTCTATATACATGTTTCAATTATGTTGTAGGACAGGTTTTCGTCAAACCCATTTCAAAGCTTATGTAATCATATAACTGAACAATGATATTTAAGTGATTCTTTAAATATTTTTATATTCAATAAAAGTTTCCTTAGTAATTCGCAATATTTTTTTCTTTTCGCTTACAAGTCACCTTGTGAGTCATTAACAAAGCGACTTTAGGTGCCTTATCTTAAATTGAACGAAATGCAGGTGCCTTATTCTCGAATTGAGTGACTTTTATATTTGTCTAATCTTAAATTTATCCGAAATTTAAATGTATTTGCCAGCTAAAAACTACAATGTAGCTGTTTTAAAAGTGGATCACGATGCACAAAAAATGTGATTCACACGTGTAATGTCATGGTTGGAGTCAAGGTATCAAAATATATTAAAAAGAACTATTTTTTGTTGCACAACGACAGATTAATTCTAACATAAACGGCCAAATAATCGTAGAAATGGCCAAATATTATAAGAAAAGGTTATTAAGAAATTATTGTACTTTAATTTCTGCTCAGATTTATGAGTCTAAACATGAGGAAACAAAAAAAGTGAAATAGCTTCATTTTGCCATAATAAATGTAATGTAAATAATACTTACAACTTCTATTTCAACCTGGTATAAACGAAAATTTACCTTTGGAATAAGAAAATCATTCGATCTTTCAGATATGTTAGCCGTTCTTTTTTTATGTTTTTGAGACTTTTCATGAACAGAAATGTTGTACAGCTTTGGTAGCACATTTACTTTGCACACAACACAATAGCCATTTTCACCATTTTCTGAACGTCTTAACCACATGTATTTCTTTTCCCAATCCTTATTATATTTCCTACCGCTTTCATAAGAAGATTTCCACTTAGACATTCTAGACAATTATGAAATAAAAAGGGAGAAGAAAAAAGCAGAAACAAAATCCACAGGTTATGAGACTCAAGGTCATGGGAGATTTATCAAACCGAGGCCGAAAAGATATAGTAATGTATTTTCATACAAACCTTGTGGCATACATTTTGTTTGGAAAGGCAAAATGTGGCCGCATTTCCTCATATGGCCAAAATCGGTTTATCTGTGGCCAAATTACTTAAAAGAAATATTTACTTAATTTGGCCACGAAATGGATAATCTGGCAACCCAGCCCAATATCTTACCGTCCCACCCCCACCCCAACCTGGTGGAGGCTATTATTTGGATACATAAACTATGGCCTACAAAATAATTGTTTTATATCTCCAGTATACATTCCGAACAAAGATTTATCAACCCGATCGGGATATAGGGTAAACTATAGCAGAATACATACAATCAATCCACTTATTTATAATACTAGAGATGAAATGTTCCAAACCCTTATGTTATCGTGTTCCCGATACACTATATATTGGACACAAGCTAAAACTCGAGAAAATTATCGTATCAAAGCTATATCCATACGGTTCGAATATCTTGTGAAGGTTATAGCTTGTCTTTATGGACTAAACACATTGTATGAAATACTTTATAGAATTTGAAACTAATACACGAGCAACGTACACTTAAAAATCAAAATGCTTAAAAACAATTGAATTACTCTTAAGATACCACCGCCATGATAGTTTCTCACGAATGTAGTTCTCGTTGCCATAAGTAATTAGATTAATAAATAGATAAATATAACAACAAACACTGAGCTTTATTAAATTGAGGAGAATAAAAGTAAATTATACCATTTTCATCCAGAGAACCTTAGACATATAAAGCATATTTTACAAAAGTGTTATTAAAATGTTTGATATTAGAGTTGCCAGATTGAAGTAAATGTTTGAATTTGCTTCCTGTCGGCATTTATTCTATAGTTCATTCATATTAAATTTTATAGAACCATCTTTAGAATCGTATTCTTTTGTATCATATAAAATGTATGATTTATTAATCTAGGTATATGTACCTTTGCGTTAATGAGGTCGGTACAAGCAGGTTGCTGGCTGTTTTTAATAGACCATCCCGCTCCTCTAGATTGCTAAGGTTCTCTGTCTGTTCAATCATTCTCTATTTTCACTCTTGCTGTCATATCCACCTATATCCCCAATCAATAGGCTAAGAACACATAGGAGACATAAAGCATTAAGTGAAAAAAATAGCAAGAAGAGGGATTAATAGCAGTTAAAGGAGGCGTAAACTCGTATAGATCGAATCTCACTAAAATACCAGAGAGAGAGAGAGAAGGACAAATAAATTTAAATAAAAACGTCACCTAAAATATGAATACAAAGGTGCATAAATATATGTTATTCGCAGTGGCGGTCCAGGATAAAAAGGGGGTGGGGTAACCTGAATTCTCCTTCTGAATAGTTTAGGAAAAGGGCATTGATCATTAATAATGGTAATCTGACACACCATTGACAATAAATGACAGTATATCACGCGAAAGTAATATACTCAGATCCTAAATTTTTTCCACATATCAGAAAATTATGAATTGTAGTTATTTGGACGTCAGCTAAGGTATAATACTGAATTTATTCATTATTTTTTAGATTTACCTCCATTTAAGACATGTATTATATAAAGTAAATTCTAGAGGTTTACCGGATTCAGTTTCCGGCCGGATTTGAGATTTTGAAAGTCCGATCTCCAACCCGATTTGGAAATTTTATCAAAATTGTATCAAATAACAAAGTGGTATTGAACTACTGATAAATGATAGAAAACTCAAGACCACCAGGCCCAGCCCCTATCCCAGCCTAGTAACCAGGAGGTGCAGAAGCCAGTATATAAATCATGACTGGCAAAGCAACTGAAAAAAGGTTACTTGGTGCCTGCATATATCTATTTTATCTCATTTTTATGATTTACAAATGTTATGGGTCTTAAACCTTCATTGAAATCCATTAATAACGAGAATTTTCGAAACATTAGTACAGATGCAAGAACAATTGGTACAATGTGTCGCTAAGAAAATCACCTTAGAAACATTCAACTTGATCTGCCAGATGTTCCTGAAACAAGCTGCTGATAATTCAATGGAATTGAAATTCAGATGAACCTATACTGATTATTTTTTACTTTAAAAATCCTATTTGAAAAATAATCCAAATGCAAATGAAATCATATGAAATAAACACACAGTATTAAGGCAAATACTGAAAAAAATCCACAAATTTACTAATCATTCAGTTGTGGTGAATTAAAAGCAATTTATCTTCTCTATTGGGAGTAGTTTGCTCCGCTTTTGTTGCCATACTCGGCGAACAGTCGTTCTGAGAAAACTGAGGAAGATGGCGTAGATAACATTTAAAATTTCACGACAAATTGGTACGGTTAATCTATCTCAATATTAGACAACTGACTACTTCATATACAGCGGGAGCCCTAGTCCTCGAACTCCACCCCCCCTTTATGCTATTCCCGTTTATTGTCTTAAAAAGCATGTGCCTGGGTGGTGTCATGCTTGGGACTGTGCAGAGTATCAAGAAAGAGTTGGGTGAGTCAGTCTGAGATTACGAGGGTATGGCGGCTCGGAAACCTTAGGAAAAGAAGCCTCGAATTTGTCGCAAAAATTCAGGCCATCATTGACAACGATGTTAGCGAGTCAATGAGGTCCATAGCCAGGGACAAGGAAGTGTCAGTCTCTCATCAGCTAGTGAGTGCATGAGGACGCCCGCTACTACTCATCAAATATAAGAAAGGGGCAGCTTTTGTGTCAAAAGATGGAAGAGAAGTGATGTGAAGGTGCTGCGAAGCTTGTGAACCAACTGAAGCCACCTCATTAAGCCTGGCACGCTTGGGTTCTCCTTAAACGAGAAGAACTTCTGCCAAGACCAGGGGATAAAGACCACACTCCCGCTTCACATCATGGTGTTTGTGGCGGTCAAGAGCGAGGTCCACGTTATGCCTCCATTTATCTCCGCGGAGGGCTACATCAAGTCCTTGGAAGAGTTGGTGTTACCGTCGAAGAAGAAAGTGGCCGTTTGAAGACCATACATGTGGTAGCAGGACTTTGCACCATGTCACACAACCAGGTGGAACCAGTCTTGGCTGTTAGATAATTTCTTTGACCACAGGACTCCGAATATCTGGTCTCCTAACTCCACAGACTGCAATCACTGGACTATTATTTGTGGGCATAGTTGCAAGAAGGACCACAAGTACCTGTGCGCCACCAAGGTGTAGCTTAGGTCCAAGATCAACACGGTTTTGACCGATGTCGTGGAATAGCTAGACCTCTCTCGCAGTTCTCCGTTGTTTCATTTTCCTCGTGGCTGTAACGTTATTCATAAATTCCTCACGTTCCTTATTTTCGTGATTCAGTTATACACATATATATATATATATATATATATATAGTACAAGAAAGAGAAATATGGCGGAAGCCCTGTGGTGGTTGTTATCACCCGCAGAACTTGCATTTGCTCCTTCTTCTTTATATATATATATATATATATATATATATATATATATATATATATATATATATATATATATATATATATATATATATATACGTAGGTACTTTGGGGTTTTGGACTGAAGTTGGTTGAAGACCGTTAGTGAATGGGGAAATTGTTATGAGTCCAGTAGGGATGGTTTATTATTGACTTTGCGGGATCCCTTTTTAAAACAAATATTTCAGAGTGCAAGTTGGCCAAAGATTAACAGGTAACTGATACGCGTTGGGGTTGCAAAAGAAGGACAATGACGAAAATATATCTTTACTAACAACAAAATGATATTTATATTTACACAAAAATTGGGTTTAAAGGGAATGTTCGCACAGACGGGGTTAAATCTCCATACGAGATACAGGTGGATGAATTAAGGGATTAAAGAGGTCAGATTCATTTTGGTGATTTAAAGGGAGATTTTAAACTGGGGCGTTCACACAAATAATGGATCAATGGGGTAAGCCAGATTCTAGATCAATCTGCATGCGGCAACGGTTACAATTTCTTGCGTGCTCGTTTCAGAAAATGGGCCAGTTGGGGTACGATGAATGCGACGGAAGAAGTCAGGTTACCTCTCGCTTGAGATGAGGGAGCACTCGTAGAGCCTTCGGAGTCGGGAATCCTCATCAGATACTTGCCGATTGACTATGGCAGAGTTTACAGGTCAATTTAGCCTTCGACTCGAATTGAAATCGCAGCGTGGGGGAGGCGAGCGTCATTCAGGTCGTTCACCGGAGTAAGTGGGAAGTCTATAAGTGCTGCTTACTAAACTCAGTCGAAGAGTTATATAGGCGCCTGGTGAGGTGGCCGTGGCGGCCGTTCAGACGCGTGCGATTTTGGGAAAAAGTCGGTGGTTCCTTCGTAGGAAGGGGGAATTGTAATAACGTTGGTTTGGAATGTCCAACAGACTTCAATCTTCGGGCAGAAGGCCAGAATGTTTGCGAAGAGGTGGCCGTGGGAGACGATGAAATCAGTCCCTAGGCAAATACAGCAGGGTGCTTCCACAGCTCCCTGCGGTGATCTTAGGATCCACGTGGGTATAGAAGGGCACGTGGTCGCCCTTTGACCTCATTCTGCTACAACTCAGTTAAACAAGGCGACTGTCGAGAAAGCCTGCAGTAAGTTCTGATGGCGCCCTGAGGCCGTGGTTGACTCCCATGGCGATTTCTTGGAATAAAATGAATATTAGAATCCTTCAAGTCTTTAACATTTAAATTTGGTCAACACAGGGTGACCCCCCCCCCCAAAACGGGCCCCAACTTTCGATAAGCCTCCTTTCTTAATTTTCTGCAAGGATTGAATGAAACTTTGGTGATTACTTGTTTATTGTGTTTAAAAACATCATATCAAAACATGATAGTTTTTGTACTTTTCTTCTTTATTCTAGAGTACGTGTTTGAGATGATCTCCATTTAGCTCTGTGCATTTCTTGAGGCGCAGCACAAAGTTGTCTAAAACGTCCTTACAAATTGACCGACTAATGGCTCTGATCTCCTCCTTGATGGCTTCCTTGAATTCCGTGATAGTCCTGGGTCTCCCTGTGTCTTTGAGGTAGCGCCAGAGAAAGAAAGCTGGGCGGCTAAGTTCTGGGTTGTGAGGTGCCCACTCAAAATCAGTCTTGAGACTGATCACACAGCCACCAAAGTTCTCTTTCAGCCAATTTCGGGACAGGTTTGGTTGTGAGAGCTTGCTCCTTCTTGCAGGAACCAAAACCTCCCCATAAGCGACGGGAACAGGCTCTGCAGCTCCCTCTTGAAGGTTTTGATGACCTTAACATACCACTCCTTGGTGACTGTCACTGTCGCGCCAGATTCCTCGAAGAAGAATGGTCTGATGATGCCTCTGGCTGAGATTCAGTATCTTGACTGCCATAGCCTTTCTCTACTCCTTTTCAGAGGCTGTAACGGTATGCTTCGTCTGTATTCTATATGGGTAGGCCTTTACATCCATTACTAGCACTCTCCTGCAAGTCTCACGGGATACACTGATGGACTGACTTCGCCTGCGCACAGAGCGTTTTGGACTCTGCTGAACTGACTCTCTCACGCTCTCGACCAGCTCAGCTGTACGCTTCCTGGGGCGTCCTGAATGGCTTGGACGGTTGTCACTGGCTGCATTGAGGTTCTCCACTGTCCCATAGTTCTCAAAGTGGTCCACCCAGTCCTGAATTCTGCTATTGGAGAGGGCTTTATCACATTCGAACTGATGCACGAAAGTGTCCTGCACTTTCTTGAACGAGCTTTTCTTGTAGTAATGTTTGACGCAGTATATTCTTTGCTGGAGCTTCCCTTGAGATCTAGTTGTGTTCACAGGCGTTGCTTTTGCCATGTCCTCAGAGTAAGGGTGATTAGTGAATGAATAAGGATATATCAAAAAGTGTGTGCAGGCCCGTTTGGGGGGGGGAGGGGGGGTGATCCTGTATATCTGCACTAATAAATGAACTACCTGTGTTCGTTTATTTTAGTGGTAGACTGAAATTTTGATGATCGAGAAACTGGAGGACTATTTTTCTCAAGTTCGAGAGTAAATTTGATCGAAGGAACCAAAGAATTAAGTCATTGAGGAAACCAGGTACATCAGTAGAAACAGAGATGGGCACAATCTTGATCTTGAAGATCATTTTTATTATGGTGATCGTGATCTAAGATCACCTTATTTCTTGTAATCTTGATCAATTTAAACCTCAAGCTCACTTTTAATTTCAGATTCATAAATATGCCGCTATGTAAATGTTATTTGTTTTTGTCAAAGCAACAACTAGTGATTAACTTTTTTCAACACCGACTGTTTATATTTTCTGCACCGAGTGTGCAGAAAGTTCCTATTTAAACAATTGATGATGTCACACACTCGAAGCCGTATACTTTTCTTTCATCAAAATGGTAGAGATTACACATAAACATGTATATACTTTGCAAACAATGATATCATTTATTGGATTATAGTTAATTATTTATACAACTGAACATTAAGCACATTTACTATGCTTCAAATAATACGTATACTTAGTTAACGTTATTAATGAAAGAATTTAGCTGAAATTTTAAAAAAAATATTATTTTTTTTATTTAGCAAAAATAGTATATTTGCGTATAATATAATATGTGCATAAATATAGAAATATGTCCGTATTCATAATAAATTAATTCTAAACATATTTTATTTACAGAGTGAATATTTTAATAAATACGAGTAGAGTCCAATTTTACAACTTCAACAAGTTCCCAAAAGAATAAAATATGCTCAGTTGTTACCAGAACAGCATTCAATATATTTAGGTAACAATCTTGGTAATAAGGATTAATCTGTGCTATTGAATGGAAAATATTTTCAAATTGCCGAAAAAACTAGAAACAGTATTAAAGTTATTTGCATGCAGTGTACATACAAAAAAAAAACTACAATTCCTTTTGCTGGCTTCGTCTCAACAAACAATCTTCTGAAGCACTTTAGGGTTAGTACTACTTAGTAACTAAGTAGTAAGTAGCAACATTAACAAAATGGTTCAAGTCACATTTTATGTGACTGATGTCATACAAGACTAATGATACATTTGCATAGACGCACGCCCATTTTAATATATTGTGCTCTTCACATATTAATAAATTAGGCTTAGGGACTAGTAACTACATTAAAAACTGCCGATATCTAAGTATAATAAAACGCCAGGTGTATCTTTTTTTTTCTCTGTCTAATCCATGTCTGTACTTTCATTAGTTTGGTTATGACTTATGTTTCTTATCAAAGAAATTTCTAATAATTCTTTTATAATATCAAAATACAAAATGGTGAAGTTCAGAAATAAATATAAGTATCAAAATTTTGCGAACTTTTTAAAATCCAAAGAATTACAAATGGTGAAGTTCAGAAAATTGATTTTTATATATCTTCTTCTATAACTATATTTTAGCAACGGGATATTTTGAAAGGCGAGAAATTTAGTTTAGAGTTCCTTTTTAAAATTATTATAATTGGCGAAGTTCAGAAAATTGATAAAAATTTAACCATGGCTTCTTTTTTATAGATTGTAAATTTTGATCTTAGTAGCAAAACACAAGATTTCCCCGTAGGGGAGGTGACGAAGCCATTGCCTGGTATTTATATGAACATATACTATTGCTAGTCTAGCTAAATATGTTTATGTTTTTCTCATCGGTAATCTATTGTATTTGTTTTATTGGATATGTTATATATTTAGTGTATTATTTTTCTATACCTAATTGACAAATTGAGCCTTGATGATAGACTTATAATATTTCCCTATTCGACACGTGTTTTTCATTTATTAATTTGGTGAGTTTTCATTTTGCAGTGAATATAGATTTTTCTGCATTTTGGTCTTATGGGATGGATCACTGATGTAGTGGTATGATAAGCAACTCATCGCTGAATTGCCTCATTTATATCGCATAGTTCTTGTCTTAAGTTATTTGGTGGAACAGTTTAGGTTATGTATGTTCAAACAATATTATTAAATTAAGCTTAAAAAATGATCGTATAAACATTAATTTTATATTCTTACATTACAGATCAATGATGCGCGATAATAGGCTGCACTGCCATGCCGAAGATTTCGTGGAACATAGCTTTTATAAAATTGCTGGAATATTCGACATGATCAACTCGGAGCATGGATGATCTTATGTTGTATCTAAAGTCAACATGGTAAAATGCTTTATAGAGTTCAGTATTCGTGTTCAGAATCGTACTGACGACATTTGTTTCAGAATATTTGTCTGTTCTAAAAGCAATTGCAGCAGCCCGCAACAAATTACAGAAGCCAAGAGAGAATGCTACTACGATTGCTTCCAACACTACTAGTGACTTAAGATGCCCTCAAAAGAATTGAAACCTATCCAATCAACGACCTGCACTTGAGACGCTGCATGCCATTACTGGCAGCAGTCGTCTCTGGCTTAAATGCCATGATTTGTTATTTTTTTTGTCGTTGCTGCTGTTTTGGCCTCAGTATCTCATCTATATTTTAAACTTAAACATATATTAATGTTTCAAGGTCCTAATTTCGGCGAACATGGAGTAATCAAGTCTCAAGTAAAAGACGATTTCTTCGAAACTATAAGCGACTTATTCTCTGATCCTAACAACAAGGAAGACTAGGAAGTCCTCAATTATTTTCAGGACACTCGTAAGGCACTCGACTCTTTAGATAGGTAAGCTCCTATAAATATGATCTTCAAGAGATATTTCACCACGATACCTTCCTCTGCACCAGTGGAACGGTTATTTTCGTTTGCTGCAGGGCCCATAGCTACAAACAAAGTTGTCTCTCAGATGGTAACATTGAACAATTGGCTTTGCTGAGAGCAAATGTTTACACTGGTAGAATATTATATTAACACTCTTAACTTGCTGTTTTTACCCTTATATACTTAGTAATTACCTACTGCAGTAAAACTAAATTCTATGTAAATGTCATAGGTCAGCTTAGAATTCCTGACCTCCACTTGATTCCTTTGACTCAGAAGGGAACGTGGCAATCCCGCAGGACACTCTGCGATTGGCCTTGCCCTTGAATGATGCTCTGTAAACGTGGGTTGCATTAAATGGAGTAAGAGTGACTATTTTCATTGGCTGAATTAAATCAACTAACTAGGAGGTTCTGGATATCAAACTGGATGAAACAAACTAATCTTTACTACTGTACAAACGAAAGTAAAATAATGGATACAACATAGAATACAAAGCAACTAAATGGGCAAAAGGCCTACACACGTCAGCACCAGACAGGAGCCATGAACACGTACACACAAACGTACACGACCGACAAAAGGGAAACTATCATTCTGAGTGGATCTGCAGCCCGAGGATTTTTGTACCCGAAAGAAAGGCTTGGGGGGGAGGGGGGAAGGGCGTCTAGCTCGATCTTTTCAACGGCACGGTCGAGTTTGCACTTAGCCGATTAGTACTCGGCTTGCTTACAGTTATGAAGGAGAATACAACCTGTCTTCTAACAACCACTGCTAGCCTTGAAAGAAGGGATCGAGGGAGTACTTCACCGCGGAGAATCTGGGTCGAATACAGCAGTATGGGAGTCTCCTCGTTCCTAGTTCTTATTTCTTCTTATTAAATTTTCTTGTCTTCGGGCTCTTGGGGTAAGGGTGGCCGAGGGAAAGAATTCTTCTGCGTCGCGTCCTCTTTGTCAAAGTACTAATTTTACCCAGGCCAACGCTGAATTATTTATACGTGCCCGCCGAAAGTGAATTTTACCGAGGCGCCAGAAATAGATTTTACTTTATCTATACAGAGGCGCCAGGAGTGAATTTAGGCCTTCACGCCATCTCGCGGAACCTCTCGTTGTTAAAATTAGGCTCGCTATAGGGCGTCTTATCAAACGGAAGTTACCTCAAAAAGAAGCCGATAGCTGGTTCTTACCTCCTACCCGTCTCTCTCTCTCTCTCTCTCTCTCTCTCTCTCTCTATATATATATATATATATATATATATATATATATATATATATATATATATATATATATATATATATATATATATATATATATATATATCTTATCTCCATTTCTTTCATCTTTGACGGTAAAAAAATTGTTTACTTCCATATGCTGACCCTTCAATGATATGGGTTATGTACCTGGTAAAATGAGAATTAAGAAAAATATAACTAAAAACTCTATATAAGTCATTGAATAGTTTTTCTTTTCCTGATAAGTTATGATAATACTAAGTGCTAGGTTTACCACTTGTAAAACTAAAAGTGGAATCGTCTATCCCCCTGGTTTAGATCAGGTGGCATAACGTAACATATATTAAATGCAAATTTGGCAAAAGTCCACCAAAGTAGCGAGTATATCAAAAAAATATTTAAAAAAGGCTACAAAAACAAACAATCCAAAAACAAGGAACGAAAAATCAAGATGCGCATATTTGAAAATGGTGAAGACGTGACGATGGAGAAGACAACAATGGCGAAGGGGTGATATGTCCTCCATCGTAGTATTAGTAGTGTGAGAGGTGAAACCATGGATAAAGTTTGAGAGGAAAGCTCTACAAAGAAAGTGGTGAAGTAAGATGAGTTGAAATTGTGTAGAAGGTTCACCAACTACGGATCCTACTTGGGACATCGTTCATCATGACCGCAGATCCTCTTAAAGGGGCAGGTTGTTAGAGGCATATCTATCCAGCCCCACCCCACCCCCAGTGTTGAGGTAGGAAAGGCTTGGCTTAATGCATGTCTTTGGAATCAGTTAAGATCTCGAATCATTTCCTTAGCCACACCCAAGAACTCTCCAAATGCTACTAAAGACTTGGCCCCATCAAATGACAAGGGTTTGCTTTTGATTACTGTCACTTCAGCTTAGCTCATTTAGGCGCTGCTTGTCTTCGAGCTCGCTAGAAAATTCCATCAAATTTCTTTCTCAACTTTCCAGGTGCTTATTTCGAGAGCTCCCAATTCGTCCCCACCCAAGCTTCTTTTCGCCCAATCCTCTCCACCTGGTCTGCCATGCATGGAAATGGGTGGCCTTTCTGTCCCAGTTTTGTATCCTTTCCCCAGCTTCGTAGATCAGTTACAGCTGGGAAATTGGGGAGGTTCTGTGATAACGTGTTCCAGTTGAGGTCTGGCCAGGGTAGGAAAATCTGTTTTGGCCATTATGAGACAGACTCATCTCTCGCTCGATGACCGACATGAGGATATATGAGATTATATTCGGGAGTATCGCCTTTGCATCGTCACTTCTTATGCGAACATATCGCTCAAACTTACAAAGTAAGTTACATTTATATATTACAAAAAAGAAACAAAAGTTATAAAAATCTATTAGGAAGAGCAATTTCTCAACCATGTTGATTCTCTATATTTACACTATACACAAAAACCATTGATATTTTGTGCCTCCGAAATGTGTCACTCACTATTTTATGTCTCGTTGTTCGTGATTACAAAACCTCTTGCTTTTTTTTGTATGATTCTCCATCGATGTCGGGTTATCTATCTACTACTACCATTTATTATATCTATCATGCGATTAGGTCGATTCTCCATCGATGTCGGGTTATCGTGCGATCAATTCTACGGCCATTTTGGACACGTACAATCGCTGTCATTTTCTTTGTTTCTCTCCGGTTTTCCCTCTCATTGCTTTTTATTTACTACCATTTGTCCAGTTCCTCATTCGCGCCCTTTCAATTAAGTGTGCCTTCTTTGGCTTACACTAGTTTTTAAATGGTACTTCTTCTACGAACTTATTTCTTGAGGTTTATTTTATGCCCTTCCGGCCCCAGTAATTAAGGTTGATCCAATGAAAAGTCTTTATCATTGCACGTCTTTACTGTTCTTTGTTTTTGTGCTAGGTGTAGCTTTCATCTGGAGGATCAGTGCCCCCACCCTTGGGAGGCCCCTCCAGGTGGTATGTCTACCTTATGCGTGAAGATTTAAGTAGTGGAGATTTGCGCACCCTACGGGTCGTAGTCGCTCCAAGTAGTCTCCTCTTCTAATTACTCGGGCTATATACCTCAACATACATTATCACTTCCCTTAACTTTCCCACGCAAAGGGTTGGAATGTGTAGCAGGTGTAATGCACCTGGTAAAACTCAACTTGGAATTGCCGCCCGCTCTCCCGACCCCAATATCCCAAGAGAAACTGGTACACACTCTCTCTCTCTCTCTCTCTCTCTCTTTCTCTCTCTCAGATCCTATTTTGCACATCTTTTAAATCTCTCATTATCTTTCCCACGCCTGTTTAGACCCAACAAAGGGTGAAAGAGGACGTTAGACGTTCTAAAATAAAATTAACCCCCTAACCTCACCACTTCAAGAACCTCTCGCACACTTTCTGGCGGAGATGCACTCGTTTGTTTTCGATTTTTAGTCTTAAATTGTATTAATAATCCTTTCTGCACTGAGTGAAAATGCCCTCGTCGGTTACTTCGGTTTCCTTTCTTTTCTTTTATTTAACTTAGTATTATTTTCTTATTATTTATATTTTCGTTAGTCATTTTTTCTTTCTTCTTTTCATTCCAACTCTACTAGCTGGCTACGGTGGTGGCTAAATAATAGGCCTATTCATAGGCTTTACAATTACATAATCCAACGTAGGAGAGGTCATTCAGTAGAGTAAAAATATGATAGGGAAACTAAATAAATAAAATAAATTATGGATGACAAGTGCAATAACAAATCATGTTAGCCCTAATCGTGCCGACTAGAAGAAACGCGTGAGCAGAATTTATTGAGCCAGACCAAGTTCAGATAAACCAAGTGAATCTGCACAAACAAAAGCTGCCTGATGTGGAAACGGTTGCAGTCTAAACGACTTCTAGTTATAGCGCAATCAACGAGAGGTGAGAGATGAGCAAATATATCCAATCTTTATAAGATAAAAGAGGTAGAATGTTCTTTATAAACCCAGAATAAAGAAGAGAGGAGAACATCCACGTCGCCCTGGTTGTGCGAGGCCCCACTCTTCCCGAGCGGTACTGACATTCATTCCTGCCACGGCAGGGAACAAACGTGGCAAAGTCACTCGCCTATGGGTCAATATCATTATTTTATATTACTGGATCCCCTCTATAGCACTATAGATGGAGTTAAGTCTGTATCCGCCGGCTGAACACAGGGAGTAGCTCTCTTCCTAGTGTCGACTTGCGCACCCGGCTAAGCTTCAAATCGATATCTTCTTTCATCTGTCTCACCTCGACATTCCCACCCGCATCACGCACCTGATTTGGCGTCATCTCCTTTGTCTCACGACTTCCCTACAGCGAGTTTCTACTCTTTAATCATCCCCCGTTTGCCCTCTGCCGGAGTCAACAATTCGAGCTAGAGTCTCTGGTGACCTGGCGAACTCTCCTAGGTCGAAGTACCATGTCATTTACTTGACATCCGTCTCTTACTGTCGTCAGTCTTAGTGACTTTTTACTCCTCATTTTAGTCCAAGTAGGAGTACAGTCAGGGACGTAGCACCGACTCCATAACCGGTAGCGATAACGTTCAATTGCACGAGAGGATGTTAAGTGTAGCATGGACAACCATAAAGCAGCTGAAATATGCAAGTTTGCCTCCCAACCAGGTTCCAACGCCCGCAGGTGAGTCTACACTATCTATATATTCCTGGAATTCAAATAAAGAAATACTATGACAATTTTCAAAAACTGGAATAAAGACTGATCCTGGAAACTTTCGGCCAATTTCCATTATTTCCGTGTGGGTAAACTCTTGGAGTCCATTGTTTAAGATAGGATCGTAAAGCATCTAGAGGTCGATAAATTAATAAGTGACTCGCAGCACAACTTTCAACGCCAACGGAATGATAACAACGTTTGACCGGAATAAAGCTGCAGATGTAGTCAATCTCGACCTTAAAAATATTTTGGACACCGTTCCACATGAAAGACTTTTGTTCAAGCTAAAAGCGCACCAAATACGGGGCAGCTTATTTAAATGGATTAAAGACTAAAAAAACGTAGGTAGAAAGTTATTGAAAATGAAAATTATTACTCGTGGTCTTCGCTTACTAGTAGTGTTCCTCAGAGATTTGTACTAGGTCCTCCTTTTTTAAATATGTATATAAACGATCTTGACATGGACTTATATACAAATTAAAAAAGACTTAGATAAACAAGAGTTGTTAAATTTATTATTCTTTCATATCCTCTCTCCTACTTCCACCCTACCCTTCTCTCATAAACTAAGCCCAAGTGATCTATGGGCCTTTGTGGGCTCATATTTCTGTAATTTTCATCAATTTACAGATACACTCTCTGTCGGAGATTCTCTCGTTGGTTTTCGCTTCTAGGATTTTAAGTAACATCTGGTACGATTGCATTTATTCCTATCAATTCGGGTTCCGTTGCAATTGACTAAAATCTACTCTCATCAACTTCATATAATTCGTTCCTCGCAACGAAAAGGTTTTATTGCCTGCTATCTTAATTTTTCCACTTATTTACCTATCTCCTTTCGCTTTTAATGAAAAAAAACATTAATGATAATAAAGTAGATAGATAGAGAAGTTACAAGATCCGTCTTTTTGCGTCGTGGACGAAATCCCCGACCAGATAATGAAATGAACATAAAAATTAGAATGAGCCTCCCTCGGAAACAATAAAACATTCTATGTATTTCCCACACCTTAGGGAGACTGACAACACATTCCTTCGTTAGTATCTTCTTTCACTGGTACAGGTTTAAATCCAACTTCAAAGGTGATTTATTTTACTATGATGTAATGTAACGCGAGGACGGTCGTGTAGAAGCTTTAGACCCAACGCTAAATCACAAATCCCCGCTGAGATGTGCAGGAAATAAATCTGGTGTAACCAACGAGGGATAGAAGCAAGTAGAGAGGGGGGTCCGGGAAGGGGGCCCGGGAACAAGCCCGTATGAAGAACTCAGTCAAAGGCTCGAAGTTGACCCTCAGTGGGGGAAAGGGCATTGGAATTTGAAGGGTAAAAACCTGCTTTGAGAATATCAATTACCCATGTCACATCGAAGAGGGCCACATGAAAATATTAGGATTTAGAGAGGCCATAAAGTTCATTAAGGGGTCCACAGAACTCAAACGATTGAAGCCTAAATTATAGTTCAGCCAATAGGTAATTTTAATTTATGCAGTTGAATTACTTTGAAAAAAAATATTAATATATATTCTTTTTTTATATATATTTTATAATAGAATTTTAATTTATTTGGAAACATATATTTTGCATCTTATTATGGAGTTAATCTGGATATTACCTACTGAAAATAAGGCTTATGGGAGCCACAAGAAGAAATAAAGTTTCTAAGGGGAGCATAAGTCAAACCGGTTGGAGTTCCACTGTTCAAACCCCCGAACAAGTTTGTAAAAACAGTACAGACGCCTTTAAGTACGAACCTCGAAATATAAAACTTTAGATTGGTTATTTTTCTTCTATAGTATCGTTTCTCAAGTTTTTGCCCCATGCCCCCTTTATACTCTATGTCAGAATGTCTTACCCGACTATATGTCAGAACGATTGCCTCAGAAAGTTAATTCCCAATAATATTGTGACAACTATAAAAACAGAAATATTTATTTATATCTATAATCTACGACATTCAAAAATGTGGAATGTCTTGTAAATTGTGTTGGACTTGTGAATTGTATCTGTGGAATGAACAATATTTCAACAGTTTAAGTTTGTCAATCTGTAGGTCGAATTTTCCCTCCTTAAAATTCTAAAATTTCCCTCGTAGAGGGAATTCCTAACAGGTTGAGAACCCCGGCTCTATCAAATTATGAAGAAACTTTCGTCCTTACCGTTTTTCCTCCGTGGACACTCCTGTCCTAGCGCTCAAAAAACTCGAATGGTCACAAAAGCAGCCTTGGTCAAATCACCCCACCTTTATACTTGCTCCGTTGATTTGAAACTGGCCAACTTTATGACTAAAAGTATAACTCCCCCCACCCCCGCGTCCAATCCCTCCCTGGCGTAGAGCATATACAAGGGTAGACTCCGTAAAATTTCTTGAGCATAACTTGACCATGTTTGTTCCTATATCTGCTGATGTTGAGAGATCGTAGGTGTTTTAACAGCCCGCCACTACTGTGGTATGTTTGCGTATGATGTCAGCAGCTCTTGGCAGCAACTGAGTAATTTGCCTATTTTGGAGCTATTTTGGGCTATTTATTCATCACTTCCTTCCTTCGAATTTCCTTATTTAGGGAAAGTTTAGTGCAATGGATGATGGCTTTGATTTAAATAGAGACATTAGTTTTGTTTATTCTTCTCTTTATTTTCCTCTCCGGGTTCATTGTGTTGCTATACCAGGCTTGTTCGTCTTTTTTCTTTTCTACTTCTCCACAATCAAGTTCAGTTCCTTAAACCTGTACGAGTGTGCGAACTTAGGAAGTTTATAATGCGTTCCTTCAGACCCTCGTTAGATTACACTGGAAGGCGATTTGAGGCCAACCATAGAACGAAAGGGAGCCTCCGCTGCAGCGGTTGTTTTCACGGACATTCTTATGTCTAGCCTCACTGCTATGCGTTGTTTCTTGCCGCCTTGATAGCCTTTTCCGATTAACTGTATTTTACATTATTCCCCTGAACTGTATTTTATCTTATTCCCCTGAACTGTATTTGATCTTATTCCCCTGAACTGTACTTTATCTTATTCCCCTGAACTGTATTTTATCTTATTCCCCTGAACTGTATTTGATCTTATTCCCCTGAACTGCATTTTATCTTATTCCCCTGAACTGTACTTTATCTTATTCCCCTGAACTGTATTTTATATTATTCCCCTGAACTGTATTTGATCTTATTCCTCTGAACTGTACTTTATCTTATTCCCCTGAACTGTATTTTATCTTCTTCCCCTTCAATGTAGTTTACCTTCTTCCTCTTAATTATCTGTACTTTATTTACCTAAACTGTATATTATATTATTTCATTTAACTGTATTTCTTCTTATCGTTAAATGTATTTTATCTTATCCCTATTAACTATATTTTATCTTATTTTCCTTAAATGTCGTTTATCGTATTCCACCTAACCGTACTTTATCTTATTTCCATTAAAATGTATTTTATGTTATTCCCCTCAACTGTATTTTATGTTATTCCCCTCAACTGTATTTTATGTTATTCCCCTCAACTGTATTTTATGTTATTCCTCATAACTGAATTTTCTCTCATTTCCGTTAAATGTATTTTATATATTACTCTTTACTGTTTTTTATTATATTCATCTGAACTTTAATTTATCTTATTCCCTTAAATTTATTTTATCTTATTCCCCTTAACTCTATTTTATCTCTTTATCTCTAACTGAATTTAATCTTATTTCCTTTAACTTTATTTTATCTTATTCCCCTTAATTGTATTTTATCTTATTTCCCCTAAATGAATTTTATCTTATTTTCTTTAATTGTATTATCATCTTATTATGCTTAATTGTATTTTTTTATAAATTCTAACTGTTAATTCAATTATTCCTATTAATTTTATTTTCTCTTATTATCCTTAACTGTATTTTATCTTATTATTCTCAACTGTATTTTATCTAAATATTGCAAACTGTATTTTATCTTTTTCTCTCTAAATGTATATTATATTAATCCCCTTAACTGTAATTTATCTTATTCCCCTTCACTGTATCTTATCTTATTCTCCTCAACTGTATTTTATCTTATTCTCCTAAGCTGATTTTATCTCAAATAAAATTGAACGAATTGATCTGATCATTTTTAGGACCTTCCGCAATTCAATTCTTTTAGGCAAGATTTATAGTCAAACATCCCCAAAAGATGGGGGCGAGGGGGTAAGGTGTAGCATGGTTTCCATGCAGCAGCTGACATCTGTAGAAAAGCGTGTCTTTCCAGTTTGAAACCCAGCAAATTTCCACAAGGTTTCATCTCCCCTCTGATCAATGCTACCGTTTGTAGCGCTTCTTACATTTTAGTCGCAGGCGAATCTACATCTCACTATGTCATGGCGGTCGGTCGGTTAAGTTTTACTTTTTTTTTACTTCTTGTAATAACATTGTAACTATTCGGGCGATAACTATTAGGCTCATTCTAATGAAATTAAACCTTTTGGTGTTTTACAATGTCTTTCGAATGATATAGTTGCGAAAGTCCTCTCAATGTTAGACCGAGAATTGTTATTTAGGCAATAACATCGTAACTATTCGGCCGATTCTAACGGAATTTGAAACCCTTATATTGTTATACATTCTCCTTCGATCTTTCGAATACTATAATTGCCAAAGTCCTCCAGGCTTAGCCCGGGAATTTTTTCTGCGGGGCAATAACATCATAACTATTGGGCCGATTCTAAAGAAATTTGAAACCCTTATGTTATTTTATATTCTCTTTCGAATGATAGAATTGCCAAAGTCCTCACAAGCTTAGCCCGAGAATTATTTTGTTTTGGAATAACATCATAACTATTCGGACGATTCTAGAGAAATTTAAAACCATTGTGTTGTTTTACATTTTCGTTGTAATTGTAAAAGTCCTCTCAATGTAAGCTGGGGAATCATATATTTTTTGGCAATAACATCATAACTATTTGACCGATTCTAAAGAACTTTGAAAGCCTTATGTTGTTTTAAAATCAATTTCGAGTGATATAATTGTCAAAGTCCTCCAAAGGTCAGCAGTGGAATTACTTTGCTTTATAATATCATCATAACTATTCGGCCGATTCTGAAGAAATTTGAAACCCTTATGTTGTTTTACATTCTCTTTCGAACGATATAATTGCCAAAATTCCTCCCAAGGTTAGCCTGGAAATCATTTTGTTTTGGCAATAACATTATAACTATTCGGCTGATTCTAAAAAAAAATAAAAGCTTTATGTCGTTTCCCATTCTCATTAGAATGATATAATTGCCAAATCCTCGCATAACTATTCGACCCATTTAAAGGAAATGTGAAAGCCTTATATGGTTTTAGATTCTCTTTTGAATAATAAAATTCCCCAAGTACTCTCAGGCTTAGCCCAGTAAATAATTTGTTTGCGCATTGACATCATAATTATTGGGCCAATTTTAACGAAATTTGAAACCATTATATTGTTTTATACTCTCTTTCGAATGATATAATTGTCAAAGTCCTCCTAAGGTTAGCCCGGAATTATATTTTTTTGCAATAACATCATAAGTATTGGGCAGATTCTAAAGAAATTTAAACTCATGTTGGTTAACATTCTCTTTAGAATAATAAAATTGCAAAGTCATCCCAAGTTAGCAGGGGAATTAATTTTTTGGCAATAACATCATAACTATTCAGCCGATTCTAGAGGAATTTCAAACCCTTATATTGTTTCACATTCTCTTTCGAATGATATATTTGCCTAAGTGCTGCCAAAGTTAGCCTGGGAATTCTTTTGTTTGGGCAATAATATCATAACCCTTTGGGCGATTCTAACGAAATCTGAAACTCTCGTCTGGTTTTACATTCTCATTCAAATGATTTCAGAAGACCAGGTTAGGTACACGAACCGCTTTCTTTTCCTACCTAGATTTCTCCTATGTTCTGTCGATATACAAGCAGACTTTTGGTAGAGGTTAGTTGATTACTTACATGGAAGCGATGATTTTGTTTTGATGGATCCCCCACCCCTCCCAGATATGTCGTTTGCATTTCAAAAATAATAAGAAAAAACAGTACAATTCGTTAAATCCCAAATCACGCTATTTTCCTGTTCCTGTTCCTCTAAGAGGTGAGTTTCAGTCCCTTGGAGCTTTACTATTCGAACAAAAGAGTAAAATGATGCCAAATATGGGTTGAATGATTTTTTTACTTTTTTTAATTATAATCTATTTCGTAATATTTTATTTTTGTATAAATAAATGCTTGAATCTTTTTTAATTTCAAAAATGTTTTTTTCCGACGAAAAGTGTGCAACCATTGTTACCCTATACCAAGGTGGCTTGAAATGCAAGGGGATAGTTGCTAAGGGTATTGCATCAAAGAACATCATCTTAAGGATCATTAATGACTTTAAAACGACTGGTTACACTCATGTGAAGAAGTCTTCTGGACGCCTAAGCTTTTCAAATGAAAGCAAAAATCGCCTCCTGGTAAGGTGCCAGTATAGCAATGTCCTCTGGGCATTCCTATAATGAATCCTCCTGGGAAACTTAAATATATATATATATATTATGTATAAAATTCAAATCATTCATTTATTTACTTAGCTTTTGTCAATTAAATCATTCATGCAATTTATGTACAACTTAATAATTCAATCATTCAATTATTTTATGCATAACTTTTTGCAATTCATTTATTTTATGTAACCTTTAATAATTCAATTATCCCGTGACGAGAAACTGATTTCATTTAACGCACAGATACAAACAACATCTCTTAGAATTTCACGCACATACAAACACACGCATTTCACCACTTATGAAATAATGCGAATTGACTCTCTCATTTGTGTTCGCGTCACCATCCATTCGTGCTCTAATTTACTTCGAATCAAGATCCCAATTCACATTCCATCATAGTCACTTTACATCATAGTTACTTTACCACATCTTACTTTACCACATCATACTTTACCACATCTTACTTTACCACATCATACTTTAACACATCTTACTTTACCACATCATAATTACCATACCATAGTTACCATATTTTAGTCATCATAATTACCACATAGTTACCACATCTTAGTTACTTTATATACCTTACATTTATTTTACTTTCCATTACTTTCATACATAGCATTACGTTGTATTTCTTAGCAATTCTCAATTTAATTATATCATTCATCCATGTAAATGTAATAACCGATCACTAGTTATTTTCTAATTCAATTCTCTCATTGTGCATTCGTTGATTTTGTAAA
Organism: Ceratothoa steindachneri; assembly: GCA_963969495.1. Classification (NCBI taxonomy): domain Eukaryota; kingdom Metazoa; phylum Arthropoda; class Malacostraca; order Isopoda; family Cymothoidae; genus Ceratothoa; species Ceratothoa steindachneri. The sequence continues at coordinate 3,962,622 of OZ018329.1, forward strand.
TATATTTATTTTATTTATTTTCTATTTTTCTTACAAAACTAATTCAGAAGTTTTCTAAATTCATTTTACGTCAGACGTTAGGCCTAAATATTAGCAGACGACTATTCCATCCAAATTTAACAAATTTATGGTAATGGTTTTCAAATAGCTATTTAGGCTGATTTATTAACTAAAATCAATCCCATTAGAAACCAAATACCATACCAGCATACTAGGAGGCAACCCGATCCTTGGAACGTGTTGCCTACAGTAACAAACTTGCTCACGATTGGAAAGAGCGCTTAGTGAGACGGAGAAAGGTCTCAAGAAGCCACTTCTCACCAGAATGACCTTGCGGATATTTCTCACTTTAATGGATTGTTGAAGGCTGAGGCAGAAAAGGTCCACTCTCTATATCTGGGGTTGTTTCTCATCTAAATTCTAATGCACTAACAATTTTGCATTAGAACACTGGCATGAACTCAAAGTACTCGTAGTACCAAAAATATTGTCTGCGCGCATCAATTGATGTATTTATTAATAAAATGGTGTGAGCTCTAAATTTTTGTATATTTCACCTTTAAATTATAATACAAACTTGTTTAAACAAAATGCGACTTTTGATTATTTCTATTAAGTTTATTATATGAAAAAAATATATTAGTCTCAAAACTTTTGACCATGACTGTATATGTCTGGAGAAGGGCTATGATACCATTTAGCGATACGATATCAATGGAGATCCTCCTTTTTAATGGGGTAGAGGGACACATTCCAAATCTTCTCTCTGATTTCTTGGGAGATTCGATTCTGCGTCCGGCTGAGGGTGCCTTTCCCGGCCCCGTAGATCAAGGTAAATGTACTTCCGGTAAGAAAGTGTCCTCGGCAGTCAAAATCTTTTCCGATGAGCACCAACGGTAGCACCTAGTTGCTGCGGAAGTTATAGTAGTACTGCCCTACCCTCAGAGTTAATACACAGATCTGCAATGTGAATAGACAAACTGTCCGCGTTGATAATTTTTGTTACCATTAGAACAATTCATACCTAACTACCTAAACCGACATTTCAGACAAAGGGTTTTGATGCGAATAGTGAATAATAAAAATTTGGCGTTTATCGACAACATCTACGGAAGTTAATTTGTAAATTAAAATATTCTAATGATTTGAGTTACGATTATTTACAAAGATCAATGAATTCACATCACTTCCCTCAAAGAGAAGTACCCTCCCCCCCATTCCCGAAAACTACAGTAAAACTACAGCCGGAGCCAAAAGTGTACGGACACCTTGGAAATTTTAGGAAATTAGATAAATGTAGGGTCATAAAGACGTCTCGGGCTGAGAGCAGCGTGTATTCCCTCGGGACAGTTTCGTCTTCCTCTGAATTCATAGTGACGAGACGAACGGTCAGACAACCAACCCCTGAATTTGACAGATCCATACCATCATAGAGTGGCGATCTTACTTTACTGTTGGTACCATGCACTCGATTCCTTCTATCCCCTCACGACTTTAGCGTTGCCTGGGGTAGAAAAAAACTGGAACATAGAATCGTCGTACCATAAGACATTTCCTCACTGACTCATAATCCAATTGCGGTGAAAACGTACCTAAGACCGTCGACGTCGCTTCTTTCGAAGGTTGATCAGCGGCTTCAGGCCTTGTGCAAGCAGTATGCGACGGACTGTTCTGACGGATGCATTAACTTAGCTGTCCTCTGTCCATTCATGTTGTAGCTGGACAGCGGTTTTCTTATGATTCTAAAAGCTCATACGACGCAGAGACATGTGCTTACGTATCGTATTGGCCCTGGGTTGTCCAGAATGAGGTCGGCCTTGGAGCTTCTGCAACACCGGAATGTGATCCGCCTACCCCCGGGCGATTATTCGACAGCTAAGACCCTCCTCAGGCATTATTGTATCATTATTCGATCCTCTCGACATGAAATCATATTAATCAACAATTATATGTATATTAGAAGACATTTTGAATGTATCTTACCGCTATTGAAATGTATGAAATACATCTCACTAGCATCGCCATTTTAGATATTTAAAAAAAAAATATACGGGAGCTTATCTTTTTAGTTTGCTTTCTCGGTGTATTGGACACATGCAGGCAAACCTGCACCAACATATTCATCGACCTACCCTAAGAATAATAAAAATCAAAAAGGTGTCCATAATCTATGAACCGACTGAGCTGGCTTGTCAGTCGACCAGAGTGCGTTACTTTGATTGAGAGATGAGTTCGAGATTCAGAGAGCATGATGGCTTAAAACTGCCTATTGATACGTGAAAGGCAATGTCAGGATAGGCAGGTGTAGCGTGGCGAGAAGTGCAGCCAGGGGGCTTAAAAGCTTCGCTTGAATGAGTCATTTTTTGAGACTCAAGAGTTTGGAGTGGATTCGCCGCTAGCTAGCAGTGGTCCGGTGAAGCGGGAAGCTGTTCGAAACTCGCCTACACTACTTTCCTTCATCACTTTTTCTTTGCCCCTTTAACTATTCCCATCTATTTAAAATAGTACCCAGACCCAAGAGAGGGAGCGTTAGCCTTTGGATAACATTTCTAAATGGCGTTCTCTTCTTTTCTTCAAAATACGCTCCTCTTCTAGAAGGGGAGTTGTGTAGTGTGACGAGGAGTACAGGCGAGCATCTTTTTTGAGACTCAGGATGGCGGAGTGGATACGCCGCTCGCTAATAGTGGTCCAGCGACGCGGGAAGCTGTTCGCAACTCACCTACGCTACTTTCCTTCTTTAGTTTTTCTTTGCCACTTTTTCTACTCCCATCTATCTACATAGGCAAGAAGGCGATCAGACTAAAGGCAATCAGATGGGATCATTCTCCATATATGCTATAAGGAGGTCGTCTTTGTAACAGAAGACAAAGGAAAGACATTCCAAAACCTGATCCATGAAACGTTGGAAGATCTGACTACTGTTACTAGGATATACGACATTCCATACTTTTCGAAAAAATAAAAAAAACAAACGAGTGGTAATTACTGTCTTTTGGATATCGCCTAGATGAATCGCTATCTGATTGAAAGCTCAAGGTAGATCAAAATGAGATAAGAAAGAACATCTTTTGATACAAGTGAAATACGATAGATACGGTAAATGGTATCGATCTGTAACAGTAAGCACAATCAAAATTCTGTAATCGTTCACTGGTCTAATGTTATTAGGTGTAGACTTCGCCACAGCATAGAGTAGGAAGGCTAGATGAGACGTTACGGACGGGTTATGTGAGATTCCGAATAAACTCGAGTCTGTGTGCATTACCAAGAGTCTACTTGGGGCTAGGCTTCTTGGGTCATGAAACCATTTCCTCTTGTCGTCTTGATCCGGCGAATTACACTGTGTTTACTTAGCTTGTAATTCGAAGGAGGCAAGGTTAGCACGAAACTCGTATGTAAGTGTTGAAAATGTGGTTGGGTTGAAGGAGACGGACAAACAGGACAAACATTTAGAAGAGAAGGATCCACATGAAATGAGGGGGGTGGTACATTCGACAAACTTGCAGTTCCGAAAATCGACCAAGAGGTCATAGAAAGAAAGTTGAGAGCCAATAATAGACTTTCTACGTCTGTTATGAGAAAAATTCATTAAAAAACGAGGGAAATTAAGAGAGACTTAAAGGTTACGTTTCATATAAGTACTTTTTGTCAGGAATTAGCAAAGCAAAGGACAAAACCTGAAGGAATGCAAGTTGATTCCCCCAGAAAAAGCTGGCAGATTATTGCATTTGGAGTCAGTATATAAAAAGAAAAAAAAACCCGAAAGTGGGTGCTAATTCAAGGAGGAGAACCACCCTGAGGAGAAGAAAAGATAACAGAGGCAGTGAGCCATAAATCCGTTTACCTTTCTTGTTTATAGGACAAGAAATTGAAGAAGATGACGAAGAAGATGTCGATACCGGCGGTGAAAAAGAAGACCCAGATTAGAAATATAGGTATGGTTGTTTCAATTTTATTTTTCTGCCGCATTTTCTAAATCACCATCACAGAACATACGATATAGATTGAAGGTGAGGACTGACTGAATGAAAAGAAGATTTTTTCATAATGCCAAAGGCTCACCTCTTCTGCTGGAATGGTTTCGTTTGGTTACTTCAGCTAGATGTCTGATGTGCTACACAGCTCGCTTCTACAACCATGCCACAACTTCATATCACGTTCCTCCTTTAGTATATCTTCCATGAAGGTGCTACTCTCCGATGAAGAGAAGATCTGTACTTTATTACATGCCAGTCAAATGCCGGAACTCTCCGTTGATTTCTGGACCTGCGCAAAAAAACATTTTGAATGAGAAATCAGGTGTTTATTACTCAAAGAAATGTTACAATATCCATAGACGTAGAGCCCATCGGCCATTTCAACCATTTACCCCCAATTGCGGGCCTACCAATCGTCAATAGGGGTAAATAAGTCTCAAATATGACAGAAAAAATCTTCAGGAACGGTTTATAAAGCTCAGAATGATTTGTGTGTGTGTGTGTGTGTGTGTGTGTGTGTGTGTGTGTGTGTGTGTGTGTGTTTTGTACTTTACGCCGTCTCTATATTTGCGATCTCTCAAACTCCGAAATGAAATTCGCTCTTAAGTCATCAAAGAGGTACACAAGTCTGTGATCTATTAATATTCACTCTCAAATTAAATTATTTCAGGAGGGGCAGGCACTTTAACATCCATTCAAGGCATAATCGAAAGAATGAAGGCGGATGGCCTGGTCAGGCAGTAGGATGAGCCTCAAGTATAGGCAGGGCCCGTAGCACATCGCCCCCCTCCCTTTATATATATATATATATATATATATATATATATATATATATATATATATATATATTTTATATCTCCCCCCCCCCCCCCCCGCATTTTCCTTTGCAGAGAGGAAAAAAAATTATCTGAGAAATTGAAAAGAACTGATCATATGGCTGGGAGGACTCAACTGAAAAAAGGAGTGGTTTGGATATGGACCGCGGGCCGCCAGTTGAGTAGCCCTGGACTACACGGTGTACTACTATAACATAATGCCAGACTTATTATACTATGCAGTATGCTTTAGGGAAGTTTTCTATATTTTTTTTATTAATTAATTTAAAATTAAACATATTGTAATGAAGTAGATTACGGTTATTTACAAAAATTATTAACTGCTATTACAATACATATATTATTATAGAGGGGTTCATGTATGGCAAGAAGCGAAACACCATTATAAAATAAAGTTAAGATTAAAGCGGGAATAAAAAAAAGACGAATGCCCCAAATAAATAACTTCATATAAAAATCAACGCGAGAATCCGTGGCATCAAAGAGTAGTGGTTAAGGACGGAGAAATATGAAAATATTCGAGAGTGAAAGTCACTTAAATTTTACTCACTGTGATACTCATAATTTGAATGTAAGAATAAATTAAATCATTAAATTCAATGATTAAATTTTCATATTATATTTCAAATTAAATTTCCCAACCTTCAGAGATGTTAGAAGAAAATAACATATTAAGAGACCTGGATGAATGGGAACAATTTAAATTCTTGCTTAAGCTCAGGGTTAGATCACGAGAGGTCATAATTGGTTACATGGAAAATGGAATGATGCTAGGATTAGCGCAAATGGATAATTGAAATATATTGAACCGAAACCCGTTGGAAACGTGCCTTAATTTCTAAAATATTTTTTTTAATTAAGTCCTTTACTTGCATCATGGCTTTAATATGGTAGGGAGGATCAAAAACGCATGTTTATATAACGCGCAGACAAAAAAAATGATAGCGAGACCATTCAGCGCCCTTTTCAAGCTCAAATAAACAATTGCCAAAATTTTATTTTTGTGCGAAGGAGCGTTTTCTAATATAATTTTGGCTTCATTCTATTTCTTCATAGAATTGTTTGATAAGTTAAGGAATGCAGCTAAAATTCAAATGCAGTAAGTTACAATGTTTTAAGAGGAACGAATATTATTATATAAGGCGAGTTTGCAACACAAACCACGGTTTGTATCCACGCATGAAATTGGCAAGGTTATTTTCTTGAAAGATACTAAGACAGTATTGTAGAAAGTAAAAAACGAAGAATGCTTATGAGCTACTTTGGGTTATAATTGAGTAAAACAAAATCACATCTGTATTATCACCTTTCGACAGCAACCGTTTTCCCCAAAGTCGATCCAGGATATTTATCAACCCCACTAAAACTACCCCTCCGCTAATACACACAATATCACACGAGAAACAATCCATTCTCTGGGTCCAAATCGTGTTTTAGTTGTTATTCCACCTCACATTGAACAAGAGAAAACATACCTTCCATAAAATCTACGCCTCATTATGTCAAGGCTTCGATTTGATGCGGCCATTAATCAACCCTACACAATTACTTTTATATACCATATTTCTGTGGCGAAGTGAGATATCTGCATTCCCTGCTATCAGAAACAAACCACAGTGTAACATATTCACGGCATGCCCTAAATCTAACACTTCACATAAAATTAGACGGAATAATAGACCTTTGGAATAACTCTATTTGAGCAGTACGCTTCATAATAGCGGCTGTCCTAGGAGTAGAGTCCTAGGAGTAGAGTCCTAGACCACAAGCTACATCGTCATCAAAATAGAGAACAAAATGTAATTGGCAAGACGTTGTCACTTCCCATCCGCCTTAAACATATTTTTGTTTGGTGAAATTAGAGACCATTATATATTTGTATTGAGTTGGGATCTCTGCCATTCATTTGAAATAAAATTCAAAACTATTTCGTTAAAAAATCATTAGTGATCCTTTCCGGAGTTTGTATGCTATTCGTTAACCAGGAGTATTTTGTACAAATATTTGCTATACAATGCTACTTTCATATTATGTCTTACTCAAAATATAGAGTAATTTCAATTTTCAATTGTAATGTAATGAAGGCTAGTATTTGAAATGGGTCAACAGACGATTGTACTGCCCATTTACAAGGTAGAGTAGAGCCAACAAGGAACCTCACAGATTAAGCACCTCGTTGGCCCTATGAAATCTTGAAATGGGAACACAAAGCCAATACTAAATAATATGCCATTTGTTAAAAAATTATGTATTAATGCAAAGCAAACTGTATACCTATAAATAATTTCAAACCTCTAGGCAATGAAATAGTGACGCTCCCACGGTAAACACACAAACATTCACACATTAGAAAGCAGGTGCGAGTCAACTGTTTTGCCGACGCCGTGATAACGGAAAGAATGGTCTTTTGACATGGATCCGCGAAAGACGAAATTTGATGTTGCTACGAATATTCGAACACTGTCTTGGTGTACATGTGCATACACTTAACATAGGCGCAAACCCTCTGGTAAAATAGGCTCCACCCAGCTCTCGGATTGGAGAAACGGAGGCACGCCCCTATTTTTCAATAGGATAAAAGGGCTCGTAAAAGACACACACCAGGAAAGTCACTAACAAGATTGAGACCCACATTAATATCAAGGGGGCAGTATCTCATACAAAGACATTAAGAAAGTAAACGTGAGCATACGACAAAACCTATAGGAACTCAGCGATTTCACTTGCCATAAGCAGGGGTAGACCATAAGAGCAAGAATAAGCCTACAAAACCCGGCATTTTTTTAATTTCCTTCCCTACGCTAAGGAATAGGTTGGTTACCACCGGGCCAGCTTATAAGTGGATAACCAGTGAGGGCATCTCGAACCATCAATTGGAGTCAGATATAATTCTACGTCATAGCCTGTAGTTGCCAATAAGAAGGTAGATTCGTGCAAAAAAGGAACCTCACAAATTGAGCACCCCGTTGGGCCTATGAAATCTCGAAATGGGCACACAAACCAAACACTAAAATAATATGCGATCTGTTATTAACACTACAACAATGATAAAAAACGTAAATGATAATAATCTTCGCTAAGGATATTTTTTGCGTAAATCACGAATATAACATCCGTTTCTTTCTGCGACCCTCCAGTTTCTCGTAAATTACCATCTTACTTACGTTAAATACACTGAAGGTTCCGTAAGGATTTAATGTAAACAGGATTGGGCCTAAACTGACAACTCTAAAAGTTATAAACGGATTTTTATATAATTTTAATGGGGTGTTTTTAAGGTATTTCTCAACCCAACATATGGAATTTGTGAAAGTATACTCAATATTCTTTTAGTCCAAATCCGTAGTAACTCTGACGTAACGCTTGATAATTTTGTAACTTACTATAAATGCTTCCTATTACTACTTTTTTATTTAATATTTGTTGCTGTTACTATTTATATAACTTTTCACATACTAGTGAGTTTTTTTTTCTTTACAGGAGACAGCTAAAATGCCTAGAGAATGCAAAAATTCCACAGACAGTTTCTGTTATATATGTGGATCAGTAAGAAGATCGAATGTAGGAACAATTCATAGGAAATGTTAGCCTTTTCAGCATTTGCACAAGATTGGTAAATTCTGCAGAGTTCTTATTTGCCCAGAGAGCAGAAAATCAACCATCTGAGTACTACAAAATTTTAGCGGTCATTTAAAAATGATGCAATTTAGTATCCCATTTGAGATATTTGGGGGCTAAAAGGTTAAGACAATATAAGAGAAAGTTGAATAAACATGTGAATAAACTTTATGAGCTGTACTTTGGATGTAAAGTGGGTGACCGGGACAAACGCTGGGCACCTTACATATGTTGTGCCAGGTGTAAAAGTTCATTTTGTGCCTGGGTGAAAGGCAAAGGGCCTGTCCTCATGTTTGGCAAATCAATGGGCTGCAGGGAGCCAAAGAACCATTCAATGGATTGCTAATTCTGCTTAACAGATATTAAAACTGTGTATTCAATGTGTTTTCTTTCTTGGTCTGTAATATATTTTCAAGAGATGTATTAATTAAAAGGATCAAAATACATACAATGTTGTGCTTCCACTATTTCTGCAACTGATCACAGCCAGTAATATCCATTTTTATTATGATTTCATTTTATTTGACTGCAAGTGGCAACAGAAAAGGCAAGCAATCTATCATGTATCAAGATCTTCAGTCTGCTATTCGTCAGTTCGACATTTAATTGCTATTCCTGTAACACAGTCGCCCTCTTACCTAACAAGCGATGAATCGAGCAACTCAGATGATTCAGAATCTCAAGATACACCATATATGGCACAGCTTGAATCTGACAAGAAATCACATTTCATCACCCAACCGGAACTCAATGATCTAGTTCGTGATGTAACACTTGCTAAGCAACAGAGTGAACTCCAGTCCTCACGTCTGCAACAATAGAGCCTCTTGGTTGAAAATGCTTGAATTACAGTATTTAGGATGAGTTCTGCAGATTTGTGGAACTCATGTTTTAAAATAGGTAGGACTGTGACCCACAAATTGCAGGATTTAATAGGCTCAGCGAGGAACTTCGCACATGTACGCTCGGAGAATCTATCAGATCCTAGAAATGGCTATCTGTGTAAATTAATGAAATAATATGCCACGTGCAATAAATAATGAACCAAAGAGAATTAGAAAAGAAAACAATATATATATATATATATATATATATATATATATATATATATATATATATATATATATATATATCACATTGTACATTTATCAAATAGATACAAAGCAAGCGGTTCGCCTGGGTCAAACGGAAAAATATGAACATAGGCACGGCTATCAAAGGTCACTACCTGAACAAATACGAGTCTCACACACAGACAAACATACGTGTGCTGAGAATAATTTTCAGCAAAACCGTCCCAATGGGAGACAACAGGCAAGCTGAACAAATACAGGCTTTCGCCAGCAAAATTTCACAAACAACTGTAAGAGACAAGCCATTCCCTGTAATTACGATAAATCTGAGACATGGGAAATTTGTAGGTACAAACAGGTACACATAGCTTTCGGAACTCCGCCCAAGGGGTGGAAGTAACGAACAAATTAGATCACTGGGTTCGCACCACGGAGGTGTCAAGGTCATCTCCTTGGAGACGGCAAACAATATATGTATAGAGAGAGAGAGAGAGAGACCGAGAGACAGACATTCAATTCGGCAGTTAATTCATTCGATCATAAAGTAAAAAAATCAATAGTCAAGAACACAGATCTGTCAATCAGAATCGGCTAATCAGAGAATCAATCAATCCATTAGTAGCGTTACGAAACTCCGTGGCCTCGCTTAAATCCTGCCGTCCTTACTCTCGATACTTCGCGTAAAACAGAAGCCTACTCACTGACCGCAAAGAACTCGATACGTTTCCGCTTGCCCCTCTAGTAGGCAATTTAAGAGTAAAGTTATTTCCTTTTGTCGTGTCGCTAAGGAACTTCTTTTCTTACCCAGGTCACGAAGACACCGGCGGTAAGCCCAGCCTAACGTATAATCCCTCGTGAGAAACAATGAGTATAAGGAGTCAGAACCAATTCAACAGGGACTGTAAATTGTAGGCCCTCGGATTCCCATTCTTTCCCTTTCTCATCATAGCTTACGGTGTTTAGCGCAGGCAGACCCACTTTGAGGCTACCATTTTGGGCCTAAACTTCTGTAACTTACCAGTCTAATTTGCGGAGGGCAAGTGACTCCTCCCATTTGTGCCCCACTACCTTTTCCCCCCTTCGGACTTAAGGATATAAATGGGGCCGTGAGGCCTTTTAATATATTCTGTTGCGAGGATTTTGCCTGATTGCTCCGCTGAATCGTTTTCCGTCACTCACCTTTGACGTTCACTTTGGAGACCCGTACTGGATTCATTCGTGCAGCGAGGCTTTTCTGCCATTGAGTCCGGCCAGCGTTGTCGCTGCCCCTCTGTCGGCTGCATCGAATTGTGCTCTTCCAGTTATGTTTGCAAGTGTTCTCCTTTCGGAAACCGTTCACACTGGGCACGTGAAAGCTCTTTCCTAGTCACCTCACCATCTCCTCTTTGGGGAATTCTGTCAGTTCTAATTCTTTCTCTTGGATCGTTGGGCCTTCGAATCATCATTCCCCGTGGTCTCGACGCCTTTCGCCCGATATCGTCTTCTGTGGGTTTCTCCTCTCCGAAGACCGTCATCGCATTTACCCCTGTGGACTTAGTTCGAATTCCCTCATCATCGCCGAGCCTCTTTCGCTTGGGTTTCCGACGTGAATTATCCCTTCACTGCTCTGGTATCAGGCATTTTGGCGTATTTCTTTCTTCTTACGTCCCATTTAAATTAATTACGTGTTATAAGTATTATTTTTGTTTTGGGGGGCCTTCGGGTAAGGGACGTAAGACAGGGAGTTTATTCCGGGAACACCTATCACTAGAGTAGCGAAGCCTATTTCATCTTCAACGGCGCGTGTCGTTTCGGCTTTAAACTACTTATTCATAGAACCCAATTTTGTATGCGGGAATATCTTTTTGGTTAAAACGACTTGTGGTCGTTCGATGGTGATAAGCATTTGTGACTTTTCTTATTGTCTGATGACCCCCGTATAATTTGTTAGTAGTCAATTTATTTAATTTTAATTTTTATGTAAATAATACTGTGAATACTTTTTATGTGTGTATTTATTTAACCCCTTGCGGATACCTCGTAACTTAGCACCGTCCTGATAAATTCTGGTGAATTTCTGGTAGGCCTTTAGATCCCTGGTAATTTATAAATTTTAGGGGGGGATTTTTCTTTGGGCCGTGTGAACCTGGTTCCGCGATAGCCTTTACAGGAACATAAAGTAGGCCCATTACTAAATAACAGGACCTCACCACTACCCATAAACTGTTGACCCTCTTTTCGGCTGGACAATGAAGGTGACGAAGAAATGGATGCATCAAGCTATCGACATATAGGAAAAGGAGAGACGGAGTTCGTAAATGCTATTACCATCAAGTCACCCATCTTTAATGAGACAGCAGTTGCAGTTTGGTTCCAGACTGTGGAGGCCCACTTTCACATTTCAGGAATAATGAAGGAGGAAACTAAATTCTTTCATGTATCGGCTGCACTTCCTCCCGAGACCGTCGACCGTCTTCCTGCGGCCATCATATCTATCCATAATTACCAGCTTTTAAGGACTGATGTGAAGGGGCTCTTTAAAAAGACAAAACCTCAGCTCTTCAAGAAGCTCATTGCATCATCCACTCTCACAGGTCGACCCTCTACCAATTGTAGAGGAACTAAGAAGAACTGCCCTACAGGTAGGAGTTGGTGAGAAGTTTGTGAGACACAAGTCTATTCAATCCCCGCTGGTCAACATCGCGCCTATAATTGCCACACAAAATGAATTAACCTTGGCACAATTAGGAAGACTGGCCGATGAACTAATGACATTCTATAGAGCGTTGTGCCTTAGTGTAAATACCTGCAGTGAGACAATAGAACGCGTTACCGTTTCCGTGTCTGATGCGTATATGCCTAATGTTAATAGCAGTACAAATGATGATTATATAAATAATGTGAATGCGGTGGGAAATGTGTGGTCAGTGCCCATGGGTGCGTACCCGAATGGGAACCGTCCCAATTTTGTGCAACGAAATAATGATCACAGTGCTAATAGTAGACCGATATGATTGCGAACTTTTCGCAGGAACCAAAAACCTGTAGTCTGCCGTTCATATTTATACTTTGGTGAGAATGCGAAATTCTGCAAACCCTGGTGCAGGTGGCCAAAGAGAGGAGAACACGTGCAATGCAACCTTCCTCGAGTCCATCTTCGCCAGCACCAGCGGAAAACTAGCAGGGCATGTATCCTATTGCAAGCGTGGCCGCTGGTATGTCATCTGTTTTCACTGTCGCCGCTAAAGTGAATAAAAATAAATGTGAGTTACTAATTGATATGGGGCGACTGTGTCGATAATTCCGGCTAAATTGGTGAATTTGGGTGAATTATGCGAGTCCAGCGTAAATATTACAACAGCTAATGGCTGGAAATTAAAAGTGCACGGCGAGATACACACTGATATAGTTATCCCTAGTCTTTGCCGATCCTTCAGGTGGTCATTTGTGATCGCGGATACCACCTCACCCTTATTAGGAATTGACTTTCTGAGGCATTTTAATCTCTTAGTGGACTGTGTGTGCGGCATACTTATCGATAGACAAACCAAACTCGTATGAGAAGTGAAACTATCAGGAACTAAAAAGTAAATGCCAATAAGATTGCTGTCATTCCCAACCTGGCAGAGTTTTTTGGAAGAATGTGAAGCCTGAAGTTTTAGTGACATGAAGGAATCAGTCACAAGACACCTGACCAAACTTAGGAATAGGTTCTGTGACTACTTTCCAGAGCTTGATTCACATACTGTCAGCTGGGTTGTAAATACCTTCAAATGTGAACTGGCTGATTTGCCTGAAGAGCCTGAAGGATTGGCAGAAGAGCTTATTGAACTGTGTTCCAACGGTGAAACAAGCATAGAATTTGAGACCAAGGATGAACTCTCAAGTTTTTGGATGTCAAGAGCTGCAAAGGCTTATAAAACTGCACATTTGGAAGCAACTAAAATGCTGCTACCTTTTGCAACAACCTACCTTTGTGAACAAGGTTTTTCTACCCTTGTAAATCTAAAAACAAAATACAAAAACCGGTTGGATCCTGAAGACAGCATCAAAGTAGCAGTGACATCAAAAAATCCCTGATATTGAAATTGTTGTATCAAAGATGAAACAGTATCATTTTTCCAAAGCCTGAGGGAGCTGATATATTCCAGTTTTCCATATTTTTTCATTAGTTTTATTTGTGTATCATTCTGAAGCCAGAAAGGGTAAACATTTTTTCCCCATAATAGTGGATTCAATAACATTTTCCTATTTTTGTTTTTGTACGAATTTTAAATACATGATAGTGACATAGTCAATAATTTTGTTGTGTGCCATGTAATGCTAAAAAGTGACTGTTTTATTTTTGTTTATAAGTATATAATTTCCTACAATTTTTTCTTGTAGGCTATTTCCATGCCAAAAAGACGGACTTTATTTCCTAATGATAGATAAAATAAAAAAATTAAACATTATCCCAATATAATTTTTTTTGTGTCTTTATTATCCATGATTTTTATAAGTAAATTGGTTTGTCCCCCAGAGTACTTCAAAGTCAGGAGTAAATTCATTTTACTACAAATTCTTTTGGGTTGACACCCCAAAAGGTTACCCGACCCCTGTTCTAGGGCATCGCATTTCAGCGCAAGGAATTTGCCCACCGGCCAAGAAAACGAAGGAGATTGAAGACATGCCCTTACCAAAGGACTACAAGGAACTCCGACGATATTTGGGCATGCTGTGATAATACCAAAGGATGATTCCTAATTTCGCCACGATTGCAGCCCCGTTGAACGAGCTTGCACGCTTGCAAGCTCAGGGTCGTGAGCTCGTATGGAACGATCAGGCAAGAGAAGCATTTGGGAATACTAAATCAGCTTTAATCAACTCCGTCAAAACTCTGTCACCCAGTGCCCAATGATTCGCCATACCAGTTGGTGATGGTTTGCTCCCAATACACGGTAGGTGCTGCCCTGCACCAAATAGTAAACGGATATCCACGACCGGTGGCATTCTTTTCGAGCAAACTAAACCGGACACAGTAAGCATACTCCACCTACGACAGAGAGCTTCTAGCGGCATATCTTGCTGTTATCCACTTAAGCACATGATTGAAGGTCACCATGCTACCTTGTGCACGGACCACAAGCCATTGGTATCGGCTTTTTCATCGCAATTAAATGCAAAAACAGACAGAAAGCAACACCATTGGACGGCTATTTTGGAGTATATCAGCGTCATCACCTACGTGCGTGGTCAGGACAACGTAGTCGCTGAGTGCCTATCGAGGAACGTCAATTCGGTCCAAGTGAATTCATTTGACCTCCAAGCTTTGGCGTCACCACATCATAATGACGAGGAGATAAAAGAGTTCCGCTCGCAATTAAAATCCTTCCCTTTTCTCAATGAAACTTAAGTATAGTGTGAAGTACCATCAAGATACTCACGGCCGTTCGTCCCTATAGCGTGCAGGAGGAGCATTTTTGGTCAAGTGGATAATTTGTCAGACTCTGCAGCCAAGGCATCACTTCGTCTTATCAAATCTCGATATTTCTGGCTTAATATGGGCAGAGTTACTCGCCCCTGGACAACGGAGTGCCTCTCATCTCAATCTTCCAAGATGAGTCGCCATACGAAATCCCCAACCCTGCTTATTTGATATTCCATTTTCAAGGTTTGAAGCAATGCATATTATAAAGTTGGACCACTTCCACCGTGTACACTACCTGGCTAATCCAACCCGTTGCACAATAAGTATTTACCATCGTGCATCGACTGAGCTACAAGATGGATCAAAGCGCTACCGATTCTGGAAATACATAAGTGCCACAACGGTCGCGTTGGCTTTCCTAGACGGGTGGATTTCCAGATTTGGAGTCCTGCTTTACATAGTGACCGACAGAGGTGCCCAATTCGAATTTGAGCTATTCAAGGAACTGTATGCCCTCGTTGGTTTTCATCGTCTTCGTACTACAGCGTACCGCCCGTCCACAAATGAGATAGCGGAAAGTGCGCAAAGAACTTTGAAGTGTTCCATGATGGCCCATCGACAAGGCTAGCTGATGGCACTTCCAATTGTCCTTTTGAGCATTCGCTCCTTGCCTACATAACCGTATTTGCGCACATTTAGGCATCAGCAACATAACTAGAGCCCCACTTACTACTCCCGAATTCTCCCCTATCCGACTATACTACGAAAACATGCATCCACACCATAAACCAAACTTAAATCATTTTTCGATTAAAGATACAGCAAACAACGAAAACCAACTACGTACTCTGGAATCTCTTTATATTATATTTAAAACCTCCACTTTAAACTCTGACACAAGCTCATTTCCACTTTTACTACAACTATAATCATCCACAAATTACACACGCCAAATCCACTCCTCCCAAAACAACTCCTATCTTTCAAATATTTCTATTATCTCCCCCTTTTTACAATAAAGACACCCAAAACTAATTAATCTCAATTTTATTTAAAAAAAAACAACATATTTCCTATTCCCTAATAGTTAAACGCCCTGCATTTTTATAATATGAATATTACCACCTCTGCTGCTTCCCATTTCCCATATAATTAATTTATAAATATCTGATAACTTCTCTAAAAAATTCTTATATTTGTATATATTTATAATCTCATATCCTTGAGAATGGGTTCCTACCCGAAACGTCGGTATCAATAAGTTAATATATAATAATAAACTTCCTAAATTTAGCCTACTTATTTATCCTAAAAATACGTATACGTCTGGCAACACGCATCCCCTCTGCTCTCTTAATATATATATATATATATATATATATATATATATATATATATATATATATATATGAAATTGTATATCTATCAAATAGATACAAAGCAAGCGGTTCGTCTGAGTCACACGGGAACACATGAACCCGTGCGCTCGTGTGTCTCGCACACACACAAACATATGTGTGCTGAGAATAATTTTCAGCAAAAACGTCGCAACGGGAGACAAACAGGCAAGCTGAACAAATACAGGATTTGGCCAGCAAAATTTCACAAACAACTGTAGGGGACAAGTGATTCCCCATAATTAAGATAAATCTGAGACATGGGAAATCTGATCTGTAGATACAAACAGGTACACATAGCGGTCGGAACTCCACCCAAGGGGTGGAAGTAACGAAAAAATTAGAACACTGGGTCCTCCACCCCATGAACAAGTCAAGGTCACGCCCATTGGAGACGGCAGACAATATATATATATATATATATATATATATATATATATATATATATATATATATATATATATATATATAGAGAGAGAGAGAGAGAGAGAGAGAGAGAGACAGACAGACAGACAGACAGAGAGAGACAGAGACAGAGACAGAGACAGAGACAGACAGACAGACAGACATTCATTCAATTCGGCAGTTAATTGATTCGATCATTAAGTAAAAAATTCAGTAGTTACGAGTAACACCAGTCAATCAGAATCGGCTAATCACAGAATCAATCAATCCCTTAGTAGCGTTACGAAGCTCCGTTAACTCGCCTAAATCTTCCCACCTTTAGACTCGATACTTTGCGTATAACAGAAGCCTACTCACCGATTGCAAAGCACTAGAGACGTTTCTGCTTGCCCCTTTTAGTAGGCCAATCCAAGAAGGAAGTTATTTTCTTTCGCCGTGCCTTTTCGAAGTTCTTTTCTTATCCCGATCACGAAGACACCTTCGTTAAACCAGCCTAACGCATAATTCCTCTTAGGAAACTATAAGGAGTCAGAATCAATTCAACAGAGCCATAAATTCGGCTCACTACTAAATAACAGGACCTTCCCACTACCCATAGGCCTTGTTACCCGTTGAGTCAACACTATCGGAACCTTCTCCTGCACATTGCTCTAGACAGGTGATTTTGAGCAGTGCAAGAGCAACGAGGACTCTTCATTACAACCCCTTATAATTACCGAGCACTCACCCATAAATTGGTTACCTTTGCACAAACAAATAACAGGGCCTTCCCATTACTAATAAACTGGTGACCCCGGAGTGACCTTTTTGCTGATAATTATTTTTAGCGCGCGTATGTTTGTGTGTGTGCAAGAGTCATATTTGTTCAGGTGGTGACCTTTGATAGCTGTTTCCACCAAAAGCCAGATACAAGGACGTGGTCATACTACAAACCAGTAATTCAGCGATTTCACTTGCCCGAAAACAAAAGGCGGCCATAAGACCAAGAATAATCCTCTAACACTGCCATATTTCTAATTTCCTTACCTCTTCCAAGTAATAAGTCGGTTACCGTTAGCCCACCCTATAAGTGGATAACCAGCGGGTATCTTGAACTTTCAATTGGAGACAGACAGAATTCTACGGAATAACTAACTACAGCCGACAACCTCAAGCCAAATCATACACATTCCCCATAAACTGGTGACTCCATTCGACCGGACGAGAGGTGACCAAAAAATATGGACTAGTCGGACCAACAACGGGCAGAGGAAGGAGGAACGGAAGTCGCAAACGCCATCACGATCAAGCCTCCATCTTTAATGAGACAGCCATATCAGGTTGGTTCGGAATAGTAGAGTCCCAATTTTATATCTCAAGGATATGTAAGGAGGACACAAAGTTTGTTCACGTCCTGGCTGCACTGCCTCCCGAGACTGTAGACCGGCTTCCAGCTACATTTTTATCCACACAGAACTACCACATTCTAAGGGCCGAGGCAATTGGGCTGTTCAAGAGGACCAAACCGGAGCTACTCGAAAAGCCTATAGTCTCCTCTCTGCTCACTGGTCAACCTTCAGTCAATCTGGAGGAACTACGAAGAACAGCTCTACAGGTAGGAGGTGGAGAAGAACTCGTGAGGCACAAGTTTATTCAGTCCCTGCCGTTAAACATCGCGCCCATCATCGCCACTCAGAAGGCCTTAACCCTGGCCCAGCTAGGAAAACTTGCGGGCGAACTAATGTCATTTTACAAAGCACAGTGCCCTGCTGTACACAAAAGATGACAAGGAAGTAAGTGATAATATCTCGTTCCCTAACATAAGTGCATTTAGTTTGAATGACAGAAGTGACAATCTGGCCAACCAGGCAATGAGTATTCATTGCCCATGGGTGCTGTTATAGTTTAGTTTGGGGTTAAGTTCATAACTAACCTGTGTTTCTTTCTTTATTAGGTTCAAATATTAAATAAAAGTATGAAATATATTTATTGCTATACGACTGACGCTAATCTATGAAAATGAAGATCTTGCACTTCATCTACTAATCTACTAACTGGACTCCTAGGTTTGTGAAACTAACATTATGCCACTTATTCATACTGACATTAATAATTGTTGGTTTGTGAAATGTACATGTGCGTGCTAATGCGAGAATGTGTTTATTATATATATTATTTTCTTTGTATACTTATGTTCTGTAATTGTTTATTTAGGTGAAATAAAGCTAACGTTTAGAATCTTCTTTCACCTTTGGGTTACTTCAATTTATTTCACTAGGAAGAATGGAACGTAGTTTTCGTCCCGATCGTTTAGATGTTCTTCCAACTGCACCAGAAGCTGCACGAATATTTAAACACTCGTTGTTTGTCTTCTCGAGGTACAAATCATTAATTGAAGGTACAAGCGATTCGTATTTAGGGCTCCTAGCCAATTCAGTTTTTCATGAAAATTTTGAGATAATTTCTGAACGTACTACTTTTGACGATGCTCTTGCTGCTCTCAAAAGCGACTTCATTTAACCTGCGAATGAGGTCGTGGCGTGACACAAGCTCGCGACTCGTAAACAATCAGATTGTCAAACGATTCATGAATATGTACGTGCTCTTCAGACGCTCAGTTTGGATTGCAATTTCAAGGTTGTGAATGCCGAAAAGTATAGAAACGAGTATATTCGAGATGCTTTTATTACTGGGCATTCATCATCAAAAACCGAAATAGACTTCTAGAAAACAAATCTCTTAAATTATGTTCAGCTGTTGATCAAGCGAGAGCGTTAGAGATTTCCACAAGGGATTCGGAAAACTATGTATTATAGCGTTCGAGAAGTGCAGGCGAGCGGCTTAAAAAGCTTCGTTTGAATGAGTCTTTTTTGAGACTCAGGATGGCCGAGTGGATTCGTCGCTGGCTGACAGTGGTCCAGCGATGCGAGAAGCTGTTCGCAGCTCGCCTACGCTATTATATTTTTCTTTGCCCCCTCTCCTACTCACCTTTATCTACGCATCATTTCCTTTTAGTCCTGTAGCTTCAATAGAATCGTATGAGCTGGACGCTGAAGTCAACTGTTATAATCCTAATCCTGATGGTTCAAATTGGGCTGCAGCTCTTTTGCTTCGAAAACATAAAAAAAATGTTATTATTGCGGAAATTCCTTGCACCAGAACTGTGCTCGCTGTCCGTCAAGTGACGTTACTTGCTTCAAATGCCAAAAGAGAGGACATTTATAGAAGGTATGCAAGTCATCTAAAAATGAAGTCTCAGCATTAACCTCCAATCCCGTTCTCGCTAATATACCACAAATTTTGAAAAGGTCATCTCTGGAAGTGGAGGTGAATGGATGTGTTCTAAAAGCTCTTTTAGATACCAGCAGTTTCGAGAACTTCATTTCAAAAGATGTGAACTCCTTTAATCTCCACCTTAATCTTTATGAAGGTACTTTATCTATGGTCTCTACAAATTTAACATCTCCTATCAAGGAATGTTGTGAGATTGGCATAAAAGTCGGAAGCCGTGAGTACCGGACAGTACGTTTGTTTGTTTTATCTAAATGTTGCGCTGACATTATTTTAAGAATCCCCTTACTAAGTAAATATTCCTTCTTTAAGCTAAACTTTGGAGGTCCTCAACTTGACCTCAAAGTGTGCTCTCTGGCTTCTATGATTACGGATCCTCCAAGAGTTTTCACCAACTTATCATCTGATTGCAGACCAGCCATTACAAGGTCTCGCAAATTTAAAACGTCTGAGTACCATGCATGCTGAAGGAAGACATCATCGAACCGAGCGCCTCTCCCTGATGAGCTCAAGTTCATGTTGTGTCGAATCAATCGAAGAAAAGGTTAGTAATTGACTATTCTCAGACAATTAACAAATTTACTTACTTGGATGCGTATCAATTACCGAATGTTGAAGAATTGGTCAAGGTATAGACCTATAAGATATTTAGCACTATCAACCTAAGTAGTGCTTATCATTATGTTCCTCTTCACCCTGATGATAAAATTTACAATTCTTTTGAGTCCGATAGGAGGCTTTTTCAATTTAAACGCTTAAATTTTCTGTCTAACGTTGTTGACTGCCTCCAGGTAACTATGTACGATTTCATTCGTAAAAATAATCTTGAGGACACGTATGTATGCTTACCTAGACGATAATACTTCTTGCCGCCGCCCCCAAACGGAACATGATAAAATCCTAAGTTTCTCGAAGCTGCTGAAAAACATAAAATACCTTAAATAAAAAAGTGCATGCACCTATTCTAGATTATCAAGTTTGCCATAATGAACTTCGCCCAGAAACATCACGCCTTGCTGGTCTCAAGGATATGCCCATACCAACCAGCCAAGAATCATTATCTCGAGTAGTCGGATTGTTTGCATACTACCCGCGGTGGGTTCCAAGATTTTCTCCTTGAATTCGCCCCTACTTAATTGCCAAGTTCTCCTTTCTGTTGAAGCTACAAATTCAATCGATGAATTAAAATCAGCTATTATTAACGCTCTCAGGGCAAAAATAGATGGCAATTTACCGTTTACACTGAAAACTAATGCCTTAAATAGCGCCATTGGTGCCATTCTGAACCAGAATGGACGACCCGTTGCCCCCTTTTTGAGATCCTTAAATTCCTCCGAGAGAAATCACTGCTCTGTTGAAAAAGAAGCCTATGCCATTGTTGAGGCGATCAAAAGGTGACGTCTTTTTCTTCTTGGTCGTAAGTTTACCTTAATTACAGATCAAATATTTGTATCTTACATGTTTGATTCGCGTCATAAGAGTAAAATAAAGAACGAAAAAATTGATAGATGGTGTTTAGAATTGGTTTGCTCAACAGAGCTGCTACGCCTTTTCGTACATTTGCTGCTCAAGCATGATCCACAATAATCTTGTCAATCTTCGTAAAGTTCCTTGTCATCCAGGGATTACACGATTTCACCATTTTATTCGAGTACGAAACTTGCCTTATTCTGTAGATGACGTTAAGCGAGTGGTGTCACGGTGCAAAAGTGTGAAAGGTTAAAACCTCGAGATTATCGCCTAGAGAGGCATGAGCTTATCCGTGCAATGCGCCCTTTTGATCGAATTGGACTGGACTTTCCCAATAAGTATTTAATAAGTCTGATAGACAAATACTCGCGTTTTCCCTTCGCTTCTCTTTGTAAGGATATTTCTTCATCAACTGTTATAAAGTGTCTTACTACGTTATTTTCTATTTTCGGATTACCAGGGTACGTGCATTCGGATCGAAGTACTTCTTTCATGCCTGCCAAAATAAAATCACTTTTGCACAAGAAAGGGGCTCCAATGAGTCGTTCAACAAGTTAGCATCCCACCGGGACTGGACAATGCGAGCGATATGTAGGAATTGTATGGAAAACTGTTTCCTTGGCGTTGGAGTCTATAAATCTGAGCATTAACCATTGAGAACACGTCCTCTTGGATATTCTTCATTCCATGCGTTCATTGCTATTTACTTCAACCAACGCAACTCTCACTAAAGGTTTTTTTTCATTTTATCTAAAGACAACAACGGGAATAAGTATACCTAGCTGGGTTGCTTCATCTGGTAAGGTACTGTTAAAACGACATGTAGAGAATAAGGACGATACCTTAGTGCGCGAAGTGGAAATAATCGAAGCCAATCCTAAATACATACCCGTCAGATTTTCAGACGGCCGAGGAGATACGATGGCTATCCACGATTTAGCCCCATCCGGAGAGAGCCAGTTAAACGAGATCGAAGATATTCCTAATCTTAATTCCGATCCCAAATCCCACTTTCCGTTTCTTGGTGCTCCTATAAATGTTTAAACTAAACGAAATCCTAATTCATCATATCATAATGTTCGTCATCCAGTTGCTCTCCCTGAAGCCTCTCCTGAAAATATCCCCTGTCAATCTACTCGATATAGAAAAGTTGACTGTTCCATCGAAAATTATACGTCTCATGATGTTCCTCCTCCAGCTACTCCCCCTGACGCCTCACCTGAAACTATTCGTCGTCGCTCTACTCGACAGAGAAAGCCTGTTGAACGTTACATTGGAAACTGCAAGATCCTATAAATACTCGAATTAAACGCTTGATCTAGTATTTCATTGTATTTTAGCCTTTTTCTTTTTGTAGAGAGGAAGATTGTGGTAATTTAGTTTTGGGTTAAGTTGACAACTAATCTGTTTCTTTCTTTAACACATAACACACAAATATAAGACAATTTCACGGATGACAAAAGACACAGGGGCCTAACAAAGGTCATCTGCATGTGTCAAAAACGATACGGCAAAAAGCATTCATAGGATTGTGTCAGATCAGGAGTATTCAATATACAATGTGCAATCCATAAGATTTTGTCAGATCATGCATCTACAATATAGAATTTCAACCATCCGCAGGAATGCATTAAAAACAAAACGCATCATCATCAAGGTTCGTCAAAATCAAAATCACCCACTATATACAATAATAAAAAACTGCATCCACAGGAATGAGTCCAGAATGCTAACCCTCCCTCCCCATATAATCATCTAATCTTCATTTAAAAACATTCAAGTTTGGACTGTCTATTGTCTCCGTGGCACAAACAATAGAAACCTACAGAGCACCACCAACCTTCGCGCCACCGAGGCATCTTTCAATAAAGAAAATACAAGTGGCCAGATCAACCTTTGAAGCACTATTGAATGAGGGGGTTGTGCGCTAGTCGAGATCACCTTAGGCTTCACCTATTCACATGGTTCCGAAGAAGACACTAGATGATTATAGAGTGGTCGGCGATTTTTGCGAACTTAATGCAATCACGAAGCCCGATAGATATCCTCTACCAAGAATACAGTGTAGCAAACCACTTTTATGGGAAGAAAATTTTCTCTCGGTTGGATTTGGTTCTTGCTTACGATCAGATCCCAATGAACGCGGTGGACATAGAAAATACTGCAGTAGTAACTCCGTTTGGGTTATGAGAGTATTTAAAATTACCCCTTGGCCTCAGGAATGCGAGTTGCACTTTCCAATGTCACATGGATAACTTGTTTCGGGGATTAGAGTTCATTTTTGTATACATAGACGACATCCTGATATTTTCGGATAATTTGGACGACCATTTGGATAATTTAGACCAAGTGTTCAAAATCCTGGTCGAGAACAACCAAGGATTAATCCCGGAGAAGTGCTAGTTCACGAGAGAAGAAATTCACTTTCTGTGACATCGCATTTCGTGTACGGGAATTGGAATTTGCCCATCAGCTAAGAAAGTTAATGAAATTGGAGACATGCCAATACCAACAGACTATAAGGAACTGCGCCGATACTTGAGAATATTAGGCTACTATAGGAGAATGATTTCGAATTTTGCCGCGATTGCAGCTCCCTAGACTGAGCTAGCTCGTCTTCAACCCAAGGCTCATGAACTCGTGTGGAATAATGCTGCGCGAGAAGCATTTAATGCACTAAAGTAACTCTAATTAACTCTGTCAAGCTTTGGCAGTCGCTGTGCAACGACTCGCCGTATCCACTGGTGAGGGACAGCTCCCAATAAGCGGGAGGTGCTGCCCTTCACCATATGGTGAATGGATCCCCGCAACCACTGGCCTTTTTCTCAAGCAAATTAAGCAAGGCACGGAAAGCATACTTTACATACGACAGGGAACTCATGGCGCATGGCGGCGTATCTTGTTGCGATCCACTTCAGGCGCATGATTGATGATCACCCTGTTACTTTGTGCACGGGCCACAAGCCGTTGGCCCAGGCTTTCTCTTCCCCATTGTGTGCCAAAACGAACAGGTAAGAACGCAACTGGACGCCGATATTGGAGTTCATCAGCCACTTCCCATACGTACGTGACCTAGACAACGTCGTTGCTGACTGCCTACCAGGGAGCGTCAATTTGGTCCAAATTGACTCATTTGACATCCGCACTCTGGCGGCCCCACCGAAAAACGATGAAGAAACAGAAGAACTAGGGGTCGCGATTAAAATCTTTCCCTTTTCCCGCAGAACCCCAACTGTGGTGTGAAATAACATCAAGATACCCTCGACCGTTTGTCCCTGCGGCATGCAGGAGGATAATCTTCAAACAATTGCATACTTTGTCCCACCTTGGAATTAAGGCATCTCTCCGTCTAATTAAGTCAATATATTTTTGGCCTAATATGGATAGGCACATTTGCTCCTGGGCAGGGAAGTACCTCTGATGCCAGTTCTCCAAGAACAATCGCCACTTGAAATTCCCAGTCCTGCCCATTAATATCCCCTCGTAAAGATTCGAGGCCGTGCACATTGACATCGTTGGACCTCGACCACCGTGCACGTTCCCTGGGCAATCATACTCGTCGCATAACCAAGGCATTACTGATTCCGGACCTAAGTGCCGCAACGGTTGCGTTGGCCTTCTTACACGGACGAATTTCCAGAGTTGGAGTCCCATTATACGTGGTAACCGAAAAAGAAGCTAATCCGAGTCCGAGTTGTTCAAATAATTATCAGCACTCGTTGGTTTCCTTCGTCTCCGCACCACGGCGTACCGCCCATCCACGAACTGGATGGCAGAAAGAACACATAGAACCCTGAAGAGTTCCATAATGGCTCGTCAACAGAGATGGCTAATGGCTCTTCCGATAGTCCTTTTGGGCAGTCGCTCCCTACTTAATTACTCAGGGTTTTCACATTTCACAGCAGTTACGGGGACTACACTACTTTGTGCACAGCCCTTGGTTTCATCCCCATTATCTAAAACTGACTCAAAATTTATTAAGGAATTGGCCATAACCATGTCACAAGTCGATTTTACACAGGCATCCGAAGGACACCTGCACTCGGTGTCTAAACCTTTCGTACCCGAAGCTCTTCGAGAGGCGACACATGTGTGGGTCCGAGTCAATCGAGTTCGCAAGCAGCTAGAAGCGCCATATACTCAACCTATCTCGGTGGTCGAGCGCCACGACAAAGTTTACAAGTTGAAAATCCCTAATGGCAACCAAGATACTGTCACAGTGGACAGGTTGAAACCGGTGGAACTCCCACCCTCATATAATGACAATATACTGAAAGATCAGCAACATTCAAGGATTCACGCAGGACATGTAAGAAAGACCTTAGAGACTTCATGTCGTGAGGAAGAAGATAGAACAAGGAACAGTAACGACAAGGATAATGGAAGAAAAAACCTATTCAGGCACCGGAAAGAGTAATAAAGAGCCAAATGTTTATACGCAATCAGGGAGACGGGTATCGTTTGCTAAAGATCCGTCATTCTTTTATTTTTAAGAAACCAGGTGCATTGTATAAAAGTAGGTTGATCTCAAATTATTAAATGTACACTTTCATTCCGTTGCCACGGCATACTTATAAGAAAAGGAGGCAGATTGTTCGCATACCTCAATATTTTTGTTAATATCCCTATGTAAGATTAATGAACATTCGCCTGTAGACTGAATAGTAAACCATTTGTTACGTTATAGAAATTACCTAGAAAGACTCCTTAAAAATAAAAAAAATAAAATTGAAACAAATATTTAAGCTGTGGAAAAAATCGTAACGATTATTTAAGTGACAAAATGCTAATTCTTAAAGGAGTGGATTAGAGTTAAAGAATAGCATTTGTAAAGTTCCGTTTTCTTCGAGGGGAAGGGGGATCCTTGTAGAGATGTAGTGCCCAATTACAAAGTGGAGTAGAGCCGACAAGGAAACTCGCAAATTGAGTATCCCGTTGGCCCTATGAAATCTTGAAAAGGGCACACAAACCAAACACTAAAATAATATGCCATTTGTTAATAATTAATTAATAAAAGCAAACTGTATACTTGTAAATAATGCTAAACCGCTAGTCAATAATTACTGTATCGATGCAAAACAAAATATATACTTGTAGATAAAACAAAACCGCTAGGCAATGAAATTGCTGTGCTCTCACACTAACAAACAAATATTCACACATACATTAGAAAACAGGTACGAGCCGATGGTTTTGGCCGCGTCGATAAGAAAGACAATTGAAACAGTTCATCTAACAGATAATGAATCTGCCAATATATTAGATCTAGTTCTCTCAAATGACGATCACTTGGTTGAGGAATTGGCTGTTTGGGAAGCATTGGGAAAAGTGATCATCAGATGGTTCGTTTTAACTTGGGAATAGTGAAAGGTAAAACATCAACAAACTCGACGAAAACTCCAAATTTTTATAGGGGCGATTATAATAAATTACGCAACTTGCTAAATTATATTAGGTGGGATATAAAATTCACTGGAAAGAATACTTATGGGATGTGGGACACTTTTGAGATCATATTAAAGATAGTCCAGGATCAGTGTATTACAATGAAGGCTATTATGAAGAAATGTAGAAAGCCATTGTGGTGAAATCAGGAGATAGCTAGAAAAATTTCTGAGAAGAAAGGGCATACCAGAGATTAAAGAGAAAAAGTAGTTTCGATAATTTAAATCATTATAGGTTGACCAGAAATGAGCTAAATAAGATTATTAAGAGCAAAATACTATATTAAAGATAGTCCAGGAGCAGTATATTCAAATGAAGGCTATTAGGAAGAAATGTAGGAAGCCATTGTGGTGGAATCAGGAGATAGCTAGGAAAATTACTGAGAAGAAAAGGGCATATAAGAGATTACAGAGAGAAAATAGTTTAGATAATTTAAATCATTATATGTGGACTAGAAATTAACTAAATAAGATTATTGAGAAGAGGAAAAGGGCGACAGAAATTAATTGGGCTCAAAATAATAATAAAGAGCCAAGAAAATTATTTAGTTATTATAGAATCAATAACAAATCTAACAGTGATAAAATAGGGCCTATTAGATATGAAGGGGTTTTGAATAAATCTGATGAGAAAATAGTAGATGTTCTTAATGATCATTTTTCTTCAGTATTTATACTTGAGAATCGAGATAGATTAATTGATAATAATTCTAGGTCAAGGAAAGTAGTGTTGAATACCATTAATGTAAACAGGAAAATAATTAAAGGGCTTATATTGGAGTTAAATATTAGTAAGGCATGTGCCCAGACAACATTCATTCTAGGTTATTCAAAGAAGGTGTGAGAAATATTGCAGTACCTCTTAAGATATATACTAGATCACTAGAGTTTGGAGAAATACCTAATGATTGGAAATTAGCGAATGTAGTGCCGATTTTTAAAAAGGGGAGTAAAGAGGATCCAAATAATTTAGACCGGTAAGCTTAACTTCTATAGTTTTTAAAATTCTTGAGAAGATAGTTAGGAAGGGAATTTCTGACCCTTTAGAGAGTAGTAGGTTAATAAATGATGCTCAGCATGGGTTTAGAAAAGGTAAATCGTGTTTAACCAATTTACTAGATTTGGGGGATTATGTAAGTAAACAATTAGATAAGGGAAAGAATGTTGATGTAATTTACTTAGATTTTAGCAAAGCTTTTGATAAGGTTCTACATATGAAACTAGTTTACAAATTAAAAATGTATGGGATATGTGGTAAAGTTTCAATGGCTGTAAGACAGGGAACAGAGAGTTGTAGTGAATGGGTGAGGTCACAGTGGAGGGACGTTATCAGTACAGTAGTGTACCTCAGGGATCTGTTCTAGACCCTTTATTATTCATAAAATTTATATATATGATATTGGGGAGGCTGTGAATAGCAAAGTGTCAATTTTTGCTGATGACACTTAATTGTCAGCTGTAGTCAAAGAAGTTCAGAGTAGGTTTAAAATGCAGTGACTTAAATAAATTATTAGCTTGGGTTCAGAAGTCGCAGATGACTTTAACATCAAAAATGCAAAGTTCTTAACATGGGAAGGGATAATAGGCAATTTAGCTATGAAATGGATGGGCATTGACTGAATTCAGTTGAGGTTGAGAAAGACTTAGGTGTATTAGTAGATAGGTCACTGAAGTTTTCAAAGCAGTGCATTGAAGCAAAAAAGAGCAAATAGGGTGCTAGGATACATTAAGAGGAATGTTAGCTACAAGAGTAAAGATGTTATCCTTAAACTTTACAACTCTTTATGTTAGGCCACATTTAGAGTACTGTATACATGCATGGTCACCATATTTTAGACATGACATCAACCTGCTAGAGTCAGTACAAAGGAGGGCAACAAAAAATAATACCTTTCCTGAAGCACCTTAGATATGAAGATAGACTGAGGGTACTAAATATGTTCTCATTTGAAAGAATGTGCGTGAGGGGAGATATGATTGAACTTTTTAATATCTGTTCTGGGATAGATATGTTGGATTTTAGCAAGTTATTTGAGTTGGAAGGTCTTAATAGGACTAGGGGTCACCACGTAAAAATTGAAAAGCAGAGGAGAAGGTTGGATGTTAGAAACAGACTTGGGCGTTGCGGCAACGAGTTGCGATCGCAAAGTCGAAAGTCGCAAACGTTTTGAAATAGTTGGACTAGGCAAAGTCACACCACCAATTTTCCGCGACTTTGAACAGAAACAAAGAGGACTTTTTATGAAAGAAATTGCCGCTGCTGTTTTAAGCCAGTTTTAAAGCCCGATTTGGCTAAAAATGTCAAATTTGAGTTGGTAGCAGCTAACTTTATTTTTAACTGATTTTTAGCTTTCCTTTTACGATAAATTAAATTCTTCACATTATATGAGACTGGCGTAACATAAAACTACCTAAACGTACCCCCCCAAAGTTTGTTACTCTGAATTTTATTATAAATTAGTAAAATTACATACACTTTTCAGGCATGAACCAAGTTTTAAACCTGTTTTGTCAGTTTAAAACGTTCGAGAACGTGTTATGCCTTGGGGCGTTCATCATGCGAATTAATCTTATTTTCTCGTATTTTATTATGTGCTTTATACTTTCCTTGTGGCTAAGATGAAAAAATTACTGTGAAATGTAAGAAGTAATTAGAATCTAACAGCATCCTACCTTTAAGATGCCTAAAATTAAACAATATAAATAAAAATTGGACCATGGTACGTAGACTAGGCCTTGGTTTTAAAATTAAAGATCATATTGATATAGCCTATTAAACTCACACGGTATTATCTTTCTTTAAATCCATTAGGCCACCGTATGAGCTTAGAAGATATCGATTGTTTAGTAACTTAAACCGTAAAGTTTTTGAGTGATGTCCTTCGCCGATCTGAATCTCTTATTTCATCATTTCTGCCTTATAAAAGCATGTTTCTGTTATCGCGCTAAAGTTTACTTTGTAATTTAACGGAGTCTCACCGGGGAAAAGTCGCAGTGCCCACCCAGCTATGGTTAGAAAATATTTTTCCACCAATAGAGTAGTAGATTACTAGAATAGTTTGCCACTTGAGACAGTAGACGGTCTAAACTTGAATGTTTTCAACACAGATTAGATGATTATATGGGAAGGGAGGGTTAACTTTGTGTATATTATGATTTATTTGGATTTTGACGAGTCTCGATGATGATAATGATGCTTTTTGTTTTTGACACATTCCTGTGGATGGTTTAAATTGTATATTGTAGATGCATGAGCTGACACAATCCTATGGAATGTTTATATCGTATATTGTAGATGCATGATCTGACACAATCCTATGTATGCATTTTATGGGTGGGGTTTGATAGAAGCGGATGACCTTGATAGTCCCTTGTGGCTTTGGTCATCGATGAAATTACATGTTATGTAATGAAGTCTGACCCACCAGCATTGACATGGACCCGAGAAAGACGAAATTTTATGTTGCTACGAATATCGGCCTGATAGATATCAGTCAGATTTCCAAATTCGAACACTCTCTTGTTGTGCATGTGCCTACACCACATACCCTCTGGTCAAATAGGGTCCGGCCAACTCTCGATTGAAGAAACGGAGCCACGCCCATAATCTTTCGTTATCATAAAATGGCTTGTAAAAGACACACATGGTAGTCAGAATGAAAGAGAATACAAGGACATTGAGTCTGTTAACACCGATATCCAGATACAAGGACGTGAGCATACCTCAAACCAGTAATTCAGCGATTTCACTTGCCCAAAAACAAAAGGCGGCCATAAGACCAAAAATAAACCTCCAACAACTCTTTTTTTCTAATTTCCTTACCTCCTTAAAGTACATAATAAGTCGGTTACCGTTAGCCCAGCCCATAAGTGGATAACCAGCGGGCATCTTGAACTTACAATTGAAGTCAGGCCGAATTCTACGGCATAACCAACCGCAGCCAATAACTCCAAGCCAAATCACACACATCCCTCATAAATCAACCATAACTAATAACCTCCAGACCCATAGATAACTGTTTTATTAAACAACTTTAGGATGAAAGTAGTGCGATTGACTACTATATGGATTACAGTCATGTCACATAACATAACATAATTTCCCGGATGACAAAAGCCACAAAGGCCTATCAAAGGTCATCCGCATCTGTCAAAACCCACCCACAAAATGCATCCAAAAGGATTGTGTCAGATCATGCATCTACAATTAGAACCATCCACAGAAATGTGTCAAAAACAAAAAGAATTATCATCAAGACTCGTCAAATCCAAATCAATAATAATATACAATAATAACAAACTGCATCCACAGGAATAAGTCCAGAATACCCCCAAAAGTTAACCCTCCCTCCCTATATGATCAACTAATCTGCGTTTGAAAACATTCAAGTTTGGACTGTCTATTATTTCAAATGACAAACTATTCCAGTAATCCACCACTCTATTGGGGAAAAAATATTTTTTAACATCCAACCTGCTCCTCTGTTTTTTTAATTTTTAAGTAGTGACCCCTAGTCCTTTTCAGGGCCCTTGAGAGTGAATAAATGTGCTGGTGCGAGACCTTTTTTAGACCCACTTATAAATTATAAATCATAAATGATTAAAAGCTTCACCAGCTTTTCAATACTATAACTAGAAAATGATATGCTTTATTTATTATAGTTTTACATTATAACCATTTATCAATGTTATTAGTTAATTTCAAAATGTCTCACGCTGATCTGAAATAATATACATAACACAGTTGCTTTGTGAATTTCACAATTATATATTCAAATTTAACATTAATAGTATAGCAATTCTCACTAGCAAAACAAATTTAATAATTCTATAACCCTAATACCAGTAATAGAAGGACAAGAATTTAGCAAAAACTCACTGCATTTTTACTTCTTGGCTTAATAATGAACATAAAAATGTACAAGCATTTTACATATGATAATGGAAAAAAATTAAAATCAAATTTGCCATTTGGAATTTTTAGTAAGCCTACTTACTGTATATACTAACCAATAGTAGTCATATACATAAATGTACATCTTAATCACAATTCGCACTTAATGCATGTCCATATCATCAATTATTTACATATATACCTAAATCCTTCATCACCTGAATGCTCACTGTTTCATGAAGGCTACAGTCTACAGAAAATTTATAAATGATAGTAAACTTAGTAAATAGACTAATTTTATTAAAACAGGGTTGCCTTGCGTGCCTTTTACTTGACAAAACTACGAATTAAAGTGTCAAAGTCTACATGCTTTGCAATGTCAGACTCAATACTGAGCCTAGCCAGGTTGTTCAGGCGACCCTGACCTATGGTCGACCTGAGATAATTTTTGATGAGTTTAGCTTGCTGAAGCTCCTTTCTGCTGATGCTACTGTGACTGATGCTGTAAGGAACTCCATCAAGCTGACACTGAGGTTGGGAAATAAATTGTCTAATCTGTACTCTTCCAAAGCATTTAACAATTCCAATTCACCCAACTGTTTTCTACCAAAATTTCCCTTGTGAACCATTGTTATGTGATTCATTTCCTGCACAAGGTCTTCACTGCTGATGTCTTTAGAATACTTCTCCGCTAGTTTAGCTTATTTGCGTTTTAATTCCTCTTCTGACATCTTTTGGTAGTTTCAAAGAAATCTGAAGGTGTCAGAAATCTGTTTGGCTGCACTGAAATGAACTGTAAGCCCTCCAATAACATTATCTAATACTACATAAAATATGTGCTTTTGGAAGTGGACTTCTTCAGAGGATTCATCTGCTTCGTTCATTTCAGATGTGCAAGCAAGCTTTCTATATTTGCAACTTCCATATGTAAAGTCGCATCACTAGCTTGAATGACTTTGTTGCAAAAGTCATAGGGACCAGTATTCTATGCCACACCACTGACATTATGATGCAGGTAAAGGAACTGACATAACATATAGCTCCATGGATTTCGTTCCTGGTTTTTGGAGCGATATTCAGCTCTAGCAGGTCTTTCAAAGCGAACTTAACCCCTGGAAGGTGAGCTACAAATGGTTTTATACTCTCAACTCGATCTGACCATCTGGTGCCAGATATGCCATGAAGCGAACAACCAATACGCTTTGCCAATATTTTCCACCTTTTGGGGCTGTAACTGAATAAGGTGTATATTGTTTTGTATAGTTCCGAAGTAGGTGATTGCTTCTGGAATACATTCAGCATCATCATTACCACATAAATTAAGTGTGTGGCAACCACAAGGAGAGAATATAGCAGTAGGGCATTGTTCTTTTATTATTGCTTGTGCACCATTGTATTTGCCTGACATGTTTGCCGGATTGTCATAACCTTGTGCCCTACAATCAGCAGATGGAATAGCATGGTTTTCCAATGTTTCAGTAATAATTTGAGCAATTTCAGATCCTGTTTTGTCACTACTGTAGCAGTCTATACCCTTACAAGTGGAAATATTTAATCATAACTATATATATATATATATATATATATATATATATATATATATATATATATATATATATATATATATATGCACACACAAAGAAAGCAACTACAGGATCTGCGGGTGATAATACAACCACCACAGGGCTATGCCATTTTTATTTTCTGTCTTTCAAATAAAATTTGAAGACAGAAAGAAAGATGCAGAAACTTGGTGTAGCTGACTATAAATGCATATAGTACAAGAGGAATAAGAATTGGACGCGAATGAGCAAATGAGACAAGAAACCGGAGTTTTGTTTTGTTTTTTTGTTTTTTTTAAAGGCAAGAGAGAGGGACATTAGAAGAATCCAGAATCAAAGGGAGCAGAGGGCGGCACAGTGAAGGCGATCCTTTACTGAGAAGACAGAAATAACGCCAGGAAAAAACGTTTGGAATTCCTGGCCGGGACTCGATCCCGGGTCTGCTTAGCGGTAAAGCATCTGACCGGCAATCAGCAGACCCGGGTTCGAGTCCCGGCCAGGAATTCAAAACTTTTTTCCCTGGCGTTATTTCTGTCTTCTCGGTAAAGGATCGCCTTCACTGTGCCGCCCTTTGATTCTGGATTCTTCTAATGTCCCTCTCTCTTGCCTTAAAAAACACAAACAAACTCTGGTTTCTTGTCTCATTTGCTCATTCGCGTCCAATTCTTATTTTGTCTTATATATATATATATATATATATATATATTATTTCAAGAAGGGTTGGTAACCCTGACTTAATTCGTGAGATTATTACTACCACTCTCGCGAGCGTCTTCAAATAAAATAAATGAAGTTCATTCGTGTTCCTCGGCTGCTTCAGTAAACAGGTCTGTAATATTTGAATAGTATTTCGTTTTTAATGCGTGATGCTTCTCTCATTTACAGACCCTTCCAACTCCGTTATAATCTATTTATTTAATCTATTTATGTATCCAATTTAATCCATAGAGTCTATTTATACCAATATTTATACATATCAATCTATTTAATATTTACCCAATCCATTTAACTATATAATCTAATTGCTCATATAATCTATTTATAAACCCATATAAATAGTTATCATACATTTATAATTTTTACTCATTTAACATTCAACTATAATCTAATTAATAATTGTCAATCTAATTATCAATCATCCTATGTGTACTCTAATTCTCATTAACTCGTGCAAAGTTAATTCACCCGCGTAATCTATCCAATCATAAACTGTATAATTTAACTTTTATATCATAACTGTTCATTCCATAATATATATTTTCGGTAGCTCTTTGTTCTTAATTCACGTATTCCCACAACGTCGCCGATTTAGGCCTAAGGAAATTTCGTCTGTAAATTCAGACTTTCCGTTAGCAAAAAAAAAGAGGAAAGAAAAAAAAGAAACGTGATTACAATGAAAAAAGAGGATTAAAGACATTCTTTCAAGTAAGTATGAAAAGAAAACAAGATAATGTAGAAACATATAACAAAAATATAGGTTTTGGGGTTTATTGTGACCTGAGTTATCTAGTGTATCGGTGCAATATACACCTAACAGTCTATACTACAAGTTACAAATTTCAGAAATCGTTTCACAATTTCAAATCGTGATTCATGGTAAACTAGGTAACGCAAAAGGGATGTTGTTTGCTCAACATGAGATGAATCTGGTGTGGAATCTATTATTATTGCATAGTACTTTGCAGACTGTCTCTCTCCCAAAACGAGCTGCTTAACAAGATCAGAATATTCTGCAATGAATTCATTTCGGGGCTTATTAGAGAGGTAACGTACTTGCAGTCTTTCACCCTTTTTCTGCGACTCTTCTACCTTTAGCACATGTTCCTTTAGAATGGGGTCCCAGTGGGAAAGCAACTCTATCAGACCTAAAAAGTTTCCATTATTTGAGTCACCAATGCGTTGCGAAGAACCCTGGAAAGCAAGGCCACATTCTCCTAAGAATAGGGTAACATCAATAATTCGTTTCAAAAGGTTGTACCATTTCCGATTCCACTTTAATTGATGCTTCTAGAAGATTCTCAATACCTTCTTGCAATGACAGACATCTTTCTAATTCACGCCAAGCTAGATAGCATTTCCTATGCCCATTACTCTGTTACATAATTTCGGTCACTTAGCACTGGCTGGCCAGCCTTCAGCTGTAGCAAATGCAGATTTGGATGCAGTACTTAGCCTGCAGCAAACACTGTTCCAAAATAGCCGATACGGAAAACGATATAGTGACTTCTTATGCTGACTCCAGACAAGCCAGTTTCGGGTATGCTGTTCTGCATTAATGTTTCTGAACTTCAGTATACCCTCTGGAAATGTTTGATTGTTACTATCTTTAGGCAATGTTAAAGGAAAATCAATATGACCTCTGGTAACATAATTCTCTATGTCTGATTGAGAAGGAAATTCTGCTGTGAGAAATCCAATGTCAAGCCCGATAAGCCCAGTGCTATTTTTTTCGAATTTATCTTGAACTACTTTCATTGATTCACTACTTGCTTTAGGAATTTCTGTTGCACTGTCTGCCTGATTGTTGGAATCTACATTCTTATATGCTCCAACAAATCCAGGTTCTGAATTAATATCTGTGTCCATCGTATTTGTACACCCCCTCCCCGAATTTGTTTCTTTATTAGCGTCTATCTCATTTCCATATAGGCTCTCTTGTTCACGACTGTCACCTACACTTTCCCCTTCTTCCAAATTTGCATCAGGATATGTTTCTACATTATCTTGTTTTCTTTTCATACTTACTTGAAAGAATGTCTTTAATCCTCTTTTTTCATTGTAATACGTTTCTTTTTTTTCTTTCCTCTTTTGTGCTCCTGATTTATGCAGATATATTTCAGAGGGGCAGATTCTGAAAAAAATATAATAAGAATTGTCAGCTTTTCCTTTTCAACATTAAAAATCAAATTACTTATAAAAATGAAAATATTACATTACAAGTGCAAGGCCTGTGTGAAGAGTCGGGAATAGTGTATGTAGATGTATGGAAGGGCTTTGGGGGGGAAATAAAGGATTGTATGCGATGGATGGGCTCTATCTGAGCCGGGATTCGGTTGAGGTTTTGTGGCAGGAGTTGGTTAGTGCTATTGGGTCCTTGCGGACATGAAACTAGGTTCTGATAGTGGTCAGGTCAATTTCGTGTCTCTGGGTGGGGCAGTGAAGAAAAGCCTGCACAGAGGAGTAGAAGGTATACAGGCTAAATGGGGTGCTTTATAGATAGGTGGATTAAGATGTCTTACCTACTCTCAGAATCAGAGTAGGCAAGGATATCAAAACACACATTATGGGTTCAAATGTTTTTATGGGAAGGGGAAGGTGTAAATAGCAAAGTGTCATTTTTTGATGATGACACTAAACTGGCAGCTGTACTCAAAGAAGTTTAGGGTAGCTTTAAAGTGCATGGTGACTTAAATAAGTTACTGGCTTGGGCTCAGAGTGGCAGATTACTTTTAACCTTAATAATGCAAAGTTCTTAACATGGGAAGAGATAATAGGGAATTCAGCTACGAGATGGATGTGCAATGGCATAATTCAGTTGAAGATGAGAAGGACTTAGGAGTAGTAGTAGATAGGTCACTGAAGGTTTCAAAGCAGTGTATTGAGTAAAAAAATAGAGTAAATAGGGTACTAGGATACATTAAAAGGAAATGTTAGCTACAAGAGTAAGGATGTTATCCTTAAACCTTACAACTCGTTATGTCAGGCCACATTAAGAGTACTGTATACGAGCATGGTCACCACATTTTAGAAATGATATCAACCTGTTAGAGCCAGTACAAAGGAGTCGAACAAAAATAATACCTTTCCTGAAGCACCTTGAATATGAAGATAGACTGAGGGTACTAAATATGTTCTCATTTGAAAGAAGATGTGTGAGGGGATGTATGATTGAACTTTTTAAAATCTTTTCTGGGGGGATAAATTAAATTTCAGCAAGTTTATGAGTTGGAAGGTAGTAATAGGACTAGGGGTCACCGCTTAAAGATTAAAAAACAGAGGGGCAGACTAACCGTTAGAAAATAATTTTTCACCAATAGAGTGGCAGATTATGGGAATAGTTTGCCACCTGAGACAGTAGACAGTCCAAACTTGAATATTTTCAAACGCAGATTAGATGATTATATGGGGAGGGCTAGTTAACTTCTTACCCTTTGGTGTGCGGGTGGGTTTCTCGACTCATTCCTATGGATGCACTTTCTTTAATTGTATATTTTGGGGATTTTACTTTTGTCTTGCCCTGAAGATGATGGTTTTTTTTATCCTCTCAAATGAATTCAGTCAATGCCCATCCATTTAATAGCTAAATTCCCTATTATTCCTTCCAATGTTAAGAACTTTGCATTTTTTAAAGGTTAAAAGTCATTTTCCACTCCTGAGCCCAAGCTAATAACTTATTTAAGTTAACCTGCACTTAAAAGCTTCCCTCAACTTCTTTAACTACAGCTGCCTATTTAGTGTCATCAGCTAAAATTGACACTTTGCTATTTACAGCCTCCCAAAGATCATTTATATAAACTATGAATAATAAAGGGCCTAGAACGGATCCCTGAGGTACGCCACTGATAACGTCCCTCTACTGTGACCTTACCCCATTCAGCACAACTCTGTGTTTCCTGTCTTTCAGCCATTCAGTTATTCAATTCAAAACTTTACCACATATCCCATACATTTTTAATTTGTGAACTAGTCTCCCATGAGGAACATTATCAAAATCTTGGCTAAAATCTGTGTAAATTACAGCAACATTCTCTCCCTTATCTAATTGTCCAGTAACTTAATCCATAAAATCCAGTAAATTTAACCTACCACACTCTAGATGGTCAGAAATAACCTTCTTAACTATCTTCTCAAGAATTTTACAAACAGTAGAAGTTAAGCTTACCGGCCAAAAGTTATTCGTGTCCTCTTTACTTCCCTTTTTTAAAATTAGCACTACATTCGCTAATTTCCAATCATTAGGTATTTCTCCAAATTCTAGGGATCTACTATATATCTTCTCAAGAGCTACTGCAATACTATCTACACCTTCTTTGAGTAACCTAACCTAACATAACATAATTTCACGGATGACAAAAGCCACAAGGGCCTATTAAAGGTTATCTGCATCTGTCAAAACCCACCCACAAAAAGCACCATCGCCAGGGTAAGACAAAATCAAAGTCCCCCATAATATAATATAACAGATGACAAAAGCCACAATGGCCCATCATAGGTCATCTGAGTCAAACGGCCTCTTTTTTATGGCACCTAAACTCACAAGAAAACTACATCCAGAGGATTGCGTCCAGAAACAAGGGTATCACCAATCAAGGCTTGTCAATAACTAAATCATGCAGCTATAGATATATACAAACAATATTCATATATAAAAAACTTAGGAACCATCACAACCTTCCCTCCCCATAAACTTATCCAACCTACTCTTAAATACATTTAGATTTGGACTACCTACTACCCTCTGCGGCAATTTGTTTCAGAGGTCTACCACTCTATTGGTGAAAAAATATTTTCTTAAATCCGACCTACACCCTTGCTTTTTAATTTTCAAGTGGTGACCTCTAGTCCGATTTCCATCATCAAACTCAAAAAACTTGATAACATCCAATTTATCTATCTCAGAAAATTTTTAAAGAGCTCAATCATATCCCCTCTCACACACCTCCTTCCGAAAGAGAAAATATTTAATTCCCTCAATCTATCTATATATTCAAGGTGCCTCAGGGAAGGAATAATCTTTGTTGCCCTCCGTTGCACTGACTCGAGAAGGTTAATGAATTTCTTCTGAACCAGATGACTTACTAGTATTTAACTCCAATATAAGTCATTTAATTTTTTCCCTGTTCACATTAATGGTATTCAACACTACTTCCCTTGATCTAGAATTATCATCTATTAATATATCTGGATTCTCTTCTGTAAATACTGAAGCAAAATGATCATCAAGATGTTTTCAAACGCAGATTAGATGATTATATGGGGAGGGAGGGTTAACTTTGTGGGGGAGGGGGTGGGGCTATTCTTGACTCATTCCTGTTGATGCAGTTTTTTTATTATTGTGTATTATGATTGATTTGGATTTTCCTGCGTCTTGATGATGATGCTTTTTGTTTTTGACACATTCCTGTAGATGGTTCTAATTGTATATTGTAGATGCACGATCTGACACAATCCTATAGTTTGTGTAAATGCCATATTTTAGTTTTATGATCTAACATAATCCTATGGATGCATGTTGTGGTAGTTTTTAACAGATGCGAATGACCTTCTCAGTCTTCGACTGACCTTCGAACAGGTAGCACGTGTTTTATAGAGCTCTCAGTCTGTTGATCTATTTTTCAGATTTTTCTATAGTTTGTTTGTTTTTTTGTTTTTTTCTCACCACAATCAGCGAAAGCTAAGTTGCTCTTCTTTTTTTATTTCTTATTGCTACTTAAATTCTTTCTTTGTTTGAATAAGTGATGGAGTTTGGGGATGAAAGTGAGCATGAGTGTCGGAATGTATGCATTGGTTGTGGTGTATTAGGTGAGGGGTATACATGTGTTGTATGTGGGCTGCGTGAATGCATTGTAGATTTAGAGGGGATGAGAAGGCAGGATTTAGACAGGATATGTAGGCTGGAGGGGTTAGTTGCTGAGCTCAGGAGGGAACTTAGTGTTAGGCCTAGAGCTGGGAATAGGTTAGGTGGTGAGGTAGGCCAGTTAGATGTTTCAGGTGAAGGT
The DNA here is from genome assembly GCA_963969495.1 of Ceratothoa steindachneri. NCBI lineage: Eukaryota > Metazoa > Arthropoda > Malacostraca > Isopoda > Cymothoidae > Ceratothoa > Ceratothoa steindachneri. The sequence goes on from OZ018329.1 coordinate 4,002,676, forward strand.
AGAGGGCCAGTGGAGGAGGTAGGATGTGATAGTTCTAGTGATAATGAAGTTAGCCCCCTTAGATTAGTTAGAAATAGGCCTAGTGAGGATGGGGGACAGTGGAGAGTGGTTAGGAAACATGAAGCTAGGGAGGCTTCTCCTGTTCTTTGTGAGAATAGGGTTGCCTCTGTTGAGGTGGTTAGCCAGGGGGAGAATAGGTGTGTGAGTCAGAGGGACACAGATCCTATTAGCTTGACTAATAGATTCAGTGCCCTAAGAGAGGATGTAACTGGAAGTGATATGACTGATGGGGGTGGGGGTGGAGTTCGAGTGACTGGTAGTTTGAATGAGAATAGGAGTGGGGATGGAGTTAGGTCTGTGGGGGTTAGGAATAGGAGTCTGACTGAAGTGCTTGTGATGGGTGATTCGCGAGTTAGATATTTAGATAGGAAGTTGAATGCAAGTAGATTGAATGGTTTGAGGGTGTGTTTGCCGGGTGCTGGAGTGAGAGATCTGTCTGATAGGTATGAGGAACTGGTGTCTGGCTGTGCAAGGGATGCGGTTGTGATTACACATGTAGGAGTGAATGATGTGAAGAAAGTGGGTGCATGTGAGTTACGTGAGAGGTACAAGAGGTTGATTGAAAAGGTGAAAGAAAGTAGAATGAAAGGTGTTGTGACAGGTGTGCTTCCAAGAATGGATGTTGGGGTAGAATGGATGTCTCGTGCAATTGGGCTGAATGATTATGTGAGGAGGATGTGTGAGATAGAAGGTGTCATGTTTGTGGATGTGTGGGATAGGTTTGTTGGAATGAAAGAAATGTATGCGATGGATGGACTGCATTTGAGTAGGAGGGGGGTAGATGTGTTGTGGGAGGAGTATGATCGTGTTATTAGGTCTTTGCGGGCGGGAAACTAGATACTAATAGTGGTCAGGGAATTATGAGAGGACATTATAGTACTGAAAGTAGAATGGACTTGGCAGATAACAGAAATAGGTTCCAAGGCGATAGAGGTGAGGTCATTCAAGTTTCAAGAGGTGCTTCAGGGATAGGGGGGTTAAATTGTTTCTATACAAATGCTCGTAGTCTTAGAAACAAGAAGGATGAGCTATTTAGTTATATTAGCAATGAGGATATAGATATATTATGCGTTACTGAATCATGGGTTAATGAAATAGAATTTAGTGACACTATAAGTGAATTTGATTTTCAGGGCTATAATATGTACATTAGTCAAAGGACAGGTAGGATTGGTGGAGGAATAATTATCTATATAAAAAACAACATTGTTTCAAGTTTAAATACTTCAATAAGGCAGGATGGAGTTGAGTCACTTTGGATAGATATTAGGTTCAGTAAAAATAGAATGGTGCATTTGGGAGCTTTTTACAGGCCACCTGGGCAGACTGATGATATAGATGAACTAATGATAAGGGAAATAAGTAAGGGATGTGAAACAGATGCAGTTATTATTGGGGACTTCAACTTAAACTCTGTGGACTGGGAAAATATGATAGGTAGGGATAGAACAAGTGGCAGGTTCATAGAATGCTTTGAGGATAATTTTTTTAATCAATTTGTTAACGATTCAACGAGGGGGGACAATATATTAGATTTAGTACTTTCTAACAGTGATCATTTAGTTCAAGAATTGACTGTTGGGGAAGCATTGGGAAATAGTGACCATCAGATAGTTCGTTTTAACTTGGGAATTGAGAAGGGTAAAATAACTGAGAATGTTGAAAAAGTTCCAAATTTTCATAAGGGAGATTATGTAAAACTTCGAAGCTTGCTAAATTTGGTAGACTGGGATATAGAATTCAGAGGTAAAAATGCTTATGGGATGTGGGATACTTTCAAGCATATAATAAATGTAGTCCAAGAACAATGTATCCCAATGAAGGCCATTAGGAACAAAAGTAGGAAACCATTATGGTGGAATCAGGAGATAGCTAGAAAAATTTCAGAGAAGAAAAGGGCATATAAAAAATTACAGGTAGAAAATAATATTCAAAATTTAAGTGATTATAGAATGGCTAGGAATGAGTTAAATAAGATTATAAAGAAGAACAAAAGGGTATCAGAAATTAAATTAGCTCAGGATAGCAACAAAGATCCTAGAAAGTTCTTTAGTTACTATAAAATTAATAACAAGTGTGGCAGAGTTAAAATAGGACCTATCAAATATGAAGGGTTTGTGAGAGAAACTGATGAGGAAATAGTTGAGGTACTAAATGGTCATTTTGCATCAGTATTTACAAAGGAGAAACTAAATAGTCCTATGTATAGTACTCATAGGTCAGGAAAAGAGGTGTTTACTAACATTTGTGTGGATCGGAGGATGATAAAAGGACTAATAGGTGATTTAGATACTACCAAGGCCTCCGGCCCTGATAATATTCATTCTAGGATACTTAAAGAAGGGGTAGCAAGTATCTCAATAGCTCTGGACAAGTTATATACTAGGTCATTGGAATATGGAGAAATACCCGATGATTGGAAGAGAGCGAATGTAGTCCCCATTTTCAAGAAGGGTAGTAAAGAGGATCCAAATAACTTTAGACCGGTTAGCCTAACTCCTGTAGTCTGTAAAATTCTTGAGAAAATAGTTAAAAAAGGGATTTGCCAACATCTAGAGAGGGAGGGGTTAATCAGCGATGCTCAGCATGGGTTTAGATCAGGTAGATCATGTTTGACTAACTTACTAGACTTTCTGGAGTTTGTAACAGATCAAGTAGATAAGGGAGAGAATGTAGATATAATTTACTTAGATTTTAGTAAAGCATTTGATAAGGTACCACACAGGAGACTAGTTCATAAATTAAAAATGATTGGGATATGTGGGGGGGTTTCAAATTGGATAGCTGAGTGGCTGAAAGACAGGAAGCAAAGGGTAGTGCTAAATGGTGTAAAGTCAGAGTGGAGGGATGTTATCAGTGGGGTTCCTCAGGGATCAGTTCTCGGTCCATTATTATTTGTCATCTATATAAACGATCTTGGGGAGGCAGTTAATAATAAAGTGTCAATTTTTGCGGATGATACCAAATTAGCAGCTGTAGTTAAAGATATTGATGATAATTTTAAAGTGCAGGGGGACTTAAATAAATTGTTATCCTGGGCACATAAGTGGCAAATGACTTTCAACCTTGATAAGTGCAAAGTTATTAACATGGGAAAAGATAATAGAGAATTTAACTATGAAATGGATGGGCATTGGCTGAGCTCAGTAGAGGATGAGAAAGATCTAGGAGTAGTAATAGATAAGTCATTAAGGTTTTCTAAGCAGTGTATTGAAGCAAGAAATAGGGCAAATAGAGTGCTGGGTTTTATTAAGAGAAATGTCAGTTACAAAAGTAAGGAGGTTATTCTTAAACTCTATAACTCTTATGTTAGGCCACATCTAGAGTACTGTATACAGGCATGGTCCCCACATTTTAGACACGATATTAACCTTCTTGAGTCAGTGCAACGGAGGGCAACAAAGATTATTCCTTCCCTGAGGCACCTTGAATATGAAGATAGACTGAGGGTATTAAATATGTTCTCGTTCGAAAGGAGGTGTGTGAGAGGGGATATGATTGAGCTCTTTAAAAATTTTTCCGGGATAGATAAATTGGATGTTAGCAAGTTTTTTGAGTTAGATGATGGAAATCGGACTAGAGGTCACCACTTGAAAATTAAAAAGCAAGGGTGTAGGTTGGATTTAAGAAAATATTTTTTCACCAATAGAGTGGTAGACTTCTGGAACAAATTGCCGCAGAGGGTAGTAGGTAGTCCAAATCTAAATGTATTTAAGAGTAGGTTGGATGAGTTTATGGGAAGGGAAGGTTGTGATGGTTCCTAAGTTTTGTATATATTAATATTGTTTGTATATATCTATAGCTGCATGATTTAGTTCTTGACAAGCCTTGATTGGTGATACCCTTGTTTCTGGATGCAATCCTCTGGATGTAGTTTTCCTGGGAGTTTGGGTGCCTTGAAAAAGAGGCCGCTTGACTCGGATGACCTATGATGAGCCCTTGTGGCTTTTGTCATCCGTTATATTATATTGTGGGGGACTTTGATTTTGTCTTCCCCTGGTGATGGTGCTTTTTGTGGGTGGGTTTTGACGGAGGCGGATGACCTTTGATAGGCCCTTGTGGCTTTTGTCATCCGTGTAATTATGTTGTTATGTTATGTTATGTTAGTCCATTATGGCGTTTGTCATCCGTGAAATTTATTCATGTTAACCTCTACTATTTTGTCATCAGATTCTTTCAAAACCCCTTTGATCTAATAGACTCTATTTTACCACTGTTAGATTTGTTATTAATTCTATAATACCTAAAGTAAATATATGCATAATTAACCATAGTAGCAAATAATAAGGTGCTAAACAAAACTATTGATTAAGAAAACAATTGACAGATCTCGATTAAATCAGTAAACTAATCTTTCTGGACAAAGAAGACTAACCAGATTTAAGGAGTGGCGCAGACGGAAGATTGTGAAGACTGTTTATAAATAAATAAAATAAAAAGTGATAGAATTTTATGAGAGAAAGAATGAAGAAAATTAAAATAGCATAAGAAAAGGATAAAAGAAGTGCCGATGCAAAGGCAATACTTCCATGTTGAACTGAATAAAACTGAACCCGAGTCCTTCGAAATTCTAGATTTTTCGAGCGTGTTCTACAAGAAAGACAACAATATTAAGTTTAGGTTTCCTCGTTCGTCATGTTTTGCTGCATTGTAACTTTCGCTCATGTTTTCCTATTTAGTGTAATTTTATCCTTTTATTTTTAGTGTTGTGCTATTTTTCCAATGATTTTAATTTTCTAAGCCTCACCGAGTAAAATTTCCTTTCTATACTCTCCTAACTCGTATCCACGATATACCTATCACATGTCAAATGTGACCTGAGTAAATTTGCTGATGATACTAAGCTAGGTAGGGCCATTAGGGCTGATTCTGATGTTGTTGTAATGCAGGAGGAATTGACCATTCTGTCCAATTGGGCTGAGAAATGGCAAATGAAGTTTAACATAGACAAATGTAGTGTACTTAGTATAGGTAGAAATAATCCACTGAATAGAAAGCAATGCCTAAATGCTAAGAATAAAGCTAATAGGATATTGGGATTCATTAGGAGGAGTGTAAGCAATAAGAGTGCTGAAGTCATTCTAAAACTGTATCTGGCGCTAGTTAACATAAAAACATAACATAACATAATTACACGGATGACAAAAGCCACAAGGGCCTATCAAAGGTCATCCGCCTCCGTCAAAACCCACCCACAAAAAGCACCATCACCAGGGGAAGACAAAATCAAAGTCCCCCACAATATAATATAACGGATGACAAAAGCCACAAGGGCTCATCATAGGTCATCCGAGTCAAGCGGCCTCTTTTTCAAGGCACCCAAACTCCCAGGAAAACTACATCCAGAGGATTGCATCCAGAAACAAGGGTATCACCAATCAAGGCTTGTCAAGAACTAAATCATGCAGCTATAGATATATACAAACAATATTAATATATACAAAACTTAGGAACCATCACAACCTTCCCTTCCCATAAACTCATCCAACCTACTCTTAAATACATTTAGATTTGGACTACCTACTACCCTCTGCGGCAATTTGTTCCAGAAGTCTACCACTCTATTGGTGAAAAAATATTTTCTTAAATCCAACCTACACCCTTGCTTTTTAATTTTCAAGTGGTGACCTCTAGTCCGATTTCCATCATCTAACTCAAAAAACTTGCTAACATCCAATTTATCTATCCCGGAAAAAATTTTAAAGAGCTCAATCATATCCCCTCTCACACACACCTCATCTAGACTATGCAGTACAATTTTGGTCACCATATTATAGGAAGGATATTGATTTGCTTGAGTCTGTGCAGAGAAGGATGACAAAGATGATTGGTGGGCTAAGGAACTTACCTTATGGTGAAAGGCTCAGAAAACTAAATCTACATACATTGGAAAGGAGAAGAGTAAGAGGGGAATTGATTGAAGTCTTCAAATGGGTAAAAGGATATAATAAAGGGGATCTGGGTAAGGTTCTTATACTTAGTGAACATGACAGGACACGTAGCAATGGGTTTAAGCTTGATAAGTATAGGTTTAGGAAGGAGATTGGGAGGAATTGGTTTGCAAATTGTGTGGTAGATGAATGGAATAGGCTCACTAGACATGTGATAGAAGCTTCCTCTCTGGGTAGTTTTAAGAATAGATTAGATAAATATATGGATGAAGCTGCTAGATGGGACTGACTTTTTTTATGTACACATGTATATATTTTTCTAAGGAGTGGGGAGATTATATTTTGCGGTTGCATGAATGGACATAATCCTCTGGATGCATTTTATGTATATTGTAGATTAGATCTGACGAACTCCTTAATGGTGACAATGTTGATGACTTTTCTCTGGTAAGAAATCTTTTGTGTGTTGACTGGAACAGGAGCTGCCAAGTGTAGGCCATGAATGGTCTTATGCAGTCTCCTTCTTTTCTTATGTTCTTATGTTACTTTGGAAAAGACAAGATTGAATTAAGGGAGTCTTCAAGCTTTTAATGAGAATGTCTAGTTTTTCAAATGAAAATCATTCAAAATGCTAGTAATAAATATCCCCCCCTCCCTTTTAAGGTGTTCAAGTTTGTATCTCGATACAAACTTGAATTGTGTATTGTAGATGAGTGCTTGGACATTCCTATATATTGTTGAATTGTATATTGTAGATGCATGATCTGACAAAATCCTATGGATGCATTATGTGGGTGGGATTTGACGGATGCGGATGACCTTTGATAGGCCCTTGTGGCTTTTGTCATCCGTGAAATTATGTTATGTTATGTTACATTTGTTGGATTGTATATTGCACAAATTTTCTGAAATCTATTTGGTGAAATTTCAGAAGATGTACTCCGTGTTTTTAGTAGTAAATACAAGGTGAAACTTCAGAGACCGCTGTGTTTTTTGACATACAAACAGTACTAATGGTGTTTTTAGTCATTCTAATCATTTACTGCTTCGGTTAGGCATGGAAAGCGCTAATTTTTAAGATATTAGCACCAAGTACAACTTTATTTGGGTAAATGTTGCTAGTATGGCTGGATCCGAGTCATGGCTTATTTTGGGCTAGATTTCCGGTAAATATGTAGATTAGCGGCTCGGCCCCAAAAGTCGATTTTTGTGTCTTTATATTTCATTCACGCCCGTGAATATTTATGCGCGTTTGACTCCTATTAAAAAAATAGCCAAGGCCATTTTTTGGGGTAAAAAAAAAAACTGTTTACTTAAGCCATTTTTTATTAAATCATTCACTTCTGTAAATGTTAGAACATCATTCTATAAAAAAATTAGGATTATAGAATGGGGAGATTATATTTTGGGTTGCATGAATGGATATAATCCTGGATGCATTTTAGGTATATTTTAGATTAGATCTGACGAACTCCTTAAAGGGTGACAATGTTGATGACTTTTCTCTGGTAAGAAATCTTTTGTGTGTTGACTGGAACAGGAGCTTCCAAGTGTTGGCCATGAATGGTCTTTTGCAGTCTCCTTCTTTTCTTATGTTCTTATACTTGGGGGTTATGCCCCCTAGATACCCCCAATTGATTGAAACTCAGGATCATCGTAGGGTGGTCTCCCCATTGTGTTTACCCCCACATGAGCTGTCCCCTTAAATTTACTAAAAAATGTGAAACATTTTGGAACGCAGACGAAATAGTACGTCCCATTATTCGAGCTGCCAATCTACATATTTACCATTTTTCCTAGCTACTTTGGTAATTGTGTAGAGTATGGCTGGATCTCTAGCTTATTTTGGGCTACCTATTTTTTCTGAGTTAAAATCTATGTGGGCGAAGTTTATGGCAATTTCCGATTATAAACTGGGGGCTGTGCCCCCCAGAGCCCCAAATGATTGAAATCTCAGGATCATTGTAGGCCCATCCCCCCCGACGAGCCACCCCAACAATGAGCCGACACTCAAAATAAGCTAGAATCGCATCCACCCATACTCGCAACATTTACTGCTACTTTTTCTGAGCCAAAATATATGTAGATGAAGATTATGGCGATTTCCGATTATATACTGGGGGCTGTGCCCCCCAGACCCCCCAAATGATTGAAATCTCAGGGTCATTGTAGGAACATCCCCCTGACACGCCGACCCTCAAAAGTAAACTATTAACCTGGTAAGAAATCTTTTGTGTGTTGACTGGAACAGGAGCTGCCAAGTGTAGGCCATGAATGGTCTTTTGCAGTCTCCTTCTTTTCTTATGTTTCTTATGCAATAAACATGAAGCTCATCGTTGCGAATGATGGGACGCAAAATATTTTGTCCTTGTTCCAATCTTTCACCTTAAGAACATAAGAAAAGGAGATTGCAAAGGACCATTACATAAGAACATAAGAAAAGAAGGAGACTGCAAAAGACCATTCATGGCCTACACTTGGCAGCTCCTGTTCCAGTCAACACACAAAAGATTTCTTACCAGAGAAAAGTCATCAAGATTGTCACCCTTTACAGGAGTTCGTCAGATCTAATCTACAATATACATAAAATGCTTCCAGGAATATTAGGAATATTAGCAAGGAATATTAGGGATCACTTGGATAAGCATAAGTTGATAAAAGAATCACAGCATGGCTTTAGTAAGGGTAAATCCTGCCTGACTAATTTGCTGTCTTTTTATAGTAAGGTGTATGAAGCAGCAGATAAGGATGAAAACTATGATATTTTATTCTTGGACTTTAGTAAGGCTTTTGGTCGAGTGCCACACTTACGGCTTCTGAGCAAAGTTAAAGCACACAGGATCGATGGCAGTATATTTAGGTGGATTCAGTCATGGCTTGGTGACAGACAGCAAAGAATTAGTATAGATGGAGTTAAATCTGAGTGGGGGTGTGTTAGCAGTGGAGTTCCGCAAGGATCTGTTTTGGGTCCCTTGCTATTCTTAATTTATATTAATGATCTTGACATAGGTATAAGTAGTGACCTGAGTAAATTTGCTGATGATACTAAGCTAGGTAGGGCCATTAGGGCTGATTCTGATGCTGTTGTAATGCAGGAGGAATTGACCATTCTGTCCAATTGGGCTGAGAAATGGCAAATGAAGTTTAACATAGACAAATGTAGTGTACTTAGTATAGGTAGAAATAATCCACTGAATAGTTATAAATTAAATGGGAGAATTTTAGGGAGGACCGATTGTGAGAGGGACTTGGGTATTTTGGTAAGTTCAGACCTTCGTCCTAGAAAGCAATGCCTAAATGCTAAGAATAAAGCTAATAGGATATTGGGATTCATTAGGAGGAGTGTAAGCAATAAGAGTGCTGAAGTCATTCTAAAACTGTATCTGGCGCTAGTTAGGCCTCATCTAGACTATGCAGTACAATTTTGGTCACCATATTATAGGAAGGATATTGATTTGCTTGAGTCTGTGCAGAGAAGGATGACAAAGATGATTGGTGGGCTAAGGAACTTACCTTATGGTGAAAGGCTCAGAAAACTAAATCTACATACATTGGAAAGGAGAAGAGTCAGAGGGGAATTGATTGAAGTCTTCAAATGGGTAAAAGGATATAATAAAGGGGATCTGGGTAAGGTTCTTATACTTAGTGAACATGACAGGACACGTAGCAATGGGTTTAAGCTTGATAAGTATAGGTTTAGGAAGGAGATTGGGAGGAATTGGTTTACAAATCGTGTGGTAGATGAATGGAATAGGCTCACTAGACATGTGATAGAAGCCTCCTCTCTGGGTAGTTTTAAGAATAGATTAGATAAATATATGAATGAAGCTGCTAGATGGGACTGACTTTTTTATGTACATATGTATATATTTTTCTAAGGAGTGGGGAGATTATTTTGCGGTTGCATGAATGGACATAATTCTCTGGATGCATTTTATGTATATTGTAGATTAGATCTGACGAACTCCTGTAAAGGGTGACAATGTTGATGACTTTTCTCTGGTAAGAAATCTTTTGTGTGTTGACTGGAACAGGAGCTGCCAAGTGTAGGCCATGAACGGTCTTTTGCAGTCTCCTTCTTTTCTTATGTTCTTATGTTGATGACTTTTCTCTGGTAAGAAATCTTTTGTGTGTTGACTGGAACAGGAGCTGCCAAGTGTAGGCCATGAATGGTCTTTTGCAGTCTCCTTCTTTTCTTATTTTCTTCTTATGTTCTTATGTATTATTTCATCCGTGTTCCAAAATGATTCACATTTTTGGAGTACATTCAAGGGGATGGCTCGTGTGGGGGTAAACACAATGGCCCCCCATTGTGGGCTACACTACGATGATCCTGAGTTTCACTAAATTGTGGGGGGTCTGGGGGGCACAGCCCCCCAGTATATAATCCTAATGTGCTAATGTTTACAGAGGTGAATGATTTAACCAAATCATGTCAGCGCCTTTAATCATTTTGCGAATTATAATGGTGATGGGGGTGGGGTCTGATGTCAGCCAACTCAAATCCGCAGTATAGAAGCGAAAATTGCCATAAACTTTATCAATTTCATCTCAGAAAAAGTAACAACGAAAAGTAGCCCAAAATAAGCTAGGCCTAGGATCCGGCCATACACTACACAATTACCAAAGGTGAAACATATTGGAACACGGATAAAATATTTTACGTCCCATTATGTTGTCCAAGATAATTTTCTGAGGCAGATTATTAACGAACCATGTTGTCCAAGATTATTTTGAGGCAGATTATTAATGAACCCACTAGAGGTAATAATATACTGGATTTAGTTCTGACAAATAGGTAAGAAGTTATTAAGGATACTGAGATTGGAGGAAATTTGGGTAATAGTGACCATTGTGAAATTAGATTCAAGATGAAATGGAATGGTATTGATAGTAGCATGAACAATGTTAAAATTCCTGACTTTAGAAGAGCAAATTATAATGGGCTAAGGACTACCTGGAGGCAGTTGTACAGAAACCAGGCAATGAAATCAAATCAGGAATATATTCAATGATATCAGTTAGTGAAGAGGTTTTGTGGTGGGAATTAGATAGTGTTAAATTAGGTCTTCAGAGGCGGGAAACTAGGTTTTGACGGTGGTCAGGGAAATTTAATGGCTCAAAGTGAGGCAGGGATAGGAAGTAAACACAGATTTGTAGAAGGTAGGCAGGCTAATGGAAGTGCTTTAGGGTTAAATTACTTGAGTAGTGATAGTGGTCAGGGAAATACAAGAGTACAGGGTCGGGGAAGGAGAGAAAGGAGATGCAGAGGAGATAGGCCCTCAGGTGCTTCAGGGATAGGTGGGCTGAGTTGTCTTTACACAAATGCTCATAGTCTTAAGAACATAAGAAAAGGAGACTGCAAAAGACCATTCATGGCCTACACTTGGCAGCTCCTGTTCCAGTCAACACACAAAAGATTTCTTACCAGAGAAAAGTCATCAACATTGTCACCCTTTAAGGAGTTCGTCAGATCTAATCTACAATATACATAAAATGCATCCAGAGGATTATATCTATTCATGCAACCCCAAAATATAATCTCCCCACTCCTTAGAAAAATATATACATATGTACATAAAAAAAGTCAGTCCCATCTAGCAGCTTCATCCATATATTTATCTAATCTATTCTTAAAACTACCCAGAGAGGAGGCTTCTATCACATGTCTAGTGAGCCTATTCCATTCATCTACCACGCGATTTGTAAACCAATTCCTCCCAATCTCCTTCCTAAACCTATACTTATCAAGCTTAAACCCATTGCTACGTGTCCTGTCATGTTCACTAAGTATAAGAACCTTACCCAGATCCCCTTTATTATATCCTTTTACCCATTTGAAGACTTCAATCAATTCTCCTCTGACTCTTCTCCTTTCCAATGTATGTAGATTTAGTTTTCTGTGCCTTTCACCATAAGGTAAGTTCCTTAGCCCACCAATCATCTTTGTCATCCTTCTCTGCACAGACTCAAGCAAATCAATATCCTTCCTATAATATGGTGACCAAAATTGTACTGCATAGTCTAGATGAGGCCTAACTAGCGCCAGATACAGTTTTAGAATGACTTCAGCACTTTTATTGCTGACACTCCTAATGAATCCCAATATCCTATTAGCTTTATTCTTAGCATTTAGGCATTGCTTTCTAGGACAAAGGTCTGAACTTACCAAAATACCCAAGTCCCTCTCACAATCGGTCCTCCCTAAAATTCTCCCATTTAATTTATAACTATTCAGTGGATTATTTCTACCTATACTAAGTACACTACATTTGTCTATGTTAAACTTCATTTGCCATTTCTCGGCCCAATTGGACAGAATGGTCAATTCCTCCTGCATTATAACAGCATCAGAATCAGCCCTAATGGCCCTATCTAGCTTAGTATCATCAGCAAATTTACTCAGGTCACTACTTATACCTATGTCAAGATCATTAATATAAATTAAGAATAGCAAGGGACCCAAAACAGATCCTTGTGGAACTCCACTGCTAACACACCCCCACTCAGATTTAACTCCATCTATACTAACTCTTTGCTGTCTGTCACCAAGCCATGACTGAATCCACCTAAATATACTGCCATCGATCCTGTGTGCTTTAACTTTGCTCAGAAGCCGTAAGTGTGGCACTCGATCAAAAGTCTTACTAAAGTCCAAGTATAAAATATCATAGTTTTCATCATTATCTGCTGCTTCATACACCTTACTATAAAAAGACAGCAAATTAGTCAGACAGGATTTACTCTTACTAAAGCCATGCTGTGATTCTTTTATCAACTTATGCTTATCCAAGTGATCTCTAATATTCCTTGCTATAATAGATTCCATCATTTTCCCTACCACTGATGTCAAACTTACTGGTCTGTAATTAGACATATTTGTTTTATTCCCTTTCTTAAATATAGGTATCACATTGGCTTTCTTCCATGCCACTGGCACAATGCCACTCAACAATAATTTTCTAAAGATGCATGCTAGGGGCTTACTTAACACATCCTTACATTCTTTCAAAATTCTAGGAAAGAGCTCATCAGGACCGGGTGCTTTACTACTTTTGATTTTATCAATTTCCTTTGTCACTATCTCCTTTGTGATCAAGATATCCTTTAATTTCTCTTCATCATTACCCCAAAAGATCATTGACACCTCAAGTATATTTAGAGTATCCTCCTGTGTAAATACTGAGAGAAAAAAGTCATTTATTATTCCAGCCATTGAGTCCCTATCACTCACTAATTCTCCATTGGAATCTATAAGTGGGCATATTTTATCTCTAACCTTAGTTTTGTATAATTGATAAAAACTTTTAGGATCTTCCTTTGCCCTATTTGCCACTTTAATTTCATAATTTCTCCTTGCTAACTCTAATTAACTTTTTAACATCTCTTGCTAGTTCATTATATCTCTGCCTTAAGTGATCCTCTCCATTTTTTATTTTCCTATAAATGCCCTTTTTAATGCCAATATAATGCTTAATTTTATCTGTCATCCATTTTGGGTCATTATTTTTAGTCCTAATCTCCTTATATGGAATGTTAATCATCTGTCCTGTAATTAATTGCTCAATTATTCTTTCATACTCCTCTTCAATTGTAATCTCTTCCTCCTGATGATTATTGTCTCCACTAACTGATATCATTGAATATATTCCTGAATTGATTTCATTGCCTGGTTTCTGTACAACTGCCTCCAGGTAAGTCCTTAGCCCATTATAATTTGCTCTTCTAAAGTCAGGAATTTTAACATTGTTCATGCTACTATCAATACCATTCCATTTCATCTTGAATCTAATTTCACAATGGTCACTATTACCCAAATTTCCTCCAATCTCAGTATCCTTAATAACTTCTTCCCTATTTGTCAGAACTCAATCCATTATATTATTACCTCTAGTGGGTTCGTTAATAATCTGCCTCAGTAAATTATCTTGGACAACATTCAAAAATTCCTCAGCCTCCTGATCACCCACAAGAGCTTCCCAGTCTATATTTCTGTAATTAAAATTGCCCATTATACACACATGCTTACTTCTACATGCCCGTTCAATCTCCTGCCACAGAAGATTTGAAGCTTCCTTACTAAGATTTGGTGGTCTGTATAATAATCCTATGACAAGCTTGTTTTTACCTTCCTTTACATTTAGCCATAATGACTGTGTTATCATCTAATTTAATTATACTGTTTACACAACACTGGAGATTATCTTTAATATAAATAATTACCCCTCCTCCTCTCTTCCTATTCCTATCTGTATGGAACATGTTAAAGCCCTCAATCTCAACCTCAGGTTTAAAGTGATTTCCTGCCAATTCAAGCCATGACTCGGTTATCGCAATTATATCAAAATTCTCTTCACTCGCTAACGCTCTTAAGAGATCTATCTTATTCCTTATACTCCGACCATTTGTGCAGTATATTTTAAAGTTTTTTTTATTATTCCCATCTTCATTGCATCGTGCTTTTCTATTCCTAGTTATCTGCTCATTCACTTGTGCATTAGTCCCCCTATAACGCATCAGTATGCCCTCTCCCCTAGCTATTCCTCTATCTCTGCATCCCTTCCATTTCCTACACCTGCCCTCTATTCCTGTTATTCCCTTACCTCTAACAGCTTCTAGTTTCCCACCCGTAAGGACCTAATCACACTATCCAGCTCCCCCCATAGAAACTCAACACCTGCCCGACTAAGATGGAGCCCATCCATCGCATACAACCTCCTATTCCCGTAAAACCCTCCCCAGACATCTAAAAACACCAATCCTAACTCCTCACACAGTCCTTTCACAAATTCATTCAAACCAATTGCACGCGACAACCATTCTACCCCCACATCCAATCTCGGAAGCACACCAGAAACAACACCTTTTACCCTGCTTTTACTCATCCTTTCAACTAACCTTTTATACTGCTCACGTAACTCACATGTACCCACCTTCTTTACATCATTCACTCCCACATGCGTAATCACAACTGCATCCCTCTCACACCAGAAACCAGCCTATCATACCTCTCACAAACATCACTTACACCAGCACCCGGCAGACAAACTCATTCCCTTCCACTTGCTATCACTCAACTTCCTATCTAAATACCTAATCTGAGAGTCACCCATCACTAGCACCTCAGTCATTCTCCTATTCTGTCTTGGCCTAACATTACCCTCCCTCCTGCTCTGTCACACTACCACCCATCCTGCTTTTATCCACAATCACACCAGGCAAATCACTTTCACACTCTTCCTCTCTCAGGACATTGAATCTGTTAGTCAACCTAACAGGTTCTATGTCCCTCTCATTCACACACCTAACCTGTCCTAACTTATCTATCCTATCCATTTTCACCCACCATTCATCATCACACAACTTCCACACTGTTCCCAGTCCTAGCCCTATCTTCCACCCTCTTAGCACTAATCTCACCCTTTAATCGCACACTTGCATCTCTTCTCACCTCAAACACCAAATCATTCAACCTCTTACATTCCCCACTCAACCTCCTAACCTCCCCTTCCAGAAAACACACACGGCATTCAGTTACTTTCACTCTCCTTTCAACTCCACATGCATCACACACCACATACACACTACTTTCAGACGGCATGCTCTCACCATCTATATAAACAGCCATACTCTCAGAAATTTACTAAGGAAAAAGTTAGCACTCACCCCCCAAAAATTCTTGCTCAGGATTGCTGCCAGTTATCCTCCCCAAAAGTATTAATCACTAATGTATTTATTATACAGTGATTGATGTATTAAATAAATACAAGAAAAACTACACACCCAAATCAGTATTATATCCCAATCTTACAATGAGAATCAGGAGCTTCCTGTAAGACAACCTTCCAGAACAAAGCCAGACAGCCAACAGCTCCTGTTCCAGTCAATACACAAGATTTCTTATCAGAGAAAAGTCATCAACATTTTCACCCTTAACAGGAGTTCGTCAGATCTAATATACAGATCTAATATGTTAATATA
Organism: Ceratothoa steindachneri; assembly: GCA_963969495.1. Taxonomy (NCBI): domain Eukaryota; kingdom Metazoa; phylum Arthropoda; class Malacostraca; order Isopoda; family Cymothoidae; genus Ceratothoa; species Ceratothoa steindachneri. The sequence goes on from OZ018329.1 coordinate 4,018,608, forward strand.
AAGTGTCAATTTTTGCGGATGATACCAAATTAGCAGCTGTAGTTAAAGATATTGATGATAATTTTAAGTGCAGGGGGATTTAAATAAATTGTTATCCTGGGCACATAAGTGGCAAATGACTTTCAACCTTGATAAGTGCAAAGTTATTAACATGGGAAAAGATAATAGAGAATTTAACTATGAAATGGATGCGTGTCGTAGAATGGACTCTCGACGACATATCATATATAACTATTCGTTGAGGGAACTTATTTAATTATCTTTAGAGTGCGTGGATGTCTGGCTGGCCGATATTATGTATCTTCGATATGTCTAAGAAGTGGAACTGAGCTCAAGGATAATAATATTGCTATCATTAATAAAATAGTTTTATTAATAATAACTATCAACAACACACAAAACGGAAAATATTGACATAAACAGAGAATGGAAAGGGTCTGGGGACTTGAGCTAATCCGAGGATTAAAAGATTTAAAAAGGTAAAACAAATATAAAGTTAAAGAGAGGGGATGGTTTGCTAAACCATTTAAAGCACAGGATAGAATTGACAAAAGGGTTAAATACTCAAAGGTAACGTTCGGCTTACGTAATTTATACTTGTTATGCAGAGGAAGGTGACGTGATGGAATTTCGGTCCGCTGGCGAGTTCCAGCCGAAGGGGGTCGGGGAATTAAATGATCCTGACGTGGCGTCTTGGGAATGAGAACCGTTTCTCGACGAATGGCTTGAAGAACAATGGCTGTTCTTCGTTGTTCTCTTCTGAACAACACGGGAGGGGGGTGAGAACCGTCTCTTGTCTACAGGCTCAAGAACAATGGCTGTTCCAATGTTGTTCTCTTCTGAACAACAAGGGGGAAGGGTGAGAACCGTTTCTTGGCGAACAGGCTCAAACGAACAATGGCTGTTCTACGTTGTTCTCTTTTGAACAACAGGGGGGGGGGGGAGAACCGTTTCTTGTCAACGGGCTCGAACGAACAATGGCTGTTCTAACGTTGTTCTCTTTCTGAACAACAGGGGAAGCCTTGTGGACTCGGCGTCACAAAGGCTCAAACCTTGGCACTCAAGGGATATTGTCCTTCTTCTGGAGAAGTGATGGTGAATCTCGATTTCGAGGTCCCTTGGCGCACAAGGTGAGAGAGGGTCATGGTGATGTTTTGCGACGAAAATCTGGATCTCCAATCTGATCTTAGTGGTAAAGTTTCCATCTAAATAGTCGAGACACTCCCTTGGCGTGGGGGACAATGGAGTGGGAGCTTCGAGGGAATGCACAGCCGAGCCTGGGAACAATGCCTTATCTGCCCATAAGCCTAACTCAATCTGGCGAGGTCGGCGTATGGGGGCGAATGGGGGAAGATAAACCTCCTTGTTTAAATATTGACTCAGGTGGCTGCGATAAGGCGCTAAGCTTCAAAGCAAAAATGCACGTGGGGAGCATCGTGGTTGAAATTAATGCGGCCTCAACCTGTTCTATCACAATGGGCATTGGCTGAGCTCAGTAGAGGATGAGAAAGATCTAGGAGTAGTAATAGATAAGTCATTAAGGTTTTCTAACCAGTGTATTGAAGCAAGAAATAGGGCAAATATAGTGCTGGGTTTCTTTAAGAGAAATGTCAGTTACTAGGTCAATGGAATATGGAGAAATTCCCGATGATTGGAAGAGAGCGAATGTAGTCCCCATTTTCAAGAAGGGTAGTAAAGAGGATCCAAATAACTTTAGACCGGTTAGCCTAACTCCTGTAGTCTGTAAAATTCTTGAGAAAATAGTTAAAAAAAGGGATTTGCCAACACCTAGAGAGGGAGGGGTTAATCAGCAATGCTCAGCATGGGTTTATGGGGAGGGTAGGTTGTGATGGTTCCTAAGTTTTGTATATATTAATATTGTTTGTATATATCTATAGCTGCATGATTTAGTTCTTGACAAGCCTTGATTGGTGATACCCTTGTTTCTGGACGCAATCCTCTGGATGTAGTTTTCCTGGGAGTTTGGGTGCCTTAAAAAAGAGGCCGTTTGACTCGGATGACCTATGATGAGCCCTTGTGGCTTTTGTCATCTGTTATATTATATTGTGGGGGACTTTGATTTTGTCTTCCCCTGGTGATGGTGCTTTTTGTGGGTGGGTTTTGACGGATGCGGATGACCTTTGATAGGCCCTTGTGGCTTTTGTCATCCATGAAATTATGTTATGTTACTATTTTTAAATATTTTCAATTTAGACCCATGCATTTAGGAAAAAGGAAAGAATCAACGATATATACAGAAAGCAGTTCAAAATTAGTGAAAATCACATTTCTTTTACAATTTTTAATGGAGAAATGTTAAATGAAAAAAATCCTATTTTTGCCTGGTGATACCTATGTCAATAAAATAATTTTATTAGAATCATATTTCTTTACCACTTTTCTAAACAAATTTATTATATCATAATATACAGAAGTATGCAAATTAGTTGGACAGTACCAAGTTTGGGACTATTTCATAATGTCTTAATTTTTGGCAACACTAATGAAGTTTTTTGTTTTCCGTGCAGAATGGTGTACTGGTAATATCTGGCAACTGTTTTGTGGACCTCTAGCTACACTAAGCCTGGCAGTGCTATACCAGAGCTTGTCGTGGATGATTATTGCTGGGAGCGTGTTTCTTGTTGTACTTGGTTATGCCAGAATATTCACTTTCCAATCATTATTAGACTAAATTTATTATGGATATCACACCCAAGAAGCGTGCAAGTATTATAGCTCTTAGAAAACATGTTGGTTTTAGCATCAGACGGATTTCTGAGGAAATGAAGGTACCAAAGTCAACTTTTGGTGAACATTCAACACTGACAATGAAAATTTGGAAGAAAACGAAAGACAACACTTCAGGGTGGCAAGGCTCTCATCAGATATAGTGTGAATGATCCCAAGAAAACCAGTAAAGACCTCCAGAGAGATTTGTGTTTACCTGGTGTAAATGTTTCTTCTTCAACCATCCAGCGAAGGTTGAGTGAAGTTGGCAGATTTGCTAGAAAACCTGTATGTAAACAGTTATGGATTTCTGCTATGAAGACAAAATGTCTGCTGGGCACGCAACTATGCTGGATGGAAGAAAGTTATGTTTTCAGACAAATCTCATTTTGAAGTACATGTGCATAGCTCAGTGGTAGTAAAACGGAGCAGAGATGAATCGCTTTAGCCAGGGCACATTTAACAGGCGCCAAAATACCCACTTAAGATGTTTGGGGTTGTTTTAGCACTAAAGTCCTGGTGCAGTTTGTTACTATTGAAGGAATGATGAACAGCGTTAAATACAAGGCAATCCTGCAAACTCACTTGCTTCCCGCTATGCAGAAAGACTTTCCTTATGGAGGTGGCATTTTCCAGCAGGATCTGTCTCCATGCCATACTTCCCAAATAATGTGCACATTCTTAAAAAAGAAGTGGACTTACCGTTATAGATTGGCCTGGGAATTCTCGATGCCAAATGGCACTTACTTTCTGGCCTGATTCATTGTCCCAATGAGGGTAGTATTTTTGTATAATTTACGGCATAAACTCAGAAGTAAAAAGATTTGTCTGTCGTAATGTTTATTCCTTTGCTAAGGTATGGATCGACAAGCAGAACTACATATTCTGAAAGTGGCTAGTTTGATGGATGTTTTTCATCTTTACCAAGGTTTGAAAATTCATTCAAAAAGTATTTTGACTTAGCAGCAGCCATCCAAAATTTTATTCCAAATTTCTCTGACTTAGTGACAATGTACTGGATAAAGGGGCACCTTGATTTATTGAGGAACAACTGTTCATCAACAGTTATATTTTCACCTGGGTGAGTAAGCAATTCAATTTTGTCTGAATCGATGCCAAACCAGTGCAAATTTGTCCATTGTCAGCCTTTTAGATCTGTTAGACCATGTCAAAATGGAGGTATCTCGTAATTTCTCTAAAATGATATCGTGCGATTATTTTATGAAAAAAAAAGGATGTTCCTCACTCTTCTGATCAGAGCAGTGGCCTTAATTTCTTGTAGTGATTCAGTCCACAAAGTGAAGTAGTTTTCAATCATCTATGAGCTTCTACTTGAGTACACTTTTGTATGTTTCAATAGAAATACACTTAAAAAAACAAATTTCAGCAATTTGTTGTTGCCATAAACTGTTGGCCAGATTCTTTGCGTAAAATATGTGATAAGTTTTTCCTTCATTTCTGTTGTCGAGTTTGATAACTTCCCATTCTGTGCCATCCTGGTTAGAACAGAACCAGTTTACATATTTTAATTTTTTTTACATTCCTGTATTTTCCTTATATACCTACTATATACTGTGTAAAAAGTTAAATGGATAAACAAACATGCATAAAATCTTTGCTCCATAATAATATGACAATAACTGCTAAATATCATTGATAAACTTATGCACTAATCATATTGTAGAAACTTTTTTAATTGTACTCGCCTGTAACATGACCAACATTTAATTCTATTAGCTGCATTACTCTGTGACTGGTCATCACTTTCTTCAACTGACTTAGAGTAGAAACCTTCTCTGTGAGAAACATAATCATCTTCTATCATCACTGCCCACAAATATTTCTCTTTCTGAGTTTGATTCTTAAATTTCTTTCAAACTCTGAAGAATTTTGTCATTTGGAAGAGAGCATAGCACAAAAGGATTCAATGGGGTATAATACTAAGCAGCGCATAGTGAGATTAAATATGTCATTGTGGCAGCAGGTTCATGACACCCTCACCAATTCTTCCCCCCCCTCCATAAGGGGTGCTGCGATTTGCCTTCCTGGCCACCATGCTGATGGGACTCAGCGCCCCATCCCGCTCCAGCTTAGCCTCTTCCCCTTCTTTCAGACAGCCTGTATTTCTTCCCTACTTCATCACTTCCCCCACAACTTTCTCTGGTTGGCCTCTATTTCCACAGGGTAGATGCCGACCTTCTTCACAGCCAACTATCCCGGATCGGGGCTGAGGGGGGAGGGGACAATGTTCCCTAACCCCTGAGCTCCATGTCACTCCTAAATTTTCTTCATCACTCCAAAGAACTTTCTGTTCTTCTCAGGCTAAGTAAGTACTTTCTTCTCTTGGTTGTTGTCACAAGTGGCTTTATCCAGGCCAGATATTTTGAAAAGTGTGGGTGATGGCAAAGACAGCATCATGCTGTTCATTCAGGCATATTGGCTAATAATAGGATGTTGCTTGAATTGGTTGGAAAAGGGAGTTATGGATTAATAAATATTTGATTAAAGGTAATTTATTATTTTTGTTACAGCAAAATACAATTCCCTTTGAAATTTCTGTGATAAAAGATTTAGAATATATAGATTTGTTAATCTTACGACTAAAGGTCTCCCTCTGCATTACCATATTTATTCTTTCAAGATAACTGTTATATATGGTATATTCATTGATCTGCAAGAAACTTTGGTCTCAATTATATATCAAAAGAAGTTGACAAGAAAATTGTATTACTCATTCTAGCTTTATCGATAACAAATGGAGAATCAGGTAAAGTAAAATAAGGTATTTACAAAGAGACTATGTCCTTGTCTCACTGAATTAAAAGTACTATACCAAGGTGAGGTTTCACCTCTATTCCTTACTAAGAAGTTGATTTTAGAATGATAAACATAGTATGAATGTTAATCATTAAAGTTTACTCAACTTTAATACCATTTTTATGCTTCAAACATTTAAAACTTGAAGTTACCTTAGTATCTTTTACCCCTAGTTATGTTATGTCATCTCTTCATTCAGGGAGATAGAGAGACATGTAAATCTATTATTCTAAGTTAGTGATTTCTCATCAGTTATTTGGTTAATGATCCCTTTGAAGAGATAGTTATTCATCTCAATCCAGTGTTATTCTACTCTTCTTGTTTTAATGGCAGTTGGGGTAAATTATGTTTACACTTTGTAGGATTAGCAACTTTGTCAACCTTCATAGAAGAAATAGTTCTTGGAAGAAATGATGTTTATAAGTGATGGAAATGACAAGTTCAGCATTTCTATGTTTAGACATTGATGTATTAGCCTTATGATTTTGGCCTAGTTTGTTGCTGCTCCTTGCCCTTTTCAGATTAATGATTTCTTTTTCATTCTGTTTGTATTCTCATTCCCCACTATTACAAAGACAACGGCACCTGCCAGTCTGCTATTCTAATTTGGGATTATGCAGGTTAATTTCAGTGGGCCTTAGTCTTAATCTCAAGGTAGAATTTGTCATTACCTGAATATGTATACAGACTATTTGTAATATTTTTTCCAATAAAATTATAGTCATATCTGCCATTTTAGTTAAGAATGTATTGTTTGTGATGACTTTAAATTTTTATCTTTTAAGGAATGTACCCATGCCAAGCTTAACTTGAGTAAATGAATTTTACCATTTAAAACATTGTGAAGAACAGTACCAAATTATTAATGCCTTTTATTCTCATTTCTTGCAGTCATTAACTTTGAAAGACCAAGGAAATAAGGCTCTGAATGCTGGAAAATACAATGATGCCATCAAGTTTTACTCTCAAGCAATTGAGTTGGACCCGTCAAATTATGTTTTGTATAGTAACAGGTAAGTGCAGGTAGTTTTGCTAGTTGGGAGCTATAAAATGACTCATTATTTAGCATTTTAATTTAATATAGAAATTTTTCCTGAAATGAAAAACTTCACCTGAAATTGAACTTAACACAGAATATACTAATAAAATGGAAACTAGAAATAGTGTTAGAAATACTTAAGCTTATGTTTCTATGGGAAGTTGTCAAATGGATAGGCAAAACTAGTTCATAGTAAAAATATATATATATATATATATATATATATATATATATATATATATATATATATATATATATATATATATATATATATATATATATATATATATATATATATATATATATATATTATATATATATATATATATAGTACTGCTCAGAATCAATTTTTTTTAAACGCTTAAAACTAAGCAGGCTTGAATAACCTAATGCCCCTAACCTTCTATATCGTAGTTAAATTTAATCATTTTATGGTATTGGCCACCATGGCTTCGGTGGGAGCTCCCTTGAAACTGCTTCCTTTAATGCCCTGTCACAAGACTGCTTCAATGGGCCTGGAAGTACATAACATTGGACATGAGCTGCGTTTTCTTCACCGATGAGACCAGGGCTACCCTTGATTGTTGGGCAAATTGTTAGGTCTATATCGGAGATGAGCATCACCAACATTTACGGCATCAACAGCAAATGGCATACCCTTGTCATTTCTAAGGACTCTAGTTATCATGTGTGGCAACGCTCCATCTCCATGCCACCCGAGTGTTCCTAGGCTCTTACAGCATACAAGGTGACAAGTTGGTGTGGCCGCCAGCCTCTGCATCTCAACCCAATCAAAAATGTGTGGTCCATCATTAAACAAGATGTTTATGCTGATGGACATCAACTGTAGTCTAAAGAAGTCTTATGAGTGACCATCAAAGATGCAGCAGAGGAGTCCAGTCTGTTAATATTAAGAAATTGACCCTCTCTCTCTCTGGCCTTCTCTTGGTGAAGGGGTAGGGGTCAGCCCTGGTGCTGCAAACTAGACTTGTAATATACCCCCTTCCCCCCAATTACTTTCTTTTACTGTTCTTTATTTACCCCTCTTTCTCCTATCTAGTGGCCCTGATGGTTACCTGATCTCTGCTTGCTTGTTTTTTTTTGGGGGGGGGGGGTGATTCTGAATTTTGCTTTTATGAAGGTCAGAGGAAGTTGGGCATCTCCACCGCCTTCGTCTACCAATGCCCAAGGAGAAACCCATTATTGGTTCTTTTCTCCACAAGTAGGAGAACTCAGACAGCCTCTTCGGTTTATAAAGATGGTGTGGTGGATCTGTATCCATTCTCCAAGAGGACATACTGGATTTAACCGAATCTAGAGTTGCAGTAGCGCCGGGCCTTTGTAGGCCTCCATGGTGGGGAGTCCCATGGGCGAATGTAAAGTTATTTCTATTTGCAATAGCTACCCATAAACCTAATTTGCTTCTTTTTATTTCCGCTGCCACTTAGAATCCAATTGGATTGGGCAGCTGCCCAACTGGTTCCATCACAATAGCGCTCATTTGGGCAAATAATTCATTGACCATCAATCATGTATTTTAATTGTTTTAATGCTAAATATATATGCAAGGTATGCTTAATGTGTATAATTATCTTTGTTTTCTCCAAAATATATCTTATATTGATAGGCTACTTTCATTCAAAAGCTATTACCATGTTTCACCCTCCTCCCCATAATGACTGAAATAAAAATTGAAGGATGTAACATAGCATCAGTGTTGCCATCTTGTGCAGACCAGCTGGGAAAATTCATGCCTCTGCTCCCAAATATCCACAATGGCTGGGAGTATTGTGTTCAGCATTTTTGGAGCATGCTGGCCCTGCTGGATCCTTCTTGCCAATGTATACAGATGGCTCCAAGTCCCAGGATGGGGTTTGTTTCCACTATATATCCTCTGTTTGAAGTCACGGGGCTCTACCAGGCACTGCGTGTATTTTCACAGCTGAGCTGGTTGTAATAATACACTTCTCATTACGGGAGATAGCGAAGCACCCTTAGTGCTCTTGGCATTGGAATCTTCACACCACCCTCTTGTTTGTGATATTTGTGACACCACCATCGCTGTGAGCTGGGCAGACCACAAACTACATATATACATTTTTAAAAACATCAGAGGTGAACACACTAATTAATTCAGAGGATTTTTATTTCTTTTATAGCCTAAGGAGATACAAGAGTATAATTATTGTCTTGTCTAGATTATGGGAGATAAGTGTACAATTGTCTTGCTGAGCCCAAGTAGATTCAACACTTGTAATTATTATTAGTCCTGCCTAGCCTAAGGAGATACTACAGTCTAATTATTACATCTTGCCTTGAGCAATGAAAATCTATTCTAAAAGTCAACCCTACCTGATGAGAGAGTGGATTATAATGGCCATATTGAACATTTTATAAACCCAGATGGTATGTTTTAATCACTATTGTAATGATGAAATTTGAAGGATGTATTTTTTTTTATAGATCCGCTGCTTATGCAAAAATGGATAAATACACTGAAGCCTTAACGGATGCTGAAAAGACACTTTCATTAAATTCTGAATGGGCAAAGGTAAAATGATTGTTTGTTTCTGAATGATGAACTTTCCTTATTTCTCTTAGAAATGACTTTAGCAACTTTGCTTGTATGTTATTCTGGTATTGGCTAGCCATATTTGTTTGGTTAAAGGCTTTAGTCTCCACCTTGTAGACAATAATATTACCTGGTTTCAAGTTTATGCACTCTCTGATGGACAAAAAAGAGAAATACCATGTTTTAATTTGTGCTTAAACTGTCCCATACTTGTAAAGTTCTTTTTGTTCAAAACTAAGCCTAATTTTGTTCTGGGGCTCTCATGCGTGACAATTGTGTTCACTAGCAATGCTTTTCCTTTGTGTACATGGAGCCAGGTGGTGCAAAATGAACACATATAATGGTGTTAATAAGGATGCCTTGCACCCTTTTATTTAAATAAAAGTATTTTAAAAGGTTGCTACTAGTAAGTCATATACTGATTCTAATACCTAATACCATAGACCTTATAATTACAAGAATATCTGCATATATTCACTAGTTAAAACTTTCTATACACACCCTTTGTTTGTTCGAATCTTAACTATGAATGCAAGTTTTTTATATCTGCAGCAGTGTGTGCATCACTGAAGGTAGACTTTCCACCACACCAGTGTGCCTGTTGCCTTCTGCATTGAGAACCTTTTTGTGGATGTCAGGTAGATTCCGCTTGCTCTGTGCCATACACTGCATTATGGACTCATGCGCGCGAGTCCAGCATCTCAATCAGTCACCGATAGCCCTTACTAGATCTGTGGCCAATTTCAACAATGCCTATGCTGTTGAAAGATGCCAGTCATACTCAAAGCCCTTTGGGTTTAGGGCTATTACCCCCCCCCCCCCCCAATAATTCACTGTAGCTCTCAGGCTTGTGGTGCCTCTCGTTCTGACTAGGATACCACCTTTTACAATTTGTTGCCATGGCTCTGTTTCCAAAGCTTCGCTGGGAGTATTGTTTTACCCTTTTGGAGCAGTTTCACGCTGGATCTGTGCCCATGTATATGGATGGCTCCAAGTCTGAGGGGGGGGGGGGTCCACACCCTATGCCCTCTTTTTGAAGTAAGTGGGGCTCTTCCAGGCACTGCATGTGTCTTCAGGGCTGACCTGGTTGCAGTACACCTCTCAGTACGAGAGATTACATAGCATGTCTGGTTTGGAGACTGGATTGTGATCTTTAGCGACACTCAAAAGCGCCCTGAGTGCTTTCTGCACAGGGAAATCTCTACCCCTTGTTCATGGTATCCCTGATGCTACAGTTGCCACTAGCCGGGGGATGGATGTTGAGAGAATCTTCTGGTGGGTTCCTGGACCTGTGAGAATTGCAGGCAATGAGTGTGCTACTAGGGCGCCAAAGAGTCTGCGAGGCCGGGGAGACCAGACCACACACCAGCTATATGGCAGGTATCATGGCAGTCCAGACTGTTAAATGTCCTAGTCTGGGTGCCCCGTAAGGGGCGCGGCGATTTGCCATCCTGGCCGCCGTGCTGACGGGATCCAGCACTCCGTCCGGCCCCAGCTTAGCCTCTCTTCCTTCCTTCAGATAGCCCGATTTCTCCCCTACCTCGTCGCCTTTTCATACAACCTCTCCCACAACTTTCTCTGGTCAGCCTCTAATTTCACAGGGTAGAATGCTGACCTTCTTTTCAAGCCAACCACCCCGGATCGGGGCTGAGGGGGGAGGGGACATTGTTCCCTAACCCCTCAGCTCCGGTTCGGGATGGGGGTTTTTTAACAACCTGCTTCATCCCCACCCACATCTTCCTCATCCCTTTTCCTCTCCTCTTCACAACCTATATTTTTTACGCCGTGTCCAAGGTGGAGCCGCCATGCCGAAGGACTGCCAGGCCACCAGGCGGGAGGGGTGGTCCCGAATGGCGGCGCCTGGCTCTGCCGGGCTTGTAAGCACCTCTCGCAGTGCGGGCAACTGCGAGAGGTGATGAGCTATTGCGTCCCGTAATCAAAAGAGGGTCACCATGCCCATGAATGAAAAAAAACAACAAAAAACCCAACCCCCAACTTCCCCAAGAAAATCGACGGAGCCGCCCTCGGGCAGCTCCACCGAGAAAATGGAGGTCCCCCCCCTTGTGCTTGCGCAAGGGACCCTCCATAATTCTTTAACCGGAGAGGAGGCTTACTCCTCTCCTACGCCTACGGGTGTAGGGGACTCCCCCTCACCCCCTTCTCTGGAGGTGCTTTCGGGCACCTCCCTATCTCCAGCGGCTGTCCCTCCTTTGCTTTCTAAGGGGACTGCCAAGAAAGCCAGCAGGCAGCCCATTGCCGACCGCCCCTCGTGCAAGCGGCTCGGTAGGGCAAACCCCCTTAGGGGGGAGAGGGAAGCCAGGCCCCTTCGGTCGCTTCCCTCAAAAGACCTGCTGGCAAGAATTTTAAACCTTGCTGGGGTCAAGGCCTGTGCCTCCCCACACCACCTGACTAGTGACAATACTGCCAAGGGGACCTGCGATGTCCTGGGAGGGGATGGCCAATTGGAGGCCCCTCCTGTGATAGACATGGTCCTTGAGGAGACCCAGTCTCAGACGGTAGGGCCTTCCATGGGGGGGAATTCGGGCTCGGCGCCAAGCACCGAACCCGAATCCGCCCCTATGCAAGGTCCTCCTCAAATGGCTGAGGGCTCCGAGGCAAAAGGAGGGGAGGGATCTCCTCTGACAGGTGCCCCTACGACAACCAGGACCTTCTCCATTTCGGAGAGGGACCTGGCTGAGGCTGGTCCATCTGGCCTGGGGACTTCTGCCGGCGGAGGTGAAAAGCGGGTTCATTCCCCGCCCTCCTCTCCGAAAAAGAAAAAGACTAAAAAGACAAAAAAGACTCGGGGCTCCTCTCCATCCGCGGGGGCTGCGGGGACGGATGGGTCTGCTGCCACTCTGGCAAGCGACCAAGCCAAGATCGGCACATCCGCCCCCTCTGCCCCCCCGGTTGCGGAGCCCCTGACAAAGAAGACTACTACCAAGAGTGCACAGGGCGGAGCCTCGATGACATCGGGGCCCCTGATTCAGAGGTTACCTGGCGTTTTCGAGCCCGCTGGCTTCAAACGCTTCCTCGTTATTCGCTCCACTGATGGCACCATGTTGTCCAAGGGCAACATGATCCATCAGCGGAGAGGATTAGCTAGTGCAATTGGTAGAGAGCCGAAGGTAACCCGTTTCTCGGACGGGAGCCTTCTGGCGAATGCGGCGAATCCCGCCGAGGCGGCCAAGATTAGTGCTCTTCGGACACTTCATGGCACCCCGGTGAGTGTGACGCCGCACTCTACCATGAACTTTGTGAAAGGAGTAGTTTATGCGAGGGAACTCGTTGACTACTCCATTGAAGACATCACCTTAGAGCTGGCCGACCATGGGGCGGTCAAGGTCGAACGTGTGATGAGAAAACAGGGAGGGGCCTCGAGACCCACCCCTACACTCTTCATCACGTTCGACTGTGACAAGCTCCCTGAGTCGGTGCGTGCCGGTTGGTACCGCTACCGCGTGAAGGCATTCGTGCCACTGCCGCGGCGGTGCTATTACTGTCACCGCTTCGGCCATACGAATCGCTCATGTAGACGTGCAAAGTCGGGGTCACCCGAAATCTGTGTAAATTGCTCCAAGGTCGCACACGATAAGTCCAAATCGTGTGTGGCCAAGTGTGTCAATTGCGGAGAGCCGCACCCTGCTTCTTCGAAGCAATGTGGTGCATATCTCCTGGAGAAAGAAATCCTGGCCGTTCAGGCCCAGGATAGACTCTCATTCCGCGAGGCTAAGGACTTGGTCCTGGCGCGCCCAGCTCTGCCTGGGACGTCATATGCCTCAGTAGTTCGAAAGGCACCCTCTGCTCCTGGCTCATCCAGGCCAACGAGCACGGTTGTTTCCGCGCCCATTCGGAGCCCTTCTGCGGGCTCTACTACACCCGGGCGCTCCCCTGGTAGAGCTGGCGGCAAAAAGGGTTCACACCCAGCCCCGGCTAAAACCAGGGCTCCCCCCTCTTCCCCCAGCGTGACCGTTTCCCGTAAGGCGAAACGGCCACGCGCCTCCACCGAGTCGTTAGACTCACAGGAGGCAACACCCCTGAAGATGGTCGCTAGGCCATCTTCCGGGGTTCCTAAAGCTGTCCCCCGAAAGAAGGACAGCAACAAAGGAGCTTCGGCTCCTTCGCCCACGCCCCGAGGTGGAGCGAGTTGCTCGGAGACGGTGGTTCCTCGAAAAGAGGGCCCCCCGCCTCCGAAGCCGCAACGCCCGCCTAAGGTTTCGAGGCGGAGGGAGGAAAAGACTCGCATGGCGAGCCCAACCTCCCCCAATAAGTCCTCGAAGGCGACAGCGCCTTCAGCGCTTTGTCCGGCCAACAGCGCCCGGGGTTCTGCCCCCGGGAAGCGTACGGCCATTCCCGTGAGGGTCTTCAATTCGAGGAGGGCCCCCGCGTCTCCTCCGAGCTAGGCCTGGAGGGCATATTCCTTCAATGGAATTGCCGTGGACTCCGGGCCAACTGGGAGGAGCTGCGGAGGCTCGTCTCGTCCCGTTCCCCGTTAGCTATTTTTTTGCAGGAGACCATGCTAGGTTCGTGCCCCCTCCCTGCCCTCCCGGGGTATAAGGGTCTTGCGACCCCACCACCGCGGGATGGCCGGGCTGGGGGGTGCGCAGTTTACACCCGGCATGATGTCTCCATTCTTCCTTTCTCTTTAGATACCTCCTTTCAGGCAGTGGCTGTGCAGCTGCACCTGGATAGGAGGTATACTATCATTTCTGCGTACATTCCACCGTCAGCTGACTTCGACGCGGGGGACTTCCGCCGCGTCGTGGCACGGTTGCCGAGGCCCTATCTCTTGCTTGGAGATCTGAACGGCAGGCATCCTCTCTGGGGAGATTACTCCATAAATCCCAGGGGACAAGTCCTTGCCGATCTGATCGAAGAGCTTGAGATGGGTGTCCTAAACGTGGATGAGTTTACGCATCACTGTCCGAGAACCGCTTCATTTTCTTGCCTTGACCTATCTTTGTGCTCTTCGGATGCACAGCCTGATTTTGATTGGGGGGTGGTCGATGACCTCCATGGTAGTGATCACTTTCCCATTCAAATATCATTTTCAGGGCAACTGCCGTCTGAGAGACCACCTCGGTGGTGCTTGGCGCGGGCGCGGTGGCCTGCATTTCAGGAAATGACTGAATTCTCTATCTCAGTCGAGGAGTTTAGGTCGGTAGATGAGGCCGTTGAGTTCTTCTCCGGCAACCTCATCGCCGTGGGCCTGACTACTATTCCTAGGACGTCTGGCCGTTTTGCACGCCGACCACTCCCATGGTGGTCGGCCGAGTGTGAGACGGCCCTCAAACAGAAGCGTTATGCCTACATGCGCTATAAGCGCCGCCCGAACGATTTCACTGTCGCTGAATTTCGTCGGGCTATGGCTAGGTTCCGGTATATTTCGAAGCACGCCCGCCGCTCTTCTTGGCGTGCATACGTGTCTTCACTTAACGGGAAGACCCCTTTAGCTGAGGTGTGGAAGCGAGTCAAAAGGATTCGGGGCAAGTTCTCGCAGGACCCCCCTCCCGTTCTCCAGGAGAATGGGACCGCAATCTCGGACCCCGCGTCCGTGGCGGAATCCTTAGCGACCGCTTTTTCCGCATTCTCTAGCCGTGATGCTGCTCCGCCAGCATTCAATGCACGTCGTGATGTCGCGGAAGGCCGCCGACTGGACTTTACCTCCAGAGGCGGAGAACCCTTCAACGACAAGTTTACTGTGAGTGAGTTGCGCTCCGCTCTCGCTTCGTGCGCGGACACCGCCCATGGTCCGGACGATGTCCCGTACGCCATGCTTCGACACCTGGGTGAGCGAGGCATGGCCTTTCTGTTAGATTTGTTCAACAGGATCTGGGTGGAAGGTCTTCTCCCAGACTCCTGGCGAATCGCTACTGTGCTCGCCTTTCGCAAGCCGGGGAGAGATCACTCTACTCCGACCGGATTCCGCCCAATCTCTCTAACCTCTTGCGTGTGCAAGTTGATGGAGAAATTGGTAAATGTTAGATTAGCCTATTTCCTGGACAGCGGAGGCCATCTGTCTTCTGCACAGTGCGGCTTCCGTAAGTTCCACTCCACGTCGGATGCTCTGCTCCGACTGGAAAATGCCGTCTGCGAGGCTTTCCTTCGTAGACAGCACTACGCCACGGTGTTTTTTGATCTGGAGAAGGCCTATGATACCGCATGGCGATACGGTATCATGGAGACTCTCCACACGATGGGGGCGAGGGGACGCCTCCCAATGTTTATATCTGAATTTTTGCGAGATCGTCGATTCCGCGTACGGGTGGGGGGAGCCCTCTCCGGCCCAAAGGAGCAGGAAGAGGGTGTCCCGCAGGGAAGTGTCCTCAGTGTCACACTCTTTGCCCTGAGCATCAACGGCATCACCTCGGTGCTGCCAGAAGATGTTCTCGCTACGCTCTACGTGGACGACCTTTCGATCTCTTTTGGCGCGGCCCAGATGCCAACTCTGGAGCGCCGACTCCAACAGGCATTGAACCGCGTCTCTCGCTATGCCGAAGCGCACAGGTTTCGGTTTTCTTTGGCCAAGACTAAGGTGGTGCACTTCTGCTGCCATCCACGGCTTCACCCCGACCCAGATTTGTTTCTTAATGGGGTGCGCCTGGATGTGGTTGAGTCGCACCGTTTCCTTGGTCTTGTATTCGACCGACGCCTCACCTGGGAGGCTCACATTCGCAACCTTAGGGTCTCTTGTACCCGCGCCATGGACATTCTCCGTTCCGTGACGTTCAGCGCTTGGGGCGCTGATAGGGCTACCGTCTTACTTTTTTATCGATCCTTTGTTCGCTCGAAGCTCGACTACGGATGCGAGTTTTATGCATCCGCAGCCGAGCGTTTATTGCGGAAGGTGGATTCGATCCACCACACCGGCCTTCGCCTTGCGACCGGTGCCTTCCGCACTTCCCCCATTGAGAGCCTGTTGGTCGATGCTGGGGAGATGCCACTCGCTCTGCGCCGCGTGCAGTGCATCACTCGCCTGTACGCGCGAGCCCGGCGCCTCCCTCAGTCGTCAACAGCTCTCACTGCATCCGCAGCTGATCTCGATGGTGCCTATGCCGCCGAGAGACGCCAGTCATACCCTAAGCCCTTTGGGTTTAGGGCCAGGAAACTCCTTCGAGAGGTAGATATAGCTCTCGGGCCGGTGGCGCCCCTGGTTCTGCCCAGGACGCCACCCTGGAGGGTACCACATTTGGCTATTTGTCGCCACGCCTCTGCTCCCAAAGCTTGTACTGCGCCGGGAGTATTGCGTTCGACCTTTTTGGAGCACACATCGTGTCACGCTGGTACCGTGCCAGTGTATACGGATGGCTCCAAGTCCCAAGAGGGGGTCGGCTTCCACGCCGTATCCCCTCTGTTTGAAGTCAGCGGGGCTCTACCAGGCGCTGCGTCTGTCTTCACGGCCGAGCTGGTGGCAATACACCACTCGGTACGGGAGATTACGCGACGTGCCCGGTTCGGAGACCGGATTGTGATTTATAGCGACTCACAAAGCGCCCTGAGTGCTCTCGGGGCATTGGAATCTCCGCATCCCCTGGTTCGCGGAATCCGTGACGCCACGGTTTTGGCGAGCCGGGCAGATGTCGAGATTATCTTCTGCTGGGTTCCTGGACATGTAGGAATTGCGGGGAATGAGCGCGCCGATGAGGGCGCCAAAGAGTCCGCGAGGACTCTGCGACCGGACCAGCGTTTCGCTCTTCCTCACACCGACTACATGGCAGGAATACGGGCAGCTCTTCGGACTGCTTGGCAAAGAAGATGGGAGACGGTCGAGGGGAACTTAAAGTTGCGTGCCATTGCGCCGCGACTGTTCCCATGGACCTATCCCCCAATGCCGCGGCGGCTTCAGGTTGCTTTCTGTCGTCTTCGAATCGGACACACTCGTGTGACGCATCGTTACTTGGTGGAGCGCTCGCATGTGCCCTATTGCAACGACTGCGTCGTCCCCCAGACTGTTCGGCATATTCTTGTCGAATGTCCCAGTCTGGGTGATCTTCGCGCACGATACCTGTCTCGGTACCGGGATGGGCGGGGTCGCTACCGCCTGTCCCTTGTACTCGGGACGAGTGCGTGCACCATGACTGGTGGACTTATTGACTTTTTGGGGGAGGCCGGCCTTCTCCCCTTTATTTAAGGTTCCTTTTTTTGTTATTGTTTTGTTTTAGATTGCACTCTCCTGCACCGGGGTGAGGGGGACCTCCCCCCGCTGCCGGAGATTGCTTCGATTGTTAAGTTTTTCAAATTTATATTGATTGTTAAGTTTTCATATTTTAACTTTAAAGTAGCCTAATTCTAGGCTGTCGTGTTTTTCGGCGACTTATGCCCAAGTGGGTAGTTGCCAGATGGGCTCTATAAAAAAAAAAAAAAAAAAACCTAGTCTGGGTGATCTTCATGCATGTTACCTTTCCCTGTACCAGGATTAGCTGGGTCCTGCCTGTCCATCATACACACAGACTTATATACTATCTGACTTTTTTGAGGAGGTTAGCCTCCATTTTATTTGGTGTTGGTCACATGATCCACGCTGGGGGGGAGACAGGCCTGCCTCTGTTGCCAGTGTTCTTCCTTCTTCTGCCGACATTGAGATTGTCATCCAGTAACTAAATTCTGCCTAACTTGGTCTATTTGGAATATGCTTATAATTCATAATGATATCATCCTTTAGCCGTACATTTCAATCTAGTATCTATCTAGAATACTAAAAAAAATGTGTTTAATTTAGCAATATACTTCATACATTCAAGCAGATCTTTTTCATAGGCTTTTCATGCCTAAGATGAAAGTGGTACTTTGGCTAAACTGTTCTAATTCCCTGATTTATTCATCCTCCCCTCCCTCCCAAAAGAAGAAAATGGGTTCCAATATTAATAGCATTGCAATTTTATTATTGAATTTTAAAGGCTTTTGAAGTGATTTATTATACCATATAAGTTTGCTAATTATATATTTTTTTAACATTTGTAGAAAATAGTTTAGGTTTTTTGTCATTTTATTCATAGTACATTACAGAAAGTAAGGGCATAACGTTTTAATTTCTTCCTTCCTTCTTCTAGGGGTATTCCAGGAAAGGAACAGCCTTATCTTTTCTTAGCAGATATCCAGAAGCTATTGCAGCCTTTGAAAAGGGGCTTTCATTAGATCCTTCCAATAAACAAATGAAAGAAGGGCTTGAAGATTGCAGGACAAAGGTTTGTTTAAATTTTATTTTCATGGGTTGTTTGTGTAGGCCCTTCTTATTTGTTTTCATTCTTTTATCAAAGATTATACTCAGATTTTTGGGGCAGGCTGGAGACAAGTCCTCCCCTGGCCATTTTTTATTTCTATCTAGATAAGAAGGTTTCAGCCTAAGCAAAAATTGGGCATTGAATTGACTAATTACGCTGCCGGAAGGTAGATTAAGGCTGGCAAACCTCCAAAGGAATCCAAGCAAATTTAATGCATTTGTTACTGAGTGCCATGGCTGCAATCACATATAGTTGTGTATAGTGCGCAGGTGCAAAAGATGACATCAAACCATTAAAAAATGGGGAAATTATACTTGGATATGAATGACTGCTACATTAGACTTTCTTTGGTTGATAGCAAAACTTCTTAAATCAAATGTATTATTTGTACGTTCAAATGATCCTAGCAGTAAACTGGCTTGATGTTCTAGAATTTATTAGGACAGCTTCAAACTTTGCTTTTGTGGTAGTTTCCTAATCTTAAAAATATTACTCTTAAAGTTTTTTGTGCTGAAGGGAGCTATTATTATTTCTTATGTAGAAAAAAATAGGATGGAGAATACCCCTTTTTAACTAAAAAGTCACTTAAAATCTCTAGTAGAAATGAGGTTCTTTAAAGTTGTGGTTGAATCAAGTTTTTTTCAACTTGAGGATAGCTTAGTGGATAGTGCTTCATCTATCTGCACCTCCGAAACATGTACACTTAGTGATTTGAAACTCAATACCACTCCAACACTTTCTTTATTTTCCATCTAGTCCTTCCATCCTCCTTTATAAATTCTTCCATAATTGGTAAATAGTTGAAGCCCCACATTTGATGTGTGAATGCACCTTTCTATTTCACAAATCACCACTTGAGGGTGTTTGATACGTTTCCCATGGAGTGGGATCAGTGCACACTTCGATGCTGCTAAAACTACTCTTCTTACCCCTTTATGCCTCGTTAAGCACATGCCTTTCATAGTGATCAGTGGGGGTGGGGGGCTATATGTACTGTAGCATCTCATCAAGTCAGGTGTTTCATCCATTGGCGGAAGGTCCCAGGTACAATGTCTCACAAATCTACTCCATGTAAACCTATCATACATAATATCCTTCTTCCTCCTCAGTCTGCTCTTTCTCTCTAACACTTATAATAAACCCATCTTTTACAAAGTCTAATAACCCTTCTCTCACTTGACACACTATATTCTCTTCACCAGCCTATTTCCATCCATTCTTTTATGTCCATACCATATCAGAACACTGTCACTGCCTCTTTCCATAAACTTCTCTTACAGTCATTACTCACTCTATCCACTGTTCACACACTAAGGATTACTCTCAAGCTGTCCATTTGCACTGCTCTTACTTGAGATCTCCCATTTTGGATAGTGGTTATTTTGCTTATTATGGTTTCTCTCACAGACTCTTTATGGCAATGTATTTTCAGATGTCAAATAGGAAAATGAATAATCCATTTGGGGATCCAAATTTAATGGCTCAATTGACGATGAACCCAGGTACTCGAGAATTCATGAAGGATCCAAGCTATTTAAAGATGATAAGTGACATCCAAAACAACCCACAGTCACTAGGGTGAGTTAAATGTTCCCCTTCTTAGTGTACAGGTTTCATATTCATATCCATATCCAAGAATTCATGTCACTTTTCAACCTACGAGAGATTTTTAAATCTATGGTTCTTTTGTATGGGTTTAAGTTAGTATTGACTGCTTGTGAGTATTCTATCAGGTTAGAACTAAAGTATGTCCGATTTTCTAAAATAAAGTTTAACATATTTTAAAGTAGTGCCTCTTGTTTATCATTTAGGAATGCTATAATGAATAAGTTATACCTTTTTCTCTGCTTATAAAATTATTATTGATAATCATTTTCGGTATTCACCCCTTATGTCGTACCATCTAAAGATCACATTAGACATGTTTTACTTTGAGTTTCATAAAGGTCTCAATACAAGTACAGCCCAAAAAATCAATTAACAGCATTATGGGATTGATGCACTAAAAGAAAGAAGTTGAAGGAGACGGCTTTCCTGTTTCTGAAGTGGTGATTTCAGTCCAAAAGTCTGACCAAAAGAATTTTATTCTGATAAGTTAGAAGTTTTTGTCACAACAAATCCTGCTACAACTTCTAGGGAACACTGAATTAATGTAATCCATATGACTGTCCATGGTGTGCTGCTTACTGTGAGTCATTGCTTTCACAACATATTTAGGCACCATTTTGGGGAAGACTTGTTATTGGTGATAAGTAGATCCTTTCTTATAATGTTAAATAATGCCATTCACAGATGAGTCTAGGAAGCAGAATTTCTAAACAACCTATTAAGAGGACTTCCTCCAAAAAGATCATGTTGAGTGTATTATGGGATATTGAATGAATTGAACATTACAATGATCAATGCTAATTTCTACTGCAGTCAACTTCATCATTTGAAAGGTGCTTAGGACCAAGGGTGACTCAACCCTACTTAGTAAACAGAAGGGGTGCCAATCCTCCATCACAATAATGATGGGCATCCTCACACTGCTTGAATGACCAAAGATCTCTTGGATAAGCTTGGTTGGGAACGCTTCATCCTTCATATTCTCTTGACTTTGCTCCTTATAATTATCACTTGTTTATGGGATTACAGAACTATTAGGCTGGTTTTAAGTTGAAAACGAGTTGGATTTATATTTTGTCAAAATCTAAAGAATTTTAAGGGTGGGGCATTTATAAGCTTGTTGACAGATGAAATGAGATTCTAGAAAGTAATGGAGGTTGTGTTTGATTAAATATTTCCATAGTCCTAAGTTTTTTATATTTAATATATACCCTAAAATCGGACATAACTTTCGTTCCAACCTAATTGATATATGCATCCTGTTAGTTTAGAGATGCTCTCCTTAGCCCATGATTAAGGAAGATTTGCTACTCCCCTCATTTTCAACCTACTTTTGCTAATTCTGTTATTTATCCACTTTCTACAGCCTTATCTGTCCATTCATTATTTAGCCAGTGAGTAAAAATGCCTGATTAGTCATCCTCGTTTACTCTAGTTGTTTTATTCCATCTTATGATGTTGACATGGTAATCCCCCTCCCCCTTTTCCTACTGTGCAATGCAGTTGTAGTGACATATGTTTTGATCTTACAGTAATTACTTGAATGACCACCGTGTCATGATAACCTTAAGTGCCCTTCTGGGCATTGATGTGGGCTCCTCTGATGCAGAGTTAGATTCTGACCCACCCACGCCCCCACCCAAGTCGAAAACTCTAGAGAAAGAGACCAAGAAGGAAGAGCCGATGGACCTTGACCTCACTGAAGAGCAAAAACAGGTAACCTTGATGCTAAAGTTAGTGAGAAAAGCTTTCAAGGGCTATTGATGAGAAGGGGGTGGTTCGTATTTGGGGGAGTTAACATGCCTGCACACTTTCACGCTACCCCGTTTTCTACAGCCCCCATCCTTTCTATCTTTTTACTGCTGTCAAGTCCCTGCGGTACGGCGTGCCCTGGAACATTTAGTCACTAGGTGGGGAAGGGGCTGCCCAAGGGATGCACCTCCCTCCAAAACAAAGTTGATGATTGCAATGATCCTACTGCTTAGGATACCATGGTCAGGGTGGGGGGGGGGGCATTCCCCATTCTGCCGGTAAAGGGCTTTAAACTGTTCTTTTTCCCTTTGAGATCTGCCCTCAAATAACTCGTTCTAGCAAGGGCCCCTGAGATAGTGGAATCTGGATGTGCTGAGGGTGGGGGGCATTCCCCATTCTGCCGGTAAAGGGCTTTAAACTGTTCTTTTCCCCTTTGAGATCTGCCCTCAAGGTACTCGTTCTAGCAAAGGCCCCTTATATAGTAGGATCTGGATGTGCTGAGGGTGAAATGGTGGTAGACCCCTATTGAGCTTGACTGATTTTTTCAATCACATTTATACATGCCAGGTTTTGCAAAAGTTTTGTTACACTCGTTTTTATTATCTTTCAAGAGGTTTACGTGTGGTGGAAAAAGTACTGTCAAACTAACTTAAAGTTCTACTTTTCCAGCATGTGTCATTACAACCTCTTTTCCATTGTGTGCAGGTGTGTCGAGATGGAAGTGAAAAGAATAGCTATCTCTGCTCTCCCGTGTGGAGGCCACCACAACATCAACATTGCCAAGCGACTCAACGTCACCCGGATGACCGTCGACAGAGTCGCAGTGAGGCTCAAGTTATCAACCGTTTGGATGTGAGAAAGGCCTTCCAAAGTGATCCGAACCTCAAAATGATGCGCTTGCAAAGAAGCACCTTTATGGACAGTGTCCAGGGTTGTCAATGAGGAGGGCGGCGACTGCTCGAGGTGCGTGGAAAGGCCTCCGCTCACCGACCGTATGCGAGAACAACGTCCGGAGCGCTGTCATCGCCTTCTCAACGACTTGAAGAGTCATGGCAATCGAATTCTCATTTTTTCTGCTGAAAAAAACCTTTTGTGGTCGATGCTGTAATCAACAAGTAGACGACCGCGTGAAGAAAAGCTTCGTCCACGACGTCTCGGAGATCCGCTAAGTGTCCACGACCAAACACCCGGCCTCTGTGATGATACTCGGCGTTTTGGCCTTGAATGGCGAGAAGATGCCGTTGGTGTGTTTCGCGGCCGTTTACAGGCTCACTGCAGTCGATTACAGGGACATCTTGGCCGCGAAAGTCCTCCCCTGGGTGAGAAAGTTCACGAAGAGAGTAGACAGTGCACCAAACCAAGACCATGTAAGAGTGGTTGGGGTTGAACATGAACTTTTGGCCGCCGCATTCGGCTGACCTTAAATCCCCTCGACTACAGCGTGTGGGCAAGGCCTGCAAGATACGCCACAGCAACGTCGACGAGCCCAATTCCTCCGTGTGGGCCAGCATAAGGAAGAACTTATCAGCAACGTGTACCTGGCCTTCAGGTATCCCCTAGAGCGCGTGCTCGCCGCCGAGGGCGGCCGCATTGATTAATATTACAATTAAAACACAGTTATATGTTAAAATAATAAAACTTGTCTCACTGCCTCAAAACTACCATTGTCTCCTTTGTTGAGAGCATCGCGACGAAGTTTGTGTCTCCTCCCGGCCCCAATGCTTACTGAGGACCTGCGACAATTTTCAATTCCTCTACCTTCACCACTCTTTACAGAGCTCCTTAAAAACCTTCTGCGAGATACGGCCTTGTTGCTATTGCGCTTTAAATTCGAGAATATGTCTTTCACACCTTTTCACTCCTTTTCAGATTTTCCGTAGCACCTTTGAGATTGCCACTGGTTGGGTTCGCATTAAATTTTGAATGTTGTCCCTGGTGCTTGGAGGGGGTGTGCTTTTGGATGACTAGTGTTGTGATAATGTTTGAAAGATACACTTTCTTGACACTAATTTGTTTTTAAATTGTTGGTTGCATGCCGGGGTTCCCTTAGGGAGGTGGGTCTCTCTTGTGATATTTTTAAATTGGCCTGTTGACATGGGGGCCTAGCCTGCTGGTTGCTACCATAAGGTCCCCCTAAAATTAAAGCAAAAATCCTAAGATCTCAGTTCATTTGCCAGGTATTGATTATGGACTCTTGTCTTGCCTTTCAGGCTCTGGCCGAAAAGGCACAAGGCAACACTGCATACAAAAGCAAGAATTTTGAAGAGGCTTTGGGGCATTACAACAAAGCCATAGAACTCGACCCTACCAACATTATGTATTATAGTAATAAGGCTGGTAAGTATTTCGGTCCCGTTTGCTCTCTCTCTACTGGTGCCGTGGAGGGGGGGAATATGCATTCTCGGATGAGCCCTGTGATCCTTTTTCACTAGGTGGGTCTTGCACTCGTTCACATCTGACTAAAAAACAATCATGTTCTTGCCCGCCTCCTTGTGCCATTTTATATGTCTCAATCCCTTCCGATGTGTTTTGCTGTAGCAATCGTTTTCTTCTTTGATGTTCATTAATTCTTCAATGCTGTAAATTGTTAACTTTGTCTTCCTCAGCACATCAAACCCAACCTTGGATGCCCCTCCACCTCTACACCTACCCATGCCACTGCATAATGCAAGGATGAATAAAATGCAACACATATT
This sequence comes from Ceratothoa steindachneri, assembly GCA_963969495.1. Taxonomy (NCBI): domain Eukaryota; kingdom Metazoa; phylum Arthropoda; class Malacostraca; order Isopoda; family Cymothoidae; genus Ceratothoa; species Ceratothoa steindachneri. Next base: position 4,043,040 of record OZ018329.1, read on the forward strand.
AAACACTGGTTATGCCTACACTGCTCAACCTTCTCCCAGTGCAGAACTACACCACAAATTAGACTTGTAACACATTCCGACTCCCAAAGCATCAGTCAAATCTCTATTGTTGAATTTTTTATTCTTTTTGTCTTGTGGTTGTATTCTGGTTGGCACCGTTGGATTAATGCACTAAAATTAACAAATTACAAGGGTTTATTTGCATATTTGGCAGCTGTTTACTTTGAGAAAAAGGAATTTGAAGAATGTATAAAGACGTGTGAAAAAGCTGTCGATGTTGGACGAGAAAATCGCGCTGACTTTAAACTAATTGCCAAGGCTTTGGCGAGAATTGCCAATTCCTACAAATCCTTAAAAGTAAGTTGGTTTTGTTACCCTTTGAGAAGTGATTTTATTTTAAGAAAAAATCTAGTTAGGATAGACATTTAGGCTTTTTTTGTCTTGTACCTTCTACATATCTTGCCTTTATCACTTCTTTATATACATTTTCATTTGGTTTGCCTCCCCAACCTGCCAAGTTTTCAATAGACAAAGGGTAGAGCTTAGCCGAGTGGAAACCGTTTCCAATTACAATGAAGTTAGCCCCATTGGGTGGTGTTAGTTGTCAGATAGTCTATATTTGGGTCGACTTGATGTCAGCTATCACACCATATAGATACCCGTGGTTCGAATCCCAGGTTAATGACCAGGTCCCCACTGAGAACTAAGGAATCTTAAATGACTGCATATCTCTGTGGTAAAATCCCTACCTTTTTTTAATTGACAATTTTATTTTGGGGATACAAAATGTAGGATAATTATGGCATATCTTTGCTGGGTCCATTAAATCTTGACTAGATTAGAACTGATTGTTTTGGTTTTCAGAATTACAGCAATGCGAAAACCTACTATGAGAAATCCTTATCTGAACACAGGACTCCAGAAACGAGAGAAGCTTTGAGTAAGGTTGGTTACACACGCTTTTTAGGTCCTTTTAGGCCACCCATTTTCACTGCTTATATTTTGTACCAGTAATTCGTATGGGTCAACTGGCTGCATTTGCCTATGCCATCAGTCACAAGTGGAAGATGAAATATCCATATTGAGCCCCTTTTCCGAGCTGAGCAGGCCCTCGACAAATGGGTCTGAAGGGGATCTACTGCAGAGGGGGATAAAGGTTTGGAGGGAACAAACCCTTATCCTAATCTTAGGCAGGAAAAATAGGTTGCGCACTACAGAAATAATTAAATGTTTCCCGGGGAATGGGTTTCCTCCTTGATTCAGTGGTAGACTGGGGCTAGTTCTTGTGGCTACGGGGTACCCTCGAAAAGTGGAAGAGAAAAGGACCCCGCCCTCCCCACCCAAGAAACATTAGAGCGGGAGCCTCGAGCATCTCGCCGCTGCTCATTGAGAGGTTTCCTTTTTCAAGCTTCTCCCCCCCCGCCCCAGATTCATTTGTGCCAAAGATGCTAGTAAGTTCTCAAGGGCACCTCTTCAATCAGTGGCTTTCCCGGAGGGAACTACCATGTGTATAGCATGTTACACTTAGTACCTGGATTAGCTGCACATTCTTCCCCCTTGAGTGCAAATTATGGAAGCTTCATCACTGAGCTGAATTGAATTCTCTGTTGGGGTCCGAGGAAGTTGTTACTGCACTTCTTCCTTGCGCCCTACCAGCGCTACTTTTTTATTTCTATGACTATCCCCTCACCCTTTTGTCTACCTAGACTTGGTACCTGGAGGATCTCTTCTCTCTCAGACCAGGTGCAAATTGGGGAAGCCCCGTCACTGGGTTGAATTGAGCTCTGACAGGTCCTGTTGAAGTTGTAGATGCGCTTCCTCCTCGCTCCCTATTAAGCGTTTTACTCTCGGACTATTCCCTCAATTCTGCCAAGGTTTAAGCACTGATCAGTTACCTATGTCAGAAAAAAGACTTTGTAACCTATATTAACAAATGCCCGCAGTTTGCAAGAAACCAGAACTTGAGGGGTCCTGTACATTGAAGTTCGATTATTGGGAAGATCGGCCTCCTTTCTCAGGCGCATAAAGTTGTACTGCTTATGGGGGGGCGGGGCTTTATTTACCGCCTTGTTTGGTGCCAATACCGACGATTGTTACCACCTATTAAGGAAATCCACCTGCTAACTTTTCATAAGATGAGGGGCAACCCTCCATCCATTTCACCGCAGCCCCAGGTAGCTCCACCTCTTTAAAGGTGACCCCTTTCCCCCGAGCTTTCTCAGGGCCCCCTCCAAGGATTTTGTGGCAAAGAGGGTGTTTTTTCCTCCATTAGTTACGGGTTCTGGGGTTTCTCCCTTAATCCCTATTGTAAGGTTATCTCTAGGCGACTCTATTTGCGGTGGGTGGCCCTTTGTTTTCTGAGCGGCCCGCCCAGAACACAAGACAGGACGCGCCGCCTCGCCTCCTACCCTACCCCACATCCCCTTTTGGGGGACAGGCAAACTTCTTTATAGGAGTAAGAGGCAGCATCGTCCCTTAGGCAGTGCCACGACACCTTGTCGACCCAAGGTTGGTCAGTTGGATAGGAGCGGGCATGCCGAACCCAGTGATGTTTGTAAAGGGCCATAGGCCCTAGGAATTCCTGGTTGGGATACCGCACACCTTGGAGAGGGAATGGCCACTGGTAAGGTGCAGATGATGTCTGTAAATTGCTCCAAAAACGTACATAAGTCTTTATCGTGTATGGCCAAGTGTGTCAATTGTGAAAAACTGCATCCTGCTCCTTCCTCAGAGCAATGCGTTTCCTATCTTTTGGAGAAGTAGGTCCTGGCCGTGCAGGCTGCGGACTAACTATCTTTTCCAAGGTGAAGGAAGGACTTGGTCCTGCCACACCCAGTGCGACGTGGGATGGGATATATTACACCTCAATATTAAAAAAGGCACCCTCTGGTCCTCGCCTATCCATGCCTACCAGCTCTACTAGGGAGCTCCCTTGATAGAGCTGCGAACACAAAGTTACACCCAGCCTCGCCTAAAACCAAGGTTCCCTTACCCCTGCCCCTGTGTGGCCGTTTCTCGTAAAGCGAAAGGGCCCTGCGCCTCCACTGTGTCCTTAGACTCAGGAGGCAAAGCCCTGAAGGTGGTCATGAAGCCATCTTTGGGGACTATAAAGCTGCCCCCCCGAAAACAATACCCCATCAAACGTGCTTTGGCTTCTACGCCCTGACCCCAGGCTGGGCCGCGCGACTCGGAGACGTGTGACCCTCCAAAAGGGGTCCACAAAAGAGGGAGCCCATCTCCGAAGCCTGCTAAAGGTTTCGAGGCGGAGCCAGGTCAACCTACCCCGATAACACTATCTCCCCGCTGTCTAAAGTTGCCAGTTAAAATACACCGCTCATTACCGGCGATTGTGCTCCGTGCCCGGCTCATAGACGTATTTGTAATTCATGAATCAGCGCTCGCTAAGTGTCTTCGAAGAATTCAAATTCCACATTCCCTAGTTCGAATCCGAAGACAATCCCTATTTAACTTCTTTTTTTTTCCGCTTGCCATACTAAAAAAAAAAAAAAAAAATTCCCTCCTATCCTAAATCTTTTTTTTCACTTGCCATACTCAAAAAAATATAATTCTTCCCTCCTATAATAAATCTGGTATTTCAATTCAACAAACCTCTCAAGATCAGTACAAGTAAATAACTTTATATTCTAATTTTTAGGTGGAAAAACTTCTGAAAGAGCAAGAACGACTCTATTATATTAATCCCGAGAAGGCTGAAGAGGAGAGGCAGAAAGGGAATGAGTTTTTCAAACAGGGCGACTACCCTGCAGCTATTAAGTGTTACACTGAAGCCAACAAGAGAAATCCAGATGACGCTAAAATCTACAGCAACAGAGCCGCTTGCTATACCAAACTCGCGGAATTCAACCTAGGTCTCAAAGACTGTGATGAGTGCATTAAACTCGATCCCAAATTTGGTAAGTATTAGACCTTTTTGAATTGCCTTAATTAAGGTAAATTAGTGTTACAGGAGCCAACGATGCTTGCTTAAAGTGGGTTGCATCTGTCATTTGATACAATCCACTATAGACTAGGAGTAGCAAAGATTACTTGGACCTATTCTTTAGTTTTGGTCTTTCTTCCACCCATATCCTGCTCCCATTTGTATCTTATTTTTCCTCTCCCTTACAGTAAAAGGATATGTCAGAAAAGGGAAAATCCTTCAGGGGTTAAAACAGTACTCCAAGGCTCAGGATGTGTACCAAGCAGCGATGGAAATAGATTCTAATTGCCAGGAGGCAATTGATGGTCTCAGGGAATGCATGATGGCAGCAAATACTGACCCAGAAGAGGTAAGCTGCATGATATCAAACCTATTCAAGGTTTTCACTCATTGTGCAATTATTGGATCTAAAAACCAATTGCAAGGGTTTGTACTTGATTCCCATCCTTTTTGTTTAAGCTTACTCCAAGAACATTTCCCAGCTCCAGTTTCACTTATTTTATTATGGTAGTTAGATCACTTTCGGGGTTTACAACCATTATTTTTACGGTTCTGTTAACCCTTACACGATACGATCTTCTCTTCAACAGATTCGAAAGAGGGCTATGTCAGATCCCGAGGTCCAACAAATTCTGAATGATCCTGCGATGAGACTAATACTCCAGCAAATGCAAAGTGACCCACAAGCACTACAGGAGTAAGTATATTTCACCTTAAACTCTCCAAACTATTAGTTTGTTTTAGGGTCATTAGTCCTAAGCACAGGCTATCCAATAACCATCCAATGGCATGTAGATATTTCATCTATTATATCTGCATTCATTTGGAATTCCTGGGTTCCTCTCGCATTCTTGTCCGATCACTCCTCCCAAACTCATAGAGGTTCTTCTTACTCATCCACTTTTCGCAAGAGTAGGGTGTTGCTCATGGCTGTCCTTAACGTCACTGCTGATGAATGCAGTCATCTCTGTCCTGTTTCATCATTAACACTATGCTGATAACCTAATGATCCTTGCCCCTGAAACCCACTCACATTTGCAATCTAATTTTTGTTCCCGAGGGTATCCTACGAAATTATTTGATAAGTTGGGTGAATTGCTGAATATGACTGACCCCCTTTGCAACCTTACTGATTCTGGGAGATTTTAACATTCCTCTTGCATGCCCACTTTTATCTTGCGACTTCAAATTTTTAAACTACTATAAAGCTGTCTCATTCCCACCTCACACCTGGAAATATTCTTGCTCCTGTCACTTCCTTTCCAATTCATAGCCTAACCATAACTGGCCCCCATGCAGCTATTTAGGACCCCTTCCTTTGTCAGCTATCCATCCACCATGTCACCAAGCCTTATCGATTGCCAAGGGATATTGCCTTACTCCTTCCCTCTCTTGACCTCAACATGGCCATCTGCTCTTTCTTCAGGATCCTCTCCAGACTCAACATTTATATACCCCTTCTCTCTATCTAAGTCTAAGAGTTTAGGTCACTTGATGAGGCCGTTTACCTTTTCTCCAACTTCTTCAGTGCTATCGACCTGACTACCACTCATTGAACGTCTGGCCGTTTTACACACAGTCATCTTCGTCGGTTTTCGGCCAAGTGTGACACATCCCTTAGAGAGAAGCGATATACGCTTTAAGCTCCGCCCCAACAATTTCGAGTGATGGCCAGGTTCCGGTATCTTTCGAAGCACATTCCCCACTTTTCTTTTTTCTTGCGACATGGTACCCGGACAAAGGCAAATTAGGGATGCCTGACGCCTCATTACTGGATTGATTTGAACTCTGACAAGGCCTGGGGAAGTTATTGGTGAGCATCCTCCTTGCTCCCTCTCTCCATTCCTTTTTCTCTATGACTATTCCCTCAACCCTCTCTCTGTATAGGCTTAAGGACCTGTTCAGTTACGTCATGCTGTGTCAGAAGAGGCATTGGAAGCTCTATAAACAATAATGAGTTTATCAGTTTTCCCCTGCCTGTAATGGGCTGACCACCTTCCTGTGGCAGTTCTTGGGTGCATAAGGCTGTTCTCCTTGTGGCGGCATAGTTGGTTGCGAGGCCAAGTAAAAAGTATGGTCCCATCTATGGATCTTGAGATCTTGGCTGTTCTGTCGACGAACGGTACATCCAACTAAAGATAACTCCTGTCACCCGCCTCTCTGGTTGCCCAGTTTGGAGATGTGACCATTTGGGAACGACCCGCCACTGGGTAACTTCAGATTAGTATGCCTCGCTGTCCTAGGTTGCTAGCACCATTGATAACGCACCCAGGGTTGACCCCTGAAAGTTCGTAAACACGAGACAAGAGGGGGCGGACGCAGGATACCCAACCTCCTTTGAGGAATCTGCCACAACGACTTCAGGTCGCTTTCTGTCATCTTCGACAGAAAGCGCCGTACTCTTGCATGAATTTTGTGAAAAGAGTAGTCTACGAAAGGGAACTCGTGGACTACTCCATAGATGACATCACCTTAGAGCTGGAGCGGTCAAAGTCGAACGTGTGATTAGAAAATAGTGATGGGCCTCGAAACCCACCCCTAGACTCTTTGTCACAGGCTCCCTGAGTCGGTACGCGCCGGTTGGTATCACTACCGCGTGAAGTGCTGCACTTTCACCGGTTAGCTATCTTTTTGCAGGCCTTGCTGGGCGCCTGCTCCCTACCCACCCTCGGGGTATATGGGTTTTTCGACCCCATCACCACGAGATCGGAGCAGGGCAGGAAGATATACGATTTACACCCGGAATGATGTCTCTCTTCTTTTTGCTTTAAATACCTCCTTTCAGGCAGTAGCTATGCAACTGCACCTGGATAGGAGGTATACTGTCTTTTCTGCGAACATTCCACCGTGGGGGACTTCCGCCGCATCGTGGCACTGTTGCCAAGGCCCTTTCTACTTCTCTGGGATTTGAAAAGTAGAAACCCCCTCTGCGGAGTCTACTCAATCAGTCTCAGGGGTCCTCCTTGTCTACCTGATCGACCATCTGTAAATATGGGTCTTAAATGTGGCAGCGATACGTTTACGCATCACTGCCCGAGAACCGCTTTATTTTACTGTCTTGATCTATTCCTGTGCTACCCGGATACACAGCCTGATTTTGAGTGCGAGGTGGTCATTGACCTTCATGGTAGTCATCACTTTCCGATTCAAATATCATTTTCTGGACCACTACCGCCTGAGAGTCCTCCTCCCCCCCGCGTGGTGCTTGATGCTAGTGCAGTGGTTCATTTCCTGAAATGACTGACTTCGTTCTCCCAGTTGAGTTTAGGTCGGTTGATGAGGCTGTCGAGTTCTTCTCCGTAAGCCTACTATTCCTAGAACGTTTGGCTGTTTTGCACACTGACCACTTCCATGGTTGTCAGCCTAGTGTGAGGCGGTCCTCAAATAGGTGTGTTACGCCTATATGGGCTACAAGCGCCATCCGAACGATTTCACTGTCGAGGTATTTCGTCGAGCAAGGGCTAAGGGAGAATGGGAACGCAATCTCGGACCCGGCGTCAGTGGCAGTGTCTTTTGCGACCGCTCTCACTTGATGTGCTGTGAACGTCCATGGTCCCGATGATGTCTATGTTAGCGAGGCATGGCATTTCTCCTAGATTTGTTCAACACGATCTGGACAAATCCTCCTAGATTATTGTTGAATGGCGACCGTGTTTGCTTTTCGCAAACCAGTAAGAGTACATACACTATTCCGTCTAGTTTCCACCCAACTTTGTGTACAAGTTGGGAGTGGTAAATTTGCCTTTTTCCTGTGCAGCAGAGGCCACATTTCTTCTCCGCAGTGTGACTCCCGCAAGTTCTTGGAAGCGTGCGCGCTTCTTTCTTGTGGCCTTTCTGCCTTTTCCCCGTTTTTTTTTTTAGCCTGTGCTTAGTCCTTCTCTTTACTTTCTTTGTTATTTTCATGTTATGTTTTTTTTTTTTAATCTAGCATACTAGTAGGCTTTAGCCTGAGTACTGCGACTTTTGCCCTAGTAAGCAGTCGCCATATGGGCTCTCAATTTTTTTTTTTTTAACTATGCCTCTCCCTTTTTTTTATGTAGCCTGAATTAATTACGGTGATCTATGCTTCTGGTGCAATCCCAAGATGGGCGTCTCCTCCTAATCCTGATCCTTCCACCGTTCTCAAAATAAATATGTGGTGCTGGCCTGGCTCTGCCACTTCTTTCATCCTCCCAGTCTCTCGCCCCAATTTTCCTACTTTTGACAATAACCATCTTGGTTGAAGTGGTATACACTACTTATATATTGGACCATGCAACTCGTACTCATAACTATATAAAAGAAAGGGAAACTATAGTAGACGGAGAAATAGGTAAAATGATCAATTTATTACTGGGTAGTTCCCTACCCCTTCTTTTATTCCACGAGCTGGTCTCATTTAGTTGCCCACGACGTTCAACTAACACTATGGTGGCTATTTTTTTTTCAGACATTTGAAGAATCCTGAAGTTGCAAACAAAATCCAGAAACTACTCCAAAGTGGCCTAATTTCGATCCGACAGGAACCAGACTTCAAAAACTAGCGATTCCGAACTGACATGCTAATCACAATTACTTTTTAAGTTCTATCAGCAAGGTTCGGATACAAGGCAGATGATTAATTGCAGTGAATCAGTATCATTGCTAATACTTTGCCATATTAACACATTCTAGAAAACTTAAGGATCTTTATTTCTAATTCCTATGATCCTTCATTTTTGGGAAGATCCCCAAAGTTAGCAAAAGTAGACTCGTCGGCGTACTTGTATGTATTTTGCATTTAAATAAAATATTCATTGGCAATTTTATTTTAATTGGTTTTGCATGTTAAAAGGAGGTCGCAAAACAGATAAATAGGCTGCCAAGGACCTGCAAGGCAATTCAGTGTCGTCTTCAGGGTCATATTTCTTACCTCCCACATAGGGCAATAACGTGCCAATTGGTATTCCTTTTTAAATTCAAAAGCGGCTTGACCCACAATTCCAAGAAATGGAACTACTTCAGTCCACGATAGCCAAACCAAACGCTATAAGAACAATTATTCAGTGGTATGTAGTTATTACAACTTATGAATTCCGTTAATGGTACAAGTTTTGTTTCCCCGGACTCCAAATTCAAAGATTTAATCCGTAAATGCGAATCCACTTGATCAGCTGTATTGGTGGCGAGGGGGCAAGACGAATCGGCCAGTGAATGAAGAGAGTCGACGCCTTAAACATTCGTTTTCTTTCCCTAGGGTAATGATTTCGTCCGGACTAAGGTCAGCTGATAGTCGCAATGCCTCTTTCCCCAAGACGACTTCACCCGCGGAATAGTTGTTCATGGTCGAGGAATCATTACTCGCTAGAAATTTAGAAAATTAATACCTTAATAAAAGTACAGCCGACCTGACACCGCGGCGTACTTGCAAGACCCAACAGGTTTTGTCTTGAGTTCGCAAGTGTTGAGCATGATTGTTGAATGTGTTTAGTTGTCTTGTTCGTGGTAGCAGCGAAAGCAGATTCTGTACTCGTATGGTCAAGCTTGATGCATTGTAGATTATTGCTTTGGGGCGGTGTTAGATGGTAATGTAACCCTGTAGAGGCGCGGCATAGGAAGGGTGTTTCTGGATTGATATTGGGTGCGATGGCATTGATAATTTGTGACGGATTTGGGTGGTTTATTTTGTGCGTGTGGAGAACCGGGTTAGAGGTGAGTGCGTGTGGGATGAAAGCTTATCATATATAGCGTCAAAGTTTTTCGGTTTCGCTTGCTTTTTTTTTTTTTTTAATGTTACCTAGTATTATGCCTTGACATTGGTGTTTGTGTATCCAACTCATTTCCTGCAGAGTACATCGTTTTGTGCACTTTAGTAGGTATGTGAAGGTGTGTTGGTGCCTGATTAGGTGTCCAAGAAATAGTGGCATGGGGATTAATTGTTTGCAGAGGTGGGTGATGGATTACTTCGCCGTAACGACATGCTCGGGGTGGGTTCATTTTGTGCGTTTATTACGTCTTATAAGACGAGTTTTCGAAGACACCGAGGGTACTGTCGAAAACCGTTAGATTCTGTATCGAAAATGCTAATGAATCCCCATAAATCATGCTATCCTTAGGAGTATGAAAGTGACCTATACGAGAGTGCGTGTCGGGGTGTGGAAAACTGTGTACAAGATGAGCTGATTATATGAATGAGTGAGAGAAGGGGGCCTATTGTGTATGGTAGGGGTGTTTGGAGCCTTGTGCTGAATGAAATCTAACGGGCGATTTGACAGTAAAAAAGGGTATTGGTAACTGCTTAATAACAAGTAGAAGGAAGAATAGCTTATAGGCATAACCGATTTGCCACAAGGATGTGATCGGCGCGCATCAACGCCAATAAAAACTACCTTTAGCCTACCTTAAAAAAACACAACAAAAAAACTATACAACAAAATACCCTAAATCTACATTTTTTTTAATTCCAATGAAAATTTTCTTCTAATGTCCAAGTTTCAATTTCTAGAATGGTGGAAAAGAAGGTTAAAAAGGAATATTTGTTAGAAGGCAACACACTTTTTTTCTCGTCAACTCGCAAGGATCATTATCATTGAGGAGCTTTATTATGCGCGAAAGCGGGCATTTTACCAAGATGAATGCATCAAAATGTCTGACTGTTATTCACTCATGCTTCCATTGGGAAACCTGCTTTAATCAAGAATTTGTCGATCTTAACTTATCTCGCCATTACGGATTATTGTGTAGCAATCTACTACAATCTGCCTGGGAGAGTTGCCAGACGCGCCTATATTTTTATCCCATCTTCAATAACTTTTGCCAGAGAAAATCAAAGGTTCTTTAACAGTAGTTATACAACCTACATATTTTATTTTTGTTAACACTCCCATGTGGCGACTGCCTTCAAGGGCATAAGTAGGAATAATTCAAATTTCAGCCTGGTGCTAGGCAACTCGAAAATTCCCCAAACTGAAAAAAAACAACAAAAGGAAGCACGTTCCGCGTCGGGGGAGGCAGGCTCCCCACTGCGCAGGATCATGCGACCAACACCAGAGTAAAATAAAATGGAGGAAGTCAGCCTCATCGATAAAGTAAGCTAGTGCACGAATCCGTCCCGAGTACAAGGGACAAGCATGCAAGATTACCCAGACAGGCATTCAATAAGAATGCGCCAAACAGCCTGGGGGACAACGCAGTAGAGCCCTCCATCAAATGGCGGTGCGTCCCGCGAGTGTGTCCAATTAGAAGATAAAAGCGATTCGAAGTCTCGCGGCATTTGGGGGTAGGTCCATGCGAAGTCGCAGCGCAATGAGCACGCAACTTTAAGTTCCCCTCGGCCGTCTCCCATCTTCTTTGCAGAGTAGCTAGGATGGCTGCTCTGGTGTGGTCCTCCAGTCTTTGAGGAGTCTTTGGCGCCCAGGGTGTGGGGAGATTCCAATGCTCCGAGAGCGCTTTCTGAGTCATTAAAGATTGCAATCCGGTCTCCGAACAGGGCACGACGCGTTATCTCCCTTACCCAGTGGTATATTGCAATCAGCTCTGCCGTGAAAACAGCCGCAGCGCCTGGTAGAGGCCCGATGACTTCAAACAATAGATACGGAAGGAAGCCTACCGTTCCTGGGACTTGGAGCCACCCGTATACACTGGCACGGATCCAGCGCGACACGAATTGTGCTCTAAAAAGGCCGAACGCAATACTCCCGGTGCCGTGGAAGCTTTGGGAGCAGAAGCGTGGCGACCAATCTTCAAAGGTGGTACTCTCTAAGGTGGCGTCCTGGCTAGAACCAGAGGCGCCACTTGTCCGGAGGCTACACCGAGGTAACGAGAGACTTTACTAGAGCTTAGGGTATGACTGTCGTCTCTCGGAAGCAAAGGCAGCGTCGAGATCCGCCGCGGCTGTAGTGAGAGCTGTTGCCGGCTCGCGTGTACGTCGCAGAGCGAGTGTGGTGGATCAAGTCCACGCTCCGCAAAACACCTTCAGCTACGACTGCGTAAAACTCACTTCCGGAGACAATCTTCGGGCGAACAAAAGATCGGTAGACAAGTAAGGCAGTCTAGCCATATCAGCGCCCCAAGTCACGGAACGAAGAATGCCTAAGGAGCGGGTACAAGTGACCCTAAGCCTGCGAATACGAGCCTCCCAGGTGAGGTGTCGGTCGAAAACAAGACCAAGGAAACAGCAAATCGACTTATATTCGAACTACGTTTATGAAGAAGACCAGGTCGGAGTGGAGCAGTGGATGGCGGCAGAAGTGCAACACTTTAATCTTGACCAAAGAAAACAGAAAATTGTGCGCTTCGGCATAGCGAGAGATACAGTTCAATTCTTGTTGGAGTCGACGCTCCGGAGTAGAATACTAGGCCGCACCTAATGATTTTTTTTTTTTTTAGGAACCCATCTGGGGACTGCCTACTTGGGCATAAGTCACCATACTCACGACAGCGTAGTACTAGGCTAAATTAAAATAACAATTTGCAGAAAAAAAACAATAAAAAAAACGAAAAGGGCAGCAAGCACGCTCGGGCGTCGAGGAGAGGCCTCGGCACAGGAACTTGCGACGTACAAAAAAAAACAAACAGTTAGACAAGGTGAAGGAGGTCAGCCTCATCACAAAAGTCCACAAGTCAGTGTGCACGAACTCGTCCCGAGTAGAGCGTGAGACGAAGTGTGGTCCAAAAAGGCAGAACGCAATACTCCCGGCGCTGTACAAGCTTTGGGAGCAGAGGCGTGGCGACAAATGGTCAAAGGTGCTACCCTCCAGGGTGGCGTCTTGGGCAGAAACAGGGGCGCCACCGGCTCGAGAGCTATACCAAACTCTCGGAGGGGCTTAAGGTATGACTGGCGTCTCTCGGCGGCATAGGCATCGTCGAGATCAGCTGCGAATGCAGTGAGAGCTATTGGTGACTGAGGTAGGCGCCGGGATCGCGCGTACAGGCGAAAAATGCACTGCCTAACGCAGAACGACTCGCATCGATAATTAGGTTCTCAATGAGGGAAGTGCGGAAGGCACAGGTCGCCAGCGAATGCATAAAACTCGCATCCGTAGTCAAGCTTCGAACGAACAAAGGATCGATACGCAGCTAAAGATATCGAAAGGTCGTCCACGTAGAACGTAGCAAGACAATTTTCAGGGAGCACAGGTGATATAGTTGAAGCTCAGGGAAAAGTGTGACACTGAGAACACTTCCCTGCGGCACATCCTCTTTCCGCTCCATTGGTTCGGAGAGGGCTCCGTCACCCGTGCGCGGAATCGACAATCTCACAGAAAATCAGAAATAAAGATTGGGATGCGTCCCTTCGCTCCCCGTCGTGTGGAGGATTACCATGATATGCATCGCTATGCCGCTATATAGGCTTTATCCAGATCGAAAAACAACGTGGCGTAGTGGTGTCTACGAAAGAAGGCATCGCAGGCGGCATTTTCCAGTCAGAGTAGAGCATCCGACGTAGAGTGGAACTTGCAGAAGCCGCACTGTGCGGAAGACATTTGGCCTTCACTTTCCAGGAAGAAGGCTAGTCTAACATTTACCAATTTCTCCATTAACTTTCACACGCAGGTTAGAGAGGTTGGGCGGAAACCTGCCGGAGTAGTGATTTCTTCCCTGATAGGAAAAGCCTTTCGCCTCGAGTCTGGGAGATTTAGATATAGTTGAACGAATCTGACAGAAAGGTTATGCCTGGCTCACCTAGGTGTCAAAGTATGGTATCCAAGACCTCGTCAGGACTGGAGGCGGTATCCGCGCACGAAGCGGGAGCGGAACGCAACTAAATTAAGGTAAACCTGTCGTTGAAGGCTTCTCCGCCTCTTGATATAAAGTCCAGTCAGCGGCCTTCAGCAACATCACGACGTGCAATGAATGCTGGCGGAGCAGCATCCCGGCTAGGCAAAGCGGTTACAATGGAATCCGCCACGGACAGGGAGCACGAGATTGCGGTTCCATTCTCTGGAGAAAGGGAAGAGGGCCCTGCGAGAACTTGCTCAGAGGTCTTTTGAGCCGCTTCCGCACCTTTGCAAGAGCAGTTTCCTGTTAAATAAAGACAGGTTCACCTGCCGGGATGAGTGGGTACGTGCTTAGAAACATAACGGAATTAGGTTCTGGTATATTTCAAAGCACGCCCACTGACAGTGGAATCTTTCAGGCGGCGTTCATAGTCCATTTCGTCATAACGCTGCAGTTTGAGGGCCGTCTCACACTGAGCTGACCACCAAGAAAGCGGTCTGCGTGTAAAACGGTCAGACGTTCTAGGAAAAGTAGTTAGGTTCACGGCGACGAGATTGCCGGAAAAGAACTCAACCGCTTCATCCACCGGCATAAACCACGCCCTCTCTAAGCACCAGAAAATGATATTTGAATGGGAAAGGGATCACTACCATGGAGGTCATTGTATACCTCCCACCCAAAATCAGGCTGTGCATCCGGAGAGCACAGAGATAGTAAATCAAGGCAAGAAAATAAAGCGGTTCTCGGGCAGTGATGCGTAAACTCATCCACATTTAGGACCCATCTCCAGCGGGTCGATCAAGTCGACAAGGAGCCGAACCCTGTGATTGATCGAGCCGTTTCCCCGTAGGGATCTACTCTTCAAATACCCAAGCAGCGGAAAGGGCTTCCACAACCGTGCTACGACGCGGAAGCGGAATGCCGCGTGTAAATCGCGCATCCTCCTACCCGGCCCCAATCCAGTGATGGTTTGGTCGTAAAACACTTATACCCTGGGAGGGTCCCTCCTGTGGATGATCTATCGGCTCGGAGTCACCCAATCCAACCTTGGGTAGAGACGTAGGAGGCGAAGCTCACGACCACCCTCACGTATGTTCTTTCCCGTGAGTCTAACGACTTCGTGGAGGCGCGTGGCCGTTTGGCATGAGGGGTTCGAATAGTGCATTTAAAATTTAAAAGCTGCGTAGCCCAGATGGACTATCTCGCAGCCAAATTCACTTATGGGCAGTGAATTTAAAATTATTATTTTAAAAATATTGCCATATTAAAATACATGAAAAAGCAGAAATGTCCTTGGGACCAAAATTAGTTTAATAGGCAATATTAAGTCAGTTAAAATCTTTTAACAAAAAATAGACTATTAAAAAATTCAACAAAATGTAAAAACATAAACTATGAATAGATCAACAGTAAATATATAAAACTATTTTAAATTTTGTTTAAAAGATTGCTTTCTTTTAGGAAGGTTAGTATCCTAGTCACGTTAAAGAAGCAATGGGTCTCAGAAAAGATGCCCCGCAGAGCCTGCTGGGGGGCCATCTCTCTGGTAATGAAGGGAAAGGTCGTCCTTCTGAGATTCCTTAGCAATGGGCATTCTACAAATATATGGAGGACAGATATTTGTACCCCACACAGAATGCACATAGGTGGGGGCAGCCCACTCATTAAATGCTCATGGGTGAGCCGGCAATGGCCTATCCTCAGACGGACAAGCGCAACCTCCATTTTACGATGTCTAGTTGTACGTGGCCATGGGTGAACGGAGGGTTTTATGGAGTGGAGCTTGGTGGGAGGGAGCTCACTCCACCTCTTCTGCCATAGGCCGACCACGTATTCATTGGTCAGAGGATAGGCATCGCAGAGTGGGACTGGGGCCACTGGAGCTGTCCCCAGTGATGCTGCTTCTTTGGCTGCAGCATCTGCCCTCTCATTGCCTGGGATGCCCACGTGACTAGGCACCCAGCAGAAGGATATCTCGTGGATAGGCGATAGTGGTAGGAGCCACCGCTGGATCTTGGAAACCAACGGATGGCTCGAACCAACATCACCCAACATTTGAAGCGAACTAAGGGAGTCTGTAAAGATAGTATGAGAACCAGATGGCCTGCCAGCTATGATGGTCAGTGCCGCCATCATAGCAACGAGTTCCGCTGTGAATGCGGAAGCTGCGTTTGGCAGGCGGACCAATGCTGTCTCAGATGGAAAGACAGCAGCTGCTCCAACTCTGTCCGGTGACTTGGACCCATCGGTGAACACAAAAGTGCTATGCCGATGTTGAGAGGAGTGGTCGCCATACATGGCTCTCAATACTACAGGCAGGTGGTGATCCTTGGGCCTATCAGCTAGTTCCCTACATACCATTACAGGTGGTATGAGCCACGGGGGGGTCTTTGGCATGGTAAAGGGAATCACTGAGAACTCCCTTAGTTGCGCAGTGTGCTCGGCCATACGCAGAGCAAAGGGGCGAGCCAGAGATGGAGATCGATCGTATGAGGCCACTGTCCGTGTATTGAACATGCACTCATACACTGGCGTCTGCGGTAGTTGCTCAAGTCTAAGGAGGTAGTTTAAATTAGACTTGAGCCTGTGATAGGGAAGGGGGAGAACCCCGTTCTCTGCGTAAAGGCTCCACACTGGGGAGGACTTAAAGGCTCCAGAAGCCAGGCGCACACCCTGGTTACGCACAGTGTTTAGTTTTTCGAGAATGGATGGCGAGGCAGAGGAGTACACCTGTGATCCATAGTCTAGCTTTGATTGGACCAATGCTAGATACAGGAGCCACAGGGTACGTCGATCACTTCCCCAAGAAGTGTGAGACAACAGTTTCATTATGTCCATTCTCTTTAAACAAGACCTTTTCAAGGCGTCCACATGGTGCCGGAAAGAAAGCCTTGAATCAAATATGACCCCCAGATATTTGAAGTGGGGCTCAAAATCTATAGGCACACCATATAGCGACAAATGGGGGGGGTCCCATGTCACTAACTTATGCCCATAAAAGTGAACAGCCTTGGTCTTTACTGCGGAAAAGCGGAAACCCTTGGAGGAAGCATTTTCAGCTACAGTGCTTATAGCTCGCTGTAGCTTACGAACGATAAATGGGAGTCTGGGCGAAGAACAAATGAGCGCCAGATCATCCACATATAGCGTCGACGAAATCTCGGGAGGGAGATTTCTAACAATGCTATTAATGGCCACAGAGAAGCAGGTGACACTGAGGACACTTCCCTGTGGCACACCCTCAACTTGGTCCACGGGCTCCGATAAGGTGCCTCCAACCCTTACGCGTAGTGTGCGTCGCATCAGAAATTGCTCGACAAACCTGGGGAGGTAACCCCGCAGGCCACAATCATGGAGTTGTTTAAGGATACCACGCCTCCAGGTGGTATCGTATGCTTTCTCAATATCAAAGAAGACAGCGATGGCGTGCTGCTTCTTTGAAAAAGCATCTCTTACGAGTGACTCCATTCGGACAAGCAGGTCTGTCGTACTCTGCTTTTTCCTGAACCCTGATTGAGAAGGAGATATGAGATTTTGAGTCTCCAAAAACCAGACGAGTCTCAAATTGACCATTCTCTCAAACACTTTACATGGACAACTGGTAAGAGCGATGGGGCGGTAATGGGTGGGCTCCGTCCCGTCCTTTCCTGGTTTGCGGAATGGAAGGACTATGGCCTCTCTCCACATGGAAGGGAAGCGGCCCTTGATCCAAATCCAGTTGTAAATGTCCAGTAAATGAGAGAGAAGGGATGGATGCATATTCCTAATCATATCATAGGAAATGCCATCCGATCCGGGGGCAGTGGATCTACAGTGCTTCAGTGCATTATGGAGCTCATGGATAGAGAAGAGTCGGTTGTAAGACTCGTTATCCATGTTAGGCTCCACAAAGTTGAGCGGTTGCTGCTCCTGTTGGAGCCTAAAGCACTGGAATTGCATCTCATAATTATCTGGGCTTGAGATGCTAGCAAATGATCTGGCCAAGACATTGGAAATATGGGACAAGTCCCCCAACAATTCTCCAGCTTGGACAATGTTGGGAGCTGTAAAGCCATTGGATTTGCCCAATAGCTTTTTGACCCTTTTCCACACTTTGTCTATAGGCGTTTGCCAACTTATGGACGCGATGTAACCTTCCAACGAGGTCTTTCGAGCCTGTCGAAGGATGCGTCGCCGTGCTGCCCTTGCTCTGTTACGAGCAATTTTGTTTACCATCCTAGGGGAGCGATGGTAACGTCGGCAAGCCATTTTACATTCAGTCACGGCTCTCGAGCATTCAGCCGACCACCAGGGAACTTGTGGTCCGCGAGCGGCTGAGCCGGAGAGCGGGATGGAGGAGTTAGCCGCTTTATTGACGTGGACTAGGAGGTCATCGATAGCCACGTCAATATCTTCATGAGGGAAGGACCCGTCATGGCTCGAGAGGTGCCTGAATTTAGGCCAGTTTGCTTTTTTTGCATTCCATTTTTTACTAGGTGGTGGAGGGGGGCCACCTGTACATGGCGCTATAATAATGGGGAAGTGATCGCTGCCTCGCAAGTCAGGATCCACTGCCCAGTCAAAATCAGCTCTACAGCTTGGTGAACAGAGGGACAAGTCCCACGCATGTAGAGCTGCTCGTCTGGATGTGAAATGATGTATGACTGCCATCGTTTAGAAGGCAGACATCATTTTCGCCCAGAAATTTCTCAATCATGTTTCCCCTAGGGTTCTTATCGTGGTCCCCCCAAAGGGGGTGTCGAGCATTAAAATCCCCAATCAATAGAAAGGGGGGAGGGAGCTGTTTAATTACCTCTACTAGTTTTCTAGCTAGAGAGGCTGTGTCTTTTTCCTCACTAGGAGGGAGGTAAAGCGAGCAGACCGTATAGTGGCGATGGGAGAACAGGCGGACAGCGACCGCCTGCAGGTCTGTCGCAAGGTCGATCTGGTTGTGGGGAACCCTGCTGTTGATGAGCACAGCAGAACCATGGATTGGTTCTATAGGGTTCTTATAGTATCCCACAAAACCAGGAATATTGGGTACACTACGAGTACCCAAGCAAGTTTCCTGTAAAGCTATACAATCAGGATTGTAGTCTTTAAACAGGAGCTTGAGTTCTTCCCACTTGGGGAAGAGACCTTGGATGTTCCAATGAATTATTGGATACATCCTTACCTCTTTAAGACGATCATCCTACCCTTAGGGGTAGGAGGTTTTGGTTTTATACTACCCGTAGGGGTAGTTTTGGTCATACCAATTACCGGTTTTGGGTATGACTTTGGAGGCATCGGGAGCGTTAATTTAGCTCTCGGCTTTTCCTTTAAACGTGGCAATTTTGTTAGCTGGCTATACGAAATGACTGTCTTGACTGGAGAAGCAGATGTGGGAGCATCTCCATCAGTCATTTCGTGAGCCGATGACATCGACTTGGCTGGTGATGGTGGCAGCGATTGTTCGGCTGGCGAAGGATTCTTGGAATCTGATGGTTGGTTCGGCTCCTCCTTGGATAAAGGGGCAGCCTCTACTACAGCTGTTTCCTGTGATGGGGTACAGGTTGATTCCTTCTCACTTAGGGCTCGAAGGAGTTCCAAAGCAGTATCAGCAAGGGGTGGGTTGCTGACTACTCGCTTTGGGGCTGTAGTTCTCTGTTCTTTTGGGGCAGGATGGATGTCCAGAGCTGGAATAGACACCACCTGCGACCCAATCCGATTCACATCCACGTCTTGTGGGGCGGTGGCAAAGTGTTTTGCCACTCTTGGTGAATCGGGAGAGGATGGAAGGTTCCTCTTCTTTGTGCCATCAGAAGCTAGGCTAGATTTTGGTGAAGAGTTTTCTCTACCGATTGATCGTGGTTTCGGTCGAGGGGGGCTCTTAACCTTTTCAGGTGTGCGTGGAGATGCGGGTTTAGGGTGTGGAGAACCCCTTACCTGTTGAGGCACATCTCTGCGCGGAGACCTGGGTTTCGGTTGTGGAGGACTTCTTGTTTGTTCAGGAGAGCCTGTAGATGGTCTCTGGCTTCTTCCCTTCTTTGGCGTGGCGGTGCGCAGAGCATCCGCGAAGCTCACGCCAGGCTGAACGTAAGTCTCCCTAACTCTTCGTCTAGCCTCTTTATAGCTCACCCTGTTTTTATTTCGAACAGCAATGACCTCTCTCTCGTAGAGGAAGAAGGTGCATTGCTGTGATGTGGCAGAGTGGTCTCCGCCACAATTGGGGCAGCACGGCTGTTTGGAACAGGGTGTTCCGTGAAATTCTGCTGAGCAGTTTACACAAATCCTTTCGCTTTTACAAAACTTGCTTACATGGCCAAAGCGTTGGCAATGGAAGCACCGCCGGGGGTTTTCGACGTAAGGCTTGACTGGGATGTTAAGGTAGCCAGCCTTGACGTACTTGGGCGGTTCCAATCTGTTGAAAGTTAGGATTATGGTGGCGGTAGGGACCCTAGCGCCATTCACAAACCTAGAAATGCGATGTGCACTCGTTACTTTCTGATTGGCAAGTTTTGTCACCAACCTGTCGATATCATACTCAATGAGTTCACCCGATCGAATAACACCTTTGGAGGTATTAAATGTTAGGTGAGACGCGGATGATACATTCACTGAGGCTAACTTTTCGAGAGATTGAATTCTCTTTTGCTGCTCAGTAGACTTGGCCTCGACAATCAATGCGCCATCATTGCGCGGCCACATTTGAGCAGGTTCGCCACACTTGTTTACGAAGTCGTCAAAGACATCAAAGATGTCAGCTTTACTAAGAGGACAACGTTCGTTGCTGGATTTGAGTACAATAAAGCGGTCATAATCCAGTTCTTCGTCTACTTCTGATCCAAAAGGATCCAAGCGACGAAGATCTCTGCTTTTTTCACGGTGACCAGAGGCCGGCGGTCTCTGGGATGAGTTTTTGGAAAGTTTACCCATAAAATTTTTATTTTTATAAGTGGTGCCTCTGGAGCCGAGGGCATGTACCAAATCGCCATCGTGAGTCCGGAGAGCGCCCATACAGTCCAGACAGGGTAGCCCGCCCCCCGACTCCCACTGTTGTTTCAAAAACAGTGGAGCCGCATAACGGAGTTTTACTGGACTGCGGTGCAAAGACCTCCCGAAAGCAAAACAACGACCCAGGCAACCAAACCTACCTCCGTGGCACGGTCCTGCGGACGATGCCCCCCAGTGGGTACATCCGTCGACTCGTACAGAGTACACATACTGACTAGGACCAAGTGGGCCGAAAGTGCGCTGGGGTTCAGACACACAGTCGCCCCACAAGGTAATTTGGGGATGCCGGAGTGATGCCAGTGTTTGGTCATCAAACCGCCTCATGGGGTTCCCCTCACCCACCTTTTATGTTGGTGTGAGGTCACCTAGCCCTTGTGATGCCATTCACTAACTGCAGGGCCACAGCAAAGACAACCATATGGGCCAGAAGTGTGCTGGTGTCCATACACACAACTGCCCCAAAAGGTTGGTGGGTACCCTTAGATACCCAAACCAGGATATCCCGCCTGGTGTTCGGACGTTGGGCACACGCTCAGTTAAAAAACAGGGGCACCACGTGAAGGTGGTGTGCCAACATTTAGGGAACATAGGCTATGAGTTGCGCGATATTCCCCATCGCCCCCGTGAGGGGTTCGAATGTTTGCGGAACGACCATGCTCGCGGGCCTGGAGGGGGTAGGCATAAAACGTTCCATGCAGCGCCGGCCGCGCCAGGACCAAGTCCTTTGCCTTGCGAAACGAGAGATGGTTCTGAGCCTGAACGGCCATGATGTCCTTCTCCAGAAGAAGGCTTCACATTGATTCGAAGAAGTTGGGTGCGGCTCTCAGCAATTGACACACGCGGCCATACACGATAGGGATTTATCGTGTACGGCCTTGGAGCAACTTACAAAGACTTAGGGTAAACCCGACTTTCCACGGCTACATGGCCGATTCGTATGGCTGAAGCGTTGGTGTAGTAGCACATTCGCGGTAGTGACACGAAAGACTTCACGCGGCAGGCACCGACTCAGGGAGCCTGTCACGGTGGGACGAAACGAAGGATGTAGGGGTGGGTTTCGAGACCACTAACTGTTTTCTCATCTGACGTTTGACATTGACCACCCCGTGGGCGGCCAGCTCTAAGGTGATATCTTTCCAGGATTAGTCTACGATTTCCCTCCCATAAACCATTCCTTTCACTAAGTTCATGGTAGAGTGCGGCGTCCCACTCACGAGCGAGCCATTAAGCGTCAGAAGGGAACTAATCATGACTGCCTAGGAAGGGTCTGACGCAATGGCCAGGAAGGCTCCCGTCTGAGAAACGGGGTCATCTTCTACGCCTCGGGGGGGCGATGGGGAATATCGCGCAACTCATAGCCTATGTTCCCTAAATGTTGGCACACCACCTTCACGTGGTGCCCCTGTTTTTTAACTGAGCGTGTGCCCAACGTCCGAACACCAGGCGGGATATCCTGGTTTGGGTATCTAAGGGTACCCACCAACCTTTTGGGGCAGTTGTGTGTATGGACACCAGCACACTTCTGGCCCATATGGTTGTCTTTGCTGTGGCCCTGCAGTTAGTGAATGGCATCACAAGGGCTAGGTGACCTCACACCAACATAAAAGGTGGGTGAGGGGAACCCCATGAGGCGGTTTGATGACCAAACACTGGCATCACTCCGGCATCCCCAAATAACCTTGTGGGGCGACTGTGTGTCTGAACCCCAGCACACTTTCGGCCCACTTGGTCCTAGTCAGTATGTGTACTCTGTACGAGTCGACGGATGTACCCACTGGGGGGCATCGTCCGCAGGACCGTGCCACGGAGGTAGGTTTGGTTGCCTGGGTCGTTGTTTTGCTTTCGGGAGGTCTTTGCACCGCAGTCCAGTAAAACTCCGTTATGCGGCTCCGCTGTTTTTGAAACAACAGTGGGAGTCGGGGGGCGGGCTACCCTGTCTGGACTGTATGGGCGCTCTCCGGACTCACGATGGCGATTTGGTACATGCCCTCGGCTCCAGAGACACCACTTATAAAAATAAAAATCATATGGGTAAACTTGCAAAAAACTCATCCCAGAGACCGCCGGCCTCTGGTCACCGTGAAAAAAGCAGAGATCTTCGTCGCTTGGATCCTTTTGGATCAGAAGTAGACGAAGAACTGGATTATGACCGCTTTATTGTACTCAAATCCAGCAACGAACGTTGTCCTCTTAGTAAAGCTGACATCTTTGATGTCTTTGACGACTTCGTAAACAAGTGTGGCGAACCTGCTCAAATGTGGCCGCGCAATGATGGCGCATTGATTGTCGAGGCCAAGCCTAATGAGAAGCAAAAGAGAATTCAATCTCTCGAAAAGTTAGCCTCAGTGAGTGTATCATCCGCGTCTCACCCGACATTTAATACCTCCAAAGGTGTTATTCGATCGGGTGAACTCATTGAGTATGATATCGACAGGTTGGTGACAAAACTTGCCAATCAGAAAGTAACAAGTGCACATCGCATTTCTAGGTTTGTGAATGGCGCTAGGGTCCCTACCGCCACCATAATCCTAACTTTCAACAGATTGGAACCGCCCAAGTACGTCAAGGCTGGCTACCTTAAAATCCCAGTCAAGCCTTACGTCGAAAACCCCCGGCGGTGCTTCCATTGCCAACGCTTTGGCCATGTAAGCAAGTTTTGTAAAAGTGAAAGGATTTGTGTAAACTGCTCAGCAGAATTTCACGGAACACCCTGTTCCAAACAGCCGTGCTGCCCCAATTGTGGCGGAGACCACTCTGCCACATCACAGCAATGCACCTTCTTCCTCTACGAGAGAGAGGTCATTGCTGTTCGAAATAAAAACAGGGTGAGCTATAAAGAGGCTAGACGAAGAGTTAGAGAGACTTACGTTCAGCCTGGCGTGAGCTTCGCGGATGCTCTGCGCACCGCCACGCCAAAGAAGGGGAGAAGCCAGAGACCATCTACAGGCTCTCCTGAACAAACAAGAAGTCCGCCACAACCAAAACCCAGGTCTCCGCGCAGAGATGTGCCTCAACAGGTAAGGGGTTCTCCACACCCTAAACCCGCATCTCCACGCACACCTGAAAAGGTTAAGAGCCCCCCTCGACCGAAACCACGATCAATCGGTAGAGAAAACTCTTCACCAAAATCTAGCCTAGCTTCTGATGGCACAAAGAAGAGGAACCTTCCATCCTCTCCCGATTCACCAAGAGTGGCAAAACACTTTGCCACCGCTCCACAAGACGTGGATGTGAATCGGATTGGGCCGCAGGTGGTGTCTATTCCAGCTCTGGACATCCATCCTGCCCCCAAAGAACAGAGAACTACAGCCCCAAAGCGAGTAGTCAGCAACCCACCCCTTGCTGATACTGCTTTGGAACTCCTTCGAGCCCTAAGTGAGAAGGAATCAACCTGTACCCCATCACAGGAAACAGCTGTAGTAGAGGCTGCCCCTTTATCCAAGGAGGAGCCGAACCAACCATCAGATTCCAAGAATCCTTCGCCAGCCGAACAATCGCTGCCACCATCACCAGCCAAGTCAATGTCATCGGCTCACGAAATGACTGATGGAGATGCTCCCACATCTGCTTCTCCAGTCAAGACAGTCATTTCGTATAGCCAGCTAACAAAATTGCCACGTTTAAAGGAAAAGCCGAGAGCTAAATTAACGCTCCCGATGCCTCCAAAGTCATACCCAAAACCGGTAATTGGTATGACCAAAACTACCCCTACGGGTAGTATAAAACCAAAACCTCCTACCCCTAAGGGTAGGATGATCGTCTTAAAGAGGTAAGGATGTATCCAATAATTCATTGGAACATCCAAGGTCTCTTCCCCAAGTGGGAAGAACTCAAGCTCCTGTTTAAAGACTACAATCCTGATTGTATAGCTTTACAGGAAACTTGCTTGGGTACTCGTAGTGTACCCAATATTCCTGGTTTTGTGGGATACTATAAGAACCCTATAGAACCAATCCATGGTTCTGCTGTGCTCATCAACAGCAGGGTTCCCCACAACCAGATCGACCTTGCGACAGACCTGCAGGCGGTCGCTGTCCGCCTGTTCTCCCATCGCCACTATACGGTCTGCTCGCTTTACCTCCCTCCAAGTGAGGAAAAAGACACAGCCTCTCTAGCTAGAAAACTAGTAGAGGTAATTAAACAGCTCCCTCCCCCCTTTCTATTGATTGGGGATTTTAATGCTCGACACCCCCTTTGGGGGGACCATGATAAGAACCCTAGGGGAAACATGATTGAGAAATTTCTGGGCGAAAATGATGTCTGCCTTCTAAACGATGGCAGCCATACATCAGTTCACATCCAGACGAGCAGCTCTACATGCGTGGGACTTGTCCCTCTGTTCACCAAGCTGTAGAGCTGATTTTGACTGGGCAGTGGATCCTGACTTGCGAGGCAGCGATCACTTCCCCATTATTATAGCGCCATGTACAGGTGGCCCCCCTCCACCACCTAGTAAAAAATGGAATGCAAAAAAAGCAAACTGGCCTAAATTCAGGCACCTCTCGAGCCATGACGGGTCCTTCCCTCATGAAGATATTGACGTGGCTATCGATGACCTCCTAGTCCACGTCAATAAAGCGGCTAACTCCTCCATCCCGCTCTCCGGCTCAGCCGCTCGCGGACCACAAGTTCCCTGGTGGTCGGCTGAATGCTCGAGAGCCGTGACTGAATGTAAAATGGCTTGCCGACGTTACCATCGCTCCCCTACGATGGTAAATAAAATTGCTCGTAACAGAGCAAGGGCAGCACGGCGACGCATCCTTCGACAGGCTCGAAAGACCTCGTTGGAAGGTTACATCGCGTCCATAAGTTGGCAAACGCCTATAGACAAAGTGTGGAAAAGGGTCAAAAAGCTATTGGGCAAATCCAATGGCTTTACAGCTCCCAACATTGTCCAAGCTGGAGAATTGTTGGGGGACTTGTCCCATATTTCCAATGTCTTGGCCAGATCATTTGCTAGCATCTCAAGCCCAGATAATTATGAGATGCAATTCCAGTGCTTTAGGCTCCAACAGGAGCAGCAACCGCTCAACTTTATGGAGCCTAACATGGATAACGAGTCTTACAACCGACTCTTCTCTATCCATGAGCTCCATAATGCACTGAAGCACTGTAGATCCACTGCCCCCGGATCGGATGGCATTTCCTATGATATGATTAGGAATATGCATCCATCCCTTCTCTCTCATTTACTGGACATTTACAACTGGATTTGGATCAAGGGCCGCTTCCCTTCCATGTGGAGAGAGGCCATAGTCCTTCCATTCCGCAAACCAGGAAAGGACGGGACGGAGCCCACCCATTACCGCCCCATCGCTCTTACCAGTTGTCCATGTAAAGTGTTTGAGAGAATGGTCAATTTGAGACTCGTCTGGTTTTTGGAGACTCAAAATCTCATATCTCCTTCTCAATCAGGGTTCAGGAAAAAGCAGAGTACGACAGACCTGCTTGTCCGAATGGAGTCACTCGTAAGAGATGCTTTTTCAAAGAAGCAGCACGCCATCGCTGTCTTCTTTGATATTGAGAAAGCATACGATACCACCTGGAGGCGTGGTATCCTTAAACAACTCCATGATTGTGGCCTGCGGGGTTACCTCCCCAGGTTTGTCGAGCAATTTCTGATGCGACGCACACTACGCGTAAGGGTTGGAGGCACCTTATCGGAGCCCGTGGACCAAGTTGAGGGTGTGCCACAGGGAAGTGTCCTCAGTGTCACCTGCTTCTCTGTGGCCATTAATAGCATTGTTAGAAATCTCCCTCCCGAGATTTCGTCGACGCTATATGTGGATGATCTGGCGCTCATTTGTTCTTCGCCCAGACTCCCATTTATCGTCCGTAAGCTACAGCGAGCTATAAGCACTGTAGCTGAAAATGCTTCCTCCAAGGGTTTCCGCTTTTCCGCAGTAAAGACCAAGGCTGTTCACTTTTATGGGCATAAGTTAGTGACATGGGACCCCCCCCATTTGTCGCTATATGGTGTGCCTATAGATTTTGAGCCCCACTTCAAATATCTGGGGGTCATATTTGATTCAAGGCTTTCTTTCCGGCACCATGTGGACGCCTTGAAAAGGTCTTGTTTAAAGAGAATGGACATAATGAAACTGTTGTCTCACACTTCTTGGGGAAGTGATCGACGTACTCTGTGGCTCCTGTATCTAGCATTGGTCCAATCAAAGCTAGACTATGGATCACAGGTGTACTCCTCTGCCTCGCCATCCATTCTCGAAAAACTAAACACTGTGCGTAACCAGGGTGTGCGCCTGGCTTCTGGAGCCTTTAAGTCCTCCCCAGTGTGGAGCCTCTACGCAGAGAACGGGGTTCTCCCCCTTCCCTATCACAGGCTCAAGTCTAATTTAAACTACCTCCTTAGACTTGAGCAACTACCGCAGACGCCAGTGTATGAGTGCATGTTTAATACACGAACAGTGGCCTCATACGATAGATCTCCATCTCTGGCTCGCCCCTTTGCTCTGCGTATGGCCGAGCACACTGCGCAACTAAGGGAGTTCTCAGTGATTCCCTTTACCATGCCAAAGACCCCCCCGTGGCTCATACCACCTGTAATGGTATGTAGGGAACTGGCTGATAGACCCAAGGATCACCACCTGCCTGTAGTATTGAGAGCCATGTATGGCGACCACTCCTCTCAACATCGGCATAGCACTTTTGTGTTCACCGATGGGTCCAAGTCACCGGACAGAGTTGGAGCAGCTGCTGTCTTTCCATCTGAGATAGCATTGGTCAGCCTGCCAAACGCAGCTTCCGCATTCACAGCGGAACTCGTTGCTATGATGGCGGCACTGACTATCATAGCTGGCAGGCCATCTGGTTCTCATACTATCTTTACAGACTCCCTTAGTTCGCTTCAAATGTTGGGTGATGTTGGTTCGAGCCATCCGTTGGTTTCCAAGATCCAGCGGTGGCTCCTACGACTATCGCCCATCCACGAGATATCCTTCTGCTGGGTGCCTAGTCACGTGGGCATCCCAGGCAATGAGAGGGCAGATGCTGCAGCCAAAGAAGCAGCATCACTGGGGACAGCTCCAGTGGCCCCAGTCCCACTCTGCGATGCCTATCCTCTGACCAATGAATACGTGGTCGGCCTATGGCAGAAGAGGTGGAGTGAGCTCCCTCCCACCAAGCTCCACTCCATAAAACCCTCCGTTCACCCATGGCCACGTACAACTAGACATCGTAAAATGGAGGTTGCGCTTGTCCGTCTGAGGATAGGCCATTGCCGGCTCACCCATGAGCATTTAATGAGTGGGCTGCCCCCACCCATGTGCATTCTGTGTGGGGTACAAATATCTGTCCTCCATATATTTGTAGAATGCCCATTACTAAGGAATCTCAGAAGGACGACTTTTCCCTTCATTACCAGAGAGATGGCCCCCCAGCAGGCTCTGCGGGGCATCTTTTCCGAGACCCATTGCTTCTTTGACGTGACTAGGATACTAACCTTCCTAAAAGAAAGCAATCTTTTAAACAAAATTTAAAATAGTTTTATATATTTATTGTTGATCTATTTATAGTTTATGTTTTTACATTTTGTTGAATTTTTTAATAGTCTATTTTTTGTTAAAATATTTTAACTGACTTAATATTGCCTATTAAACTAATTTTGGTCCCAAGGACATTTCTACTTTTTCATGTATTTTAATATGGCAATATTTTAAAAATAATAATTTTAAATTCACTGCCCATAAGTGAATTTGGCTGCGAGATAGTCCATCTGGGCTACGCAGCTTTTAAATTTTAAATGCACTATTCATTCATTCATTCTACGCCTCGGGTCGCCCACTATTTCCCTCCGTTGCAGCCAGGATAGTTAAAAAAAAAAGAACAAAAAGCATCGAGCGTAGATACTATGACCTCGCAATGCCTTGGTTGTTAAGAGAAAAGTCTCCATAGGACAGAATATTTCAGAATGTAATCATTTACACACACCTGTGTTGATAGGCTTTGACAACCTGGCTCGCCATTCGGGCGAAATAGTTCTCGAGCTTTAAGCATAAAGGATGGTGCCGGCATAGCCACCTTATAGAACAGCAGTTAAAAAATATATAAATGGACCAAACTCTGTCCAGGTGAGAACAGTTCATCCTGGTACGAAGTGCTGGTAAATAAAAGGTTGAAGAGTCACGTGGCCTTAACTCTGGAACAAAGAGCGTGAGAGGCAAGGAAGGAATCGGGTGAACATGGCGCTATCAGACCATCTGTGTTTATCTTACGAGGCATAATTCCCGCGCCCGGGGCGATTTAATGTCTCCTCTTATACTCATGACGCGAGAAAGAACCCGAAGGGCTATTCGACCGGCTCCTTATCTCGGGTCCCCCCCCCCACACCCCCAACCGAAAACCGGAGACTTCAAATCCCAAGAGAGCACGCCATGGCCCGAGGAAATTTCGCCGCCCGCCGACCATATATATAACCAAAGGTTTTCCGCTAGATAACAAGTAGAGCACGTCCGCGCACTAAGACACATTACGTTCTCGAGTCGGATTCTCAGTGGCTTATTCGGGTATCGGCGGCTAGAATCTCTCCGCCGTGGACGTCGCCCCAGTCAATTGGCAGCTCCTTACAGCGGTCGTTCTTCCGTGAATTCGCGCCAGTACTCCCTCATCGAGAACCCTGAGGTAAAACCAGTCCTCCTTCATCAGCGTCCTGAGGTAGAACCAGTACCTCCCGCCCCCATCGAGAACTTGGAAGTAAAACATATTCCCTTGTTGCATCTCGCCTACCTTCGAAGATTACCCCGTGCAAGGCGCCGATGCTGCCGCCCTCGTTATAATCCTGTCTTTCCAAATCAATTGCTACTATTTGTATTTTGGCTTAGTGTAGCCCCTTTTTTAAACTCCGATCCGAACCAGGTAATTTATGGGGAAGGGGGGGTCCTTATGTTTATTTATTTCTTGACTGAAGATGCCCCTTGAAATATTGTCTTGAATTCATTTATTTATCTGACTCCATATTCTAGTTGGCTGAGATTCTTTCTTCTTTAAGTTGGCTGGGTTAATTCTTGATCTTCTTTTTCTCGATGTATCTTCCTTTTTAACGACGATGTGATGATTCCTTCCAATTCTGATGATGTGATGATTTCTTGAGAGTTGAGACGAGTTGGCCCTTGAGTTGTCCTTAAAGCGTTTTTCGTGGTCTCCGTTTTCTTTGATAATTTTCTTTGTAAAAATTGTTGACTTTGGGGTTCGAACTTGGGTCTTTTGAATCCCGAGGCTAGCACTCTACCATTACGCTACGGCGAAGCACGTTATGACTTGGTAATTTAAGGGGCTATTTATATTCTCGCTTTTGGAAGGAAGGTTTTCTCTTATACATCTTCGCACCCCTACAAATTAACCGCTTTAATCCCTTGGATTTGCCCCTTTGCTGACACTGAGTGTGTCCTTTACTTATTTGATCATGTATTTCACTTAAACCTCTATTGCATATTTCAATTTTTTTTTATTAAATTTTATCTTTGTAGCATTCTTTAAATAACCTTGAACGACTCTCGACCATCATTCAACCTTTAAAGCCAATCTGCACTCTCTTATTTTGATAATTATTACCCACGCACGAGGAGACGACTTTCTTCTCAATTCTCATTATCTCCCACCTCAACTGATCGGGCCGAGCGATTAGCGTGTAATTGTCATTATATATATATATATATATATATATATATATATATATATATATATATATATATATATATATATATATATATATATATATATATATATTGCTATATCACGACAATCACATTGAGAATGTTTGGAAGCCACTCGGAGAGGTCTAAAGCGAGGAATCAGAAACCATTTCAAGATGAATGGTGCAAGATTATCAGGAATTAGTTCGTTCCTGCGGCAAGAGATGTCAGTCAAATCATCATCGAAAAAAAGGCATCCGCAGTAAATACTAATTTCTTACAACTTGTACAAATGTTTTCCAATGATAATTTAATCGTTAAATAGAAATTTGTTTCTGTTGTTTTTTGGATACTAGATTTTTTCTAGTAAAATGCTTATCTGCTGATACATAACTTAAGTTGTATTCATACAAATTTGCATAACCCTTATTCATACATAGGAATATGTATAGGTTTGTAGTAGGCCAATTAGACACCTTGGATTTTCTCTGGCAAAGATTTTGGAAGATGTGATAAAAATACAGCTTTCTGATCTTTAGTTTTGGACGCATCTTTTCTTCAAATACACATTTTTTTTCTTTAGATTTTTTTTAGCTGCTGTTCTAGAAATTGAAATTTTGACACTGTCAGAGGCAAATCTCAGAATATCCTGTGCAAGTTTCATGAAAATTAAAAGTATTTAAGGAAATTTAGATTCGGGTATATTGTTTGTTACTTTTGCATAGTAAAGTATTCACTAGAATTGGCCTACGTAAAGAATAATGGGAAAAAGTTGCTCCTATAAGTCAAATAAATTATTGTATTTTGCTATAGATACAAGTTTATGGAAATTAAATGAGTATTTTTAAGAAAATATGATTTAGGTATTTTGTTCTCTAATTTTGGACGGCACTGTCAGTCTTTGTACAACGAAAGGGTAAAACTTACTTGCAACGATAACGTTGTGGTTCTTATTTACGGCTATTTTGTGGTTGGGTGAAGACTCTAGCGCCACTTGCTGGGTGTTGTTATCCGAAGTTTGAGTTTCTTGCGTAATTAGCTGTGGCGTAGAATCGTATCGCGGAGTTTCCAGGATTCGGAGATGTTCGGTTGATCCACCCAAAAGACTCTAACCAAGGAAACATAAAAATTAACGAGTGGGGACAGTCCAACTTTCTTGCAATTTTCAATTGTCCATATTTTCCTCTTCCACATGGAAAGTTTTACTCATTCCACCAAAATGGTCTACCTAACGTTTTCGGCGTCTTGTACCCATCTGATAGTCGACAACGATGTTCGCTGGTCTACTACATTTTTTCCATTATACTAATAAAATGGCAACTTGAGTGAACTTACAAGGTCCTTTGTATTAAACTTGATAGCGATGTGATTTCCGGATTGAATATCGGAGATGGAAGCCTCAAATTCTATTTCACCTTCTGAAATCGTCAAATCTCCGATCTAAGAAAGGAAAGAGATAAAAATTATAATCCATACTTTGAATTATATATCAGTTTCACAAGATTGTCCCAAATAACTGGAATTGGTCTGCGATATATGCCATAGGATGAAAAATACAAAGAGGAAATAGACATAGAATTTTGGAGAAAAAAAGTATTAAGATAAGGCGAATTCGGGGCAGGGACATTTTTGAAGGAGTCATCTGGCGACTGCCTACTAGGACATAAGTCGCCGAATCACGCTATAGCGTAATACTAAGCTAAATTAACAAACAACAAAAAACATGCAAAAACAAAACAAGAAAGTATAAAAAAAAACAAGCAAAAAACAACAAACCCAACAACCGCGAAATAAGCACAAAAAAAAAGCGAGAAGGAAACAAGCTCCGGCGTCGGGGGTGAGGCCTGCATCCCCGACATGCGACCTTCAACAGTCAAATAAAATGGAGGAGGCCAGCCTCATGCAAAAAGTCGTATAGTCCGCGGTGAAAAGAGGCAGCCACTGATAAGAGCCCCGCTGAGTTCAAACAGAGGGGATACGCGTGGAAACCGACCTCCTTCCTGGGACTTGGAGCCATCCGTAAACACAGGCACGATTCCAGCGTGACACGAGGTGTTCTCCAAAAAGGCCGAAGTTGAACGTAATATTCCCGGCCCTGCGGAAGCTTTGAGAGCAGAGGCGTGGCTACAAATACTCTAGGGTAGTGTCCTGGGCAGGGCTAGAGGCGCCACCGGCCGAGAGCTACACCAAGCTATCGAAGGAGTTTCCTAGCCCTAAAACATAAGGGCTTAGGGCATGAGTGGCATCTCTCGGCTACATAGGTACCGTCGAGACCGGCAGCGGATGCAGTGAGAGCCGTTGGCGACTGAGGGAGGTGTGGGGTAGGCGCGTACATGCGCAGAACGACTGACAGTGGCATCTCCCCAGCACCGAGAAATAGGCTCTCAATGGGTGAAGTGCGGAAAGCACCGGTCGCCAGGCAAAGGCCGGTGTGGTGGATCAAGTCCACCTCTCACAATACACGCTCGGCTGCGGATGCATAAAACTCGCATCCGTAGTCGAGCTTCGAACGAACAAAGGATCGATAAAAAAGTAAGCGCCCCGGGCGCTGAATGTCACGGAAAGAAGAATATCCATGGTGCGGGTACGAGAGACCATAAGGCTGCTGATATGAGCCTCCAAGGTGAGATATAGATAAAAAACAAGACCACGGAAACAGTGCGAATCCAAACCAGGAAAATGGCCTCACGTCAACTTCAGGGGTGTTGCCTCCTGTGAATCTAACGACTCGGTGGAGGCGCGCGGCCCTTTCTCTTTACGGGAAAGGGTCATAATGGGAGAAACCTGGTTTTAGCCGGGGCTGGGTGTGAACCCTTTATGCCGCCAGCGCTACGAGGGGAGCACCCGGGGTGGGTAGAACCCGCAGAAGAGTTCCAAATGGGCACGGAAACGACCATGCTCGTAGGCACGGAGGGGCCAGGAGCATAGGGCGTTTTCTTAACATTGAGGCATAAAACGTCCCAGGCAGAGCCGGGCGCGCCAGGACCAAGTTCTTAGCTTCGCGAAATGAGAGATGATCCTGGGCCTGAACGGCCAGGATTTTCTTTTCAAGGAGATAAGCATCACATTGATTCGAAGAAGCGGGGTGCGGCTCTCCCTAATTGACACACTTGGTCACGCATGATTTAGACTTATCATGTGTGGCCTTGGAGCACTTACACAGACTCCAGGTGAGGTAACATTTACCAATTTCTCCAACTTACACACGCAGGTTAGAGAGATTGGGCGGAAAGTGCCATTCGCCAGGAGTTTGACAGGAAACCCTCTGTCCAGATTCTTTTGAATAAATCTGACATAAATGCCATGCCTCACTTACCCAGGTGTCGCAGCATGGCATAAAGAGACATCGCCCGGACCAGGAACGGTGTCCGCGCACGAAACAAGCAAGAGCGGAACGCAACTTACTAAATGTAAACCTGTTGTTGCAGTGTTCTCCGCTTCTGGAGGTAAAGTCCAGTTGGCAGCCTTCAGCGACATCACGGCGCGCATTGAATGCTGGCGGAGCAGCATCTCGACTAGAGAATGCGGAGAAAGCTAGAGGGGGTTTTTCCGTTAAGTGAAGAGACGTATGCCAGCCAGGAAGATTGGCCAGTGGCGCTTATAGCGCATGTAGGCATACTCTTCTGTTTGAGGGCCGTCTCACGCTTGGCTGACTATAACGAAATATGACGGCGCGCAAAACGGCAAGACCTTCTAGGAATAGTAGTTAGGCCCACGGCGACGAGGTTGCCGGAAAAAAAAAAATCAATGGTCTCATCCACCTACCTAAGCTCCTTGACTGGAACAGAGAAATTAGTCATTTCCTGAAATACGAACACCTGCGTCAAGCACCACGGACGACATTGACTATCCCCCATTCAAAATCAGACTGTGCATCCTGAGAGCACAAGGATAGATCAAAACAGGAAAATGAAGCGGATTTAATGCAGTGATGCGTAAACGAATCCACCTTTAGGACACCTATCACCAGCTCGTTGATCAGGTCGGCAAGGACCTGACCCCTGGGATTGATCGATTACTCTCCAGAGGGGGTGTCTACCAATCAAATCCCCGAGCAGTAGAAAGGGCCACGGCAACGGTGCCACGATGCGCCTGAAGTTCCCTGCGTCGAAGTCGACTGACGGTGGAATGTAGCCCAAAATAACAGTATAACTCCTATCCAGGGTGTAAATGGAGCATCTTCCTGCACTGCCCCCGACTGGTGATGGTGGGGTCGCAAAACTCTTATTCACTGGGATGGTGGACAGGGGGCACGCGCTCAGCATTGTCTCCTACAAAAAAAAGATAGTTAACGAGGAACGGGAGGAGGGAGGACTTAGCAGCTCATCTCAGCTGGATCAGAGTCCGTGGCAATTCCATTGAAGGAATATGCCCCCTAGGGCTACCTCGAAGGAGATGCGGGAGCCCTCTTCGAAGAGAAGCCCCTCAAAGGAATGGCGGTACGCTTCCCAGAGGCAGAACTCCGGTGGCTGTTGGCCGAACAAGGCGCTGTCACCTTAGAAAACTTATCAGGTGAGATTTGGCTCGCTATGCGAGTCTTTTTCTTCCTCTGCCTCGAAACCTTAGGTGGGCGGGAAGGCTTCGGAAACGAGGGTCCGTCCTTTGGAGAATTCCCAGTCTCCGAGCTACCCAGCCCAGCTCGGTGTGAGGGCGTAGGAACCGAGGCTCCTTTGGTACTGTACTCCTTTTTTTTGGGGGGGGGGGCGGCTTTAGAAACCCCGGAAAACCTCACAACCATCTTCAGGGGTTTAACCTCCTGTGAGTCTAATGACTCGGTGGAGGCGCGCGGCTGTTTTGTTTTACGGGAAAGGGTCACGCTAGGGGAGGAGAGGGGCCCTGGTTTTAGTCGAGGCTAGGTGTGAGCACTTTGTGCCGCCAGCTCTATCAGGGGAGCACCAGGGGTGAGTAGAACCCGCAGAATGGTTACGAATGGGCGCGGAAATGACCGTGCTAGTAGGCCTGGATGAGGCAGCAGCAGAGGGTGCCTTTTTTTTTAGAATTGCGGCATAAGACGTCCCAGGCAGCGTTTGGGGCGCCAGGACGAAGTTCTTAGCATCGCGAAATGAGAGCCGATCCTGGGTCTGAACGACCAGGATTTCCTTCTCCAGAAGATACGCACCACATTACTTCGAGGAAGCGTGGTGCGGCTCTCCACAAATGACACACTTGGCCTTATCGTGTGCGGCTTTGGAGCAACTTACACAGACTTCAGGAAACCCCGAATTTACGCGTCTACAGGAGCGATTCGTATGACCGAAGCGGTGAGAGTAGTAGCATTTCGACGGCAGTGGCACGAATGCCTTCTCGCGGTAGCGATACCAACCGACACGCACCGACTCAGGGAGCCTGTAACGGTCGAACGTGACAAAGAGTATATAGGTGGGTCTCGAGGCCACTCCTTGTTTTCTCATCACACATTTGACTTTGACCGTCCATAATATCGGTCAGCTATATGGAGTAGTCCACGAGTTCCCTCGCATAAGCCACTCTTTTCACGAATTTCATGGTAGAGGAGTACGGCATCACACTCACCGGCGAGTCATTAAGTTTCCGAAGGGCACTAATCATGGCCGCCTCGGAGAGATCCGATGCATTCGCCAGAAGGCTCCCCCGTTCGAGAAACAGGTCACTTTCTACCAATCACGCTAGCTAATGCTCCCCTCTGATGGATCATGATGCCCTTGGCCAACATGCTGCCATCAGTGGAGCAAATAACCGGAAAGGGTTTGAAGCCAGCAGGCTCGAAAACGCCAGAAAACGCCAGCTAGTCTCTCAATGAGGGGCCCGACGTAATTGAGGCTCCGCTCAGCGCACTTTGGACTTTGGCTCGGGGCCGGACGTGCCGATCTTGGCCTGATCTATTCCCGAAACGGCAGCGGGCTCGTCCGTACCCGGAATGAATGAATGAATAGTGCATAAAAGATTTAAAAGCTGCGTAGCCCAGATGGGCTATCTCGCAGCCAAATTCACTTATGGGCGGTGAATTTAAAATTATTATTTTTAAAATATTGCCATATTAAAATACATAAAAAAGCAGAAATGTCCTTGGGACCAAAATTAGTATAATAGGCAATATTGAGTCAGTTGAGTTAAAATCTTTTAACAAAAAATAGACTATTAAAAAATTCAACAAAATGTAAAAACATAAACTATAAATAGATCAACAATAAATATATAAAACTATTTTAAATTTTGTTTAAAAGATTGCTTTCTTTTAGGAAGGTTAGTATCCTAGTCACGTCAAAGAAGCAATGGGTCTCGGAAAAGATGCCCCGCAGAGCCTGCTGGGGGGCCATCTCTCTGGTAATGAAGGGAAAAGTCGTCCTTCTGAGATTCCTTAGTAATGGGCATTCTACAAATATATGGAGGACAGATATTTGTACCCCACACAGAATGCACATGGGTGGGGGCAGCCCACTCATTAAATGCTCATGGGTGAGCCGGCAATGGCCTATCCTCAGACGGACAAGCGCAACCTCCATTTTACGATGTCTAGTTGTACGTGGCCATGGGTGAACGGAGGGTTTTATGGAGTGGAGCTTGGTGGGAGGGAGCTCACTCCACCTCTTCTGCCATAGGCCGACCACGTATTCATTGGTCAGAGGATAGGCATCGCTGAGTGGGACTGGGGCTACTGGAGCTGTCCCCAGTGATGCTGCTTCTTTGGCTGCAGCATCTGCCCTCTCATTGCCTGGGATGCCCACGTGACTAGGCACCCAGCAGAAGGATATCTCGTGGGTGGGCGATAGTCGTAGGAGCCACCGCTGGATCTTGGAAACCAACGGATGGCTCGAACCAACATCACCCAACATTTGAAGCGAACTAAGGGAGTCTGTAAAGATAGTATGAGAACCAGATGGCCTGCCAGCTATGATAGTCAGTGCCGCCATCATAGCAACGAGTTCCGCTGTGAATGCGGAAGCTGCGTTTGGCAGGCGGACCAATGCTATCTCAGATGGAAAGACAGCAGCTGCTCCAACTCTGTCCGGTGACTTGGACCCATCGGTGAACACAAAAGTGCTATGCCGATGTTGAGAGGAGTGGTCGCCATACATGGCTCTCAATACTACAGGCAGGTGGTGATCCTTGGGCCTATCAGCCAGTTCCCTACATACCATTACAGGTGGTATGAGCCACGGGGGGGTCTTTGGCATGGTAAAGGGAATCACTGAGAACTCCCTTAGCTGCGCAGTGTGCTCGGCCATACGCAGAGCAAAGGGGCGAGCCAGAGATGGAGATCGATCGTATGAGGCCACTGTCCGTGTATTGAACATGCACTCATACACTGGCGTCTGCGGTAGTTGCTCAAGTCTAAGGAGGTAGTTTAAATTAGACTTGAGCCTGTGATAGGGAAGGGGGAGAACCCCGTTCTCTGCATAGAGGCTCCACACTGGGGAGGACTTAAAGGCTCCAGAAGCCAGGCGCACACCCTGGTTACGCACAGTGTTTAGTTTTTCGAGAATGGATGGCGAGGCAGAGGAGTACACCTGTGATCCATAGTCTAGCTTTGATTGGACCAATGCTAGATACAGGAGCCACAGAGTACGTCGATCACTTCCCCAAGAAGTGTGAGACAACAGTTTCATTATGTCCATTCTCTTTAAACAAGACCTTTTCAAGGCGTCCACATGGTGCCGGAAAGAAAGCCTTGAATCAAATATGACCCCCAGATATTTGAAGTGGGGCTCAAAATCTATAGGCACACCATATAGCGACAAATGGGGGGGGTCCCATGTCACTAACTTATGCCCATAAAAGTGAACAGCCTTGGTCTTTACTGCGGAAAAGCGGAAACCCTTGGAGGAAGCATTTTCAGCTACAGTGCTTATAGCTCGCTGTAGCTTACGGACGATAAATGGGAGTCTGGGCGAAGAACAAATGAGCGCCAGATCATCCACATATAGCGTCGACGAAATCTCGGGAGGGAGATTTCTAACAATGCTATTAATGGCCACAGAGAAGCAGGTGACACTGAGGACACTTCCCTGTGGCACACCCTCAACTTGGTCCACGGGCTCCGATAAGGTGCCTCCAACCCTTACGCGTAGTGTGCGTCGCATCAGAAATTGCTCGACAAACCTGGGGAGGTAACCCCGCAGGCCACAATCATGGAGTTGTTTAAGGATACCACGCCTCCAGGTGGTATCGTATGCTTTCTCAATATCAAAGAAGACAGCGATGGCGTGCTGCTTCTTTGAAAAAGCATCTCTTACGAGTGACTCCATTCGGACAAGCAGGTCTGTCGTACTCTGCTTTTTCCTGAACCCTGATTGAGAAGGAGATATGAGATTTTGAGTCTCCAAAAACCAGACGAGTCTCAAATTGACCATTCTCTCAAACACTTTACATGGACAACTGGTAAGAGCAATGGGGCGGTAATGGGTGGGCTCCGTCCCGTCCTTTCCTGGTTTGCGGAATGGAAGGACTATGGCCTCTCTCCACATGGAAGGGAAGCGGCCCTTGATCCAAATCCAGTTGTAAATGTCCAGTAAATGAGAGAGAAGGGATGGATGCATATTCCTAATCATATCATAGGAAATGCCATCCGATCCGGGGGCAGTGGATCTACAGTGCTTCAGTGCATTATGGAGCTCATGGATAGAGAAGAGTCGGTTGTAAGACTCGTTATCCATGTTAGGCTCCACAAAGTTGAGCGGTTGCTGCTCCTGTTGGAGCCTAAAGCACTGGAATTGCATCTCATAATTATCTGGGCTTGAGATGCTAGCAAATGATCTGGCCAAGACATTGGAAATATGGGACAAGTCCCCCAACAATTCTCCAGCTTGGACAATGTTGGGAGCTGTAAAGCCATTGGATTTGCCCAATAGCTTTTTGACCCTTTTCCACACTTTGTCTATAGGCGTTTGCCAACTTATGGACGCGATGTAACCTTCCAACGAGGTCTTTCGAGCCTGTCGAAGGATGCGTCGCCGTGCTGCCCTTGCTCTGTTACGAGCAATTTTATTTACCATCGTAGGGGAGCGATGGTAACGTCGGCAAGCCATTTTACATTCAGTCACGGCTCTCGAGCATTCAGCCGACCACCAGGGAACTTGTGGTCCGCGAGCGGCTGAGCCGGAGAGCGGGATGGAGGAGTTAGCCGCTTTATTGACGTGGACTAGGAGGTCATCGATAGCCACGTCAATATCTTCATGAGGAAAGGACCCGTCATGGCTCGAGAGGTGCCTGAATTTAGGCCAGTTTGCTTTTTTTGCATTCCATTTTTTACTAGGTGGTGGAGGGGGGCCACCTGTACATGGCGCTATAATAATGGGGAAGTGATCGCTGCCTCGCAAGTCAGGATCCACTGCCCAGTCAAAATCAGCTCTACAGCTTGGTGAACAGAGGGACAAGTCCACGCATGTAGAGCTGCTCGTCTGGATGTGAAATGATGTATTGCTGCCATCGTTTAGAAGGCAGACATCATTTTCGCCCAGAAATTTCTCAATCATGTTTCCCCTAGGGTTCTTATCATGGTCCCCCCAAAGGGGGTGTCGAGCATTAAAATCCCCAATCAATAGAAAGGGGGGAGGGAGCTGTTTAATTACCTCTACTAGTTTTCTAGCTAGAGAGGCTGTGTCTTTTTCCTCACTAGGAGGGAGGTAAAGCGAGCAGACCGTATAGTGGCGATGGGAGAACAGGCGGACAGCGACCGCCTGCAGGTCTGTCGCAAGGTCGATCTGGTTGTGGGGAACCCTGCTGTTGATGAGCACAGCAGAACCATGGATTGGTTCTATAGGGTTCTTATAGTATCCCACAAAACCAGCAATATTGGGTACACTACGAGTACCCAAGCAAGTTTCCTGTAAAGCTATACAATCAGGATTGTAGTCTTTAAACAGGAGCTTGAGTTCTTCCCACTTGGGGAAGAGACCTTGGATGTTCCAATGAATTATTGGATACATCCTTACCTCTTTAAGACGATCATCCTACCCTTAGGGGTAGGAGGTTTTGGTTTTATACTACCCGTAGGGGTAGTTTTGGTCATACCAATTACCGGTTTTGGGTATGACTTTGGAGGCATCGGGAGCGTTAATTTAGCTCTCGGCTTTTCCTTTAAACGTGGCAATTTTGTTAGCTGGCTATACGAAATGACTGTCTTGACTGGAGAAGCAGATGTGGGAGCATCTCCATCAGTCATTTCGTGAGCCGATGACATCGACTTGGCTGGTGATGGTGGCAGCGATTGTTCGGCTGGCGAAGGATTCTTGGAATCTGATGGTTGGTTCGGCTCCTCCTTGGAAAAAGGGGCAGCCTCTACTACAGCTGTTTCCTGTGATGGGGTACAGGTTGATTCCTTCTCACTTAGGGCTCGAAGGAGTTCCAAAGCAGTATCAGCAAGGGGTGGATTGCTGACTACTCGCTTTGGGGCTGTAGTTCTCTGTTCTTTGGGGGCAGGATGGATGTCCAGAGCTGGAATAGACACCACCTGCGGCCCAATCCGATTCACATCCACGTCTTGTGGAGCGGTGGCAAAGTGTTTTGCCACTCTTGGTGAATCGGGAGAGGATGGAAGGTTCCTCTTCTTTGTGCCATCAGAAGCTAGGCTAGATTTTGGTGAAGAGTTTTCTCTACCGATTGATCGTGGTTTCGGTCGAGGGGGGCTCTTATTAACCTTTTCAGGTGCGTGTGGAGATGCGGGTTTAGGGTGTGGAGAACCCCTTACCTGTTGAGGCACATCTCTGCGCGGAGACCTGGGTTTCGGTTGTGGAGGACTTCTGGTTTGTTCAGTAGAGCCAGTAGATGGTCTCTGGCTTCTTCCCTTCTTTGGCGTGGCGGTGCGCAGAGCATCCGCGAAGCTCACGCCAGGCTGAACGTAAGTCTCCCTAACTCTTCGTCTAGCCTCTTTAAAGCTCACCCTGTTTTTATTTCGGACAGCAATGACCTCTCTCTCGTAGAGGAAGAAGGTGCATTGCTGTGATGTGGCAGAGTGGTCTCCGCCACAATTGGGGCAGCACGGCTGTTTGGAACAGGGTGTTCCGTGAAATTCTGCTGAGCAGTTTACACATATCCTTTCGCTTTTACAAAACTTGCTTACATGGCCAAAGCGTTGGCAATGGAAGCACCGCCGGGGGTTTTCGACGTAAGGCTTGACTGGGATGTTAAGGTAGCCAGCCTTGACGTACTTGGGCGGTTCCAATCTGTTGAAAGTTAGGATTATGGTGGCGGTAGGGACCCTAGCGCCATTCACAAACCTAGAAATGCGATGTGCACTTGTTACTTTCTGACTGGCAAGTTTTGTCACCAACCTGTCAATATCATACTCAATGAGTTCACCCGATCGAATAACACCTTTAGAGGTATTAAATGTCGGATGAGACGCGGATGATACACTCACTGAGGCTAACTTTTCAAGAGATTGAATTCTCTTTTGCTGCTCATTAGACTTGGCCTCGACAATCAATGCGCCATCATTGCGCGGCCACATTTGAGCAGGTTCGCCACACTTGTTCACGAAGTCGTCAAAGACATCAAAGATGTCAGCTTTGTTAAGAGGACAACGTTCGTTGCTGGATTTGAGTACTATAAAGCGGTCATAATCCAGTTCTTCGTCTACTTCTGATCCAAAAGGATCCAAGCGACGAAGATCTCTGCTTTTTTCACGGTGACCAGAGGCCGGCGGTCTCTGGGATGAGTTTTTTGAAAGTTTACCCATAAAATTTTTATTTTTATAAGTGGTGTCTCTGGAGCCGAGGGCATGTACCAAATCGCCATCGTGAGTCCGGAGAGCGCCCATACAGTCCAGACAGGGTAGCCCGCCCCCCGACTCCCACTGTTGTTTCAAAAACAGCGGAGCCGCATAACGGAGTTTTACTGGACTGCGGTGCAAAGACCTCCCGAAAGCAAAACAACGACCCAGGCAACCAAACCTACCTCCGTGGCACGGTCCTGCGGACGATGCCCCCCAGTGGGTACATCCGTCGACTCGTACAGAGTACACATACTGACTAGGACCAAGTGGGCCGAAAGTGCGCTGGGGTTCAGACACACAATCGCCCCACAAGGTTATTTGGGGATGCCGGAGTGATGCCAGTGTTTGGTCATCAAACCGCCTCATGGGGTTCCCCTCCCCACCTTTTATGTTGGTGTGAGGTCACCTAGCCCTTGTGATGCCATTCACTAACTGCAGGGCCACAGCAAAGACAACCATATGGGCCAGAAGTGTGCTGGTGTCCATACACACAACTGCCCCAAAAGGTTGGTGGGTACCCTTAGATACCCAAACCAGGATATCCCGCCTGGTGTTCGGACGTTGGGCACACGCTCAGTTAAAAAACAGGGGCACCACGTGAAGGTGGTGTGCCAACATTTAGGGAACATAGGCTATGAGTTGCGCGATATTCCCCATCGCCCCCGTCCGTACCCGGAGCTCCTGCGGTGGAAGAGAACCATTAGTCCTCTTTTTCTCTCTTTTTTTTTTTTAGGAGAAGCGGTTGGGGAATGAACCTGCTTCTCTCGCCGCCGGATGGACCGACCTCAGCAAGATCCTTCTCGGAAATGGAGAAGGGTTTGGCCGTAAAAGGGCCACCAGCCGTGGGAGGAGGTCCCTCCTTTCTTTGTGAGTATTTGAGGGCCCGAACTGTCTGAGTAAAAGTTTGTAAAGGGGCGGACTCAGATTCGGTGTTTTGCACCGAGACCATGTTCGACCCCATGGAAGGTGCTGCTATCTGGGGCTGGGTCACCTCCGAGATCCCATTTCAGGTACTTTTTGTTCTATTGCCTCTGGCCGGCGAACAGATATCGATCGAGGAAGAGGAGTGCAGGCACACCGACCCCCTGAAACTGAACTGCAGCACTCCATGACTATGGGGGCACGAACAGTCGGTCCCTGCTATCCCTTGCCCCCCTAAGGGGAGGGATTGGCCCCATTGAGCCGCTCCCGGTCAATTTTTCGCCACCTGCCTGCTCTCTTGTCAGTCCCATGGAATAGTAAATGGATGGGAAATGGAGTCGGCTGAGGGAGCCTACAGAAAAGGGGGTTAGGGGAATCCATCGCACCCGTAGGCCTAGGGGAGGAGTAAGCCTCCTCTCCATTAGAAGAGCGTTGGACAGGCCAGTGAGAGAGCACAAAGGTAGCACTTCCTTTTCAGAGGTGGAGCTGCCCGAGAGCAGCTCCAAAGAGGGCAAAACCCAATAAATATGGTGAGAGGGGAGCCACCACCGGTCAAAGGGAAGTCTCATGTTACCTCCTCCTCCCTGACACTTAGGGAAGTCTTCATAGGATCAGAAATTCAAGAGTGTGACCATTTACACATAATCGGCCCTGGTCCAGCATTGATGGGCTTTGCCAACCCTGCCTGCCATTCAGGCGACATTGTCCTGGAGCTTTAACCACAAAGGATGGTGCCAGGATAGCTACCTTATATGTGTACTGGAGGAAG
The DNA here is from genome assembly GCA_963969495.1 of Ceratothoa steindachneri. Taxonomy (NCBI): domain Eukaryota; kingdom Metazoa; phylum Arthropoda; class Malacostraca; order Isopoda; family Cymothoidae; genus Ceratothoa; species Ceratothoa steindachneri. The sequence continues at coordinate 4,086,662 of OZ018329.1, forward strand.
GTGAGCAGAGTCGGACACCCGGCACACCCCGTACCTAATACTTGCCCTAGCCAGGGGGCTTTCAGCCTTCGCATCATGGAAGGACTTGACAGTATACACTGGCACTCGACTAAAGCTCATAAGAGAATGAAAGTGTGCCAGGCAGCCAGAAACTCTGTGGGTAGAAGAGCAAGTGTGGAAAGGGGTAGGAGGGTCTAATAAAGAGTAGGGAGGGTGATCACCTATTATTATCATACCCTGGTGCTAGGTGATCCCAGGATGGCATGCAGTCCACCAAGGCATCATGGCTACCATAACAAACTCTGTACAGGTGGAAACACTACTCTTGGTGTAAAGTGAGGGTAGAAAAGGCTGACGGTATAGCCGTATTGATAAATAATAATAATAACTACTAATAATATAACATAAATAATAATAATATAACATAAATAATAATAATATAAAAATTATAATAAATAATAATAAGAGTAATAATTATAATGCTAATATGAAGATAAAGTCCTGAATTTGCAGTGAGGCCGGGAAGACATGAAACTCCTTCGGGTACCAGGTGCAAAAAGTTACACAAATTACCCCCTCCCCCCCACCGCGATGGCCACTTGTTTGCCCATGCTGCACCTGACACTTCTTTATGAGGCCCTGAATCTCTGAAAGTGTAGCTAAATTATATATCACTACTTCATTGGTGCAATCGAAAGCAACTAAGTTGAGAACTAATAAATACGATATTAAACAAAGGTTGAAATCAGTAAATAGATGAAAAATATTAAAAAAAGAAGAGAAAGTAAATGAGTTTTCACCCACATAGCAATGCTCAATTGTGTTTAAGAGAAAAACACTAACCTCAATTGAGGGTAGAAGTGCTTCGCCAGCTGAGATGGATGCAGACTCGTTTACTAAGGTGCCAGACGTGGAGCTGTCCAAGGAAGGGGACTCCAACTTTGCTACAGCCTTTGCTGGTGAGTCCATTATCTTTGCTTCGTCGAAACTTTGATCAGATTTATTTTCCGAACCCGAAGCAAAACTTGTGGAAGAAAGCGTCGGATCTTTATCTGCGGGGGAGTATAAATGTTTCTCTGGTGCTACGAGAGCCTGTGATTGATTTTCTTTTGAAAGAGCAAAGACAGGATTGGACTTTCTTTCTTCTTCATTGGATTCTATATCCTTTTGTTTTGCAGGCGGACTTTCTGGAAGCATTTTTGGAAATATCAGCAATTCTCTCTGACTAGGAGAAGAAACTCCATTAGTTTCAAGATGTGAAGTTTCAACCTCTTTTAAAGACCTCTGAAGAAAAGACTCTGATACTTCTGGAGATAATCGCGATGATAGAACGTCATCCTCCGGTGGATTTGGGAGATTTGATGAGTGTTCAGATGATTTGTTTAGAGAAGTTAAGCCCGTTTCCACAGCTTGTTCATCTATGGGACTGGATTCACAAAATAGAACACTTTCCCCAAGAGAGTCTTCACTCAAAATTAATTGGGCTTCCTCAACATTTCCCATTTGATGGCTGGTGTTCTCCTCAACTACACACTTATTTCCACACTCTTCCTCTTGTTTTAAATCTCCGCTGTATTTTGTTTCATACTTTTGTGACATTAGAGAGTCCTCTTTAGAGTGTTCAAAGCTTTCGTCTGAATAATTTTCCTGGGAAGAATAAGCAGCAACCTTTGGACTTGAATATCCTTGGGAAGTGAAGGGGACAGAAGACTTCTTGTTGGCACTAGTCGAGTCTTCATGGCTGTGATAAATATTGGATGACAATGATTTAGAATCATCAACGTATGCAAGCGTTTCACCAAAGTCGGTTTGTACAGAGACGTGTACAGTGGATGGTATCAGGGCTCCCATGACATTTTCATCCTAAAAAAAACAAAAAGATCGTACAAAAAATTTAAAAAAATATCCATCCTTGAGGATTAAGGTGCCATAGGCGCTTTTCCTTGAGTGAGGTAGTGGAAACTAGGACAATGACACCCAAACGGCCACCTTCAAGCGTGATTCTCACACTGGCACATTTGCTATGTACACAATAGAGGGAATTATTCCATATAAGGGTTTCTTTGTTTCCTTACACATCTACAACAGTTCGCCTTTCAGAAAACATCAAAAGGACAAAACTCATTCTGTATTCTTATAAAGGCCAAAGATAATTGTTTTATTTTTAATATTAGTAACCCAACTGATGGCAGTAAACGAGGGCACAGGCATCGAAAGTCCCCGAAATGCCGATTTTTAGGTTAAGTTAAAATTAAAAAGCAACAAGATCAATAGCAAGAAACAACAACAGTTGAAAAACAAGAAATGCAGGAAAGATTAACAGAGGTATGCTTAGGTACCAAGGGAAGACCAGCCTCCCTCAGACGCAACCAAGAAACAATTTAAAAGATTCTAATATAATGGAAAGGCCCACCCCCTCCTACAACTCTGACTCCACAACAGGGAGCGCAGGAGCCCCACCCGCGCACTAGAGAAGAAGTAGTAGTAACCCCACTCGTCCCAGTAACACGAACGAATCACTCCCAAATTAGGAGATTCAGTAAAGTTGAAGACAAGCTCCTCAGCTGCTAATTTATATTTTTAGATTATCCGTATATGCGTTTGGTTATTCGTATATGTGTTTGGTTACTGGAAGCCGGTTTCGAGCCAGGCTATGCGTTACTATATGGCAGGGGGGAGCCTCCTCCCCCATACCACCCCCGCTAGCCATCAGGAACAAGTAGTACACGAAAGATTTTGGAACAATAGACGAAAGCACAATCACGGCCGAGGAGCTTATCTTCAACTTTACCGGAGATTCAATCAAAAAGTGACGTACAGCCTCTGGAGGGTGCCAAGCAATATTCACAAAAGGGGTCAGGCAACGACCTCACCCGATGAGGCTGCGGAGTGCGTCCAATAACGTTTGGGGATAAGTCCAAATGGAACAGTCAAAGTGGGTGGGAAGCAACTTTAATTCAGGGGCGGTCTCCCACTTTCTTTGCTATGTAGCCTGAAGAGGTGACTGTTACCCCTGTGGGGAAGATCAAAATGTCGGTCTAGTGGGTCTATATAGGCAGCCCCCCCCCCTCCTCCAGCTGGTTTAACCTAGTAGCACGTGCTACGGGCCTTACGCTTCAGGGGCCCCCGCGGGGATGTAAAAAATTAATAATAATTAGGTTTTTGCCCTTAGGCGCAGAAGGCCGAGACAAAATAATTAGTAATTTTCCCGATTTTTATATTATTATTATATATGATATTACTATTAATAAGAAAAATATAGAAAACTTCACTAGAGCATACAGCATAGTATAATAAGTCTGGCATTATGTTATAGTAGTACACGATGTTGTTCTTTAAAAGGGAATAAAAAATGTACAAAATAAAACCCTCTTTTTAGTCGCGAGCGAGTCTATATCTCGGTTGGTCCCCGTTTGGCTTTTCTTTTTTTTAATAACATTGTAACTATTCGGCTGATTCTAACGAAATTTGCAACCCTTATGTTTTTTTACATTCTCTTTCGAATTATAGAATGGCTAAGGTCCTCTCAAGTTAATCAGGGAATTATTGAAAGTTTTGAAGGTCGTAAGGTCATAAATCAGAATAAGTTAGAGCACGCGACTTTTTTGCTTGATTGAGTCAAGTCCTCCCACCCATATTAGCAGTTCTTTTAAATTCCTCAGATACTTTTTTCCCTCTCTGCAAAGGTTAAGGTTTAAGGTAAGGACCAGTGGGTTGCTGCCCAATCCAAGTGGATTCTATATGGCCGCTAGGGTGAAACGAGAAATATCATCTATAAGAGGTGGAGGAGGAGACCACTTTGTGACAAAAATAAAAAAAACGACGGGTTAAAAGATTCCTCCGCCAATATGAATCGAAGACGGGTGTGTTGAGGAATTGTTAAAAGGGTCGGGAAACAGGACAACCGGAGAATGGTAAAATGGCTACAATCCAATAAAAGGTGGGCAACCGATTGGTTCCCACCGCGAAAACGACAGCAAGGGTTAATATGAGCATCACCCGAAACAAGATGGCCGTGAGTAAGTCTCGTGTGGCCAATGCGAACTCGGCAAAGGGCCACTTCCAACGACCGCACTCTATGACGACTCGAGGGCCAAGAGCGAATAGAATTTTTTATTTTGTATAGTTTGGATGATGAACAGTCATCCCATTCATTCTGCCACAGTCGAAAAATATACTTTCTTATTGAAGGAAAGTAGTCCCTAAAAGGCAGAGCCGAGTTCTCAGGGGACACAGAATGTGCTGAGCGGGCCAGCCGATCAGCCCTCTCGTTGCCCAGGACCCGCACATGCCCAGCAAAAAATAATTCTATATCGGGGCGCATTTTGGATCAGCCAGTTGCAAATTTCTATGACCAGGGGATGGGACGCATTAAAAGATCTAATTGACTGTAAGACACTCCTTGAGTAGGAAGAAAATGACAAAATCACTAAAAGGTAAAATTTGGATGAGTCTAAAGGCTAAAAGGATTGCTGAAAATTCAGCGGTAAAAATGGATGCTGCTGGCGGCAAAGATAGAGTTAGGAATTCTCCTCCTGGGTAGATGGCTGCGGTGCCCACGCCACCGTTCGACTTAGAGCCATCCGTGCATAATGGGCAGCATTGTTTGTGTGAGGTCGAATGCTCTAAGAACAGGCTCTTAATGATGCGAGGGTCCATGGAAGACTTCGCCAGGCTCCACATGTTGGTACATACTGTGGGAAGAGGAGCACACCAACTAAGGATGGAAGGGTAAGGACCCTTGGAGCACCCAGGTTAGAGAAATTATCTCCTATGCGAAGGTTCAAAGGGCGGGGTAAAGATGGTAACTTATCATATGCCGCCGTTGATTGGGCAGCATACAGGCATCTGTAAACCTGATACAGGGGATTGCTGTACTCGGCAGAGGTATCGCATGCAGATTTGAAGTCTATGGTAGGACAAAGGGAGTACCCCACTCTCGCAGTAAAGGCTGTTGACAGGAGATGTACGGAAGGCTCCCCATAGAAAGGCGAACTCCCAGGTTTCGAATGGGGTTCAGCATTTTAAGGGCTGAAGGAAAAGCCGATGATTAAATTTGACAGCCATAATCCAAATTGGATTGGACGAGGGCTGTGTATAATGTCCACAATGTTTGTCGGTCACTGCCCCACGAAGTGTGTGAGAGGACTTTCAAAATGTCTAGAGCCCGCATACAGCCCGTTCGAAGTCGGCGTAGGTGCGGTAACCAGGATAACTTTGGATCAAGTGTTACGCCAAGGAACCGAAACTCGGAGACAAACTCTATATCTTCGCCATGTAGGGAAATAGATGGCAGAACAAGAACCCGTCTGCCTCGGTGGAAATACATTGCTTTGGTTTTGTCCTTGGAAAAGCGGAATCCCTTAAGTTGTGCTCTTTTGGATACAGCATCGACCGCCAGGTGTAGCCGACGCGCTGCTGATGGCAGGCGAGGTGAGGAACAGTATAGTGCTAAATCATTGACAAACAGAGTTGCCGATACACCCTCTGGGAGAGACGAAATAATATCATTTATGGCAATTATAAAACATAAAATACTTAAAACACTGCCCTGAGGAACTCTCTCCTCTTGGGGTTGCAGGTCAGAGTATGCGTCTCCAACACGTACCTTGAAGGATCGAAATGCTAAAAAATTTGAATAAGTGACGGTAAAAGGCCTCTCATCCCCGAGACGTATAGCTGCTTCAAGATGCCGTATCTCCATGTTGTGTCGTAGGCTTTCTCAATATCGAAAAATATGGCCAGGACTCGGTGCTTTAATGAGAAAGCTTTCCGGACCGATCCCTCGAAACGTACTAGTAGTTCAAGGGTACTATGAACTTTGCGGAAGTCACATTGAAATGGAGAGAGAAGGTGATTGGTTTCTAGGAACCAGTTTAGGTGCTTCAACACTATTTTTTCCAGCAACTTACTCAAACAGCTGGTGAGAGCTATAAGGCGGTAGTGATCTACGTCCAACCCGTCCCTGCCCGGTTTGACAAAGGAAAGGATGATCCCAATGTGCCATGATGAGGGGTAAAAACCCTTCACCCATATAAGGTTGTACAAATCAAGTAAGAAAAGAGTAGAGTGTGGATGTAGGTGCCGAATCATATCGAAATGGATCTCGTCAAGGCCAGGGGAAGTAGATCTGCAAAGGGACAAAGCGCTACGCAGCTCATGGATGCTGAATAGAGCGTTATATGGAGGGTTAGATTTTGGTGTAAAGTTGAGAGAATGAGACTCTTCCTTTGATTTGTAGGATAGAAAAACCTTATCGTAACGGCTGACACTGCTGACGGCGCGGAAATGGTCAGCAAAAGCATTGCTGATCGCCAGGCCATCATTTCCAAGGAACCGTGTAAGTTGAGTGTGGGGGTAGGATGATCAGCATAAGAGCCCCTGATCTTATTAATCCTCTTCCAAATTTTAGCGATAGGTGTCATAGAGGAAATTGATGAAACGTAACGGCGCCATGAATTTCGGCGAGCCTGACGAAGGGTTCTTTGGCGAAGCGCACGAGCTCGGTTTCAGTCGACCTTGTTGCACAAAGTTGGGTTCTTTCGGAATCGGGGATGGGCTAACTTGTAGTTTTTGATAGCTGTTGCACACGCCGAGGCCCACCTGGTACGGTTGAGAGGCCCGTGGCGGGTCGCCTCCGTGGGATGGTCTGTGTTGCTGCATTGTAGATAGTCGATGTAAAGTATTCTACTGCCGCGTCCACTCCATTGAAGGTCCCCAAGGATGCACTTGTGAAGGACGCCTCTTGGAAACCTTCCCAATCTGCATGACCTAAGTCCCACTTAAGGGGCATGGTTGTATGAGGGCTAACTTAAAGGGCCGACAAGACAATAGGGAAGTGGTCACTCCTATGGAGATAGTCATGAATTGACCATCGAAATTCCGTGAAGCAATCAGGGGAACAAACAGACAGGTCAACACAGCTAAAAGAGTCCGTCTGGACATGATAAGAGGTAAAATCGCCAGTATTTAAGACACAAAGAAAGTCAGATAATAAAAGAGACTCTAAAACACTGCCTTTGGTATTTCGAGTGATGCCACCCCAGTATGGGTGATGGGCGTTAAAATCTCCTAGTAATAAGAATGGGGAGGGCAACTCGTCTATAAGTTCTAAAAGGTCTGGTCTTGACAATGATAAGCAAGGGGGTAGTTAAATAGAGCAAACGGTAAAAAGCTAAGTAAGAAAAACCCTCACGGCAACAGTTGAAGGGTAGTATGTAGGGGGATGGGAGAAACATGGTGAGATGAAGATACTATGAATGACCCCCCCCCCCATGAGAGGAGCTTCCAGCAGGAGCAATAGAGTTGAAAGTGAGAAAGCCGGGTACCGGCGGAAAGGGCCGTATACCCAGTTTATTCTCCTGAAGACAAATAACAGCGGGGTGGATAGTCGTTAAAGAATTTTGAGTTCTTCCCACTTTGGAAGAACGCCTTGGCAATTCCATTGTAAAATGGAAGATATTATGTGGGACGGTTAGATACCACTGTGGATATCTTTTTCTCTTTTGTGGCCGATATTGTATTTGAGGTTCGTCCTAAAGAGCTTGGAGGACGGAGAGCTGATTTTGAGGATCCTGCTTTTGCAGGGGAAGAGATCATAGAGGGAGCAGTAATTGAGGCTTTTTTCGTGGGTTTTGGAGAACCGACCGAGGCCTTTGATTGTAATTCGGGTTCACAACCTGGTGGAAAAGGAAGAACGAGAAGGGATTTTCAGCCGGTAGATCCGGATTCATGGGGCGAGGGTATTTTCGGTGCCTGAGGAGTTGGTCCAACCGCCGCGATTGGTGATGTTGGAGTATCAATTGCTTCCATCGGATCATGGATAGAAGGGTGAGTGGAACGGACAGGCGATCTGAGCGAGGTGTGTGGAGCTGGGTGTATATCTGCCATCGTTTGGATCAGGATGGGGCCTAAGTCCTGTGAAGGGCGGGACGGACTTAAGGGCATAGAATGTTCAGCCATAGGGGAGGAGACCATTGAAGATTCTCGGGGTTCGGCCGAGTCAGATCCAGAGGCTGCCCGCTTATTGGTGGTCGATGACCCAGGTGAGGAATCCTTCCTCTTACCACTGGGCTTTGGGTCTCGGGGCCGGGTGGATGAACCTTCACTGGTCGATGTTGAGGATTCTTTCAAATAGCGTCTAATGTCTTCAAGTGTCTCACCCTGAGCGTCTCTCCCAGCTAAAGCTGCTGGAGAGAGGGGGGCTACATTAGTTATCTCGGTGTGAGAGCGATGGTTCGACTGCATATTCTGAATGTTTTTGACGCTGCGAGTAGATGTAGGATGAAGTGCTTCAGGCTGGTCGGAACTCGCGCGTGATGGTCAGTTTCGTCCAGCGTCCCGTAAAACGTCAGAGAAGAGCCGGCCGAGTGCCGAGGTTTGTGCTCGGGCACGCTGGCGAGCCTCTCTTATATTTAGACGTAGGGAGTCGCGCAAAGCGAGAACTTCCTTTTCATATAAAAATATAGAGCAGAGTTTTGACGCAACACTGTGGGTACGTCCGCAGTTGGCACAGCGAGGTGTAGTCAGAGCTACAATTCACGCAGGAGCGAGGGTGCCGACAGGCATGGCCAACATGTCCAAATTGATTGCACTTGAAGAAGCGTCTGGGTAGTTCGATGTCGGGACTTACCGGGACACGAAGGTACCCAGCTTTAATATACTGCGGCAGTTCTTGTCGTTCGAATGTTAAAATAAGTGTGGCGGTTGGGACTTTAGTGGAGCCTAATGTTTTAGTTACCCTGTGTACGTGTGTGACACGTTGGGTACTGAGCTTACTCTGAAGGCGGGTGGGGTCGTAGTCCTTTAGTTCGTTTGAACGGACGACACCTTTGACAAAATTCAGACGCGGATGGGGCGAGACAGTTATTGGAATTTTAGCTATCGAAGATAGCTGCCCATTTTGCAGCTAGGAAAACATTCTATGGTAATAAGCCTTCCCGCACTAACGACTTCAACAAATGTATAACATTGCCATTTAATAATAAATTAAATAGTTTAAAGGACATATTTGGAAAAGCGGGTATTAATCTAGCCTTTAAATATAATAATTCCTTAAACCAATTGATGATGGCCAGGAAACCCAAAGAACATCATAACGTAGAAGTATATGCAGTACCATGCAACGATTGCCATAAAGTTTATATAGGGAAAACGGGGAGAAATCTAGACAAGAGATTGTACGAACACAAAAGAGATATTAGAGTGGGCAGCGAAAGCAGTGGAATATTTTGCCATGTTAGAGACAAGAATCATACAATCGATTTCAATGGAAGTAAAATGTTATTTAAATCGGCTAACTATGTTAAGAGAAGAATCGTAGAATCGAGCTTGATATCGTCAGTTCCTAATTTAAATCTATCTGAGGGTCAATTTTCTTTTAATCCTGTAATAAGAACGCAAATAAACAAAATAGTAAAATGTCAGCCCTTCAATATGTTTAGGCCTAACCCCCCCCCCCCCAGATTAGCCACAAGTAGGGGATTGGGGGGAAAAAGAGGGGATCTTGTGTTATGCTTATATGCATTTCTCTTATATTTTCTGTCCAGTGTCAGTTGAAAAAGGGTGTGAGATACACCGAAACTGTTCTGAATTAAATTGTCTTCGGAGAATGTGGTTTAATTCCTCATATATATACGTACATATACGGGTGGGGCCCCCGCTGTTTCTAGTGCTACGGGCCCCACAGCTCCTTAAACCTGCCCTGCCCCCACCCCTCCTCATCAGCACGCTCGTTGCCAGCTACCCCTACATGTTCTTAAATACAGCAGAAGATTATCTCGACATCCCCCAACCCCAAAACGCAAGAGCCATCAAGTCACAGATACCTTGAACAAGGCCTCGAGGCTTCTATATGGCGCCCTTCAAGACATTGTAGCTTTCGCACAGCGCCTGTCCATCGACTAGGAAAAAGCCTGACAGAAGAAAGAGGTGGGGTTGCAGAGCCCCTTGAAAGCGTCGGGCGAGGATGAGGTACATATCCCAGGAAGTCGACACTTCCATAACTTAGGAGCACATACATAGAAGGCACGATCACCAATGCAGCCGAGACGAGTGAGAGGAACCAAAAGAAGGAGGCCACTTCCCAGGCAAAGGGGAAGTCGAGGTATTTCGGCCGTGGTTCTCTTGGGTAATCTCCCACAATGAGCTGTATATTGCAACCAGCTCTGGGTCATGAATAGGACGCAGCGGCTTCAAACAGGGATGAGATAGCATGGAAGCCAACCTCCCTTTCGGACTTACAGTTATCCATACACATTGGCACAGCTCCAACGTGACAGGATATGTAATTTGGGCATCCTCCTGCCAAGCCCATATCACGAGGTGGCAAAATCCTTATACAAGGGGTTGTGGGCAGGGTGCACTCGGCCAGCATGTTCTGCAAAAATATAGCTAACGGATCTACCGCAGTTCCTTCCAGTTGGCCCAGAGTCCACCGCAGTTCCTTCCAGTTGGCCCAGAGTCCACGGCAATTCCCTTGAAGGAATATGCCCACCAGACTTAGCTCGGAGGAGATGTAGGGCCCCTCTTCAATGAGAAGACCCTCAAGTGAATGGCCATACTCTTTCCCGATACAAAACTCTGGGGGTTGTTGACCGTACAAGCTGCTGTCACCTTCGAGGACTTATCGAAGGCGGTTGGGCTCGCCGTGCGTTTTTTTTACCATCTGCCTAAGAACGGTAGTGGGTGGAGATCCCTATTTTGGAAAGTTCTGTCTTCTCGATCTGCAGGTCTAGTCTTGGATGGGAGCCGGAGCTCCCTTGGTACTGTCCTCATTTTGGGGACAGCTTTATGAGTTTGCCTCCTGAGTATAACGACTCAGAGTGGAGGAACGCGGCAGTTTCGCCTTTTGGAAAAAGGCGCGCAGGGAGATAGTTGTGAACTCTTTGTGCTATCAGTTCTATCAGGGGAGCATCCGTAGAACCCACAAAAGTTTCGAATGACAAGATGCGACCTGTTCATAGGCCTGGAGGGGCCACGAGCAGAGGTTCTCTGCTTAACTTTGTAGACATAGGATGTCTCACATCGCGCCACGAACAAGTCCAAGGCCTCGGTATCTAGAACGACCAGGACCTCCCTCTCTAGGAGATCGCCACATTGCTTCGAGGAAGCAGAGTGCGGCTCTGCGCAAGTGACACACTTGGCCGGACATGATAAGGACCTATTGTATAGAGTCTTTGCGCAATTTACACAGACTTCGGTTAAACTTGAGTTTAAATGTCTACATGGGAGATTCATATTGCAAAAGGGGTGGCGTTAATAGCACTTCCGTGACTTTGGCACGAATGACTTGACATGGTAGTGATACCAACTGGCACGCACCAACTCTGGGATCTGTCACAATTGAACGTGACAAAGATGGTAAGAGTGGGTTCGAGCTCCCCCACCACCACCGCCGCCTGTTTTGTCACCAGACGTACGACTTTGACCGCTCCATGGTCGGCCATCTCTTCGGTGATGGTTTCTAAGGAGTAGTCCACGAGTTCACTCAACGGCGAGCCATTGAGTGCCCGAAGAGCACTAATAATGGCCGCATCAAAATGGTCCACTGCATTCGTTAGAAGACTTCCGTTCGAGAAGCGACTGACCTTCGGCTCTTTATCAGTCAACTTAGCTAATGCTATCATCTAATGGAGTAAGTGGCCTTTGGCGGAAAACTGAAAAGCGTTTGAAGCCGGCAAGGCCGAAAAATGCCACGTAGTCTCTCAATTAGTGGCTCCCCAAATAATCAAGGCTCCTCTCACCACACTTGCAACTTTCGTCTTATTCTGGGTCTCTCTGCCCGAGGGCGCTTCGGGGCCGAAGGTCCGGTCGCTTGCAGAAACGACAGCGGAACTGGCTGACCCAGGAAACCTAGCGGAAGGAGAGGAGGGGGGAGAGTGAGCCTACTTCTCTCCACCCCGGGAAGGGGGCTCAAGGCGGGGCGGACCAGTCTCAGCCATGTCTTTCTCCGAAATGGAGGAGTTCCTGACCGGCAAGGGGTACCAGGCGGCGGTAGAGGGGGTGCGTCTTCTCTTTCTGAGTCTTCGTGGGCCCGGGCCGCCTTAAAAGGACCTTACACAGGGGTGTACTCAGGTCCGGCATTTGGCACTGAGCCAAGATTAACCCCCCCCCCCCCAAATGCATGTTATCCCGACCGGTGACTCATAGGGCATATGGCCTATCGCAGACGTCAGTGGGGCCGGTGTGCCGACCTCCATTGGGAAAAATGGGGGGAGGCCAATCCAGCTCCCATCGATGTTATGATCTTGTGATCCATGAGGTGTCTGGGAAAAGCTCAGGGAGGGCGAAACCTTTTACCCCTCTCAGGGGCCGAGGAGGCTCACCAGCCAATTGGTGGTGGGGGAAAGGGGTCCTCTGCCTTGCCGTGGTCTTTGAGGTCCCTTGAGATGGAGAAAAGGGACTACCCGCAAGTGCAAAGTTGTCTGGGTCAACTTTCCAAAAGGGAGTATGGGGGAAGCACCGGAACCCGTAGGTAGTGGAGAGAGAGAAAAATGCCCTCTCCGCTTAAACAAGAATTTTAGAGGTGCCCCTAAATCCACAAAGGTGGAGCTGCCTGAGGGAAGCTCCAAAGATGAAACTCATTTTTCAGAGACAAATGGTTCGTGGGCAGCTCCTCCACCAGTCAGAGAAGTGTTATCATTGTTTACTTTGTCCGCCCCAAGGTAGAGCGAGGATTTGGAGAGGGTCAATATAATCAGAAATTGCTGTCAAGTTTTAAGAACCTGCAGAGGATTTGTGACCACTGAGAAAAGAGCAAAAAAAAAAAGGGGGGGGCTATATCCTCCGTCCAGCCGCTCCTGCCTATCCCATCTCAGGTTTTCGGACTATTCAGGTCTCCATGCTTGGGGGGTTAATGATTAGTGTTCGTGAACAGCCAGAGAAGGAGGGCGATAGGGTGGATTTCTTTATTAGGTCCTAGTAATTGTGGACAGGATGGCCTAGATATGAAGATCTGTCGTGGCAGACCCAGAGACAGGACCGGAAACTCTTCATTGGCCTGGTAGCCAACAAGACGGAGGGAAGTGATTATTGGGGCAAAACCGATCTTCCCTGTAGGCATTGCTTATATAAGTTCCAAAGCCTCTCTTTTGACACGCCATGAGGTAGCTGGTCAGGCCCTTAAACCTAGGCAAAATGTAAGAGACATAGAAAAAAAGCCCACCAAAATTAACAAATGCTAAGAGCGAGCGAGGAGGAAGCACACCAGCAACTTCCCTAAGCCTCGTCAGAGTTCAATTCAAACCAGTGACAGGACTTTCCTAATTTCCTCTCAGTCCAGGAGATAATAGCTCCTTCCGGTGCCAAGTGTAGCTAGCAAAACATTGAGGGGATAGTTGTAGAGTAAAAATATAAATAAAAAGTAGTGCTGAGGTGAGGAGGAAGTGAACTAACAACTTCCCCAGGCCCCATCTGAGAGTTCAAGTCAACCCAGTGACAGGGCTTTCCTAAGGGAAGACATGCAGTTCCTCCAGATACCAAGTGTAACAAGGTACCCCCAGGGGGTAAGTTTCGAAAGATTCCTATCTCTGAACTCGAAAGGTTTAGGGCATGATTGGTATCCCTTGTCAGCTTAGGTGATGAGTTAATAACCATATATCGAATCGACTAATTCACTGGCCGGACTTGCCTTTACAATTTAACTGAGAAAAAAGCCACATAGGGTACATCACTAGTTTCAAGTAGTCTACTCTATCCTGTGAATCATCTCAATCGACATCTTATGTTGACCTATGAAAATCTTAGCTCTTTTTCTCAATTCTCTCTCCTAACCTTTCTTTGCCGATTGTATGGTATTGGTGCAACTCATGATTCATCTTTGGGTCAATATGGAGAAAAATGATCAAAACCACTACACATCATATTGTTCTGAAACTGATCTCATCTTAAATAATGGTTTTCAATACAAAAATCTCAAGTTCCCAAAGACTATGGATCAATTTAGTTAGTTAACTTACAATTCACAGACTGTAGCAAAGTTACGTCTTAAGCATTGAATGAAACTGGTGAGTTACAAATAGATTTTTGATGAATAGAGTAAAAGAGAATGGACTTGTGAGTAGTAACAATAGCCATCAACCAATCTAGTGACCAAAAGAAATATTGGAGATAATAGTAGAGATTTATACTACAATAGATCCAAAGTTTGAATAAAACATACAAATAATAATTTTGGATTTTTTGTTGGATTTTACCGCCAATTTGCACTTATTTTGATATCTTAACATGATATCTTAACCACGGGTAACTGCTGCATATTGAAGCTGCCTAAGTCAACCCACTTTGACAACTAATCACACCTGATGTGGCTTAATGTCACTAAAGCTGGAAACATGTTTTGATTCAGGTGAGCCCTAGCCAAGAAATAAATATTCTTTCACATGAAAACTTACACAAGAAATGGAATGGGGCTTATCACTATTTTGTAAATTCTTTGAAGGAAGGCGTGTCAAAACACTACTGATTCTTTCTTCAAGTCTAAAAATATAAAAAAATATATCATTAATTTTGAGAGAGATTATCTTTATGATGGTCAGGCATGTTTTTCCCATGCTGATTGCTGGTGTTGTAAAAGTATAAGCACCATAGTACTAGCTAAAGACAAATAAATGCAACCAGACTTGAACCATGCATGAAATTGGCAGAGAAACAGTTAGGAACATCCAATTTTGTATAATGCTCCTCCCATAATTCATTAAATTTCTTTGGACTAGGTCTGAGGATTAGGATGGAGACAGTTTTACCTTTCAAAGAATTGTTGAGGAAGGAATCTAATTTCTGTCATATTAATATTAGCCTGAGAGTGAGATGAATCAAGGTCAGAAACTCTATCATTTCTTGTTATGCAGCTTGAAGTGTAAGAAGTCCCTTGATCAGAATTTTCTTCTGAATTTTGCGAATCATTATCAATTCCAGTTTCTTCATCACTTACTGAATGCTTAAACACAAAAAAGCCCTGGTTCATACAGCCTAATTTTTTTAAAGGTTTGGGATGTATTTCAATATTTGGCTGTATTTGTTTGGCTAGAGGAGGAATATTAATGGAAACATCTTGATGAAGTTGTAAATTAGGTTTGTATGTTAAAATACATGGTTTTAACTTTTCTATTCTTACTTTTTTTGATTTTCTGTACTTTTTGTTTGGTAAAATACTGATAGTATTCACAGGAGATATATTTATGCTCGGAATAATACATTTTTGAAGTTTAGATGAGTAATTTAATGAACTATTATTATTCAAATTTTGGTGTTTTGTAAACTTTGGTATCTTTTTTGATGCATTATTGCTACTCATTTGTTGTTTGTTTTCTTCAAGTGTATTCTTCTTGTAATAAATCAAGTGTGGAAATGTATGAGCAGTAAGTTTGCTTTGTGTAGGTGGTTGCTGCTGACTCTTGTTTTTCTCTTGGCTTTCAGATATTTTATGCTCGAGGAAGTCATCAATATAATTTAACTGGGAGGAAATAGAAGTGAACTTATTTTGACTTTTTGCTCTTTTATTTCCCTTAATTTCTTTACTAATTTGAATGTTACTTCCAGCATCAGCCTTAATCAGAGATTTTCCCAATTCTTCAGATTTATTCTGAACATTATTTTTAGTTTTTACATTTGGAGCATTTGCTTGAATCACAGGAGCAAGATATTCAGGATAAGCATCAGTTTTTTTCTGAAACAAAAACCATTCATTTGAAAAATGCATAAAATGATTAATAGATTAAAAAAAATTCTTGAATAAAATACTTCAGAACCTTCACTTGACCTCTCATTAATGGCAATATCTAAGCTTCCAAGCTAGATCTTGGATTTCTTCTATGTAGACTGCCTCATTAGTTTTAGCATAATATAATAAATTTTAAATAACTTGACATTTTATTTTGTTTTTGCAAAACCTGAAAACAAAATCTTCATAAATTACATCATACATAATTAGAAAATATGAAATTTTCAAAAAGCAATAAATGTAATTTATTTCATTCCTTTAATTTGAACATAAACCATTATGCTAAATTTACACAAAGTTATTCACCCATTTTCAGCCCTGCCGGTACTTCACAAGAATGCCTCCCTCCCTCCCCTCAACATCTACTATATACACTGATTATACACAATATTAACTACTTACCCTTCAGTGAGTCTCCATCCTCATATACACACATAATCAACTTGTAGATTCTTTTTAAAAGTCTATTCTCCTCCATCTTTCTCACTTCCTTATGTTGTCACTCTTAGGGTCTTACCATAGGCCACCACCTCATTCAGTGGAGAGTGAACAGAGTTTTACCAAGGATGTTTCCCTCCATGAATCTAAAATTTGTGTTTGGTTTGTATGTGTCATCAGACATAACAAGGATATGTGTTAGGCTGTATCTGGATTCTGGTGGCAATGGGTTCAGATGACCATCAATCAGGCCTAACGCAGTGTTTATTTATGCTTATTTTTTTATGGTGATCGCATAAGAACCTTACCAGGGCAGGATGACTCTTCTGAATTGATGATGTCTGGTAAAATAGTGTTTAGGTGATGGTTTGTACCTAGAGATTGGAAGGTTTGCTCTATTATAAGTATGTGAATAAGGTGAGGATGAAGGGAGGGATTGGTTACAGGATTCTGTAGAGCATCTTACATGCATTTTGTGCAGGATGTTATGGATCTCACCTGTAGTGGTATAAGTGAGTTTGGTTTTGTGTTCTAGAGAAATTGTACTCTGCAGGTTAAAGGTTTTTATGGTCATGACTTTTGTTTTGGTGTATGCATTAATTTAGAGTCTATGGTTGGCTCTTGTGGTGAGGCAGAGTGCTTTGTTTAATCCTTTGTAGTGCACTTCAATGGGTGGATGCAAGATTTGATGCCCAACCCAAACTAGCATAGGTGAATGAGAGGTAGATGTTCTGCATGTGTGGGCAATGGTGCCTGTGGATTACATGAAATGCACTTCCTATGAGAGATCGGAGGGCATTTACATCTGTATTTACTTAGTTGTGTTTTTGTCATCAGAGATTTATTTGTGTTCATGGTGACTGACGCATAACACATTTGGTGCACTGTTTAAATGGACTGTAGTGTCTGTCAACATAGTCTGGGGGAGATCATTGTAACCATTTTTCTTGCTGTAAAGAAAGTAACAAAAGATTTTGAGAAGGAGATGGTGACATGCTTCTATTGAAACCAAAGTTCAAGTCTACTAATTTATTGGGCTGCTCGGATGGAATCTGTGTGTTGAGACAGTATGATAATGGCATCTAGGTACTTGTAATGTGGAATGTTGGGATCATGCAGGAGATGATAGTATGGGAAATTCTGAAGAGAGAGAGTGAAAGCACAGATGCCTGTGGGACTAAATTGTATATGTTTTGATTGCATGCTGTGGTGTTCTACTTGTACTTATCCGCATGTGAGGAAGCTGCCAAGTCATTTTTTGTAGTTGGTGTCAAATGTATAGTTAAGTATTTTGTTGATGGGAATGCATCTGGGTACAATATCAAAGGATCTATTGTGTACTGTCATTACAGTCCTGTTTGGTGGTGTGTGTTGGTTGAAGTCTTTTGTATGAGCTGGATAATGTTGGTGAGTGCAGTGGACAGAATCTATTGAGTAATAGAGGATCCATGAATTTACAGAGGTTGCAGATCAAAGATGTCTTTTTTATTATTTTACACTTGACAGCCACCAGCAAAGGCACAGCTGCCTAAATTAAAAAAAAAACACCAAAAAACTATCTTTCGACCAAGTAAAAACAAACAAAATATCTCCAGCCTGCTAAGGCCTACATCAGGGGACTGAGTGTGAAATCAATAATTTCAAGAATTAAATACTATAGAGGAAGCCAACCTTTTCCAAAAACTCAATCACAATACAGTAAGGTGCGTAGGCATCTAGCCCAAGGATATGGGACAAGTGGGAGTGACCCATCTATCACAGTACTGGGACAGATACCACTCCTGAAGCCCCTACAGAGTAGGACATAAACCATAAAATGTCTTACCATCTGAAAGAACAAGCAATCTTAACAGAAAGGTTAAGGGGACTGCTCGATCTCACTAGTATATCCAATTCGGAAGTGGCAAAAGATTACCTGGTACTGTCTGCACCAACAGCCTGGTCCCTCATATGCATACTCATTCCCAGCAACCTTATATGTTTAGGAACCAAGCCAAAGATAATCTTGACATCTGCCCAACATACAGTAGTTGTGGCATCACATTTACTGCAAACTAGTGGGTACAGAGATTCCAATCCCTCAAGAGTATCAGTCACTATGAATTACAAAACTCGCTTTGAAGCATCATAACTTAAACCAATTTATAAATGCACTGTATAATTCAGTACTCTCGGCATCTTTTGATGTTTACTGGCACTTGAAACTTTAATTCTTTTTTTTGAGAGAAAAACTTGAAAATCTGCTCTTTTTGTTAAAGTAGTATACAGTTGATGATCTGATTCCATACTCACAGAAACTTATTACAGATATTTCCTTATCTAATTTCTTTAACAACTCAACCTTTTCAAGCATATATAAATGTGTGTTTATTAGCACTAATACCATCTTTTCCACCTCAATCAAAATCCAAATGAATATCAGGAATGACCAAGACTGTATGAATTATCACTTTGCTGCAGTGTTTATAAAGTTTGCCGCCTTAGCACTAGCATCACTCTGACAGCAGATCAACAAACTAATTAATGGCCTATTCAAATTATACCAGAGAATTAGGGATTAAAAAGGTTCAACTACTTCCTTCTTAATTACTTTACTACATGTTTTGCTCCTCAAAATAATTTTTTTAAAACAAAAAACAACAACAGGTATTAATAGAAATACACTCCAAAATGTACAAACTACATTTCAAGAAATATTTTTGAGTACCTCTATTAATACTTTCCCAAATTTTAATATTAGCCCTGGATTGTTTAGCCTAGATCCTATCATATCTAATTATATTAAATCACAAATTAAAGTGTTTAAAAAATTTGTACCCCCTAGTTAGGGTTTTGATGCAGGTAGCTGTATTAACCCCCACTCCTTACTATTTAAGACATGTCTGTCCTGACCTACATTATTGCATGAAGACATCTTTTAGAATAAAGACAAAAGCGCTCAGAATCGTTTTTCCATTTTCCTTGTGGGTGTTATTTATCATAATTTTGACTCGCGCGCAAGTTATGAGGTTTTTTTCATATATATATATATATATACAGTAGTGTGTAAATTAGTTCAGACAGTACATACCAAGTTTTGGACTATTTCATAATATGTCTTAATCTTTGGCAACCCTAATGAAGTTGTTTTTTTCCATGCAGAATAGTGTACTGGTAGCATCAGGCAACTGTTTTGTTGTGCCCTAGCTACACTAAGCCAGACAGTGCTACACCAGAGCTTGTCGTGGATGATTAATGCTGGGATCATACTCCGTGGTATACTTGGTTCTGCCGGAATATTCACCTTCCAATCATTATTAGACTATTAGAAAACAGAGATTTCTGAGGAAATGAAGTTAGCAAAGTCAACTGTTGGTGACAACGTGAAAAGAGCTGAAGACACTGGTGAACATTCAACACTGAGACAAGGAAAATGTGGAAGAAAACGAAAGACAACACTTCACGATGACAAGCCTCTCATCAGAAATAGTGTGAAGGATCCCAAGAAAACCATTAAAGACCTCCAGAGATTTGTCTTTAGCTGGTGTAAATGTTTCTTCTACAACTATCCGGTGAAGGCTCATTGAAGTTGGCAGATTTGCTAGAAAACCAGTATGTAAACAGTTATTGACTTCTGCTATGAAGACAAAATGTCTTCGCTGGACGGAGGGCAGCTGACTGGAAGAAAGTGATGTTTTCAGATGATTCACATTTTGAAGTACATGGGCATATGTCAGTGGTAGTAAGATGAAGCAAAGATGAATCACTTTAGTCAGGACACATTCAACAGGCACCAAAATACCCACCTAAGAAGATGTTTTGGGGTTGTTTTAGCGCTAAAGGCCTAGGGCGGCTTGTTACTATTGAGAGAATGATGAACAGCGTAAATACAAGCCAACAAAATCATAGCAAGCATCCAACTCTAACTTTGGGCTAGTATCATTACCCTCCTTCATAAAGTACAACATCAAATCTTCAATACTTTTCTTTGCTTCATTTTCACTGATAATGGCAACTTGAGGCTCCTGCAACATCTTCTTCATCCTGAATGTTTGAATTGTAACTTTGTGTCTGCTTAATATCATCAATGATCAATTCCACAAGGTCCTCTTCATTCTCATTACAACACTGTAATTCACCATATATCTCTAGATATCCTTCGGCATTTATTACTTTAACACATCACTGTTGTAATCAGCATTTTCTTCTGTATCAAAATATGCAGGGTCATTACTTTTTTCAGCAAAACAGTAACAGTTAACTATGTGCTCTTCTTAACTGCAGCAACTGTCTGCTAAGAACTCGATTGCTTGCAAAATTGATATTTTTGCACTTATGTCTTTCGCAGTTGATTCTGACATAAGATGAGAGTTTTAAATCGCTTTCAGTGTGAACTGCACCAAAGCGGAGTGGTATGACATCTTAAGATTCCCATATCTATCGGTTGAATGAGTGATATGGTATTAGGAGGCAAAGCTTCTAATTGAATATTTGCCAAGCCTTCTAAGTGAGAATGGATAGTGCAATTATCCCCAAGAAGCAAAATTTTCCTGTTACTTGTTTAAAATTCTGCATTTCATTTCATTAACCATTCCACAAAAATTACAGACATCACCCATGAACTTTTATTTGAGAAATACCACACAGGAAATGACTCTATACTTAACCCTTTAAAACACTGAGGTTTAGCCACCTTGCCGATAACCAACAATTTGGGCGGTCACTTCCAACATGTTGGCACAAAGTAGAACTGTAATGCAGTCCATCGCTTTTTTTGAGCCCATCACAGTTTCCGTTCTAAATGTGAATGAACCATCTGGCATTGCACGATAGTACAATCCTGTCTCATCTGCACTAAAAGAGTTTTTCTTCTAGAAGTGTTAAAAACTTCCAATCTTTAGCTAGATATAAATCTGAACTAGCCTTCTTTCCATGAACTTTATATTTAATTTGATTATGATATTTAAATCTTGAAAACCACCTATCAGTTGCTTTGAACTCTGGATATCCCAGCTCTGTTGCAAAAACTTTGGCCTTTTCTTTAAGAATTTCCCCTTTAAGCCTTAGACCTCTCTTGATAATGATTTCAAACCATCTCTTTAAAGCATTTTCAACTATGAGATTTCTGCAGTGACATTTGCTTTTCCTTATCATGGGAAATTCTTTCACTGTAATGGGCTAATTTTCATTCTTACAGAGTCGTGAAAGTGGAGTTTTGGGAATACCTGAGGTTTCACACAACTGGGATGAATTCAAGCTTCATTATAACTTTTAATTTTGTCCAAAATTTGATTTTTTTTCTTTAATCCTTAATGAATTTCTTTTCCTCAACATTTGTAAAGGTAATTTGATAAATAAAAAATAAATAGTCAATATGCACGATGTGCATATGTCTAGTACAAGCCGAGCACAACAGAATGTAACCAATGCTTAAATGACTTGTAACTAACTGCACAGTATACACCAATGGCTGCAGAGAAAACACCTTGGCATAGTAAACTAATAATGGCAAACATTTAGAGGTTGTCTACATATATTTTGAGCAAAAGAATTATATACCACATGAACTTTTTTATAGTAGGTTGTAAAGTGGTTGATACAATATAAGCCTTTATATTAAGTTGCATATTTATACGTTATGGAAAAACATTTATTTATATACTCTTTTACTCCTTGTAAGCAGAGTCTAGTTCCCTATATCTGAATGAACTTAGCATGGCATGCCTACATAGAATTTGATTTGGGACTAGAATTGTTTGTCCTTATAGGCGGCTAATAAATGGCGTTTCTTATAAGCAAAGTCAACTGTATATAAATATATATATATAGTCAGATATTATTTTGAGGGCCTTATTTTTCACTACCCTTTTTCAAGTTTGTTGGAGCTTGTGGTGAAAGGTGCACCAAAAGAATGCCTAAAGCAAAGGTTTCTTGCTGATTTATTCCCAATTCTTTACTCTCACACAAGCTGCTTTTTTATCTTAACTCAGAAAAATCATTAGAGCAAGTCTCTCACCTTCCATCTTTTGCCAATAGATAGACTCCTTATTATTTCTTTATATGTTCTCATAGGGAAGCTTAGAAGCACTTTACATATGTTTTAAATCACCCCATTTAATATACAATCCTAAACACAATATAGATGCTAAAATGGCATTTTACTCCCAATTTAATACTACAGAATTAAAATAAAATTTAAATACAAACCATGACATCAGATTTCATCATATGGCAACTGAGTTTATTAAGATGAGATTTTTCAAAAAATCTGAAAAAAGAAAGTGATGAATCAAATTTGATGATTTATTATATTTACCAATTTTCATTTATTTAGAAATATGTACATTAGATATGTATCAGACATAACCCTTATTCAAATATGTTTATCAAATAAGAAAATGTAAAAAGTAAAATTTATCTGTGAATTTTCCCATGATAGAGGATGAACGCAAAAGGTTTATAGATGATGTTCATAAGAGACAGTGAAAAAGCTTTTGCAGGCAATGTCTTCCTATATAGTTAAGAAGAGAACAGAAGATGTCAATTCACATAGTTATTCTCTCAAAATGGAATAAATGGTGCTGATGGAACAGCACTTGCTTATGAGTTTTCTTAAAACTGTTTCAGAATATACCGTTATTCTTACTGTTCTCCAACCCCTTAGAACGTCCTTCCAAAACTCTTACATAAAACTAAAAACCATATTTTTTCCCACTTTGAACTTGACTGGAGAAAAAGATTGCTGAATTTGCAATACTTATTTCTGATATCCTCTCCATAAAAATTAAAATCTCAATCTATATTTCAATTTGTTCAACATTTTTAACAATGAGTAATATGATGGCATTACATCACAAGGGTTATCCTCAACTTATTTCTAACCCAACAAAAAATGGCCACTTCTTTTTCATCAGGCATTAATAATATCTTCCAACTCAGATAACTTAAAAAATACATGCAGTAAAGGAATCACATAAAACATCAGAAATAAATGGCTTCTTCAATGTTAAATCACAACCATTTTTGCCCAAAAGAGGAGGGTCAGGAGTGATCAATGTTACAAAGTACAACCATTCACTTCTGATTCTTCAATCTTTTCATCCAAATATTGGTCAGAGACCCATATTTATAACTCTTACAGCTTTCTCCTCAAAGGAATCCTTCTCACCAGCAGATTAATCATACTTTTAAATTTGCCTGCACCATCCCTTTCTTGCATTGTGGATTGGATCTCTCAACTGGATAAAGTAATGCACATAAATATCAGAATGACAATTGCTGCCGAGCTCAAAGGCAGGGTCAGTCCTCAGTGTGGGGAGGGTGTCAGGTAGTAGTGTATGTAGACTCCAATCAGTGATTACACATCAAGAGTATGGAGATATGAGCACTTTCATAGGGGACACTAGTACTCTATATTAGAACATGTGGATATGAGTACTCCCATAGGAAATACAAGTATTGCATTGGAAGGGTTCAAGAGCATCAGAGTGAGTGGGTATATTGACTATTGTGGTACAAAGACAGGAAAGGAATGATAGTGGTATTGTGATGATGATGTGTTGAGGAAGATTGGTAGTACATTTTTTTTTTGTAACCATTTACCAATCAGAGAACCCTTCGTGGCCCAAGGAAGGGCTACCCATTCCAAGTCAGGGATGTGTGACTATGGAAACCAATTAGGTGGGTTCCAGGATGGAAGAGTGATATGTTGTGTGAGCAAAGACAAGGGGGAAGGAGAGCAGTGTTGTGAATGGCTATTTGTGTGATGGCATATGCGAACTGGAGCTGCACATACACATCATGCTCAGCACCCCTGGCAATAGGCAGTTAGTTCCATACATTCACAGAACCTTTGGGGGATCCACTCTTACTGGGAGGAACCAGGTATCTAGGGGTGGAAATCCAATGCATTATAGACTAACTAATGAGAGTTCCATTTTTATCTCCTACCACTATCATGCAATATATATTCCCATCTACCACCTAAGACAAGTCCTTCCAGAAACATTTTTCAGTTCTCATATTTATATAATTCTGAGGTCCAGATACAATGATGAAGCACAGTTTAACTCTTGCAAATCGGTCACCTAGGATTGAGACAATGGTAATTGCTCTCTGAGCAATGAGGCAATGGTCATCAGTCTCCTAGCATAGAGGCAAGGTTCATTGGTCTCCTAGCAGTGAAGCAGGGGTCATCAGTTTTCTAGCAGTGATGCAAGGGTCATCAGTCTCCTGGCAAAGGTCATCAGTCTCTTAGCAGTGAGGCAAAGGTCATCAGTCTCCTAGCACAGAGGCAATGGGCATCAGTCTCCTAGCATAGAGGTAAGGGTCATCAGTCTCCTAACAGTGAGGCACAGGGCATCAGTTTACTAGCATTGAGGCAATGTTAATTGGTATAGTATTGAGGAAAGGGTCCTTGGCCTCCTAGCATTGAGATAATGGTAATCGGTTTCTGAGCATTGAGGCGAGGGCCATCGATCTCCTAGTATAGCATCATCAGCTTCATAGGATTGAGGCAAGGGGCATCAGATTCCTATCATTGAGGCAAGGGTTCTCAATTTCCAAGCATTGAGGCAAGGGTCAATTGAGGATTTAGAACAAGGGCCATTGGTCTCTAGCATAGAATCAAAAAAAATAAACTATTAGGAGCACTAAGGGGAAGAAGTGCTTGCAACTTTCCAGACATGTTCTCATTCCATAATGAAGGCATGCCCTCTTGCAGAATGAGATCATGGTAAAATCAAATCTTCTGGATCACAGAGAACAAACTGGTGAGAGATATTAGGCCTAGCAAGAAGTGTGTTATTTCACCATGAAACAAAGAAATCTCTTGATAACCAATATAAATATAAAAATCTGCAAGGTTTTAAGAATAAATTATCATCACTATATCAGAGATAGAATGTATAATGTAGTTTCTACAACCTAAAAAGTTATATAAAATAAACTATATAATTTATATAAACTAAGATGAATTTGTCCTATATCACAACTAATAATGGATTAACTACACTGGATTTGGATTTGTTTCCAAGCCCCCCATAAGGGGTGCGGCGATTTGCCATCCTGGCCTCAGTGCTGACGGGACTCAGCACCCTGTCCGACCCCAGCTTAGCCTCTTCTCCTTCCTTCAAAACACTTGTTTCCTCACTTTTCATACAACCTCTCCCACAACTTTCTCTGGTCAGCCTCTAATTTCACAGGGTAGATGCTGACCTTCTTCTCAAGCCAACCGTCTCGGATCGGGGCTGAGGGGGGAGGGGACAACGTTCCCTAACCCCTGAGCTCCGGTTTGGGATGGGGTTTTTTTAACAACCTGCTTCATCCCCACCCATACCTTCCTCACATCCCTTTTCCTCTCCTCTTCACAATCTATCCTTTTACGCCATGTTCAAGGTGGAGCCACCATGCTGATGAACTGCCAGGCCACCAGGCGGGAGGGGTGGTCCCAAATGGCGGCGCCTGGCTCTGCCAGGCCTGTAAGCACCTCTTGTAGTGCGGGCAACTGTGAGAGGTGGTGAGCTATTGCGTCCCGCACAAAATTTAGGGTCACCGTGCCCAATGATGTTAATAAAAAAATCTCCCCCTAATTCCCCCTTGCTCATCGACGGAGCCACCCTCGGACAGCTCCACCGAAAAAATGGAGGTCCCCCCCCCCCTGTGCTTGCGCAGGGGACCCTCCATATTTCCTCTCCTACGCTTACAGGTGAAGGGGACTCCCCCTCACCCCCTTCTCTGGAGGTGCTTTCGGGCACCTCCCTATTTCCAGCGGCAGTCCCTCCTTTCTTTCTAAGGGGACTGCCAAGAAAGCCAGCAGGCAGCCCATTGCCGACCGCCCCTCGTGTAAGCGGCTCGGTAGGGCAAACCCCCTTAGGGAGAAGAGGGAAGCCAGGCCCCTTCGGTTACTTCCCTCAAAAGACCTGCTGGCAAGAATATTAAACCTTGCCGGGGTCAAGGCCTGTGCCTCTCCACAAAAGACTCTTGACGCTGCCAAGGGGACCTGCGATGTCCTGGGAGGGAAGGGACAACTGGAGGCCCCTCCTGTGATAGACATGGTCCTTGAGGAAACCCAGCCTCAGACGGTAGGGCCTTCCATGGGGGGGGAATCCGGGCTCGGCGCCAAGCACGGAACCCGAATCCGCCCCTATGCAAGGTCCTCCTCAAACGGCTGAGGGCTCCGAGGCAGTACAAGGAGGGGAGGGATCTCCTCCGACAGGTGCCTCTATGACTACCAGGACCTTCTCCATTTAGGAGAGGGACCTGGCTGAGGCCGGTCCATCTGGCATGGGGCTTCTGCTGGCGGAGGTGAGAAGAAGGTTCATTCCCCGCCCTCCTCTCCTAAAAAGAATAAAAAGACAAGAAAGACAAAAAAGACTCGGGGCTCCTCTCGATCCGCGGGTGCTGCGGGGACGGATGGGTTTGCTGCCACTTTGGTAGGCGACCAAGCCAAGATCGGCACATCCGGCCCCTCTACCCCCCCGTGTGCGGAGCCCCTGACTAAGACTAAGACCAAGAGTGCACAGGGCGGAGCCTCGATGACATCGGGGCTCCTGATTCAGAGGTTACATGGCTTTTTCGAGCCCACTGGCTTCAAACGCTTCCTCGTTATTCGCTCCACTAATGGCAGCATGTTGGCCAAGGGCAACATGATCCATCAGAGGAGAGGATTAGCTAGTGCAATTGGTAGAGAGCCGAAGGTGACCCGTTTCTCGGACGGGAGCCTTCTGGCGAATGCGGCGAATCCCGCCGAGGCGGCCAAGATAAGTGCTCTTCGGACACTTTATGGCACCCCGGTGAGTGTGACGCCGCACTACCATGAACTTTGTGAAAGGAGTAGTTTATGTGAGGGAACTCGTTGACTACTCCATTGAGGACATCACCCTAGAGCTGGCCGACCATGGGGCGG
Source organism: Ceratothoa steindachneri (assembly GCA_963969495.1). Lineage (NCBI taxonomy): Eukaryota > Metazoa > Arthropoda > Malacostraca > Isopoda > Cymothoidae > Ceratothoa > Ceratothoa steindachneri. Next base: position 4,113,706 of record OZ018329.1, read on the forward strand.
TCAAGGTCGAACGTGTGATGAGAAAACAGGGAGGGGCCTCGAGACCCACCCCTACACTCTTCGTCACGTTCGACTGTGACAAGCTCCCTGAGTCGGTGCGTGCCGGTTGGTACCGCTACCGCGTGAAGGCATTCGTGCCACTGCCGCGGCGGTGCTATTATTGTCACCGCTTCGGCCATACGAATCGTTCTTGCAGACAGTAAAGTCGGGGTCACCCGAAGTATGTGTAAATTGCTCCAAGGTCGCACACGATAAGTCCAAATCGTGTGTGGCCAAGTGTGTCAATTGCGGAGAGCCGCACCCCACTTCTTCGAAGCTATGTGGTGCATATCTCCTTGAGAAAGAAATCCTGGCCGTTCAGGCCCAAGATCAACTCTCATTCCGCGAGGCTGAGGACTTGGTCCTGGCGCGCCCGGCTCTGACTGGGACGTCATATGCCTCAATAGTTAGAAAGACACCCTCTGCTCCTGGCCCATCCAGGCCAACGAGCACGGTTGTTTCCGCGCCCATTCGGAGCCCTTCTGCGGGCTCTACTCAACCTGGGCGCTCCCCTGGTAAAGCTGGCGGCAAAAAGGGTTCACACCCACCCCAGGCTAAAACCAGGGCTCCTCCCTCTTCCCCCAGCGTGATCGTTTCCCGTAAGGCGAAACGGCCACGCGCCTCCACCAAGTCATTAGACTCACAGGAGGCAACACCCCTGAAGATGGTCGCTAGGCCATCTCCCAGGGTTCCTAAAGCTGTTCCCCGAAAGGAGGACAGCAACAAAGGAGCTTCGGCTCCTTCGCCCACGCCCCGAGGTGGAGCGAGTGGCTCGGAGACGGTGGTTCTCGAAAAGAGGGCCCCCCGCCTCCGAAGCCGCAACGCCCGCCTAAGGTTTCGAGGCGGAGGGAGGAAAAGACTCGCATGGCGAACCCAACCTCCCCCAATAAGTCCTCGAAGGCGACAGCGCCTTCAGAGCTTTGTCCGGCCAACAGCGCCCGGGGTTCTGACTCTGGGAAGCGTATGGCCCCGTGAGGGTCTTCTATTCGAGGAGGGCCCCCGCGTCTCCTCCGAGCTAGGCCTGGAGGGCATATTCCTTCAATGGAATTGCCGTGGACTCCGGGCCAACTATCTTTTTGCAGGAGACCATGCTAGGCGCGTGCTCCCTGCTCGCGCCTAGCAGGGTCTTGCGACCCCACCACCACAAGATGGCCGAGATGGGGGATGAGAGGTTTACACCCGGCATGATGTCTCCGTTCTAACCTTTCACTTTAGATACCTCCTTCCAGGCAGTGGTTGTGCAGCTGCACCTGCATAGGAGGTATACTATCATTTCTGCGTACATTCCACCGTCAGCTGACTTCGACGCGGGGGACTTCCGCCGCGTTGAGGCACGGTTGCCGAGGCCCTTTCTCTTGCTTGGAGATCTGAACGGCAGGCATCTTCTCTAAAGCGATTACTCAATAAATCCCAGGGAACAAGTCCTTGCCGATCTGATCGAAGAGCTTGAGATAGGTGTCCTAAATGTCGATGAGTTTACGCATCACTGCCCGAGAACCGCTTCATTTTCTTGCCTTGATCTATCTTTGTGCTCTTGGGATGCACAGCTTGATTTTGATTGGGAGGTGGTCGATGACCTCCATGGTAGTGATCATTTTCACAATCAAATATCATTTTCCGGGCCACTGCCGTCTGAGAGCCTGCATTTCAGGAAATGACGGAATTCTCTATCTCAGCCGAGGAGTTTAGGTCGGTAGATGAGACCGTTGAGTTCTCCGGCAACGTCATCGCCGCGGGCCTGACTACTATTCCCAGGACGTCTGGCTGTTTTGCACGCCAACCACTCCCATGGTGGTCGGCCGACTGTGAGACGGCCCTCAAACAGAATCGTTATGCCTACATCCACTATTAGCGCCGCCCGAATGATTTCACTGTCGCTGAATTTCGTCGGGCTAGGGCTAGGCTCCGGTATATTTCGAAGCACGCCCGCCGCTCTTCTTGGCGGGCATACATGTCTTCACTTAACGGGAAGAGCCCTCTGGCAGAGGTGTGGAAGCGAGTCAAAAGGATTCGGGGCAAGTTCTCGCAGGACCCCCTCCCATTCTCCAGGAGAATGGGACCGCAATCTCGGACTTCGCGTCCGTGGCTGAATCTTTCTCGACCGCTTTCTCCGCATTCTCTAGCCGGGATGCTGCTCCGCCAGCATTCAATGCACTTCGTGATGTCACGGAAGGCCGCCGGCTGGACTTTACCTCCAGAAGCAGAGGATCTTTCAACAACAAGTTTACTGTGAGTGAGTTGCGCTCCGCTCTCGCTTCGTGCGCGGACACCGCCCATGGTCCGGACGATGTCCTGTACGCCATGCTTCGACACCTGGGTGAGCGAGGCATGGCCTTTCTGTTAGATTTGTTCAACAGGATCTGAGTGGACGGTCTTCTCCCAGACTCCTGGCGAATCGCTACTGTGCTCGCCTTTCGCAAACCGGGGAGAGATCACTTTACTCCGACAGATTTCCGCCCAATCTCTCTAACCTCTTGCGTGTGCAAGTTGATGGAGAAATTGGTAAATGTTAGATTAGCCTTTTTCCTGGACAGCGGAGGCCATCTGTCTTCTGCACAGTGCGGCTTCCGCAAGTTCCACTCCACGTCGGATGCTCTGCTCCGACTGGAAAATGCCATCTGCGAGGCTTTCCTTCGTAGACAGCACTACGCCACGGTCTTTTCGATCTGGAGAAGGCCTATGATACCGCCTGGGAAGCCTCCCAGGCTTAATATCTGAATTTTTGCGAGATCGTCGATTCCGCGTACGGGTGGGGGAGCTCTCTCCGGCCCAAAGAAGCAGGAAGAGGGTGTCTCACAGGGAAGTGTCCTCAGTGTCACACTCTTTGCCCTGAGCATCAACGGCATCACCTCGGTGCTGCCGAAAGATGTTCTCGCTACGCTCTACGTGGACGACCTTTCGATCTCTTTTGGCGCGGCCCAGATGCCAACTCTGGAGCGTCGACTCCAACAGGCATTGAACCGCGTCTCTCGCTATGCCGAAGCGCACAGGTTTCCTTTTTCTTTGGCCAAGACTAAGGTGGTGCACTTCTGCCGCCATCCACGGCTCCACCCCGATCCAGATTTGTTTCTTAATGGGGTGCGCCTGGATGTGATTGAGTCGCACCGTTTCCTTGGTCTTGTATTCGACCGACGCCTCTCCTGGGAGGCTCATATTCGCAGCCTTAGGGTCTCTTGTACCCGCGCCATGGATATTCTCCGTTCCGTGACGTTCAGCGATTGGGGCGCTGATAGGGCTACTGTCCTACTTTTTTATCGATCCTTTGTTCGTTCGAAGCTCGACTATGGATGCGAGTTTTATGCATCCGCAGCCGAGCATTTATTGCGGAAGGTGGATTCAATCTACCACACCGGCCTCCGCCTTGCGACCGGTGCCTTCCACACTTCCCCCATTGAGGGCCTGTTGGTCCACGAGGACTTTGCCGCCGGACCAGCGTTTCGCTCTTCCTCACACCAACTACATGGCAGGAATACGGGCAGCTCTTCGGACTGCTTGGCAAAGAAGATGGGAGACGGTCGAAGGGAACTTAAAGTTGCATGCCATTGCGCCGCGACTGTTCCCATGGACCTATCCCCCAATGCCGTGCCGGCTTCAGGTTGCTTTCTGTCATCTCCGAATCGGACACACTCGTGTGACGCATCGCTATTTGATGGAGCACTCGCCTGCGCCCTATTGTAACGAGTGCATCGTCCCCCAGACCGTTCAGCACATTCTTGTTGAATGTCCCAGTCTGGGTTATCTTTGCGCATGATACCTGTCCCAGTACCGGGATGGGCGGGGTTGCTACTGCCTGTCCCTTGTACTCGGGACAGATTCGTGCACCTTAACTTGTGGACTTGTTGACTTTTGGGGGGAGGCCGGGCTTCTTCCCTTTATTTAAGGTTCTTTTTTGTTTTTTGTTTGTTATTTTGTTTGTAGGTTGCACTGTCCTGCACCGGGGTGAGGGGGACCTCCCCCCACTGCTGGAGATTGCTTCATGATTGTTAAGTTTTTCCAATTTATCATTGTTATGTTTTCATATTTTTATTTTAAAGTAGCCTAGTTCTAGGCTGTCGTGTTTTTCGGCGACTTATGCCCAAGTGGGCAGTTGCCAGATGGGATCTATAAAATTAAAAAAAAAAATTGTTTCCAAGCCAGGGATCTACATACTCTCATTCTACAAAAATTTGGGAGTTATACAAGTCTAATGAGATATAACCTTCACAACACTTACTTTGGCTTTCTTATATCTTCAAGAAGAAATTCAAAGTCATTAGCAGAAAACTTAGAAAAAAGATGTTTTGTATGTAAGTTCTTTAATTCTTTATTAGTTGTATTTGCTAGAGCTCGTAAATTTTCTAAGCTGTCAGAGCAAATACAATCCAAGTCATTAGACATGTTTCTTGGTTCTATCAGATCTAGAAATAAAAAGCAAATTTAGTTATTAGAATAACAAAAGGAATAACTGGAGAGTGATCAGAAGTTCTGTTTAGAAGCAAATGTCATTGTACTCACTTTGTCACCCCACAAGTTCTCTTCAATCAACCCTGCCGCTCTCAGGAAGGCTGTCAGGGTATGTGGCCTTCACCAGAGATCTCCAAGAGAAGTTATTTTGAAAGAGGTTTTGAGAAATGGAGGGGATAGAGGGAGGGGGGGGGGCAGGATAGGATAAGATGGGGACAGTTTTCAGGTTGTTGGAGGTTTCAGTGGGAGAGAGGGTGTCATGATTGAGGGAGGCCAGTGAAAATGGTTGCTTAGATAATCTAGGGTATAGCTTCAGATGTGTAAATTGGAATTAGGGGGGGGGGGTGCTTTAGAGTGCTATTGTAGGGTTAGGGGTAGTTTTCTAGCAATTTGGTGTAGATGCCGGCAAGGGTGGTTTGGGCATGGGAGATAGTAGTGGAGAGGGCATGTGGAGGGTGCAAGGGATTTAGGAGTGTAGTGAAGAACTGTGTGTCTATCATGTTTAGGTGGTCCTTGGTTGGGAAGACCTTAGTTTTGCCATGGATGGTTTATTGGGGTGGTTCTTGTGCAGCCAATTATAATGTGGGGTATCTTTTGTAACATAACATAAACATAACATAATTTCACGGATGACAAAAGCCACAAGGGCCTATCAAAGGTCATCCGCATACGTCAAAACCCACCCACAAAAAGCACCATCACCAGGGGAAGACAAAATCAAAGTCCCCCATAATATAATATAACAGATGACAAAAGCCACAAGAGCCCATCATAGGTCATCCGAGTCAAACAGCCTCTTTTTTAAGGCACCCAAACTTCCAAGAAAACTACATCCAGAGGATTGCATCCAGAAACAAGGGTATCACCAATCAAGGCTTGTCAAGAACTAAATCATGCAGCTATAGATATATACAAACAATATTAATATATACAAAACTTAGGAACCATCACAACCTTCCCTCCCCATAAACTCATCCAACCTACTCTTAAATACATTTAGATTTGGACTACCTACTACCCTCTGCGGCAATTTGTTCCAGAAGTCTACCACTCTATTGGTGAAAAATATTTTCTTAAATCCAACCTACACCCTTACTTTTTAATTTTCAAGTGGTGACCTCTAGTCCGATTTCCATCATCTAACTCAAAAAACTTGCTAACCCAATTTATCTATCCTAGAAAAAAATTTAAAGAGCTCAATCATATCCCCTCTCACACACCTCCTTTCGAACGAGAACATATTTAATACCCTCAGTCTATCTATATATTCAAGGTGCCTCAGGGAAGGAATAATCTTTGTTGCCCTCCGTTGCACTGACTCAAGAAGGTTAATATCGTGTCTAAAATGTGGGGACCATGCCTGTATACAGTACTCTAGATGTGGCCTAACATAAGAGTTATAGAGTTTAAGAATAACCTCCTTACTTTTGTAACTGACATTTCTCTTAATGAAACCCAGCACTCTATTTGCCCTATTTCTTGCTTCGATACACTGGTTAGAAAACCTTAATGACTTATCTATTACTACTCCTAGATCTTTCTCATCCTCTACTGAGCTCAGCCAATGCCCATCCATTTCATAGTTAAATTTTCTATTATCTTTTCCCATGTTAATAACTTTGCACTTATCAAGGTTGAAAGCCATTTGCCACTTATGTGCCCAGGATAACAATTTATTTAAATCCCACTGCACTTTAAAATTATCATCAATATCTTTAACTACAGCTGCTAATTTGGTATCATCCGCAAAAATTGACACTTTATTATTAACTGCCTCCCCAAGATCGTTTATATAGATGACAAATAATAATGGACAGAGAATTGATCCCTGAGGAACCCCACTGATAACATCCCTCCACTCTGACTTTACACCATTTAGCACTACCCTTTGCTTCCTGTCTTTCAGCCACTCAGCTATCCAATTTGAAACACCCCCACATATCCCAATAATTTTAATTTATGAACTGGTCTTCTATGTAGTACCTTATTAAATGCTTTACTAAAATCCAAGTAAATTACATCTACATTCTCTCCCTTATCTACTTGATTTGTTACGAACTCCAGAAAGTCTAGTAAATTAGTTAAACATGATCTACCTGATCTAAACCCATGCTGAGCATCGCTGATTAACCCCTCCCTCTCTAGATGTTGGCAAATCCCTTTTTTAACTATTTTCTCAAGAATTTTACAGACTACACGAGTTAGGCTAACCAGTCTAAAGTTATTTGGATCCTCTCTACTACCCTTCTTAAAAATAGGGACTACATTCGCTCTCTTCCAATCATCGGGTATTTCTCGAGATGGAAGGTGTCATGTTTGTGGATGTGTGGGATAGGTTTGTTGGAATGAAAGAAATGTATGCGATGGATGGACTGCATTTGAGTAGGAGGGGGGTAGATGTGTTGTGGGAGGAGTATGATCGTGTTATTAGGTCTTTGCGGGCGGGAAACTAGATACTAATAGTGGTCAGGGAATTATGAGAGGACATTATAGTACTGAAAGTAGAATGGACTTGGCAGATAACAGAAATAGGTTCCAAGGCGATAGAGGTGAGGTCATTCAAGTTTCAAGAGGTGCTTCAGGGATAGGGGGGTTAAATTGTTTCTATACAAATGCTCGTAGTCTTAGAAACAAGAAGGATGAGCTATTTAGTTATATTAGCAATGAGGATATAGATATATTATGCGTTACTGAATCATGGGTTAATGAAATAGAATTTAGTGACACTATAAGTGAATTTGATTTTCAGGGCTATAATATGTACTTTAGTCAAAGGACAGGTAGGATTGGTGGAGGAATAATTATCTATATAAAAAACAACATTGTTTCAAGTTTAAATACTTCAATAAAGCAGGATGGAGTTGAGTCACTTTGGATAGATATTAGGTTCAGTAAAAATAGAATGGTGCATTTGGGAGCTTTTTACAGGCCACCTGGGCAGACTGATGATATAGATGAACTAATGATAAGGGAAATAAGTAAGGGATGTGAAACAGATGCAGTTATTATTGGGGACTTCAACTTAAACTCTGTGGACTGGGAAAATATGATAGGTAGGGATAGAACAAGTGGCAGGTTCATAGAATGCTTTGAGGATAATTTTTTGAATCAATTTGTTAACGATTCAACGAGGGGGGACAATATATTAGATTTAGTACTTTCTAACAGTGATCATTTAGTTCAAGAATTGACTGTTGGGGAAGCATTGGGAAATAGTGACCATCAGATAGTTCGTTTTAACTTGGGAATTAAGAAGGGTAAAATAACTGAGAATGCTGAAAAAGTTCCAAATTTTCATAAGGGAGATTATGTAAAACTTCGAAGCTTGCTAAATTTGGTAGACTGGGATATAGAATTCAGAGGTAAAAATGCTTATGGGATGTGGGATACTTTCAAGCATATAATAAATGTAGTCCAAGAACAATGTATCCCAATGAAGGCCATTAGGAACAAAAGTAGGAAACCATTATGGTGGAATCAGGAGATAGCTAGAAAAATTTCAGAGAAGAAAAGGGCATATAAAAAATTACAGGTAGAAAATAATATTCAAAATTTAAGTGATTATAGAATGGCTAGGAATGAGTTAAATAAGATTATAAAGAAGAACAAAAGGGTGTCAGAAATTAAATTAGCTCAGGATAGCAACAAAGATCCTAGAAAGTTCTTTAGTTACTATAAAATTAATAACAAGTGTGGCAGAGTTAAAATAGGACCTATCAAATATGAAGGGTTTGTGAGAGAAACTGATGAGGAAATAGTTGAGGTACTAAATGGTCATTTTGCATCAGTATTTACAAAAGAGAAACTAAATAGTCCTATGTATAGTACTCATAGGTCAGGAAAAGAGGTGTTTACTAACATTTGTGTGGATCGGAGGATGATAAAAGGACTAATAGGTGATTTAGATACTACCAAGGCCTCCGGCCCTGATAATATTCATTCTAGGATACTTAAAGAAGGGGTAGAAAGTATCTCAATAGCTCTGGACAAGTTATATACTAGGTCATTGGAATATGGAGAAATACCCGATGATTGGAAGAGAGCGAATGTAGTCCCCATTTTCAAGAAGGGTAGTAAAGAGGATCCAAATAACTTTAGACCGGTTAGCCTAACTCCTGTAGTCTGTAAAATTCTTGAGAAAATAGTTAAAAAAGGGATTTGCCAACATCTAGAGAGGGAGGGGTTAATCAGCGATGCTCAGCATGGGTTTAGATCAGGTAGATCATGTTTGACTAACTTACTAGACTTTCTGGAGTTTGTAACAGATCAAGTAGATAAGGGAGAGAATGTAGATATAATTTACTTAGATTTTAGTAAAGCATTTGATAAGGTACCACACAGGAGACTAGTTCATAAATTAAAAATGATTGGGATATGTGGGGGTGTTTCAAATTGGATAGCTGAGTGGCTGAAAGACAGGAAGCAAAGGGTAGTGCTAAATGGTGTAAAGTCAGAGTGGAGGGATGTTATCAGTGGGGTTCCTCAGGGATCAGTTCTCGGTCCATTATTATTTGTCATCTATATAAACGATCTTGGGGAGGCAGTTAATAATAAAGTGTCAATTTTTGCGGATGATACCAAATTAGCAGCTGTAGTTAAAGATATTGATGATAATTTTAAAGTGCAGGGGGACTTAAATAAATTGTTATCCTGGGCACATAAGTGGCAAATGACTTTCAACCTTGATAAGTGCAAAGTTATTAACATGGGAAAAGATAATAGAGAATTTAACTATGAAATGGATGGGCATTGGCTGAGCTCAGTAGAGGATGAGAAAGATCTAGGAGTAGTAATAGATAAGTCATTAAGGTTTTCTAAGCAGTGTATTGAAGCAAGAAATAGGGCAAATAGAGTGCTGGGTTTTATTAAGAGAAATGTCAGTTACAAAAGTAAGGAGGTTATTCTTAAACTCTATAACTCTTATGTTAGGCCGCATCTAGAGTACTGTATACAGGCATGGTCCCCACATTTTAGACACGATATTAACCTTCTTGAGTCAGTGCAACGGAGGGCAACAAAGATTATTCCTTCCCTGAGGCACCTTGAATATGAAGATAGACTGAGGGTATTAAATATGTTCTCGTTCGAAAGGAGGTGTGTGAGAGGGGATATGATTGAGCTCTTTAAAATTTTTTCCGGGATAGATCAATTGGATGTTAGCAAGTTTTTTGAGTTAGATGATGGAAATCGGACTAGAGGTCACCACTTGAAAATTAAAAAGTAAGGGTGTAGGTTGGATTTAAGAAAATATTTTTTCACCAATAGAGTGGTAGACTTCTGGAACAAATTGCCGCAGAGGGTAGTAGGTAGTCCAAATCTAAATGTATTTAAGAGTAGGTTGGATGAGTTTATGGGAAGGGAAGGTTGTGATGGTTCCTAAGTTTTGTATATATTAATATTGTTTGTATATATCTATAGCTGCATGATTTAGTTCTTGACAAGCCTTGATTGGTGATACCCTTGTTTCTGGATGCAATCCTCTGGATGTAGTTTTCCTGGGAGTTTGGGTGCCTTGAAAAAGAGGCCGCTTGACTCGGATGACCTATGATGAGCCCTTGTGGCTTTTGTCATCCGTTATATTATATTGTGGGGGACTTTGATTTTGTCTTCCCCTGGTGATGGTGCTTTTTGTGGGTGGGTTTTGACGGAGGCGGATGACCTTTGATAGGCCCTTGTGGCTTTTGTCATCCGTGTAATTATGTTATGTTATGTTGTTATGTTCTCCATATTCCAGTGACCTAGTATACAACTTCTCCAGAGCTATTGAGATACTTTCTACCCCTTCTTTAAGTATCCTAGAATCAATATTATCAGGGCCGGAGGCCTTGGTAGCATCTAACTCACCTATTAGTCCTTTTATCTTCCTCCAATCCACACTAATGGTAGTAAACACCTCTTTCCCTGATCCATGAGTACTATACATAAGACTATTTAGTTTCTCCTCTGTAAATACTGATGCAAAATGACCATTTAGTACCTCAACTATTTCCTCATCAGTTTCTCTCACAACCCCATCATATTTGATAGGTCCTATTTTAACTCTGCCAGACTTGTTATTAATTTTATAGTAACTAAAGAACTTTCTAGGATCTTTGTTGCTATCCTGAGCTAATTTAATTTCTGACACCCTTTTGTTCTTCTTTATAATCTTATTTAACTCATTCCTAGCCATTCTGTAATCACTTAAATTTTGAATATTATTTTCTACCTGTAATTTTTTTATATGCCCTTTTCTTCTCTGAAATTTTTCTAGCTATCTCCTGATTCCACCATAATGGTTTCCTACTTTTGTTCCTAATAGCCTTCATTGGGATACATTGCTCTTGGACTACATTTATTATATGCTTGAAAGTATCCCACATCCCATAAGCATTTTTACTTCTGAATTCTACATCCCAGTCTACAAAATTTAGCAAGCTTTAAAGTTTTACATAATCTTCCTTATGAAAATTTGGAACTTTTACAGCATTCGCAGTTATTTTACCCTTCTTAATTCCCAAGTTAAAACGAACTATCTGATGGTCACTATTTCCCAATGCTTCCCCAACAGTCAATTCTTGAACTAAATGATCACTGTTAGAAAGTACTAAATCTAATATATTGTCCCCCCTCGTTGGCTCATTAACAAATTGATTCAAAAAATTATCCTCAAAGCATTCTATGAACCTGCCACTTGTTCTATCCCTACCTATCATATTTTCCCAGTCCACAGAGTTTAAGTTGAAGTCCCCAATAATAACTGCATCTGTTTCACATCCCTTACTTATTTCCCTTACCATTAGTTCATCTATATCATCAGTCTGCCCAGGTGGTCTGTAAAAAGCTCCCAAATGCACCATTCTATTTTTACTGAACCTAATATCTATCCAAAGTGACTCAACTCCATCCTGCTTTATTGAAGTATTTAAACTTGAAACAATGTTGTTTTTTATATAGATAATTATTCCTCCACCAATCCTACCTGTCCTTTGACTAATGTACATATTATAGCCCTGTAAATCAAATTCACTTATAGTGTCACTAAATTCTATTTCATTAATCCATGATTCAGTAACACAATATATCTATATCCTCATCGCTAATATAACTAAATAGCTCATCCTTCTTGTTTCCAAGACTACGAGCATTTGTATAGAAACAATTTAACCCCCCTATCCCTGAAGCACCTCTTGAAACCTGAATGACCTCACCTCTATTGCCTTGGAACCTATTTCTGTTATCTGTCAAGTCCATTCTACTTTCAGTACTAAATGTCCTCTCATAATTCCCTGACCCCTATTAGTATCTAGTTTCCCGCCTGCAAAGACCTAATAACACAATCATACTCCTCCCACAACACATCTACCCCCCTCCTACTCAAATGCAGTCCATCCATCGCATACATTTCTTTCATTCCAACAAACCTATCCCACACATCCACAAACATAACACCTTCCATTTCACACATCCTCCTCACATAATCATTCAGCCCAATCGCACGAGACATCCATTCTACCCCAACATCCATTCTTGGAAGCACACCTGTCACAACACCTTTCATTCTACTTTCTTTCACCTTTTCAATCAACCTCTTGTACCTCTCACGTAACTCACATGCACCCACTTTCTTCACATCATTCACTCCTACATGTGTAATCACAACCGCATCCCTTGCACAGCCAGACACCAGCTCCTCATACCTATGAGACAGATCTCTCACTCCAGCACCCGGCAAACACACCCTCAAACCATTCAATCTACTTGCATTCAACTTCCTATCTAAATATCTAACTCGTGAATCACCCATCACAAGCACTTCAGTCAGACTCCTATTCCTAACCCCCACAGACCTAACTCCATCACCACTCCTATTCTCATTCAAACTACCAGTCACTCTACCTCCACCCCCACCCCCATCAGTCATATCACTTCCAGTTACTTCCTCTCTTAGGACACTTAATCTATTAGTCAAGCTAATAGGTTCTGTGTCCCTCTGACTCACACACCTATTCTCCCACTGACTAACCACCTCAACAGAGGCAACCCTATTCTCACAAAGAACAGGAGAAGCCTCCCTAGCTACACGTTTCCTAACCACTCTCCACTGTCCCCCATCCTCACTAGGCCTATTTCTAACTAATCTAAGGGGGCTAACTTCACTATCCCTAGAACTATCATATCCTACCTCCTCCACCGGCCCTCTACCTTCACCTGAAACATCTAACTGGCCTACCTCACCACCTAACCTATTCCCAGCCCTAGGCCCAACACTAAGTTCCCTCCTGAGCTCAGCAACTAACCCCTCCAGCCTACATATCCTATCTAAATCCTGCATTCTCATCCCCTCTAAATCTACAATGCATTCACGCAGCCCACATACAACACATGTATACCCCTCACCAACTACACCACAACCAATGCATACATTCCGACACTCATGCTCACTTTCATCCCCGAACTCCATCTCTTATTCAAACAAAGAAAGAACTTAAGTAGTAATAAGAAAAAAAAAGAGCAACTTAGCTTTCGCTGATTCTGTGGTGAAAAAAAAAAAAAACTGTAGAAAAATCCGAAAAATAAATCAACAGACCGAAATGAGATTTAAGACACAACACAGTCCAAATCAGTCACTAATTAAACCGTCAACCTAGGTAGGTATCAATTAGTTATGGTTGGCATCAAGACTAGGTATACTTAGTTTAGTGTTGTGCAGACAAACTGTCTTGTCAGGATTTCTTAGTGATGTCAAAAGTTGGGGTAATGTGATATTTTGTATGTTGTGTAGAGGTCATGCGTGAGTCTAGGGTAACACAAAGAAAAGCTGGGCTATGGTAGAGTTGGAAGAGATGGCTGTGGACCTAGATGTTTGGCTGATAGCTTTTTTTAGGTCATGGGTAAAGAAGCAGAATGTTGATTCGGGGGAAGGTGAACCAGTTTTGGAGTTGTAGGTACGTGTTTAGGTTTCTGGAGTCTGTGTGTATGTTGGTAGCTTGTGATGTAATGGATAGGTCTTCTGTGTTGATATTTAGTTGGACTGTTTGGACCATGGGAAGGGGATGTTATGCATGACCAGGTTGAAGAGGGTGGGGGAGAGGATGGCTCCTGGAGGACTCCATTGGGGAGGGTTTTTTTGGGAGTGTGCTCTGTGTTAGAGGAATTGACCATGTCTGTTGGAAAGAAAGTTTACTATTTATTTTTTGACATTGGTGTAATAGTTTGGGGCCCAGTATTCTTTGTATGTGGATGTGGTGTGGGATGGTATTGAAGGCTTTGCTGATATCTATTGCCGATACGACTGTGCATTTTGTTAGGTGTGTGAGAGAAGTGTAATGAGCTTGATGGGTTAATCAGCGATGCTCAGCATGGGTTTAGATCAGGTAGATCATGTTTGACTAACTTACTAGACTTTCTGGAGTTTGTAACAGATCAAGTAGATAAGGGAGAGAATGTAGATATAATTTACTTAGATTTTAGTAAAGCATTTGATAAGGTACCACACAGGAGACTAGTTCATAAATTAAAAATGATTGGGATATGTGGGGGTGTTTCAAATTGGATAGCTGAGTGGCTGAAAGACAGGAAGCAAAGGGTAGTGCTAAATGGTGTAAAGTCAGAGTGGAGGGATGTTATCAGTGGGGTTCCTCAGGGATCAGTTCTCGGTCCATTATTATTTGTCATCTATATAAACAATCTTGGGGAGGCAGTTAATAATAAAGTGTCAATTTTTGCGGATGATACCAAATTAGCAGCTGTAGTTAAAGATATTGATGATAATTTTAAAGTGCAGGGGGAATTAAATAAATTGTTATCCTGGGCACATAAGTGGCAAATGACTTTCAACCTTGATAAGTGCAAAGTTATTAACATGGGAAAAGATAATAGAGAATTTAACTATGAAATGGATGGGCATTGGCTGAGCTCAGTAGAGGATGAGAAAGATCTAGGAGTAGTAATAGATAAGTCATTAAGGTTTTCTAAGCAGTGTATTGAAGCAAGAAATAGGGCAAATAGAGTGCTGGATTTTATTAAGAGAAATGTCAGTTACAAAAGTAAGGAGGTTATTCTTAAACTCTATAACTCTTATGTTAGGCCACATCTAGAGTACTGTATACAGGCATGGTCCCCACATTTTAGACACGATATTAACCTTCTTGAGTCAGTGCAACGGAGGGCAACAAAGATTATTCCTTCCCTGAGGCACCTTGAATATGAAGATAGACTGAGGGTATTAAATATGTTCTCGTTCGAAAGGAGGTGTGTGAGAGGGGATATGATTGAGCTCTTTAAAATTTTTTCCGGGATAGATAAATAGGATGTTAGCAAGTTTTTTGAGTTAGATGATGGAAATCGGACTAAAGGTCACCACCTAAAAATTAAAAAGCAAGGGTGTAGGTTGGATTTAAGAAAATATTTTTTCACTAATAGAGTGGTAGACTTCTGGAACAAATTGCCGCAGAGGGTAGTAGGTAGTCCAAATCTAAATGTATTTAAGAGTAGGTTGGATGAGTTTATGGGAAGGGAAGGTTGTGATGGTTCCTAAGTTTTGTATATATTAATATTGTTTGTATATATCTATAGCTGCATGATTTAGTTCTTGACAAGCCTTGATTGGTGATACCCTTGTTTCTGGATGCAATCCTCTGGATGTAGTTTTCCTGGGAGTTTGGGTGCCTTGAAAAAGAGGCCGCTTGACTCGGATGACCTATGATGAGCCCTTGTGACTTTTGTCATCCGTTATATTATATTGTGGGGGACTTTGATTTTGTCTTTCCCTGGTGATGGTGCTTTTTGTGGGTGGGTTTTGACGGAGGCGGATGACCTTTGATAGGCCCTTGTGGCTTTTGTCATCCGTGTAATTATGTTATGTTATGTTATTGGTCAGAGAGCAAATGTGTCCCCATTTTCAAGAAGGGTAGTAAAGAGGATCCAAATAACTTTAGACCGGTTAGCCTAACTCCTGTAGTCTGTAAAATTTTTGATAAAATAGTTAAAAAAGGGATTTGCCAACATCTAGAGAGGGAGGGGTTAATCAGTGATGCTCAGCATGGGTTTAGATCAGGTAGATCATGTTTGACTAATTTACTAGACTTTCTGGAGTTTGTAACAGATCAAGTAGATAAGGGAGAGAATGTAGATATAATTTACTTAGATTTTAGTAAAGCATTTGATAAGGTACCACATAGGAGATTAGTTCATAAATTTAAAATGATTGGGATATGTGGGGGTGTTTCAAATTGGATAGCTGAGTGGCTGAAAGACAGGAAGCAAAGGGTAGTGCTAAATGGTGTAAAGTCAGAGTGGAGAGATGTTATCAGTGGGGTTCCTCAGGGATCAGTTCTCGGTCCATTATTATTTGTCATCTATATAAACGATCTTGGGGAGGCAGTTAATAATAAAGTGTCAATTTTTGCGGATGATACCAAATTAGCAGCTTTAGTTAAAGATATTGATGATAATTTTAAAGTGCAGGGGGATTTAAATAAATTGTTATCCTGGACACATAAGTGGCAAATGACTTTCAACCTTGATAAGTGCAAAGTTATTAACATGGGAAAAGATAATAGAGAATTTAACTCATCCTCTACTGAGCTCAGCCAATGCGTTATATTTTTTTGTATATGAGTATATACTGGAGGATTGTGCCTCCAGCCCCCCCCCCCAATTGATTGAAACTCAGGATCATCATAGGTTGGTCTCCCTGCAGTGATATCTCCCCCACGAGCAGTCCCCTTGAATTTACTTGTTTTTCCATATTTTATTTTTCAGATTTTTTGTTTTGCTGTGAATGATAACAGCTTTTTACTGGCAGAAAAAAAACTGGTAACCTAATGACAAACAATACTTACTTACTTACGTAGAACGATTGGTAATACTTCAGATTCGAGGCGCACGGTAGATGGCGCTGTTAGTCGGCTACAATTTTGGGCTACAGCATATCTCTTATGACGTCAGACGGTAGCGTCAGATGTGACAATCACTGCGTTATATTTTTTTGTTGTTTTGGAGATTTGCAACTTTTAGTCTATTATTTAGTAAATATCTGCGCTCTGCTCGTTTATAGTTATTTTTCTAAGTTTTTTAGGGTTTCTTGATGTCTTTTATTGTTTTTGTTTTGTTTTCGTATTTTTTGAATACTGCGAACGATAACAGCTTCTTACTGGCAACATCATAGCTTATATATAGGACCCGTTTTGCAAATGTTTTTCTTTCGCTATTGTGTTTTCGTGCTCTCCATGTGCTTCTTTGTTATTCGAATTTGGCTTGACTTTGTATGATCGCGAAAAAACTTTTAGATTATCTAGAGGCGCATAAACTAATCAAGAAACCTATAAAAGTAAGAATTATTTGTTATTAGGTTAGGGTTTTCTGCCAGTAAAAAGCTGTTGGGGGGGGAAACCCCCCAGTAAATTCAAGGGGACTGTTCGTGGGGGAGATATCACTGCAGGGAGACCACCCTGCGATGATCCTGAGTTTCACAGCTATCGCTACCGTCTGACATCATAAGAGATATGTTGTAGCCCAAAATTGTAGCCGACTAACAGCGCCATCTACCGTGCGCCCCGAATCTGAAGTGTTACTGAACGATTAATTATGAAAAAATATGAAATTTGAACAATGTCTTTTAAACTTAAATGGGAACCAGCGAATAAAGTGTACCCCTACACGTTGATTGTTTGAAACGGCACTGCTGTCGCTTACTGTTTTTATTTACATATATTTTATCACAACGTAACATTAAATTGTCTGAAAAATAGAAATTCATACTGCATTTCAAGCATTTTATAGTTTTCTTGATTTGTTTATGTGCCTCTAAAAAAAAAAAGAAGTTTTTCGTGGTCATGCAAAATAAACACGAATTTTAATAACAAAGAAGCACAAAAAAGCCATGACAAAACAAAAATATTTGCGCAGCGGGTCCTATTTATAGGTATGATATTGCCAGTAAAAAGCGGCTATCATTCGCAGCAAAACAAAAATTTCCGAAAAAACAATAAAAGATATCAAGAAACCTTGCCCAACTTAGAAAAAACTATAAACGAGCAAGGTGCAGATATTTAGTAAATAATACAGAATAAAGGTTACAAACCCCCCAAATAATAAAAATATATAATGCCATGATTGGTCACATCTGAAGCTACCAACTGATGTCATAAAACAAATATTGTAGCCCAAAATTGTAGCCTAATAACAGCGCCACCTACTGTGCCCCCTAATCTGAAGTATTACCAGCCAATATTCAGGAGATATAGGCTCATGAGTGCAGCACTGGTTTGCATTTTAAATCTCAGTTTGAGAAAATTAAGCCACCTGGGTCAAAACTGATTTTATTTTTGAAACCCTTGACAAAAAGTAGGCAGACTAGTCATTTTCAGCACCTCAAAGTATATAGCAACTGAGTAAAGGCCCCCTAAAAATGCCTCTGTGAAACTGCCAGTCCCAGTGTTTGACGTCAAACACAGGGGTACTGTATCTTGGAAACTATAGCAGCTACAGAGCTGAAACTAGGTACGGGTCTGTTTGGGCCAAGTACCAACTTGTGTACCAAATTTCATCCAAACCCAAAATGGTGAGGTGGGGCCGATTCCTAAAATTGGACTTGATATGGAATGACCCATTAACCTTAGAGACAACAGACAAACATAACTTAAGGAGTTAGATAGCATTTAAAGGAGGCATCAATGAATTCTTGAAAATCATTGGAGAGTGGCATTGTGCCAGTGGCATGGAAGAAAGCCAATGTGATACCTATATTTAAGAAAGGGGATAAAACAAATATGTCTAATTACAGACCAGTAAGTTTGACATCAGTGGTAGGGAAAATGATGGAATCTATTATAGCAAGGAATATTAGGGATCACTTGGATAAGCATAAGTTGATAAAAGAATCACAGCATGGCTTTAGTAAGGGTAAATCCTGCCTGACTAATTTGCTGTCTTTTTATAGTAAGGTGTATGAAGCAGCAGATAATGATGAAAACTATGATATTTTATACTTGGACTTTAGTAAGGCTTTTGATCGAGTGCCACACTTACGGCTTCTGAGCAAAGTTAAAGCACACGGGATCGATGGCAGTATATTTAGGTGGATTCAGTCATGGCTTGGTGACAGACAGCAAAGAGTTAGTATAGATGGAGTTAAATCTGAGTGGGGGTGTGTTAGCAGTGGAGTTCCGCAAGGATCTGTTTTGGGTCCCTTGCTATTCTTAATTTATATTAATGATCTTGACATAGGTATAAGTAGTGACCTGAGTAAATTTGCTGATGATACTAAGCTAGGTAGGGCCATTAGGGCTGATTCTGATGCTGTTGTAATGCAGGAGGAATTGACCATTCTGTCCAATTGGGCTGAGAAATGGCAAATGAAGTTTAACATAGACAAATGTAGTGTACTTAGTATAGGTAGAAATAATCCACTGAATAGTTATAAATTAAATGGGAGAAATTTAGGGAGGACCGATTGTGAGAGGGACTTGGGTATTTTGGTAAGTTCAGACCTTCGTCCTAGAAAGCAATGCCTAAATGCTAAGAATAAAGCTAATAGGATATTGGGATTCATTAGGAGGAGTATAAGCAAGAAGAGTGCTGAAGTCATTCTAAAACTGTATCTGGCGCTAGTTAGGCCTCATCTAGACTATGCAATACAATTTTGGTCACCATATTATAGGAAGGATATTGATTTGCTTGAGTCTGTGCAGAGAAGGATGACAAAGATGATTGGTGGGCTAAGGAACTTACCTTATGGTGAAAGGCTCAGAAAACTAAATCTACATACATTGGAAAGGAGAAGAGTCAGAGGGGAATTGATTGAAGTCTTCAAATGGGTAAAAGGATATAATAAAGGGGATCTGGGTAAGGTTCTTATACTTAGTGAACATGACAGGACACATAGCAATGGGTTTAAGCTTGATAAGTATAGGTTTAGGAAGGAGATTGGGAGGAATTGGTTTACAAATCGTGTGGTAGATGAATGGAATAGGCTCACTAGACATGTGATAGAAGCCTCCTCTCTGGGTAGTTTTAAGAATAGATTAGATAAATATATGAATGAAGCTGCTAGATGGGACTGACTTTTTTTTATGTACATATGTATATATTTTTCTAAGGAGTGGGGAGATTATTTTGCGGTTGCATGAATGGACATAATCCTCTGGATGCATTTTATGTATATTGTAGATTAGATCTGACGAACTCCTGTAAAGGGTGACAATGTTGATGACTTTTCTCTGGTAAGAAATCTTTTGTGTGTTGACTGGAACAGGAGCTGCCAAGTGTAGGCCATAAATGGTCTTTTGCAGTCTCCTTCTTTTCTTATGTTCTTAATTGCAGAATCAGATTGAAATATTGACTTTTCATGCTTTTATAATGGGTGATACAGCCTCTCCACCATCAAAATATTTAGCCCTTGGACTGGAACAGGAGCTGCCAAGTGTAAGCCATGAATGGTCTTTTGCAGTCTCCTTCTTTTCTTATGTTCTTATGATTACGAGATGAAGTATGGCTCGATTTAGTAGCCTAAAACACTTGTGCCAGTCATATTCAAAATTACTCTACAAGCTTGTCTATATTGTCGCTGCATTTTTTAAAGCTTTATTACAGAGCCACCAGCCTGGGCTTGGTAATATCACTAGCATTAATAAATTGATTTTTATTAGGAGAGGGCATATCGGTAAAGTTGAATATAAGCTGCTCGACTGCTACCTACTTGTTTCTGGGATGCCATGAAGGTCAGAGGTATTGTTTTTCTTTCAGTTGGGCGAGTGGGGCGGTATGGGGGGAGGGGGGGATCGCCTTGCCACATAAAAATATTGGTAATTTAAAGCCTGGCTCGAAACCGGTTTCCAGTAACCAAACACATATGAATAATCTTTAAATATAAATTAGCAGCCGAGCATCTTACCTTCAAGTGGAACTTAAATCTTTTGTTTATATTTATGATGACGTAACGTTTCTGTCCCTTAGAATTCAGGTTGATCTCTCTTCTTCTTCTTTTTGAGCCACCCTCATATATTTGCATATTGCTAATCTTCCACCTAGATTAATCTTCTTGTCATAGTTTACATGACTGATGAGGGCTATAATTCACTCTATAGATGCAGTAATGAAAAGTGGCTTACCGTCAAGAGATGCCATGCTAGTGAATAGTTCAGAAATCAGTAAAACGCCAAGGAATTGTATGGTATATTTAACCCTGTACACGTGTAAAGAGTTATGAGTGCGTTGAGTTTCTTAGCAGGGTTGAAGGTTACGGTATGGCTGGCTAATGATAGGACGGAAATGGCTGACGGGCTTGTGGGGATCGAACCTAGTAAACATTCATTTAAAAATTTTAAACGGTTCATACATTGAACCTTATAAATAGGAAGATAAACTTCCCGCTTTGTAGTATTTCTCTTTCGTAAATAGGATGTTAAACTCTACAGTATGCAGTACTATATCATGGGTCGGCTATACGTGGCTCCGTACAAAATAGATCTTGTTCTTGAAGTTCCCGTGAGGAAAAGTTAAAGTCGATGGCGTTTTCTTGACGTGACTTCCCTCGCCTTTTCCTCCTTTGCCAGCTGTGAACTTTTCGGGGAGCTTAATTTTCTTGTAGATTTCTTCCAAGTCTAAAAATTCGGAAATGATGATGATAATGAATAATAGTTAGGAAGATTTTAGAGTGGAAGATGAGATAATAGGTTATAGGTGAAGAGAGTTTGTAAGGTTTGCCCTGGTAGTGAGGGCTACGCTTTTTATTTGTTTAATTTTTTTATTCCCTTTTTTATGACCTTCAATCCTGTATTTTGTATTTTTGTGTGTATCTTAATTTATATTTAACGCATTCAAGCTTTTCTTTTGTACATAATTTGCAACTCTTTTTTTCTCCTTAAATTATACTTATTTTATAAGAAATAAACTTAATATTATGCTTATTTTAAGAGAGATAAACTTACATATGTTTATATATATATTTTTGTTTTTATATATTTTTTATTATTTTTTTTTATTTTTTCCTTTCTATTTATTATTTTTAAGTAATACTAAATAAAGTAGTTTAAGAGTCCACAATATACATTTAATTACCTTGCCTACTACACATTCATACATGTTTGTGAGTGTATTTGTTAATGTATCGTGTTTGTACTTGTTTTTTCAGTGTGGTTTATTATGTGAATCACGGTGCCAACTGCTCCTCAGAGCATTCTCTCGAGCTAGGAAATCGCCTCTTCCTGCTTACTTCATCCCTTCTGTTCGCTGACATTTTTAGATCTTCTGCTAGTTCAGACGCCGCTTCATTCAAGATCCTCTCCCAGGTTCCTTTGGCCAAACTTTGGGTCACCAGATTGATAGGTGTCAGAGCGGCTCTTTGGTGGAGTTGTGTTTGGGGAATTCGGACTCGCTTTCTTGTTATTTATGTAGAGAGTCGCCTTGTTTTGGACTATTTGTAGGCGCTTCAAGCGCTTCCTACTTAGGGTTTGGGCCATCACCGCCGTGTTTATGTGTAAACGATTGTCGCGTTAGTAACATTTAAATCTATCATGGCGTTGATTGGACAATTATTACAGTGCTTATGTCTAAAAACTGATTGGTCAATTTGTCAACGCGAAGGCTGTTATTCCAAAAATGAACATAAGAATGACTATTAAATGTACATCATTCCTGAGTTGTTGAATTTTTATAATGTTATGAGTAGATGAAATGACTATTTATATAGGTGTATTTTTGTGTAAAAGATAGTCAGAAAAGTTATTATTATTCAAGAAGAAAAGTTATATTTTCTGTTCACCATTTCGAAGCTTATTCCAGCTATATACCTAGAATATATATATATATATATATATATATATATATATATATATATATATATATATATATATATATATATATATATATATATATATATATATATATATATTCCTTCATCCCATAAGGAAGCGGTAGATAACTTAACTTAGCCTACGAAACTACAAGAGAGAATACCTTATCTAGACCCTATAGGCATATAGGTTTCGATGGTAACACGTGCATATCCATGTTTGAATTCATCCACGATTAAGAAAAGTTTGATGCTTCCTGAGCGTCTGTTGATGGGTCCTATGAGTCGAGAGTTGATTCAGCTTCTTTTTAATGGGATTTCTGGGATTATTAGTTATGACTTTAAATTGCGATGAAACTATAGCCCTTATCTTTCAACGTATCTACCATTCCCCCAACCGCCAACTCTTGACATCTCCGACTACATCAGCAGGTAGTTTCTTCAAATCTGTATAAAGGAAGCTCCATTCTGCTGAACGGGAGGCAAACAGTATGCTAGTGAGATAGGATGGCGATGAGTTCTCTTGTACGAGTACTCTTCGCAAATTTCTATATGGAAATGCTCGAAAAAAACTTTAAAAACAAGCCTTTTTTAAAGCCCCCCCTCCCCCATCTACGCCCGATATGTATTTCCACTCGATATTATCGATAACATTCAATATAATGAGTCCCCTTTTCTTTAATCCTTTCTTTCTACTTCTACATTATATCATCCTTAAGCTTAATGTCAGTAGCCATTCACTAGTTTATGAAAAAAATACAAAGATCCTTGTATAGAACTGTGCGATTCATAGTTCCAGCGATGCGGTGTTTGGCTGTTATGCGCATGCTCACATGTCCGAGATAAGAAGCTGCACGCAAGGGAGAGAGATAGCAATATGGCTCACGCAGTGCTGACCCTGGTATGCTGGCGAAAGGTAGTGTTTCTTTTTTACTCCGCGTGTGTTGTGCTTCAAAACATATATATATTCTTGAATGTAATAAAGTGAATAATTTAATTCGGATTTTTTGGGGGGTTTTATTAATTAATTAAGCTGCTGAAATTTATCTTGGAAAATAATCTAGATGATATTCTTAGTAAAATTTCGAAACTGATAAAAATCCTCTTGACAATTCGCATGACTATATCAGAGACAGAACGATGCTTTTCAACAATCAAAAGAATAAAAATTTTGCTAAGGAGCACTTGCAGTGCTTTCAGTGGAGAAAAAAATTCCTCAGTAGTCATCCAGAAATCACGGAGAAAATTTTCAATCTTTTCGCGCAAATTAAAACAAGAAGAATGGATTTTGTTTTTAAATGAATAGATCAAGCTTGAACTGTAACAATTTAGGCTATTAGTAAGTAAAAATTGTTTGATTTTGTTCTGTTTAGGATTTTATCAACTTTTTTAATATATTTTCATTTTATATGTTTATTTCCTTATACACAATATTAAAATAATGCTAAAAAATTATGATGCAGCACCCCCACTAATTTTAGCCCACGCAGTCTGGGCAGCCTGCCGCCTGCGTGCTGCACAGACCGGATGCGTATCAGACAGATCTAGATTTGGGTGGCCAGATTTCTGGGAGTGAAATCTGGGACGTCAATCCAACCTAATCTAGAAGTTTCTACTCACTTTCATGAATATTCTTGAATTTCTCATAAATTTAATGTTGGTGTTTTTGAAAGTTTGCGTTAGCGGACTATATTTTGGGCATTCCGCTAACTGAAATCCGCTATTGTTCAACAATTCTGCTAACGCTGTTCCGCAAGTTTTGGGTAGTCCGCTATTAGTGGATTAGCGATTGGCAGACTTAAATGGCGGAATGCCCCCCTTGGTTTTGATAGAATTAAGACTGAAGCTGCCATTTTAAATGTAATTACACCAATGGCAATTCAGGAATCTTGAACATAAGAGGGTTCTTGCAACATGGCAATATATTTCTTTTATTTACTTCCAACTATTGAAAGAATCTCATAAATCTATGAATGACTGAAGTATTACGTACCCTTCCTCACAAGATCACCGCTCCCTGCTGATAAAAAAATCCAACTATTTGAGGATGACTGTGGGGAAATGTATTTGTGGTTCATTTATGGACAACTAAATCTGTTTAACAAAACAAGTTTGTTTATGGAGAAAACCAAAGCAAGTGCCTGTGACATTCTTGCAGATTTAAAAAGATCAAAAACAATTTTAGAAAAAGGCAGGATAATAAATTTCTACACAAGGGAGCATATAAGACAGGTGCTTGGTGATAGTTGTATTAGGTAGGGAAGGTTGGTAGCGTTAGGTTGTGGTAGCTTGAGTATAGATACGTCATCAGTTGTGGGAGTTGCTTTATATGGGGAATGCGGTTGTGAAGTTCTCCACGGTTTGGGTGATAAACCATTCAAGTATTAATCCGACCCGATGTTGCTTAACAGTGACGATCTCGTTACAGGGCCACAATGCAACCTGGTCCTGACCTGAGACTGACCCTAATTGTTCGAGGCAAGATAATACTCTCATTCGGCTTGAGGCTAGATAAGCTGGTAAGTGGATTGATATGGATTACCCGTAGAAAAAGGAAATCCAAAACGGCGGAATCTCGGACTCTTTATTAGGGAGTAGAACTCAGATCGGTCCGGCGTAAGATGAATTCCAAACGGGCGTGTCATGTATTCAGGTAAGCCTATTCCTGTTTTGGGTTGGTATCTTAGCTGTCTGCGACTCAGGCTGTGACTCTGCTTGACTGAATTACTATGTGACTGTCCTTCTTGGACTACCTAAGATGGTATATACGGTGGCGCACACCATAGGCGTGGCGAATCATTAGTCAATGATGTTGTTTGGATGGAGACTCCTCCATTCCGTGTTAATTTGTGTGCATGTGTCCACGGAGATAGAGATTAATTTTAGCCCGATTGCAAATAATGACCTTTACTATCGTGTCTTCGGCGCTGCACCTGCTACCAAGCTTGTTTGAACGGCTGACCTTTTAGCGTGACCATGAGCATCGCTTTACTTCGTTTTACTGTGTATGGTATGTGTGTGTACATGTGCAGAGGTTTGCTAACGTATGAAAGTCTCGAATACATTCTTTTCGCCTTAGGCCTTTACAAGCAAAATATATATTATTATTTACATGGACTATTGTCATAGGTTCTTTGTTAATAAATATATAAATTATTATATTACAGAGATGTTACATAATATTTACACAAAAAGTTATTATTATTTATGAAAACTGCTATACATTTTTAGATTATTTGCATGTGCATAGTTGTTTGCGTGCCTGTTACAAGCCTTCATAGGATTCAGATGATGCTCATGTGTGATGCCTCATTATCAAACCTATTCCACCCTGCACAGTGGCACTAGAAGCAAAAAAACGAAAACAAAACAAAAACTGTGCAGGACACTTCTGGCTAATGAAAATATCAATGTTGCTACAGTCATGCAAGTATTTATGAAATTTGATTGCTGCTGCCTTGCTTACATTGAACTGTGGGAGAATAGCTTTCGCGAAGCTGATTCCTTTGTTTGGATAAATATTACATACATTGCCCGGCTTGAAAACCAAACATCTGCTGGTAAAAATAATGAAACAATGAGAAGTAATGTAATAAATTTAGACGATATTTTTGATGAAGGGGTAGTTGCCAAGGCATTTTGGTTTTCAAAGTCTCAATTTTAGAAAACGGAAAACTTCACTTGCGATGAAAAAGGGCTTCAAATGTTTAATCATTTGAAGAACCAGAGTATTTCTCTCTCCAACCTCAGCCGAATGGTAGATGCATAATATACCATTAGAAATAAGGAAATATGATGCACATACGATTTACTTCTTTTCGAACATCAAACAAGGATCATACATATATTAAGAAAGAAGGAGGAAAAAAATATCAAACGGAATAAAATAATATAAACTCTTTTTATTCCTTAAACAGAGCGAAATGATAGGTGCAGTTCGAACCTATGCCATCGAGCGCTCTTCGCTTTTCAGGCTACCACGTTAATTGATAGGCTACTATCCACATCACTCTAAAAGGATGCTCCAAGTCAGCTTATAAGTAGAGCAGTATAACAATGCCCTCTGGGCATTACTATAATGAAACCCTCCTGATAAACTTAAATATATAAATTATGTATAACTTAACAAATCATTCATTTATTTTGCTTAACTTTTGTCAATTAAATCATTCACGTAATTTATGTATAACTTAATAATTCATTCTTTTATTTTACTTAACTTTTATCAATTCAATCATTCAATTAATTTTTGCCTAACTTTTTGCAATTCAATCATTTATTTATTTTATGTAACCTTTAATAATTCAATCATTCCGTGACGAAAAACTGATTTCATTTAACGCACAAATACAAACAACATCTCTTAGAATTTCACGAACATACAAACACACGCATTTCACCACTTGTGAAATAGCGCGAAATGACTCTCTCACTTGTATTCGTGTCGACGTCATATTAAGGTCAGTCCCTCTTCAACTATTCTTTTAAATCCCCCCCATACTAGAGAGAGATCCTAATTCCCATTCATTACAACCCCAATTCAATAGTTATAGTCGCTACATCAAAATCATTTCCACATTCAACATCCATTTACAAAATTTATACGTCACACTTTATATCGTCACGTGAAGTTATTTTCAACTCAAGTTCAACCTTGCCTAATTTAACATAATTCAACTTATTATAATCTGTTTTAATAATCTCTAATATATATATTATTTTCTTTAAAAACTCGTTGCATTTATTTTCCATCCCACGTGAGAAGTGTTTCCTCCTGCCTACATTGTTCATAATTCAGAATCCTTTCAATCAATAAAAATTATGCGTGAAGAATATTGTATCATTTTCTGCTATCTAGCCCAACGATACAGTATTCAATATTTGAATAAAGCAGTGTAGTTAAGTCCTTAAATGTCGAAGATGAAGGCGTTAATAAGAGAGACACACGGGCTTTGTAAATGGACGGGAAATCACCATAGCACGTAACATGGTAGATGCATAATAACATGTAGGAAATAATGAAAGATGATACACATGCGATTTCACGTTTTCATAAGAAAAGCAATCGTTTATATTATTTTTTTCCGTTTGCTATCTCTATATTCTTTCTTTCTTAATCTACGTATGTTCCTTGTTGTTCTCTATCACAAAGACTGGCGGACGGAAAGCCCAACCCCCATCACGTTAATAACACAATCCACCCCCCTCCTTCTTTGTTTCAATTAAATAGCGACCGATCGAAAAAAAGAAAAAAAAAGAAAAAGACGAAAAGCATCAGCGATAGACCTACAGGAGCACCAAAAGGCATGACGCAGCTCAGCACCAGCAGGATCGCACTCCAGAATATAGGAGGCCAAACTAAGCCTGATATAGGAAGGTTTTCGAAGTGGCCTACGGTAAAATCAACATCGCAAGGAACCATAAAGCAAAATTAAATATTCTCCTCTTGTTCAAGGCCGAGATTATTGGAGAGCAGATGAAGAAAGAAGACTTAATCCCGATCCAAACACGCTTTCGTTGCTATCAATTCGAGGAGTACACGACCAAACATAGCAAGTCCAGCAAAGAAACCTGTTCCAGATGCAGCGAGATAAGGAGGCCATAATTGGAGGAACTGAAGAAACGAAAAGAGGTGCCTCAACTACTCTAGGGTCACCAATCTGGCAATGACATGCCCGAAATAAAAGAAGGATCTTTAAGCAAAACCAAGAGGATAATGACGAAAATAACCTCCGACACCCATGTTTCCATAGCTACCATCAAAGAAAGCGAGGCAAATAAGACAACTTAAACAGGAGAACCAAGATCCTTACATGATCTTCTACTAGCATGTAACAAACTTGACACACACAGGGACTTTCGCTTTAGAACTTAATCAAATGCTTAGAAATAATGCTATGAGAGTGGCTCCAGACAACCTCCCATAAGGCCAAATTTTCCAACTCTAGTTCCCCACAAAACTGTCTGCAGAAGCCAAGGTCAGCCGAGGTGGATAAACACCTGAAAGCACAATCAGAATCAGAAAGCGAGAATAGAATAGTTTCCCCCCCTCATAAGAAGAAAGCATGTTTGAAAGAGGAGGGGGGTAAAAAGACCCCAAAGTAAGTTCGATGGCTCGACACTAAACTTTTGAGTATCGACACGCGGCATGTCAATTCTGATGAAATTTACGCGTCATCGCAAGAAGAAATGCAAATAGGAACATGGCCCGCCCATAGATGGGGAACATATTGAAAGGACTATCTTTGGCAAAAGTGTAATTATACTTCAAGAAGAGTCGTACCCTATCATGAGTTTACCAAAAGAAAAAAGGAAAAATAAGATCGAGTGCAGACAACACTAATGGACAGTCATAACAGAATAGGAAATACAAAGAACACATAAAAAGTCTCAAACTTAAATGCTAATAAAAGGAAAAGAAGGCAACTACATATGAAAATATATTTCGGCAGAAAGAAACCAAATAAAAATACAAAACTACAAAGTCATCACAAAATCTCTCTCATGAGCGGTTTGATGGGACAGCAATTACCATAAGAAAACACATAACATTCAATAAGCCTTCGAAGCTAAACGATTCGTTTGTGGCAGTCGAACTACCTACTCTCACGAGATGCCTAGTTATAGCTTGACATTCTAACCACCACCTTGACCATATCTAACAATAAACAACCTTTTTACCTCATTTGGCCAACCTAGTCTGGCTTTTCTTGGTGGGTAGCTCAACGCCTGATGTAGGGAGGCAGATTGTGTCAGTACAAACTAAAATCAAGCTGGACGTGGAAGGTACCCAAGAGAAGTGTTGGATAAATGTATCCGAATTGAAAGGACTACTAGCCATAGAAAAATTGGGAACCAAAGAAAACGGTGAGTTCTTAGAGGACTTGGGGTTTTAAAGAAGAGATTTCGCAAATTTTAGAAAACAGTCTCGTCAATCTCAACAGAGGTGAATGAAGAATTTGAACAGGATTTCGAGGGCCAAATTATAGGTGAACTCAATGTAATTATAGGACGCACGCCCACGCAAGTATATGTCTCCAGCAAAAGAGAGATTATAGATCACGGCCGCTCTGTGACGACAGAGAGGTAAAAAAATCCATAAAAACATTCAGGGGAACTCAAACATAATACCACGCAAGTCATGCCTCAGATACTCCAGGGCCTAGCGAATGTGACGACTGCTGCCTTGAACACCCGGTACTTACTGGACGGGTTTCGACTGGCCAAGGTAATTTTTATTCCCAAATAGAATAGGCCATCTTGACAAACTCTCCGATTACAGACCAATCTCTCTCCAGAGCAAATAGGTGAGTTACTAGAGAAAATCATAGCCAACGGAGTACAATTCCAGTTTGCGGAAATTGAGGCATACAACCCCCAGCAGCATGAGTTCAGAAAAATGCGACGAACCACACCGCTCTCATCTTCTCAATGAGAAGCTGGCCCATTGCCTCACAAAGGAGAAATATGTTGACATGTTACTCAGCTAAACCCAGTCCTGGGGCGAATCCTTTGTGACTACATCATGGAGCGAAGAGCGCGGTTCATGATAGAAGGTCACAGGGGGCCAAATTTCGAGCTTGAAGTGGGGGTTTCCACAAGGCGCAGCTATCTGAGTCCCTTTATTTTCTAGATTTTCACGATCAACCATCCAACATCGGTAAAAGAGATGCGACGTATCAGTAATACTCAAATGACACCCCACAAATAATTCCGAGATCGTGCAGGAATTCTAGAGTACAGGCAAGAGAAACAGTTGCTGAAAATGCAAACGTTAACAGCTCCGAAAGCAAGAGTAAAATCAAAACTAACTCTCAAAAGTTCAAGATTCTCCCTCTGAATCGCCCCAAACTATTGCATGTGATTATTAACAGTGAACATTACAGATATACAAATGAGGGCAATGTACTTGGACTAAAAAACACCACGAAAGTGTACAAGAAACACGTGAAAGACAGAATCAAATGAGAAAGTAAGGAACTTGATAACATCCATAAGTTCGGAAGCTTGGTGCACCACAACATCAAGAGAATATACACAATGTATATCTCCGCCAAGTTGATACAACCTAGGGCAGAGATGTAGGAAGCCAGCCACCACTCGCTAAAAGAAATACAGAAAATCCAGAACAAAACCACACTGTATATCTCTAAAATAAGGAGGGACTCCGTCCCCTCCCCAAAGAGAACTTCCCCGAAGAAGTAGCATAGAGGCAGACAACCCGAACGCACACAAATGTATCAGAAAAAACGTGGGAAAAGGCCGTCGGAGAAATCTTACACAATATCAATGATCCAATGAAACGAAACAGGAAAACATGGAACCAATTATGGTATTTGGTTATTAATGGGATTTATTTTAGTTAATAAATCAGCCTAAATAGCTATTTGAAAACCATTACCATAAATTTGTTGAATTTAAATGGAATAGTCGTCTGCTAATATTTAGGCCTAACGACTGACGTGAAATGAATTTCGAAAAATTCTGAACTAGGTTTGTAAGAAAAACAGAAAATGAACAAAATAAATATCTCTACAAAATCAACGAATGCACAATGGTAGAATTGAATTAGTGGTAATTATGCTGTGGTAATTATCATGTAGTAAAGTAACTATGATGTAAAGTGACTAAGATGTAAATTGCCTAAGATGTAAAGTGACTATGATGGACTGTGAATTGAGATCTGTGTCGTAGAATGACTCCCGACGATACCATATATATCGCTATTCGTTGAGGGAACTTCCTTAATTATCTTTAGAGTGAGTTACTGTCTGGCGGCCGATATTATGTATCTTCGATATGCTTAAGAAGTGGAACTGAGCTCAAGGATAATAATATTGCTATCATTAATAAAATAGAGTTTTATTTATAATAACTACCAACAAACACAAGAAGGAAAATATTGACATAAACAGAGAATTGAAAGGGTCGTGGGGGCTCGGCTAATCCGAGGATTTAAAGGATTTAAAAAAAAGGTAAAACAAATATCGAGTTAAAGAGATGGGATGGTTCGATAAACCATTTAAAGCACAGGATAGAATTGACAAAAGGGTTAAGTACTCAAAGGTGACGTTTGGCTTACGTAACTTTTGCACTAGTGGTGCAGTGGAAGGTGGCGCAAAGGAGTTTCGGTCCGCTGGCGAGTTCCAGCCGAAGGGGGGGGGGATAAAAGGATCCTGACGAGGCGTCTTGGGAAGGAGAACCGTTTCTTGACGAACGGCTTGAAGAACAATGGCTGTTCTAGGTTGTTCTCTTCTGAACAAAGGGGGGATGAGAACCGTCTCTTGTCTACGGGCTCAAGAACAATGGCTGTTCTAATGTTGTTCTCCTCTGAACAACAGGGGGGGGGGTGAGAACCGTTTCTTGGCGAAGGGCTCAAAACGAACAATGGCTGTTCTAATGCTGTTCTCCTTGAACAACAGGGGGGGATGAGAACCGTTTCTTGGCGAAGGGCTCAAAACGAACAATGGCTGTTCTAATGCTGTTCTCCTTTGAACAACAGGGGAGGAAGCCTTGGGGACTTGGCGTCGGAAAGGCTCGAACCTTTGGCACTCAAGGAATATTGTCCTCCTTCTGGACAAGTGATGGTGAATCTCGAGGTCGAGGTCCCTCTGCGCACAAAGGGAGAGAGGGTCGTGGTGATGTTTCGCGACGAAAATCTGGATCTCCAATCTGATCTTAGTGGTAAAGTTTCCATATAAATAGCCAGGACATCTCCTTGGCGTGGGGGAAAATGGAGTGGAAGCTTGGAGGGAACGCACAGCCGGGCCGGAGAACAATGCCTTATCTGCTCATAAGCCTAACTCGATCTGGCGAGGTCAGCGTATGGGGGCGAACGGGGGGACGATAACCTCCTTGTTTAAACATTGACATCCGGTAGCTGCGATAAGGCTCCAAGCTTCGAGTCGAAGATGCACGTGGGCAGCATCGTGGTTTTAAATAATATGGGATAGGAATTGAAATTAAACGCAGCTTCAACTCGTTCTATCACAATCTGCATTGAGAGAATTAACGAGAATTAGGACCTTCTCTCGTATGGCAGTTTGCAGAGAATAATTGTGAGAAGATTTATAACTGACTTTGATTCGAAGTAAATTAGAGCACGAATGGATGGTGACGCAAACACAAATGAGAAAGAGTCAATTCGCGTTATTTCACAAGTGGTGAAATGCGTGTGTTTGTATGTGCGTGAAATTCTAAGAGATGTTGTCTGTACCTGTGCGTTAAATGAAATCAGTTTCTCGTCACGGGATAATTGAATTATTAAAGGTTACATAAAATAAATGAATTGCAAAAAGTTATGCATAAAATAATTGAATGATTGAATTGACAAAAGTTAAGTAAAATAAATGAATGAATTATTAAGTTATACATAAATTACATAAATGATTTAATTGACAAAAGTTAAGTAAAATAAAGGAATTATTAAGTTGTACATAAATTATATGAATGATTTAATTGAAAAAAGTTAAGTAAAATAAATGAATGATTTGAATTTTATACATAATATATATATTTAAGTTTCCCAGGAGGATTTTATTATAGGAATGCCCAGAGGGCATTGCTATAACATTCCATCCTAAGAATGTTACTCCCCTTTTTCTATTTTGAGATTACAAGTCTGGGTACCGACAAGGACTCCTGACGACGTGGCCAGAGCGCGTGATGACAGTATCATTGGTTTGGCTGCGGGTACGGGGACACAGATTTGCTGTGGCAGTGCCAGTAGCGTTGGACGAGGCACTGGCACGAGAGAAGGTTGATGAACGAAGGTGATCCGCTTGTTAGTTCCTTCCGAGATGGTGTCAAGCAGGATGTGGGAGTCTTGAGTCCCGTTGTCCGCTGACGGAGTGACCAGTGGGGGAGAGATTTGCTCCCGACTTATCACTTCTGCCAACGAGGATTCTTGCAACAAAAGAGGAGGAGGCAGCAAAACAGAAGGTGGAGTTGGAGTAGCAGGGGTGGTTAAAAGGGTGAAGTTGAGGCTGTTTTGGGGGATTACTATACCATAAAGGGGTATAGTAGGAGGAGAATGAGGTGATAGTGGTTCTAGATGAACATTTTCAGTATAAGGAATTTGATGGCCTGTTGCCCGAGCACTATGTGAGTGCGAGATAATTGATGACGTGTTGTCATAGCTGTGTTAGTGACGTAATGGCATGTTGCAATCGGTCTGATGGCGTGTCGCCAGAGCACTATGTGAGTGCGAGAGAATTGATATGGTGTTGCCAGAGCACTATGTGAGTGCAAGCGAATTGATGGCGTGTGGCCAGAGCACTATGTGAGTGCTGAATGAATTTATGGCGATATGAAGTGAGGATTGAGTGTGGGTCAAAATGCAAATGTGAGGACCTACCTGAAGTGAGGTGCAGGTGGTAGATGTTGACCCGTTTATCGTTTATTGTTTATCCCTTGAGATGTTAGTTTAAAGGATGTGAAGAAATGAAAAATAATTATGAGAAATAAAGGAAATTGTCCACTCGTTGTATATAGGGCATAGTATTAAATTAAAATGATATGAATTCTGACAATTGGAAGAAGGATGCTAAAGATAACACGCGATATTAAAAATGAACCCGTGAATCGAAATGCTGTTCTAAAGAGCATTGCAGAGAAATGACGCGCGGAGTTCGAGAAATTATTTTAACGTTTGAAGTTATTTATTGGTTGACGGGAGATTATTAAATTCTGGGCACCACTTTATGGTATTTGGTTATTAGTGAGATTTATTTTAGTTAATTAGATGAATGATTTAATTGACAAAAGTTAAGTTAAATGAATTAATGATTTGAATTTTATACATAAAATATATATATATATATATATATATATATACGTATATATATATATATATATATATATATATATTTAAGTTTCCCAGGAGGATTTTATTATAGGAATGCCCAGAGGGCATTGCTATACCAATCTACATATGAATCCACACAATAAATACATAAGAGTAAATGGAAGAGTAAGAAAAGAGGAAGTAAAAACTTAAAAATAAAAGTTAAGAGATCAAAAACAAATAAAGGCTTGTTGAATACTTACGCTTTAATAATCATAAAAGAAGTCAGAGCAAAAGATTAGTGTTGTAAAAAGTACCATGATTTTATACTTAAGTAAATGTATTGATACCCTGACAAATTGAACTCAAAGTACAAGCAAAGGGCCCAAACTTAAATGTACTTAAGTAAAAAAGTAATAAAGTAACTTATTCCAGAAGTCAAGTAGTGAGAGTAAAAATTAGTGGCAAATATTAAAGTACCCATCACCTCAAACACTATTCAGTATACTGTACAGTAAACACTTTTATACCCGCTATACTTACCCTTATATATTAAAATTCAGTTAAACTGGACATAACAATCAAGCAGTAAATATCACTCTATTCATCATAAAGTCTAGTTTATATGAAAAGTAAAATTAACTCTACAAAATTATTCAGTTTAACATAATTCCAGAATTTTTAGCAAACACAACAAACATTGTAGCTTCGCCGAGTTTCCCACATTCTTCTTGTACTTGAAAAATGATTCCAAATATGGCCATGGGTGGGAATCGCTACTATTTTTATTTTCAATGGTCCAGTAATGGTGCAGCAGCACGCTAGGAGTCTAGGGCAATGAGGAATAATTTAATAAACTGACGCCCTCTATCAGACGGGAAAGTGGAAGAGAAAAATAAATTATCTATCGGGTACGAAAGGATGGATATGATTGGTCCAAGTATGAACAAGCACTTAAAAATCAGAGTACACGCTTGTGATTGGTCATCGTCTGACTTTTGGTTATACGTCTGTGATTGGCCAAAATTGAATGAGAAGTAACGAATACGTCTATACTTTTCAAATGTAATGAAGTAAAAGTAACATAAGAAAAAATACGGAAATAACAGTGAATTTACTCAAATTATTGAGTACTTTTTAGGAAGTAACAAGTATAGCAATGTTACTTGTGTATAGTACTTGAGTAATTGTATTTCGTTACTTCACAACTTTGCCAAAAAATGTATCATAACAAGACGTATGTCTAGAAAAATCAAAGAAATAGGTAAAGAAACAAAGGATATATAAAGTTTAAAAATTGATGGCCTCCTCTCTAAACATTTTGAATCACTTTAAAGCAGGGGTCGGGAGCCTATGGCTCGAGAGCCAGATCTGGCTCTTTTGGTGACTACATCTGGCTCGCAGATAAATCTTAGCTGACATTTCATAATACGATAATTAATTAATAATTCCACTGTCATTTTAAAAATTCGTGAGCGAAAGGGTGAATTCGCCCTTTCGCTCATGAATTTTTGTTTGTTTTTTGAGATGATGAAGCACTCACTGTATCATGGAATGCGTTAATTCTCTTATCTAAGAGTATTTGACATCCTAAGAGATCAGTCAGTAACCATGGGAACCACAGTTTTTGTATATACATCAATTGAAATCAACGAAGCCATCGAATTTCTTACTCACACAAATGTGTGCTCCATGAGTTAAAGCGTGTGTGCCATTGGTGGTGGCTAACGAGCTCCTTCTACTCAGAGACGTAGGATTCTTGTGATTGGCTGTCCTGTGCGTGACGTTACTGCTATTCATATACACTCAGTTGCTTCTCAGCAGTGTGAGTGGGTGGTGTAATCGCTGCTATATTCGTGGTCTCTCACCAATCAATCGCCTTCATTCATTTAATTCAAAGTCAGTTAGCTAATTTATGCAGACCAAACCCTTTTGGCGAAGATGGCGAAAAGAAAAAGGAAATAGGACTACCGTGCATTTCAGGACGAATGGACAGAGGAACTCGTCTTTGTAGAAGGAGAAGGTACTGCAGTGCGTCTAATATGCAAATGATAAAATTTCACCGATGAAACGGTCAAATATAAAGCGGCACTTCACCAAACGCCATGCTAAATTTGCATCGAAATATCCAGCGGTAGACAGCAGGAAGAAGGCATGCCGAGAGCTACTACGCAGAGTGCAAGCCAGTCAACAGCACTTAGTGTATGGACCCGACAAGGTAACTGGAATTCGGCTAGCTTTGCTGTTTATTTAGCAATAGTGAAGAAAGGAAAGCCATTCACATATGGCGAATATGCCAAAACATTCATGCCTGATGTGGCCAATGAACTTTTTGGCGACTTTTCAGATAAAGAGAAGATAATCAAACGAATAACAGACATGGCCCCTTCAGCAAAAACTGTTCACGATCGTACCATCATGATGCCAAATCAAATGGCGGAAACACAAGTGAAAGACATAAATGCAGTGCCATACATTTCCCTCGCTTTGGATGAGTCAAGAGACGTAAGCCATTTATCCCAGGTCAGTGTGATTGCAAGGTATATCGTCGGTGACACACTGCGTAAGGAAAGTCTTGCTGTTTTGCCAATGAAAGTGTCAACAAGAGGGGAGGATTTAGTCAAGTCTTTCATGGATTTTGCTAAAGAGCACAATCTACCGATGGATAAACTTATTTCAGTGTGTACGGATGGTGCTCCGTGTTTTTGTGGGGTACAACAAATGATTTGTACTGCTTCCCTCGTGAACATGAAAATAGACCCATTCTAAGTTTTCATTCCATTCTACATCAAGAGGCGCTTTGTGCTTGAACGTGTGGCAAGCAGCTTGGTGAGGTGATGTTGCTGGTGATTCAGGTGGTCAACTTTATTGTTGCTCGAGCTTTAAATGATCGCCAGTTTAAAACATTGCTGGATGAAGTTGGGAATAATTACCCCGGTCTGCTTATGCACACCAATGTGCCTTTCCTTAAAATGAAAGGCGTCAAGCATCCTGAGCTAGCTAACGTTGAATGGCTCCTGAAGTTTTATTACCTCGTGGACATGACTGAATATCTGAATCGATTCAACGTGAAAATGCAAGGCATTGGAAATACAGCCTTATCCCTTGAACAAGCAGTGCATACATTTGAAAACAAGCTGAAACTATTTATCGGGGATGTTGAAACAAGTCGTTTACTACACTTTGAAAGACTGAGACAATTTAAAGGTGTATGCACAGCAAATGACCCCGCTCAACATTGTGATTTCCAGCAGCTAGCTGGTTTCACATCTAATCTCCTGCAATCATTCAAAGCACGCGTTGTAGAATTTCGTGAGCGAACTCATCTTTTTAAGTTCATCATTCATCCACACAAGTGTGCAGTGTACAAAGCCAACCTGAGTACATCCCAGATGTCTCCATAAGAGATTTTGAGGTAGAGGTTGCTGACCTGAAAGCCTCAGACATGTGGATGAATAAATTCAAGTAATTGAAAAAAAGATTTGGAAGGACTTGCGCGTCAGCGAGCAGAACTTTCGAGTAAATACAAGTGGACAGAAATGAGAAACTTCAATCCGAAGACCAGCTGATTTTCAAAACTTGGAACGCGCTTTCAGTCGCATACCACAATCTGCAGCGTTTGAGTATTGCAGTATTACCCATGTTTGGCTCTACATATGCATGTGAGCAGTCGTTCTCATATCTGAAAAATATCAAGACCAACCTATGGTCACGTTTAACGGATGGAAGCCTCAATGCCTGCATGAAGCTTAACCTGACCAGGTATCAACCGGACTACAAAGCCATCAGCAAAACCATGCAGCCCCAGAAGTCACATTATTCATATTGGTAAGAAGTATTGAATTTAATATTGGTTAGCTTCAGTATTACGTTATTTAAAATAATCAATTCAGATAATTATTATACTCAAAACTTAAAAAAATGCACGCATTTAGTTGTATTCAGTATTTAAAAAATATATGGCTCTCACGGAAATACATTTAAAAATATTTGACTTTCATGGCTCTCTCATACAAAAGGTTCCCGACCCCTGCTTTAAAGTCTCCCCACTTCCTAACAACTAATTCGTACTATTCTCCGGAGATACTTAGATCATCATCCTAAAAAAAAATCATATACTGTAGATAGATAGATTTAGATCTTTGTTTGCTGTCGTTATCCGCTGAAAAGGAGGCAAGAAGCTGAAAAGAGGTGAAGTGCCCGCGTAAGCAAAATCAACGGCTTTCCCGGAATTCATTAAGGGTGGATTAGGAAGACACTCGCCACTGCTTATCACATTAAGCTGTGGCCAGAGAGCAGCGAGCTGATTGAAAATATCTCTCGTTTCTGTCGTTCCTATCAGAGGCGAAACAAACTATAGGGTGTCTGATTGGATATATTTCCTGTTTCAGCTTTACTTATGTAAGAAGTGTATTCAGTGGATCGAAGTTCTACCAGTCCTTATCCATTCGGAACCTGGTCTACGGTTGTCGGACGGATTAGAGATACCTCCTGTTTTTGACGATTCTAGCAGAGATTGATTGATTGGAGAAACTTCCTGAATCTACCTTGCTTGTTGGATGAGGTGAGAGAGAGGAAGAAGAGATCCCATGGAACTTGGCTAAAATGTATGAAGCGGGAGAAACACTGGACCTTCGGATCTTCTTATGGACTAGATTAAAAGAAATTTATCCCAAACAAAAGTGTTTAATTAACAGTGAACTAAGAATCGAAGTGAAGCGTCTCATTAATGTAACAAAGGTGCGGGGCTATCCAATACACCCATAAAAATTTGAAAAACAAAGAAAGTATTAACCGCGAAGAGCCTACCTGTATAAATAGTTATAGAGCCCAAAACACCCTCCCTCAGTCAATGAAAGAAATCGCAATATGCAATCAAATCGATCTGTGAGTCAGATAGATGACAGCAAAGATCAAGGCGGAGTTAAAGAAAAAACACGAATGGGAAAGAATGAAAGATGTTATCAAGTTTAGAAATATCACCCACGTCTTCAGAGTCATGTTCGAGGAAACTCAGATGGAAGTCAAGACAACTTTTAGCATTGTCATTTCGCCAAAACATGTAGTTCAGGAGAAAATCTACCAACTCCTAACATGCTACTCACATACAAGGCTGAAGAACACTCTACAATGGACTCTCCCGCAAAATATGTGTGAATGTCTGTTCGGAGTGTCGGCAGACGGATAATAACTGCTTATGCTGTACGACACTGCAAAAAAAAAAAATGCTTCAAATGTTCGCGGCCACAAAGGACATTGAACATGCAGTGCAGGCTACACAAAGTACATCTGGCCAGAAAAAGGGAGGACGATAAAAGAGCGACAGGGGCACCTACAAACGCTGCCACTACAAAATCCCAACCACCAAACTGAATACAACACCCCTAGATTGTGTTACAACTCACGGACACGACTCCAACAAAGATCTCAGGATGTATCCTGTCCGTCCACTTTATGAAGTTCGGTTCACCTGACTCTTTCAACTCACAGATCAACAAAATGCTGGTGAGAACAGTCTTAAACCAATTTCGTTGCCTACAAACCAAACATCGGATAAAATTCCCAGTCACAAACAGGCGAGACATAAATACCGATAACAGAGAAATCCAGGACGATTCGGAGGGATATATTAACACAGAAACGACGAAAACTCGCAAAACACCCAGGCTCGGAAAGTATTTTCCAACTAAAAACAGTAGAGAAGCAAACAACCGTCCCACGGGTGCGAAAGCACACACAACAAAAAGTGGCTTATTGACAGTAAATAAATCCAAATAACAATAGCGCTTAACATTTTTTTTGTTTCATAGCGCCTATCTGGCGACTGTTACCAAGGGCAAGGTCACTGAAGTTAAGTTAACGTTAGATTTATGGTAAGTTAAGAGAAACACTAAGAAAAACTACAACATCCAAGAAAACTGCAAACAAAAAGTAAAAAAAAAACAACAACACCAAAACCAACAATAATACAAGAGAATAAAAGGAAAATTATCTTTTGATGTCTGAGGGAAGCCCACCTCCATTTAGCGCCCGAACATGTATTCAACACAGGAAACGTGCGCAAAGGGTCTCTGGACTGGGACTCTCAACAAGAATATGTAGGACAGTCTGAAGGACAACACAGTCGTCGCAGTAAGATGCAGGTGAGCGCTCCATCAAATTATTGCGTGTGCGATCCATCAATCAATTTAAGTTCCCGTCGACGACCCTTCATCTTCTTTGCCCCTCATCCTAGAGTGCTGACCTGATTCATGTGATCAGTGCTTTCATTCGCCGCAATCCCCAAATGTCCAGGAATAGAGCAGGAGATAATCTCGACATCCGCCCATTTCACGATATCCATGGAGTTAGTTACTAGCCTATAATGCACCGTGGACGACAAAGAGCAAGCTACATCTTTCCGGCATAAACAAACCAGCTCTCAACAGGAGACGTGCGGAAGGCATCGGTCGCCAAACGGAGAACAGTGTGGTGGATTCAGTTCCTCTTTCGGATTTCACGCTCAGTTGCGAAGGAGTAAAAGTCGCATCCGTGGTGTAGCTTCGAACGAACTAAATGAACGATAGAATGACAAGATGGTAGCTTATCGGCACCCCGAGTGCTGAACGCCACGAAACGAAGAATGTCCACCTCGCGAGTACAAGAGATCCTAAGGTTGCTGATATCGGCATCCTAGGAGAGACGTTGGTCAAAAACAAGACCAAGGAAACGATGCGAATCTACCACATCCCGACTAACCTTGTTTATGAACAAGTCGAGTTGGAGTAGAGCGGTGATTGGCGGCACAAGTGCAATACCTTAGACTATGTTACGGAAAACCGATAACCGAGCGCTTCGGCATGGTGGATTCGACGCACTAGAATTGGCAACTGGGCCCGATTAAAACAGATCAAAGGGTCGTCTACGTAGAGCGTAGCGAGAACATCTTCCGGTAGCACCCATCTGATACCGTTGATGCCACGGAAAAGAAAGTAACACTAAAGACATTTCTCTCTGGGACACCTTTTCCTGCTATATTGACTCAGAGAGGGCTTCCTCTCTCACGAACTTATATATGAAGATTTTTAGGCGTCCTCTCGCCTTTATGACGTAGAGGGTCGCCATGTAGCATCATACTCTTTCTCCAGATTTAAAAACTATGAGATATGTTGTCTACGAAGCAAGGTCTCGCAGATACTATTTTCCAGGTGGAGCAGAGGACCAAACGTTGGGTTTTAAATTACGGAAGGCTCACTGTACAGGAGAAAGGTAGCCCACGCTGTCTAGGATAAAAAGATAATTTAACATTTATCAAATTCTCTATCAATTTACACATGCAGTAAGTTATAGAATTTGGACGGAACCCGCCCGATGAAGTGTGA
This sequence comes from Ceratothoa steindachneri, assembly GCA_963969495.1. Lineage (NCBI taxonomy): Eukaryota > Metazoa > Arthropoda > Malacostraca > Isopoda > Cymothoidae > Ceratothoa > Ceratothoa steindachneri. Next base: position 4,155,110 of record OZ018329.1, read on the forward strand.
TATCTTCCCAGTTTGCAAGAACCGAGCACAGTAGCCATTTGCTAGGAATATGAGTGGATATGCTCACTCCAGACACTGTTTTTGAATGTTGTCTAATACCCATGTTATAATATTTTTATTCATTGTCTGTAACCACTGAAGATGGAACAGGTTTGTTCCGAAACATTTAATATAATAAATATGAATCATGTTTTCTACTATCGCGTTAGTCTTCATTTTCCTGCATATATATATATATATATATATATATATATATATATATATATATATATATATATATATATATATATATATATATAATTATTAACATTGACTACAATTTATGCGAATGAGAAAGATCTGAATTAAAAACATCACAATAACTAAACTTGACTCTCGAGGTTGTAAGGGACAACCAATTGTATGGAAAAGAATGATAACGGAGTGAATTGTGTTTAGCGAGATACGAGAGAATTGGTTGGTTCGAGTATATTTACCTGGTTATTAATTTGATTGATGATGTGTCGTCATTTAATTCAATTATACAAGGTGTCGTAGGTTAGCCGAGATTATATATATATAATATATATATATATATATATATATATATATATATATATATATATATATATATATATATATATATATATATATATTTGTTTTATTAATTTTTAATAAACCAAATAAACTTTGACTTGAGGCGTAGGTTCGTGCCTCGGTGATCGCTTGAGGATCGTTCTCTAAGAGTGCTAATCTTTATTTTTATTCTAGGGAATGAATAAAATGGGTTTCTTTCTTGATCTTATCAATTATTGCCACTTTAACTCGTTCGAGGATAATTGAAACAGTGCTTTTACTAAAAAAAATAGACTTTAATGATTATAAACCCTCTCACTAAATAACATAAAAAAATTACAGATCTAATACACTTAAAATAAAAGAAAATGGGATTACTGGTCGAGCTCTCGAGGCTCGATTCGAGATAGAATTTTATGGGGGGAACAATTTTAAGTTAATATCGCTGTCCTTAGCCAGACATCCAATAAACTAATTATTATGCGCGGTGACATAAACAACTAGATTATTCTTTACTCACATAAATAAGGTAATGGAAATTAAATACCCGAGACCAGTTAGACTATCCTCGGAGATTTTGTTCCGGAGAGGCGTAGCTCGAGTAGTTGGTTGTTTGCTCAATAGATGGCGTTCGTCGACCTGCCTGTCGATTTGACGGGTGACTAAATCATTAATTTTGCTGACATGAGTGAGAATATGTAGGTCTTTGTAATCAAAAGCTTGGCAATGAACTTTTGATCCATTAAATTTATAATAAAATATTTTGAGAAATGTTTACGGTTTTAATGGGCGCTAATGGTTGTTTAAAATATTCTAACTGACCGATAAGGAGACAAAGTTTTGTAAAATACAAAAAATAACGGCAAAAATCGAGTTTAAAAGTTGGTAGTTTGAAATCGAGACCAGAGACAGTAACCTAATTTCATCGGGTGTAAGATATTTACTTGAGAAATTAGAAAATAAATTCATGTCTCCTATTATTAGCAGTAAAATTAATGACTAACTGTTGAAGTTTCTGGTTTTGACGTTGCATTGTGGATTTGTTATATTTACAGATTCTTCTTTGAACAAAGTTACTCAAAATGATAAACTCCATCCGAGAAACTGAAGAGCGAAGAGAAATGGACGCATAAACGAAGTTATTTTGTAAGATTGAGGAAAGGCTGCGCTTGGAACTGATTTCTTGAGAAAGGAGTTTCGGGATCCAAGACTGCCAGAGATTTTTTTTAGAGTTCGAAGCGAATAAATTTAGGTACACAAATCGTAAGGACACGTTTAAACCAGTTTTTTTGAGTGCAGTCTTCGGCATATTTTGAAAATATATTAGGTTTGAAACAAAGTCCCTGCACAATCTTTTTTTTAAAAATATTTTTTTTTACGGATTTATTTAAAATTTTATTTATTTATAAATATATACAGGGTGTACGTCGTATGACTGGTTAATTGCTAGTCGTTATTGCAGATGAGAAATGGTGTCTACACTCGAACATGGCACGTAAAAGAAGCTAGATAGACAAAGGTGCACGTACACAACTTCAAGCAAAGACCGACTGACATCAAGAGAAGCCTATAGTTTGTCTGGTAAGATGTGAAGGGAGTGATTATAAAATCAACAACTGAAACTGCGGAGAAACGACCACGATTGACTAATTTCACGTTTATTCATGATAACACCCGATCAGAAATTACAAATCCTACCCGTCACTGCAGTACTTCTTAAATGGTAAAACGTTCGCAAATGACGAGGAACTGAAAACTGAAGTTGTAGACTTCCTTGATAGCAATCAGGTGAATTTTGCAACAAAGGCATCCGTGATCTATCCCGTGGTTGGAATCAGGTGCTCGAAAATAATAGTGATTACATTGTTCATTGATATATTTCTTTCGCTGCATTGTTTCGTTGTAAATCATTTTCAATAAAAGTTGTAAGAGAACTTTGTTTCCAATTTAGTTTGTACCGTGCCAAGAAGTGCAATTGGACGGTTTAAAAGCTTCACTTGAATAAGTCTATTTAGACTCAGAATGCCGCAGCTAACCTTGCTCGTTAACAGCGGCCCGGCAACGCAGGAAGCTGTTCGTAACTCGCCACACGCTAATTTCTTTATTTTTCATCTGCCCTTTTCCTACAACCCATTATTTACAAGTTAGAGATTATTCAATATAAGAAATTTAATGTTGCTCCCGTTGCACATAATACTCGTATATTTAAATTATAATCATTGTTCTAACTTCTTTTTTATAATATAGTGAACCCATACATTTTAGTCTACATTAACTTACTTCCCGTCAAATTACTAGACCAGCGGTTCTCAAGGGAGCCATGGCGAGATGTTAGATATTATACATTTCTAAATAATGTTAGGTATCTAAATTTTAAAAAACTTGCATTATTCATTCTGTCCTGGGAGATGAAAATTTTCCTTTTTGCTTACATCGACAATAAAATTTAAAAGATATATAATTAATGGTACAATTAACCCTTTCACTAACAGAACACTTTTTATTCCAACGAATGATATTAAAGATTCTAAAATGTTATTTAGGGAACAAAGATTAAGCAATAACTGTTGACAAATTTTTACCTTTTTTTAAAGAATTTTCTAGCAAAAAATATTTGGGGACATATTATCCGAATAGGCTTTTCTGCGAGATTATTTGTCAAAATGGTATAGAAAAAGGCGTATAAGAAAAACAATTATTAATAATTTGACTTCCTTTTATTACAATAATAGTAAGTTAAACATAAAAATATTTTAATTATCTAAAGGTTGAAAGCATGTCATACACAATGGCACCTGACACGAAAAACACAAAATTTGTTTCTTTTTCCTTCAGAACACTTAAGGCAACGCTTCCTTCCTTGGCGCTTTTCTGGCATGTGATCGCCAATGTCACACATACGTTTTGCTCTCTTTGATCCTTTGCCTCCGATCGAGGGAGTTTTTCTTCTAATTTGAGCCTTTTTCAAGCCCAAGTTTAATCATTTGTTCAACAAGATTTACAATAAACTGGAAAAATGTAATCTTGCTTTGGGAAATTTCTTTGTATGGCTGTTGACAGCACATGGCATCAGGAGGCGATAGAAAACTTTTTCCCCCCATTTTGTAGATTTACGATTCTTTCTTATTTTTAGATCAGATAGATCAACCCCACCCATCACCTGATTATATGAAGCAATTGCTTCTGGGCAATTGGACCTACTTTCTGTTTAGTGGAATCACATGAGTCACAAACAGCTGAACTATCTTCATTTGGAGGAAACTATCTTCATCCGATTTACTATAACCAGATTCAGTAGATTCATCAGAATCGGTAAACTCATCCTCGTTGCTACTTTTCCAGAATTCTGCTTCGATTTATTCGCTGATGCGTAAATTCCAGTCCATCTAACCTCAACAAAATTATAAATATGTTATTAAATGGGTAAATATGTAGATTAGTGACTCAAACGATGGGACGTACTATTTCGTCCGTGTTCCAAAATGATTCACGTTTTTGGAGTACATTTAAGGGGACGGCTCGTGTGGGGGTAAACACAATGGGGGGACCACACTACGATGATTCTGAGTGTCATTAAATTGGGGGGGGGCTGGGGGGCACATCCCCCCAGTATATAATCCTAATTGTTTATAGACTAATGTGCTAACGTTTACAGAGGTGAATGATTTAACCAAATCATGTCAGCGCCTTTAATCGTTTTGCGAATTCTAATGGGGGTGGGGGTGGGGGGGGGGGGTCTGACGTCAGACGACTCAAACGCGCATGAATATTCCAGCAGCGATGAACGAAAATATTTACCAAAAAAAACACTTTTTCGGCCGAGTCGATAATCTACATATTTACCATTAAATGTGTATAATATATAGGTATAATATAAATATTATATTAAGTAGAAAGCATAAAATAAATATAGTGGAAAATATGTTTTCCAATATATATATACATGAAGAAACTATACCAAACAAATAAAAAAAGTTAAAAGGCAAAAGTTATAAAATTGTGCTGAAAATATGATTGGGATTAATAATATCATTAATAAATACCAATGGGATTGTAAGTCCCATAAATTCATTTTATTAGATAAATCCTACAAAATAGCTGCCATTTGTCTCTAATATAAACAAAATGTAAAATTTAGTCAGACCTTTTAATAATATATAATTTAATTTATAAATTAAACAATTAGTTCTCAAAAAAATAATAAAACAAATCCAAACCTTTCAACACATGGTCACTTCACTACATATCAAAACCAACTGTGGAGTTTTAGAAAGTTGCCAGATGTTTGATAATAGGTCCCTTCCCCCCTCTTGGAACCGCCTCTGATCATTTTAGTATGTTTGCAATACAGCTGGATGAATAAATGGATGTGATTTCTTTTGCACTACTACTTGTGTTTTCATGTGTGATATCAAGGAAGAATATCTGTTCTGTACACAGCTTGAGGTCACCACAACAGCTGCAGATGTGATGGAAAAGATTTCTTCTTTCTTCAAAGCTAACAGGATTCCCTGGGAAAATTGTTGTGGAGTCTGTACAGATGGACCTCCAGCAATGCTAGGCTTAAAATCAGGGTTCCAGAAGCGTGTAAAGGAAATAGCTCAGAATGCCAAAGGGGTTCACTGTATTATTTATTGTGTTTTGCAGTGGAGTCGAAAACCATCCCTGATCAACTTTGAAAGATCCTGGAGGTAGTTGTCAAAGGTGTCAATTTTGTGAAAGCTGCAGGGCTGAACTCTCGCCTTTTCCAGAACCTTTGTAGAGACATGGATTCGGAGCATGAAGTTCTTCTCTTTTAATCCAGAGTTCGCTGGCTTTCAAGGGTTAATGTTTTGAATCGGCTATTTGAATCTCGGAGGGAGGTTAAATTGTTTCTGGAAATGCAAGGAAAATATGATCGCTTGAGTCAATTCAATGAAATTTTGTGGGAGCCTTGTCTTACATACTTAGCAGATATATTTGAGCAGATAAATAACTTAAATCTCAAGCTAAATGCTAGAAAGAATTTAAGCTCCCTTCGAAGTTCAAACAGTCGATTCACAAGATTGCCTTTTGAAAGCCAGCGCCCTCTGGATTAAAAGAGAAGAATTTCATGCTCCGAATCCATGTGAATTTCTTGTCAAGCTCCAAAATTGGCAAAGAAAAGTCGGTATCGTCAATGTTGCCATTTTGAAGACCTTTCAACTGTTGTTGACGAGAATGAAGAAGAAAGTCTGCTTGACCCATTACTTAAAACTGAAATTACTCATCATCTGACATCCTTAGAAAGTGAACTTAAAATGTACTTCCCATAATTAGAGGAGTAAAAAGGGAAGTTCGTGAGGAATCCATTCACTGGCACGCTTGATATTACTACCATTCCAAATGATGTTTAGGGACGAATTCCTTGATCTCAAAAATGTTTCCTCTGCTGAAGTTCTTATGAAGAGAAAATCTCTGGATGTAATCTGGTGTTCAATGTATCAGTCATATCCAAAGGTTAGTGAGATTGCACATTGACTAATCTTGTCTTCTTCAACAACTTATTTACTTGAGTCTGGTTTCTCTACCCTCTATAAATAAAAAAATAAGAGCCGGAACCGCCTAGATGTGGACCCCATGAGCTGTTCATTGTCAGTGACACAATCTCGGATTCGTCAACTGTCTAAAAATATACAATCTCATCGTTCTCATCGAGATGTGATACAACTTTTGTGAGGTCAAATACAAATACTTTCGATTTTTATATGCAAGAGTACATTAAGTGAACTTTTAATAAGTATATTATCACAACAATCTATCAAAATATAAGATATTATGATTATTAACTTTGTATTAAACAATATAGCAAAGGTATTACCTTCATATACATTGTTTTTTACCGTTTTTAGCGAAGTGGTTTTGAGAAAAAAATGAAGGGGAGCCACAAGGATCTTGAAAATTTATGAAGGGGAGAATGGAGCGATAAAGGTTGAGAAACACGGTGCTAGACAGTAATTGTTCCGCTTTTAAATACCCATTCACGGCTCCGTCTCTTCTCCACTTCTTTTGTACTTTCCCACTAATGGATATTATTATCAACACAGTTCCCACTCATCAACTCAAAGAATCCCCCCCTCCCTTTGCCCCAAAGGCACGCATACCTGCAAAACGCGAAGTCCTCTTTATCAAATTCCTCAAAGACTTGACTCTGACGTCAATCCTGTCCTTTCTCCATTCAGATCACTCAAATAGCGAAGACACGCCTCCTCCCTATGTTAATGCTCTTCAATTCGTCTTAACAATTCTCTTCAGTCTACAAATTTATGAAGGGTCAATTTTATATTCTTGTATAAAAGTGGATGTAAAGTTGATCTCTTAATCTCAGATAACTCAGACTTCACACTCAATCAATCATATATCAGACCACTTCTCATTCGCGCCCCCGTTATAGGTTTTGTCCCTCCCCGTGCATCCCCTTACAACGAGCAAGAAGGAAATTGCATTCGATTCAAAAAGTAGTTGCATTCAATTGTGCCAACAAACCTTTTCAATCGCATTTGGTCAAGATATATTGACTCAGTTATTCTCATTCAATCCCAATCAGTGGTCAACCCACAGTGGAAGTAAATTTCATCGATTGTTGCAGCAAAGAGATATTTTTTTATAATAAAATGATCAAAACGAGGATCGTTTAATCTCTTACCACCGTTAGTCCTTCAGATATCTGGCAGTGAATTCGCCCAGAGGACTATGCATAATAATCCTGCCTTGCCCTTGTCACATAATTCCTGACGACCCTGTGGGAGTGGCATTTACATATATCATACACACACAAAAAAATACGAGACTAGGATCGAGGACTTGATTTAAAACTTTCCTTAGGGCTTACCAAAATTTACTAATATTTATACAAGCATGACAAGTTTCATTTTAACGCGAGAAAATATAACACATTTATAATATTATTTGGGATAAAATGAGTTGAGATACAACGAAGCCCAAAATATTAAGTAGAGAGGCAAATACAAAAATAGCCACTGCGCGTCCTAAACCCGACGAAGAGCTACTATTCATGGCTATGATAACGTCATTGCCTATTGTTCCCATCACCCATCCTGCGAAGAGGTTAGTGACACCAGAGACGATCCCAACCCCTGCTAAATGGGATCCTGCTCGAAGACCTCCTGACCATTTGACCGAAGTGAAGGGTTCTGGAGAACGAACTCGCCCGATAGTTCCAAGAGCATTTCTACCAGTTCTGAAGGGAAGATCGTCCACAAACGCTATTATCTGAACTGCTACCACAAACCCGAGTACGGTAGTCATCGTTATCATGCAAACCAGAAACAGAGCCTTCGAATGTTCTCTATTTACGGATATCAATCCGACGGCGAGGATAGCTGGGGCGATTTGGCTTAGCCCTGAAGCTGTTCCTAACGCGGCCAAACCAAGCGCTGAGAGACATCCTAAAGAAGCCAGAAGAATAGGAATCACTGAGAACATTTTCAGTTAGGTAGTTCTCAATAAGAATACAATTTTCTATTTAACAAGAGCGTAAATCTTGAGTTGTTCAAGTTTATAAATCTTTATCTTCAGCTTTTCCAACGCCAATCTTTCATTTGTTGCTTAAATACAAAGTTCTTTTCCAAGAAAGACCAGACCCGGATCTGGCAACCAGGTTTTGATCTAAAAAAGAAAGTTAGAAGGCTTTCAGTAGATATCTTCTAATAATTTACTTTTGGTCTCTGTTTTTATTCAGATCCATGTTTATTTTCTGGATCAAAAGGCAAGAAAACACTTTTCTACGGAAAAAACAATCCTCAGAGCTCTTTTTTTTTCCTCCATCTAAATTTGCTTTTATATACGAAAAAATACATCCCAAAAGACCCATGCTTTAATTTTAACACATTTTTTGAACTTCATGATTTATAATTATTTTTGTTTTAAAAAATTCTAAAACATTCGATATTCATATTTATTTTTTTTAATTCTTAGAAAAAACTTTGATAAAAACTTCAACTATACGCAAAACTATCCCTGCGGGCTGTTTTTTTTAACTATAAATAAGATTGTAGAAAGAACCGTTATAAAAGCTTCAAATATATGTACCTAGGTGACTCACAAACTAAAATTCGAACTATAAAAAAAAACAGTCAATGGCTTCGCCAGTCCTATGAGTGGGAGTTTGCACTTTGCTATTAAGATTAAAATTTAAAATCTAATAAAAAGCAGCCATGGTTAAATTTGTATAAATTTTCTGAACTTCGCCAATTATAATAATTTTAAAAAGGAACTCTAAACTAAATTTGCTCCCTTTCAAAATATCACGTTGCTAAAATATAGTTATAGAAGATATATAAAAATAAATTTTCTAAACTTCACCATTTGTAATTCTTTGGGTTCTAAAAATTTCACAAAATTTCGATACTTATATTTATTTCTGAACTTCACCATTTTGTTTTTTGATATTATAAAAGAATTATTAGAAATAACTTTGATAAAAAAATAAGTCATAACCAAACTAAGATGAAATTATTATTCAAATACTCCAAAAAAATCCCCTTCTTAAATTATAGAGTTAGTGATGATGATGATAATGCATTCCCAGAATATGGCTTAGGAAAAGCCTTCTGCCCCTCTGCTCTTTACATCATACTTTCGAAAATTTTCTCCCAATTATTTTAATTCTTTTTTTTTTACGGCTGATATATGTATAAGATGCAGCCCTTTAGCCATTTCTGTTGAAAAAAATACTTATCATTATGATCAGAACTTCTTTTATTTTTTTAAGTTAGGAACTCCTGCTCAGTTGAACTTCAGAAGGCGAGAAATTCAAATTTCCAACTCCACCTCAAAGTCTCCTCTCATTTTCGACACAGCAGGAAGCTCTGAAGAAAAGACATCTCCCCTAGTGGGCCGTCATGGACGACCCTAGGGAGAAAAGCTGATCCTGCTCTGGATCAAGGAGTGATGCCCCAAACCATCAAAAGAAAGTGTTCGAAGTGAGTTTTTCAACTCTGGGCATAGCATTATGTCGCTTAGTGGATCAGACACGGCTAACTTGCGATATGTGACAACGACTGGGATTTGGACAAGTCACTCGGCGAGAAATCCTGCGCTAAACTAGAAAACATAAGCTTATTACCTTAAGTTCTTCCTCACGTCTCTCCACAAAGATCAATAATATGTAGGCGCTTGGAACCACAGGTAGGCTCTCGCACATCTATTTAAAGCCATTTGTCAAACAGCAGAGATGGCCGCCAAAGCCTCGGAATCAGGACTTATTATAATTTGTGCTAAGATCTCAGCCGCGTGTATTGAAAGGAGAATGTTGGATGAATTTAAGATGAGGCACCTGAGGTGTGTCATCTTGAATTGTCCATGAATGTTGTGCTTATTCTTAAATTGAGGTTACGTCAGGTGACTATTCCTGAATTGAACGACTTTAGGTTCCATAGTCGATGTGCTTATTCTTAAATTTGGCTTATTCTGGAATTTTCAATACCTAACCTTGCCTATTCTAGATTAGGTTGGGTTAGGTTAGACTAGGAAAAGTTAGGTTTAGGGTAATTGTTAAGATTAGTGGCGCACGATTTTGTTAGTGATTACTACTCGGGAATAATACTAGATTATTGAAAATAGTAGGTGGGTATGGGGGCGAAGCCCTTGATTTCGAAATTCTCTTCCAAATGATATATAATACAATATGATGTGACCCCAAAATCGCTAAGAAAAATCGTACGCCACTAATCTTAACAATTACCAGGTTTAGTAAAGTCAGGTTAGATTAGGGTCGAAATAACATCGGGATACCCAATCTTTACAAGATCCTTTTTCTTTTACCGGATCCCTTGTGAGTCGTAAACAGATCAGTACCGCCTTTTATTTGCGCAAGGCGCCTATTCCTGAATTGAACAACTTTATGTGCCTTATCTTATATTGATTACACGCCAGGTGGCTATTCTTGAAATGAGGTTGCTCGAGGTGTCTATTCTTGAATTGTTTGAATATAGGTGCCTTATCTCGAATTGGTCCGAAACGTTCGTGTCGATACAAATCTGTTTTTCATGCTTCGCTTTAGAACAACACGCAACGAAAGACTGCAAAATTTCAAGGACAAGTATTTTCAGAATGTCCCAGTTCAGGGCACACCTGGAGAGAGGGAAGGAAAAAAAAATGTCTTAATGTCTTAATTGCATAAACCCTCCCTCCACATGATCAATGTCGTGCTCCATCAAGAATAACTTAATAAATTAAAAATACACACACGCAGCAATGTCCCCAGAACAAGGAAAGACAATACTCCAACAAGATCCACCGATGAAATCAGATTTAGTAATGTGCGTACTTTATTCTAACTTCCTAAACATCGCGAAACCAGGGAGCTACGCAACAGAGTTAAATAAAATTCTACTACAAAACGGAGTGAAACCGATGTGATTCTCGGATACCCCCACCCCCCTTCAGGAGATTTGTACCAGGCACAAACAGGGAGCAAACTCGAAGCAACGACAAGATCTCGCTCCAAATCGAGAGACTCTCGATTACCTAAGCCTAGAGAACCTGAACGAATGAAAACTTGCCAAACGTCTCAAGAGAAAAATGTAATCGCTAAAAACGAACCCGGAAAGGAGACGAACTAAATGAATTAGAGAAAGTCCACCGGGGCAAACTACCCTGGATCTAAATATGAAGATGTGTGGTTCGCCGTTGGTACCGCTCCCTAAACTCACAAAAACCTATGAAATTATAGAATGAATAACTCTAGGCAGATTCTTGTAGGACTTCAATTAGGGTGCGCATGAAGAAGATATATTAGCAGCGATAAAGCAAGGTCAGATTGATATCCGTCCGGGCTCCTGTTTCAACTTTAAAGATCGGGTAGAGTAGGGTCAGAGGCCAGAGAAGGGACAACAAAGTTAAAGAACTTACAGAATAGCCATAAAATGAAAAAAAAAACATATAAGTTGCAGCATGTGTAATTCTAGATCTGAGATGAATAAAAAAAAACTACTACAAATCATAAAAAGAAAAAAAAAACATTCAAGTGCACGAAGTCTAAATAAATATTCCTACACTAAAAAAAATAAATATCGCTGCCCATTGTCTAATTAATGAATGATCAGAATTGATCAGTTTTAGGATTGTCTTGATTTTAAAGAAGACGAAACACGGCAGAAATAGTGGTCCTTTAATTTGTTGGTAACTTTCTTCCTGATACCTCGGTTAGGTTAGCCTTCGAAGGCGATCTGAGGCTGAGATCGATCCAATTCTAGGTTATGTTAGCCGCTGAAAGGGTTTTGTGCCTTGGATCGATCCAATTCTAGGTTAGGTTAACCGCTGAAGGGGTTTGGTGCCTGCGATCGATCCAATTCTAGGTTATGTTAGCCGCTGAAAGGGTTTTGTGCCTTGGATCGATCCAATTCTAGGTTAGGTTAACCTCTGAAGGGGTTTGGTGCCTGCGATCGATCCAATTCTAGGTTATGTTAGCCGCTGAAAGGGTTTTGTGCCTTGGATCGATCCAATTCTAGGTTAGGTTAACCGCTGAAGGGGTTTTGTGCCTGAGATCGATCAAATTCTAGGTTAGGTTTAGGTTAGCTTTTGAATTGGCTTTGCGTCTGGGATCGATTCAAGTCTAGGTTAGGCTAATCTTTGAATGGGTTTTGTACCTGGGATCAATCTAATTCTAGTTTAGGTTAGCCGTTGATGGGGTTTTGTGCCTGGGATCAATCAAATTCTAGTTTAGTATAGCCTTTGAATGAGTTTTATGCCAGGTATCGATCCAATTCTAGGTTAGGTTAACCTTTGAATAGGTTTTGTACCTGAGATCGATCAAATTCTAGTTTAGATTAGTCTTTGAATTTGTTTTGTACCTGGTATCGATCTACTTCTAGGTTAAGCTAGAATTTGAATTGTTTTTTTGCTTGGGTTCGATCCAATTCTAGGTAAAGTTAGCCTTTGAAAGGGTTTTGTACCTGAGATCGATCGAATTCTATATTGCGTTAGCATTTAAAGGATTTTTCTGACTGGGATCGATCAAATTTAGCTAAGGTTAGTCTTTGAAGTGGTTTTATACCTGGGATCGATCCAATTCTAGGTTAAGTTAACCTTTGAATGGCTTTTTTATCTGAGATCGATCTAATTCTAGCTTAGGTTAGCCTTTAAAGGGGGTTTGTGTCTGGGATTGATCAAATTCCATGTTAGCCTTTGAAGAGGTTTGGTTCCTGTGATCGGTCAAATTCTAGCTTAGGTTAGCATTTGAATGGGTTTTGTACTTGGGATCGATCCAATTCAATGTTAGATTTGTCCTGAATAGTTTTTCTGCCTTTTATCGATAAAATTCTAGGTTAGGTTAACCTTTGAATGTGTGTTGTGCCTGGTATCTGAGATCGATCTAATTCTAGCTTAGGTTAGCCTTTAAAGGGGTTTTGTGTCTGGGATTGATCAAATTCCATGTTAGCCTTTGAAGAGGTTTGGTTCCTGTGATCGGTCAAATTCTAGCTTAGGTTAGCATTTGAATGGGTTTTGTACTTGGGATCGATCCAATTCCATGTTAGATTTGTCCTGAATAGTTTTTATGCCTTTTATCGATAAAATTCTAGGTTAGGTTAACCTTTGAATGTGTGTTGTGCCTGGTATCGATCCAATTTTAGGTTTGTTCCTGGGATCGATCCAAATATATGTTAGGTTTGCCTTTGTATGGGTTTTGTATCTGAGATCGATCCAATTCTATGTTAGGTTAGCCTTTTAAAGGGTTTTGTACCGTGGGTCAATCGAATTCTAGTTAGCTTAGCCTCTGAATTAGTTTTGTGCCATGGATCAATCCAATTCTAGCTTAGGTTAGCCTTTGAATGAGTTTTGTGCCTGGGATAGTTCCAATTCTCGACAACGCCTTCGATTTAAATAGGACCTATAGCTTTATTTGACCGGATTTCCATTTGAAATGGTTATTATATGGAATTACAAACCAGCAAAGATCTGAGGATGCACTCGAGCCTAGTTTGAAAAATAAAAGTCAGAGGTAAAGTACAAGTAAAAAAAGGAGCAGAGGATATCGCTAAAGACTTAGTTTCCCCAGCTCATATTTCTAGTTATATTTTAAAGTAAAATTTATTGATTCTATTCTTAATCATATTCACTGTAGTGTTTTCCACAACATTCTTCGGCAATATATTCCAAGTTTGTTTTATTTTAAACTAAATAAATTTCTGTGGTATTACAGTGTTAAATCATTTGTTTATTAGCTCGAAATCTTTATTTATAGTAGCCGTTCGGTTATCTAGCTCAAATATTGAGTCATAGTTTACATATTTCAGTGAAAACGTCTAGTATTTTAAAGACTTCAATATGCTGGTCCTGTAGAAGCCGATCTCCCAGGGGGAAGCAAAGTGACGTGCCACACTGTCTTAAAGCGATCTATTTCGAAATTAATTTGGTCGCTAGATGCGTTCCAATATTACAATATCTTTTCACATACATATATTGAGACCAAGAGCAGTGCAGGTTTGTGTGGAATTTATGATTCAACATGGCTCCATAATCAAATCAATTCGTCCTTTTCAAGCAAGATATGGTATACGATTAGACAAAAAATTTTTTTAGAGAAATTCAGCCAAGTAGAATATACACAGCACAATTCATAATTTAAATAAAGGAAATTCGGGTTGTTAGAAAAATGTGAGGACGGAAACGAATATTGACAAGGTAAGGATTTCAAATGATGTTGATGAAAGAAAGTCAGTGAGGAAATTGGCTGCTGAGACACATTTAAATAGAGAAGCTGTGCGAACTATTCTCCAAAATGATGTTAATTTAAAGCCATACAAAAGTCAATGTCATCAAGAAATCTCAATGCAGGATAAGCAACGAAGGTTATCAGTTTACCTCAGGGTTAAAGAAATGTGCGATGATAAACAATTAGTATTGAATAACATAATTTTTAGTGATGAATGTCACGTTTACCTGAATGGCCAAATAGTTCGAAGCTCGACTACGGATGCGAGTTTTATGCATCCGCAGCCGAGCATTTATTGCGGAAGGTGGATTCGATCCACCACACCGGCCTTCGCCTTGCGACCAGTGCCTTCCGCACTTCCCCCATTAAGAGCCTGTTGGTCGATGCTGGGGAGATGCCACTCGCTCTGCGCCGCGTGCAGTGCATCACTCGCCTGTACGCGCGAGCCCGGCGCCTCCCTCAGTCGCCAATGGCCCTCACTGCATCCGCAGCTGATCTCGATGGTGCCTATGCCGCCGAGAGACGCCAGTCATACCCTAAGCCCTTTGGGTTTAGGGCCAGGAAACTCCTTCGAGAGCTAGATATAGCTCTCGGGCCGGTGGTGCCCCTGGTTCTGCCTAGGACGCCACCCTGGAGGGTACCACATTTGGCTATTTGTCGCCACGCCTCTGCTCCCAAAGCTTGTACTGCGCCGGGAGTATTGCGTTCGACCTTTTTGGAGCAAACATCGTGTCACGCTGGAACCGTGCCAGTGTATACGAATGGCTCCAAGTCCCAAGAGGGGGTCGGCTTCCACGCCGTATCCCCTCTGTTTGAAGTCAGCGGGGCTCTACCAGGCGCTGCGTCCGTCTTCACGGCCGAGCTGGTGGCAATACACCACTCGGTACGGGAGATTACGCGACGTGCCCGGTTCGGAGACCGGATTGTGATCTATAGCGACTCACAAAGTGCCCTGAGTGCTCTCGGGGCATTGGAATCCCCGCATCCCCTGGTTCGCGATATCCGTGACGCCACGGTTTTGGCGAGCCGGGCAGATGTCGAGATTATCTTCTGCTGGGTTCCTGGACATGTAGGAATTGCGGGGAATAAGCGCGCCGATGAGGGCGCCAAAGAGTCCGCGAGGACTCTGCGACCGGACCAGCGTTTCGCTCTTCCTCACACCGACTACATGGCAGGAATACGGGCAGCTCTTCGGACTGCTTGGCAAAGAAGATGGGAGACGGTCGAAGGGAACTTAAAGTTGCGTGCCATTGCGCCGTGACTGTTCCCATGGACCTATCCCCCAATGCCGCGGCGGCTTCAGGTTGCTTTCTGTCGTCTCCGAATCGGACACACTCGTGTGACGCATCGCTATTTGATGGAGCGCTTGCTTGCGCCCTATTGCAACGACTGCGTCGTCCCCCAGACTGTTCGGCACATTCTTGTCGAATGTCCCAGTCTGGGTGATCTTCGCGCACGATACCTGTCCCAGTACCGGGATGAGCGGGGTCGTTACCGCCTGTCCCTTGTGCTCGGTTCAGATTCGTGCACATTGACTTGTGGACTTGTTGACTTCTTGGGGGAGGCCAGCCTTCTCCCTATTATTTAAGCAAGGTTTGTTTTTTTTTGTTTTGTTTTGTTTTTTTGCATGTTTTTTTTTGTTTGTTTTTTTCCTTTAGTTGCACGCTCCTGCACCGGGGGGACCTCTTCCCGACGCACCAGCTTGCTTCCTTTCCCCCTTTTGGGGTGTTGTTTTTTTTTTCTCTTTAATTTTATTTTAAAGTAGCCTAGAACTAGGCCAGTTTTAATACGGCGACTAATGCCCAAGTAGGCAGTCGCCAGATGATCTCTTAAAAAAAAAAAAAATGAATGGCCAAATAAACAGAATTTTCGGAAATAATCACTAACTAAGCAAAATAAACACTTTCAAAAACATTTGCACTCCCCAAGATAACAGTATTGTGTGGTCTAAGTGGAAATTAGATTTAGGGGCCTTATTTCTTTGAAGACCATGAAACAGGACAAACTCAGTCAATTAACGCTGCCAGATATCTTGACATGCTCAAAAGCATTTTCGCCAGTAGCACATATCCTGACGAATGGTTTCAACAAGATGGAGCTACATCCCATACTGCTTGTGCCACAATAACATGGTTGAAGGCTCGATTTTCTCAACGACGAATGTCGCATAGGACAAATTTCCCTTGGCCGGCCTGGTCACCTGACTTGTCACCTCCTTTAGACTACTTTCTGTGGAGTTTTGTAAAAGAAAGACTATTTCAAGCTACACCATTTAATATCGCAGAACTGAAGAATGAGTTCGAGAAATCATTGCAGCCATCAATGACAATATTTTTCAGAATTTCAAAATATATTTTGCTAATCGTATTGATAACTGCATAGAGTCCGGTGGTGATCGTTGCGAATGTTATAAAGCTAGCTAATAATAGTTCGAATATCGCTCTTTGTAATGATACTTATTTCTACCTTCAAACTTCATTGGCTAATAAATTACAGCATTATAAAAAAGGTTTTGAAAATGTTAGATACCTTGAGACTACGGCACCTAAATCATTGCCCCAGTTGACGGTTTTCGGCTGTTCTGCTTTGGCAGCCAGCACGCCCAGGAGGTAAGACTGTGTTTTTTTTAAAACTTAGACACCCTGTAGTGTAAGGAAAAAAGAGTTGTAGTGATCAATCACTTCATTTCCAAGTGAATATGACGCGACCACGCCACCAGGATGCGATCCTGGACTGGAGCCATCTCACCAGGATGCAATGCGTGTAAAGTTAATTTGCAATTGAACATCCACCTCATAGCTGTTGCGAGGGCAGCTAGCACAGGAAGGGGGCTATAAAATTACCACAGCATGCAACAGCCTTCCTCAACTCTAACTTGGTCCCCTCAGGACAGTGTCACAGGAAGCGCGGTGCCACTTAAGTGTGGTAACGTTCACAGGGACTCGAGCACAGGCTTTAGGATCAAAGTCTTTCTCCCGTAATCTACCAAGCGTTGGAGGGAGCAGAGGTCGTCTGCTCTTGGAAAGCTTTAAACAACAACAACTACGACAACTGTGTTTAAAATTTGTCGACTCAAATTACTACCATGAAATTGGCTGTAGGAGCGATTTGGGGGGGTGTCAGGATTGTACGTTTTCTAAAGTCCTCATGTAAGTAAATATAATTTTAAGCGGTCGTTGCCTCCGTTCTATCGATAAGTATTTTTAATCGCCCGAGTTTTTTACCTCAATCATAGGTATCTCGAGTTGGTCTCAAGGACGAAGTGAATATATATATATATATATATATATATATATATATATATATATATATATATATATATACCGAGAAAAAGTAGGTAAAAGAAATTTCCATGATACATAATATTTTATTGAGATTTGACACGATACAATCGTATATTCAATGAATTATACTGAAAAAACTAAAAAAATACAATATTGACACGTCGTGGAAAATAAGAGAACGAATTTTTCATGAACATTCTATTAGTTTCTTGAAATCATCTGGCAACATTTTGCTCAATAGGTAATAACTGTAAAACCGCCATTATTGTCTCATTCACTCTGCACGTCAAAGTCACTTCAGGGCGGACTCTTTCTGCGATTTCAAATGAAAACAAAACCTTTAAATCTCCTACAAACGTCGGTCGACTCCGTTCGAGAAGACAGAGCTATTAGCCGCCTCACTATGAAGGATCGATAATGGCAAAAAAGTGAGTCCTTTCACATGTATATTAAGAAGAACCAAAAGGCATGGCTCGAATATGCTGAAGCTCATAATATTTGGATGGATGAAGATTGGGAGAGAATTCATTAATTGAATTAGATCTGATGGCAGACGCTTTGTTAGACGCCCTGCAGGTGTTTTGACTACGGTCGCATGCCAGGATTCATCAAACAACTGCAGGACAAGGTGATAGAAGACCTGAACAAGGGAATCCGGGCTTTAGGAGAGAGATGAGTGTTGGAGTCTCCATCATGAAGTTAGCCCTAAGTGAAGACCTTTGTTACCATTCAGTTAAGAGGAACAATGGACAAATTCTGATATCCAAGGCCAAGGAGAACTGTTTAAAGAAAGCTAAGAAGCCCCTGAACAAGCTGAGCCATCGTGTTGAACCTGAGACGATCTGGTTATTCTCAAATGAAAGACTTCTGCCAGAACCAGGTGCACAACATCCGGAACAACGGGAGGTTTGTCTATAGTCCATGGTACGTTGCACGTATTATGAAGACCAGATTCTTTCAAACTGTGTTGCTCTTACTCTGTAGGTGTGTCTTCAATGAGGGTGACGTTATACCACCCCACATGTTTTAGCAAGGTCTTAGGCTCTATTCAAACGGCCATATGTAGCTGCTTGATATTGTGGTCAAACCCTGTTTGGAGACAGTTGTTGTTGAAAGGCGATACCTACGGAGAGAATCAGAAGTGGTTGCCAGAGAATTTCTACGACTTCACCAGCCCCACATTCCTAGCATCCTATATCTCCCGTCTTCAATATCACGGATTTCTATGTATGGGGCGCAGTTGAGAAAGACACCAGCCGCTTTGCCTGAGAACCCAAGGCAGAGCTAGTGGCCAAGATCAAGGAGGTGTTCAAAGATCTTCCCAGGGACTCAGTGAGTAATGCATGCGCCAGGTTACCGAGCCTTATAGAGGCCGTGATGGAAGCTGAGGGCGGCTACTTTGAGTGAACTCATATCTCACAGCCATAATCTAGTTGATACATATATTATTTAAATAAAATTATTTTTGGCTGAGATATTGCGCTTTTTTCTTTTATCCAAACCGTCAATTTTTTCCCGAACACCCTATATATATACGATCAGGTAAGGAAAATGATAAGAATCACTTAATTCGATAAAAAAACGTCACTTGGAGTTCCTTAAACCTCTTCAGCAGCGCTATCCAATACGATTGGGCAACCATCCATTTCTCTAAGAGAAATGGATGGCTGCCCAGGAAGTGCGAAAGGCACGTTTTCATGACTTGTAGTCTGTCATAAGGGTGACCCTTGGATATGGGTAAAAAATTGAATACTGCTTCAAGGACAGAGCAGAGCTCCATCTGCTGAATACCGGAATATAATTTTCTGGCCAGTGTTAAACCGCTTCGAAAAAAAAACTTATTTGACTCATTTATTTCTTTGTAGTGGCTCAAATACTGCCCCAATACCATCTGAGCCTGCATTTTTAGAATTCTAATGGCAGCATCAGCAACTGGCTTGTGTATTTTCGTGGTGTTAGCGATTACGATTTTGAGTCCTTTAAAAGGTCTTTATGGCGTTCATGGACTAAACCAACGGGCATTTGCTGCGTTTGTGTGCAGCTTTAAGAAGCTTGTTCAGGAGACTCCAGACTATATTCGCATTTTTGACGTGCTTCCGTTAAAATTGATGCGGCACAAGAATTCTTCCCGTGATTTATAAGTTATCAGTATGGGAAATTTTTTTATTGCCTATACCCTATCTTGAGATTTTGAAATGCCCTAGTTACTTAGGAGATTTTCCCAAATTCCAACCTTTGCACATCCAAATTGACATTTTTGGAAGTGAGTTATAAACCATAAGCACGTAAGCGTTCAAAAACTTGTTTAAGGTGTGTATTATGTTGTTCTTGGTTGGGCGAATATACCAATATATCATCTAAAAAGGTGAAGACAATAGGAAGGTTGCTTAGTTAGTACTTTATTTGAGAATAAGTTGCAAGATGATAAATTTATAGATTTAGTAGGTGTTTATCGTAGTTTTTGCAATGTGGGATTCGTCTACAGGGGTGAAATACCCAACGAAGATCAAGTTTGGAAAAAACTTTTGCGCTTGCAATGAGTGACGTGAAATCTGAAAAGAAAGGGATAGGGGATTGATCAGGTTTAAGACCCTGTCTAACGCACAAAAGCCACAAACCGTCCTGTGAGTACCATCTTTTTTGGAAAGAAGGTGCAGAGGTGAAGCCCATTTTGAATGAGATGGTTGAGAGTGCCTATAGGTGTGAGTAACCACCTGTGTATGGTAGGTCCCAGTTATAGGGGTTTCGGTTGATATTCCTATTTATTTGGTAGAGAAGGTAAGGCGGCTTTACAGTCGAGTTTGGTCTGCAATCTGCTTATAGGCTGGGTTTGAATGGTAACCTGGTTGTTGCTTGGCAGAAAGAAGGACTAGAAAGAAAAATTGCGGTTTTGTAGGCTTTAATCTTGGCTTAGGGATACCTTAGTGCGGGCAAGTGAAATTATTGAGTTTTCCGTGGTTCGTTTGTGTGCTCACATCTTTGGCTGACTATCAGTGTCAATACTGTGTTTCTTGTAAGTCTCTTTCTGAGCCAGATTTTTGTAACTATGGGCGGACGGATTGAGGACTAGGTAATGTCTGGCTCTAGGCAAATACCAATGCTAATACTGGAATCCAATGGATCTAATGATAATAATAATAATGGTACTACTAATAATAATACCATTGGATGTTTCTGTCTGCTTATTTATACTAACGTCAATTAAGAGGGCGTGCTTCGCTTCTCCAATCCGAACGCGGGGCGAAGCTTATTGGATCAAAGGGTATGTGCATGTGTTCTCTACTAAGACTGCTGAGGAGAGTTTATGTGGTCAAGGGTTTGTTTACATCAAGATAGTATCTTAATTTGAGAACTCAACCGTGTTTTATCAACCAACATTTGTAGCAAGATTGATTTTTCTTTTCACGGGGTCAGTTAAACCCTGGCGGGTCATATTAGATTCCGTTCTATGTGTGCACAGCTGTTTCCACTGTATTTGTTATCTCTGTGACCAGACCGTTGGCTCGCATCAGTTTCCTAATAGGTGTATCTTTCTATATTCGCGTGTAGGAACGCAATGATTTCACATGTATTATTACAAAATATTCTGCTTTGCATTGTTACATAGATTATTAAATACTGATTTAACATTATTTGTAAATATTTTCTTTGTTTTACATTAATTAATTGTTACAAGATGGCATATTATTCCAATGTTCGATTTGTGTGCCCAATTTCAAGATTTTATAGGATCAACGGGATTCTCATTTGTGAGGTTCCTTGTTGGCTCTACTCCACCTTGCAATCGGACACTAGAGGCCTCCTTTTTTATCTTAGAAAATTCCTCTTTTGATGTTTTTAGTTTTACAGGTAACAAACGACGCATCCGTAAGTATACAGGCTGACCAGTTGTTTGTGTGCAGTATCTTATTGTCCTTGATTGTTTGACCGCCTACACGAGGGGATGTTAAGTTAAGGAAAAATGCCCATTGTTTTGCGTATCGTAAGTGAATTATAGGACGAGCAGCTGAAAGCTTCTATGTGGACTTAATGAGTCAAGTCCATGAACCAGTGCGGTCGAACTGACTCGCAGGGCATGGAAAGTGGGAGGGTCGTGAATAAGACATCCGGTCACCGGATGCCTTGACGTTGAGTGAAAATGCTGTAGGAAACCCATCCCTATGATTAAATGAGGGACGTCTGCTATTAAAAATAACCAGGGAAGAGTGCGGCCGGGATATAGGGACAAAAAGGAAAGTTTTCTGCGGAAGAGAGGAATCGGCTGACCTGTAGATGATGCGATGGGATGTTTTTTTTTCTGTATTTCTACGATGCCAAGATGGCGGGGACAATCGACCTACTATCAACCCAGAAATGAAGTCCTTGGCGAAAAAAAATGTTTCAAACACTGCACTAACCCAGCAATGGATGCGGAGGTGGGCTGATTATGTCCATTGGATCGAGAGTTGTAGGGAGGAACACATTTTCAGGCTTAGTGATGAAAGGTATGACGCTACCCAGCACCTACTCCCCAAAGAAGGAAAAGAGGCCACCGAGCTAGCGCGGGAGATACGGACAAAGATGAACGAGGAGTGGGAATGACTGCGAAAACGAGAAGTTGATTAATGTTGAATGTTTTCATCCTTCAGTTCTAGTGCGAGAAGATTTTAGCCGATCATTACAAGTTGAGGTTGCGCGAACCCAGCTAGAAGTGGTTGTTGGAGTTCGTAGTGGGAGCAGAAGTCGTTTCGGCAGATGAGTTATAGTTCTTCAGTGCAGTTGGCCTTACAGGGATAGAACGAAATGAGGATTGAGGTTCTCATAGATTTGGGTGATTTATCAATTGCACGCATCTTTTCCGTTCATTATGGCAATTAAGAGCGAGTCGATCTGGTGCTCGACGTCGAATACGAGAGAATACAGGACCTCCCATCGTCTAAATTCGCTGAACCACACCAGATTTAACTGATCTGTTCTTTGAAGGAGGAAGGATAAGATCACAAAACTCCTGCAGAAGGTGTTAGAAGGGAGATTCAACCGAATAGAGGGAGACAGACAGGAGAGAACTTTGCGAAGACAAAAATGAGGCACAAGCTAAAGGAAAGTAAGTTTTATGCTGGTCTTTCTAGTTGGATTGATGATTAGTTAAGATATATAAATCAAAGTGATTTTAAAAGTCTAAGTAGAACTTTACTTAAAGGTCTGCCGTAAGGATATTTCGTGAGAACAATGTTTATACGAAGGCGAGTCAAAAAGTTCTCAGACAAATATCATAATTTCAAATTGCGCAATATTTTAAAAGGTAATTCATGTGCGAACATGTTTTTGATCTTCTCGAATGATTTCGTTAAGTTTTATCATTTTAAATATCGGGACTGTATACATACAGTGTGCTTCTTTTAAAGCTGTCTTTTCACCGGCAAAATGACGAATTTTGAAATAAGGACAACATTAAATTTCTAGCTAAACTTGATTGGAAGCCTGTTAGCATTATTGAAGCTTTACAACAGTTTTATGGGGACTCTTCACCATGGAGAGCAGTGGTTTACGATTGGATTAAACGCTTCAAGGAAGGCAGAGAAGAACTCGAAGATGATCCATGGGAAGGGGGACCCTAAACCTCAAAAAATCAAGAAAACATTACGCTTGTGCAGAATCTAATTGAAGAAGATGGCAGAGTCACTATTGAGGAAGTTGCTAATAAGGTGAGACTCTCACATGGTTCAGCATTTGCAATTCTTACTGAAGATTTTGGTTTGAGCGCAAGCTTTAAGCGCGCTGGGTCTCTAAAGCGTTGCGCAAAGCCTAACTGAATCATTTTAAATATCAGGACTGTATACATATAGTGTGCTTCTTTTAAAGCTGTCTTTTCAACCGGCACTGTATACATACAGTGTGCTTCTTTTAAAGCTGTCTTTTCAACCGGCAAAAGGACGAATTTTGAAATAAGGACAACATTAAATTTCTAGCTAAACTTGATTGGAAGCCTGTTAGCATTATTGAAGCTTTACAACAGTTTTATGGGGACTCTTCACCATGGAGAGCAGTGGTTTACGATTGGATTAAACGCTTCAAGGAAGGCAGAGAAGAACTCGAAGATGATCCATGGGAAGGGGGACCCTAAACCTCAAAAAATCAAGAAAACATTACGCTTGTGCAGAATCTAATTGAAGAAGATGGCAGAGTCGCTATTGAGGAAGTTGCTAATAAGGTGAGACTCTCACATGGTTCAGCATTTGCAATTCTTACTGAAGATCTTGGTTTGAGCGCAAGCTTTAAGCACGCTGGGTCTCTAAAGCGTTGCGCAAAACCTAACTGAATCATTTTAAATATCAGGACTGTATACATATAGTGTGCTTCTTTTAAAGCTGTCTTTTCAACCGGCACTGTATACATACAGTGTGCTTCTTTTAAAGCTGTCTTTTCAACCGGCAAAAGGACGAATTTTGAAATAAGGACAACATTAAATTTCTAGCTAAACTTGATTGGAAGCCTGTTAGCATTATTGAAGCTTTACAACAGTTTTATGGGGACTCTTCACCATGGAGAGCAGTGGTTTACGATTGGATTAAACGCTTCAAGGAAGGCAGAGAAGAACTCGAAGATGATCCATGGGAAGGGGGACCCTAAACCTCAAAAAATCAAGAAAACATTACGCTTGTGCAGAATCTAATTGAAGAAGATGGCAGAGTCACTATTGAGGAAGTTGCTAATAAGGTGAGACTCTCACATGGTTCAGCATTTGCAATTCTTACTGAAGATCTTGGTTTGAGCGCAAGCTTTAAGCGCGCTGGGTCTCTAAAGCGTTGCGCAAAGCCTAACTGAATCATTTTAAATATCAGGACTGTATACATATAGTGTGCTTCTTTTAAAGCTGTCTTTTCAACCGGCACTGTATACATACAGTGTGCTTCTT
This sequence comes from Ceratothoa steindachneri, assembly GCA_963969495.1. Classification (NCBI taxonomy): domain Eukaryota; kingdom Metazoa; phylum Arthropoda; class Malacostraca; order Isopoda; family Cymothoidae; genus Ceratothoa; species Ceratothoa steindachneri. The sequence goes on from OZ018329.1 coordinate 4,179,540, forward strand.
TTAAAGCTGTCTTTTCAACCGGCAAAAGGACGAATTTTGAAATAAGGACAACATTAAATTTCTAGCTAAACTTGATTGGAAGCCTGTTAGCATTATTGAAGCTTTACAACAGTTTTATGGGGACTCTTCACCATGGAGAGCAGTGGTTTACGATTGGATTAAACGCTTCAAGGAAGGCAGAGAAGAACTCGAAGATGATCCATGGGAAGGGGGGCCCTTAACCTCAAAAAATCAAGAAAACATTACGCTTGTGCAGAATCTAATTGAAGAAGATGGCAGAGTCACTATTGAGGAAGTTGCTAATAAGGTGAGACTCTCACATGCTTCAGCATTTGCAATTCTTACTGAAGATCTTGGTTTGAGCAAGCTTTAAGCGCGCTGGGTCTCTAAAGCGTTGCGCAAAGCCTAACTGAATCAAAGGGCTGACCTTTTTTTTATCAATTTTGACCAAAATTGAAGCAAATGAGGACAACCTTTTTAATTGTTTCATCACTGGAGATGAATTTGGATCTACAAGTTTGATCCAGAAAACAAAATTAAATCCAAAGAGTGGCATCCGAAGTGAACATCTGGGCAGAAAGGTCTGTTAAGAAGGTTATGGTTAGCCACAATTTTGGGGGATTCAAATGTAATTTTATTGATAGACTTTCTAGAAGAACAGAAAACTGTTACCTCCATCTATTATGGAGGTGTTTCAAAGAAGCTAAAGCTCTGGCTAAAAAACGTTGAGGAAAGCTGCACAGCCTAGACTTTGTTTCACCATGACAATGCCCCAGCGCATTCTGCGAAGGCTGTCAGGGCTATGGTACGCGAATTTCGATGGGGAAGCTCTTGCACATCCCCCCTCATACCCTTTTATTTAGAACCTTCGACTTTTTTCTTTTTCCAAAATTAAAACAACACCTGCAAGACACCCGATTCCAGTCGTTAGATGAAGCAAAGAAGCAGGTTATTGCTCGGTATCAGAGACAACCCCAGGAATTCTCTAAGGAGGAAATTTATCGGTGGAAACATAGATTGCAAAATTGCATAGACAATAATGGAGCTTATGTGGAAAAATGATTATGTTATGTTGAAAAATAAAATTTTTATGACATTTGTCTGAGAACTTTTTGGCTCACCCTCGTATTTTAGGTTCATGAACTTGAAAAAGGATTGCCTTCAGAGGTTCGCAGTTTGATGATGATACTAATATAGCTTCCCTAGTATCAAATATATAAGGGTCTACTTAACTCCAGAGAGAGTTCGTAAAACTCCTTGTTTGAGCAGATAGGTGTCAGATGAAACTTTAATGTAGGTAAGTGTAATTGAATGTAAAGAGTAGCACCCGAAAAAGATACGAACGCTTGTATTTCTATCACAACATTTTCCAGAACCTTTGGCAAAGGAAATCTAAATTTTTCAAAATTGAGTTAGGATAACTTACAGAGAGAAACTACGTATTGTGCAAAGGTTATGCGAATTTGGATGAATAGAACAAAATTTATTAACAGATAAGCGAATTACTAGAAAAATTGAAGTATCTAAAATGATACGAACGAAAGTTTAGTTTTCTTGTAGAGATAATTGGCATTGTTTGCATAGAAACTAACTTTAGTTAAATCTCGCGTACGTTAGCTCATTACTTACCAACTGTCATCTAGCTCACATACGTAGAAAAATCAGTCAGGTCTCTGTCTATATGAGAGCTGATCGTAAAGATGCGTCACCAAGATGGTCTTTATATTGGAAGGAACTGGGCCACTTTTGCGCTTACGGGGTACAATGCACTCGTGTACAAAGAATTACTCCCACAACATGCTTTGCTCCATCTCGAAGCCACCGATGCCCAACCTGCAATCTTTATGTAGGGTAGCGCCCCCTGCCAAGTCGATGGCGACCTTCGTGGACGAGGAACACAACACTGTTATGAACTGGCCTGCAGAGTCCAGCCCTGAATCCTAATGAGAATGTTCGGAGACACTCAGAGACAGGTCTAAAGCAAGGGATCCAAAAAGATTACTGCGCGAGAGTGTCAGCAGTTGGCTCATTCCTGCGGCAGAAGATGGCAAAACCATTGAAAATAAAGGCCTCGACACTAAATAGCAATTAAATATAATTTGTACAAATGTTTTCTACTGATATTTAATCGTTAGATTCCAATATAAATTTGATTGTGCTGTCGTTCGAATCAATTTGGATATTCAACTTTTCTACTAATTGCTTATCTGCTGATAACTTTGGTTTGATTCAACCTATTTTTTATAACCTTTACCCATACGGAAACATGTAGATTTCTGTACACAAGTTGTGGAGAGCATAGGGTTTTGTCTGACAAAAGTTAGGAAGATATTTTGATAGAAATATCACACAGATTCACAGAAATGAAAGGACTTTGCTAGACCTCTTTGAGTTATCTGGTGAGAGGAGCACAAGCGATCGGTATAAGAAATTGATAATAAAGCAGACAACAGTGTGTCGTTGATTGACGTGCCAAAGTGTGCCGTTGATTGACGTGCAACAGTGTATCTTTGATTGACGCGCCACGGTGCGTCGTTGATTGATGGGCCACCGTGTGTCGTTGATTGACGTGCAACAGTGTGTGGTTGATTGACGTGCTACAGCGTGTCGTTAATTAGCATGCAACAGTGTGTCGTTGATTGACGTGCTACAGCGTGTCGTTAATTAGCATGCAACAGTGTGTCGTTGATTGACGTGCTACAGCGTGTCGTTAACTAGCGTGCAACAGTGTATCGTTGATTGACGTGCCAGAGTGTGTCGTTGATTGACGTGCCAGGATGTGTCGTTGATTGACTTTGGACAGTGTGTCGTTACTTGAGGTGAAACAGTGTATCATTGATTGACGTGCCACAATGTGTTGTTGATTGAGGTGCCACAGTATGTCGTCGATGGACGTGCAACAGTGTGTTGTTAATTGATGTGCAAAAGTGTGTGTGTCGTTAATGACGTGCGACGGTTTATCTTTGATTGACATGCCACAGTGTGTCAATGATTGACGTGCCACCGTTAGTCGTTGATTGGTGTGCAACAGTGTATCTTTGAATGAATTGCAAGAGTGTATCTTCGATTGACGAGCGACAGTTTATCTTTGATCGATGGTCCACATTGTGTCGTTTATTGACGTGCTACCGTGTGTCGATGATTTACTTACAACAGTGTGTCGTTGATTGACTTAAAACAGTATATCTTTGATTGACGTGTCACAGTGTGTCGCTGATTGAAGTGCTAGAGTATGTCGTTGATTAAGGTGCAACAGTGTGTCGTTAATGACGTGCGACAGTGTACAATTTATTGACATGCCACAGTGTGTCGTGGATTGACATGACACGTTGTGTCGTTGATTGACGTGCCAAAGTGTGTCGTTGAATGATGTGCCACAGTGTGTCGTTGATTGACTTGACATAGTGTGTCGTTGATTGAAGTGCCACAGTGTCTCGTTGAATGACGTGCCACGGTGTGTCATTGATTGACATGCTAGAGTGTGTCGTTGATTGATGTGCCATGTTGTGTCGTTGATTGAAATGCCACAGTGTGTCGTTGATTGACATACCGCCGTTTGTCGTTGATTGACATGCAACCGTGTGTTGTTGAATGACATGCCTCAGTGTGTCGTTGATTGACGTAACACAATGTATCGTTGATTGACATGCTCCAGTGTGTCGTTGATTGACATTCCATATTGTGTCGTTGATTGACGTGCCGCCGTTTGTCGTTGATTGACATGAAACCGTGTGTTGTTGCATGACGTGCCAGTGTGTCGTTGATTGACATGCTACAGTGTGTCGCTGATTGAGGTGCCACAGTGTATCTTTGATTGATGTGCAACCAGGGTGGGCAAATAAAAAATCCCAGCTAAAAAAACCCAGATGGGGGGGGGGTGCTCTTTCAAGTGAAATTTGAAAAAACGGTTGTTTTTTTTTCAAAATTATTTTTTTTTTTAAGAAATGAATGCTACTTATCATTATTTTATTCAAAATTCATATTTATGTTTATAATTTCAACAAATATGTATCAAATTAAAGTTATTTCTCTGATACTGACTCATTATAATTCATCTCTTCTTCTACAGGTTATGGCTATCATGGGACATGGGTACCCCAAATTCTCGATCTGTGATCTATTCTTACTATAACATAATTATTGAACTAAGTAATTATTAATATTATATATAAATAGAGATAGCTATTCTTTTTCTATGCTATTCTACTAATGGTTGTATTATTTGTTTTTTAAAAAACCTAAGATTAAAAAACCCAATAAAACCAGGGTTTTATTGTGTTTTTTTCCAAATTTGGGGGGTCTTGCCAACCCTGTGTACAACAGTGTATCTTTGATAACGGGTAACAGTGTATATTTGATTGACGTGCAAAAAATGTGTAGTTGATTGACGTACCACCGTGTGTCGTTGATTGACGTGCGACAGGTGTCGTTGAATGACGTGCCATAGTGTGTCGTTGATTGACATGCTACAGTGTGTCGTTGATTGACTTACCATATTGTGTCGTTGTTTGAAATGCCACAGTGCATCGTTGATTGACGTGCCACCGTTTGTCGTTGATTGACATGCAACCGTATGTTGTTGAATGACGTACCACATTGAGTCGTTGATTAACGTGAAACAGTGTATCTTTGATTGACGTGCCACAGTGTGTCGTTGATTGACATGCTACAGTATGTCGTTGATTGACATGCAACACTCTGTCGTTAATTGACGTGCAAAAGTGTGTGTCGTTGATTGACTTGCAACAGTGTGTGGTTGATTGACGTGCCACAGTGTGTCGTTGATTGACATGCCACAGTATGTCGTTGATTGACATGCAACACTCTGTCGTTAATTGACGTGCAAAAGTATGTTTCGTTGATTGACTTGCAACAGTGTGTGGGTGATTGACGTGCCACATTATGTCGTTGAATGACGTACCACATTGAGTCGTTGATTAACGTGAAACAGTGTATCTTTGATTAACGTGCCACAGTGTGTCGTTGATTGACATGCCACAGCATGTCGTTGATTGACATGCAACACTCTGTCATTAATTGACGTGCAAAAGTGTGTGTCGTTGATTGACTTGCAACAGTGTGTGGTTGATTGACGTGCCACATTATGTCGTTGATTGACGTACCACAGTGTGTCGTTGATTGACATGCCACAGTATGTCGTTGATTGACATGCAACACTCTGTCGTTAATTAACGTGCAAAAGTATGTTTCGTTGATTGACTTGCAACAGTGTGTGGTTGATTGACGTGCAACATTATGTCGTTGATTGACGTACAATAATGTGTCGTTGATTGACGTGAAACTGTTTCTTTGATTGACGTGCCACCGTGTGTCGTTGATTGACATGTCACAGTATGCCGTTGATTGACATGCAACACTCTGTCGTTGATTGACGTGCAACAGTGTGTCGTTAATTGACATGCTACAGTGTGTCGTTGATATACGTGCCACAGTGTGTCGTTGATTGACGTGCCACAGTGTATTTTTGATTTACGTGCCACATGGTGTCGTTGAGTGGCGTGCCACAGTATTCGGAACAAAGTGCCAACTGATCCCGGAGGATTGTGAAGCACACGTGGGGCTGGACCGTCGAATGATGTTCTATTGTCTCGATACCCCGCTCACCCACCCTTCCCCCACAGAATGTGTGACCGTGCCAGAAGAAGTCAAGGGAACCGTAAACACGGCTCATATGTCACCCTTCCAACTTCTTTCCATCGTGTTCAAGTGCAGTGACCGATTTACTGAGTGTCTTTTAGTTGGCATTTTGGCAGGTGGCCAAAATTAACGGTGACAGATTCAGTATGGCAAGAAGGGACTCGACGAAATTCCGTAATTGTTTGTCGCCAAGAAAGACGATTTATCTTCACTACTACCACCGACCTTGATGATCCTTAACTGCACGAAATGCTCCCCATCGCCACGAACGGCCGATTTGGCCCCCAAATTGTTTTTTTTTCTTTCTAGCGCCCATCTGGCGACACCCTTTAAGGGCACAAGTCGCACAATCAATTAGTAGCCTAATACTAGGCAATATTAAAAACAGGCCCCTCGCGAAAAAACAAAAGCAAAACCCCCCAAATAAAAGCAAGAAGAAGAAGGAGCTACAGTCCGGGAGCAGTGAAGGTGGGTGGAGGGCGCAAAAAATGAAGGGCGGCTGGGTCCTTGAAAGTGAATAAAGTAAGAAAGGTATGACACAGTAGCGTTGATGCATGCCACCCTCGCATTTGGGAAAAGGGGTTGATAATGGCAACTAGAAATAATATAAAACGGAGATATTCGGGGATTTATTTATAGGCATCATTTACAACTTCAAAATTACTTATTTTTCTGACCCGCTTAGAAGGAACATGATAATTAGGATGCTTTTGGTAGACAACAGGTGATGGGTTAACATCACCATCGCTCGAAGGAAGGAATATAACATAAGAGAGAGAGAGAGAGTTACATAGAGTTACATAGATACACAGATCACACGGGCCTTACGGCCCAGACTAAGGTGATCTGGCCTTAAATCTACTGCCACTTACACATAGAATAGTAGAAGTAAAGGATAGAAAAGGATAGAGAGAGAGAGAGAGAGAGAGAGAGAGAGAGAGAGAGAGAGAGAGAGAGAGAGAGAGAGAGAGAGAGCGAGAGAGAGAGAGAGAGAGAGAGAGAGAGAGAGAGAGAGAGAGAGAGAGGAAAGAGAGAGAGAGAGAGAGAGAGAGAGGGAAAGAGCGAGCGAGAGCTTAGGATAAATCTTTGCGAAAAAAGACCATTGTCCCCGAACTAGTTCGTATCACTAACTCCATAACCATTACAAGTTTCTAGAAGAAATAGGCAACAATTATTCTCACAATGGCCAAGTGGCCATTGCTATCATTGTCATTATTACTATCATGTGATGGACAAGGAGACGTTGTTATTGTTATCCTGTGCTGGGCAAGGAGACGTTGTCATTGTTATCATGTGCTAAACAAGTAGACGTTGTCATTGTTATTCTGTGCTGGACAAGGAGACGTTGTCATTGTTATCATGTGCTGGACAAGGAGCCGTTGTCATTGTTATCTTGTGCTGGACAAGGAGACGTTGTCATTGTTATCATGTGCTGGACAAGGAGACGTTGTCGTTGTTATCTTGTGCTGGACAAGGAGACGTTGTTATTATTATCATGTGCTCAAGAAGGAGACGTTGTCATTGTTATCCTATGCTGGAAAAGGAGACGTTGTCACTGTTATCATGTGCTGGACAAGGGGAGTAACAAGGAGTAACAAGGAAAGGAAGTACCCTAGGAGACCTTACGGTCCATTCAAAGAGGGTACCTTTGGACTATCAATTGAGCAGGCACATGGCTGCTTAATTGTTTTGCGTCCCTAATCGGCCACTTTTCAAGACTTTGTCTAGTCTTGACTTGAACTGGTCAACAGATTCACTGTTGACAACATCCACTGGAAGTGCGTTCCACTTACCGCAGATACTGTAAGTGAAAAAAAATTCCACACAGATTGCGGTTGTAATGCTTCAGTTCAAGTTTGAAGCCGTGATTGCGCGTTCTGTTCTCACTCAGTGTGAAAATATCCCGGTAGTCAACATTGTCGAACCCTCGAAGTATTTTGAAAACTTCGATGAGCTGACCACGCAGTCTACGGGTTTCCAGCGAGAACAGATCTAACTCCCTTAGTCTATCCTCATAACTTTTATGTCGGATAGAGGGAATCAGTTTGGTTGCCCTAGCTTGTACGCGTTCCAATCTCGCGATGTCCTTTCGCAATGAAGAACTCCAAAATTGTACGGCATACTCCAGGTGCGGTCGGACAAGTGAGTTGTACAGGCACAGTACAATCTCCTGGTTCCGATAACCAAACTGGCGCTTAATATAGCCTAGCATCCTTTGAGTCTTTTTCTCTGCCTCAATGCACTGTTTCGAGAACTTGAGGTCACTAGTGATTGTTACACCCAAGTCCTTCTCAGTGTCAGTGGATTCCATAGCAGTGCCCTTTAGGATATACTGAGATTGGGGGTTTCTGTGGCCGATATGCATCACTTTGCATTTCCCCACGTTAAAAGGCATTTGCCACGTGTCCGACCACTCCCCAATCTTTCCAAGATCTTCCTGCAGGCGGGCAGTATTTCCATCTTTTGCAACGTTCATACCAAGCTTGGTATCGTCGGCAAATTTGGAAATCTTGGCAACCATGTCACCATCCATGTCGTTGACGTAGATGATGAATAGTAGTGGTCCCAGGACAGAACCTTGAGGCACCCCGCTAGTAACGGGCACCCACTTAGAAGACTGTCCATTCACCACCACAACGTTGCCGTCTGCCACCTAGCCAGTTCTCGATCCAGCCGGCTACCTTTCCGTCTATGCCAAGCGCTCGCACTTTCCGGAGAAGGCGGCGGTGTGGTACCTTATTAAAGGCTTTCTGAAAGTCTAGGTAGACCACATCCACCGCCTTGTCCCGATCGTGCTCGCTGAAAACGAAGTGGAAGAATTCCACAAGGTTCGACAGGCATGACCGTTGCCTTCGGAAGCCGTGCTGGGAACTCCTCAGTAGCAGGTTTGACTCTAAATACGACGTCATTTTGTCCACCATGATGCTTTCCATGAGTTAACTGACTATCGAAGTCAGTCTGATAGGTCGGTAGTTCGACGGTTAGTTACGGTCTCCTTTCTTGATGATAGGAGTCACCTCCGCCTCACGCCAGTCTTTAGGAACGCATTTAGTCCTGATTGACATGTTAAAGATAGCGCACAGATGTTGTGATACTTCATCGCACACTTCCTTCAGCACTTTAGGTAGAAACCCGCCTGGTCTAGGGGACTTATTCGTCTTTAGGTCAGCGATCTTTTTCTTTATTTCTCCTTCGGTAAAGTCCATTGCCTCCAGCTTTCCCCCCGAGTAGGAATCCGTCGCCTGGGGAATGGGACCACACTCTTCGGTAAACACTAAAGAGAAGTAGTCGTTGAGGAGGTTAGCATTTTCTGCATCTGAATGCTTTAATGTTCCCTCCTCATTCTTCAAAGGGCCAATCGTTCGACGGATTGGTTTACGGCCGTTCACATATCCAAAAAACTCCTTGGGATTCTCTTTACAGAGTCTCGCCACTCGGAGTTCCTCAGACCGCTTAGCCGCCCTTATGCTGGATTTCACTCTCCTGGCTAGCCTCCGGTATTCGTTAAAGTCACCCGAGATCTTCGATTGCCGGTACACATTCCTCTTCTCCCTAAGCAGTTGCCCGATTTCTCGATTAAACCACTTTGGTTAAACAGAGGACCGACGGGGGCATTTCAGAGGGATGCAACTTGATTGAAGACTCATGAATGTGGTTTTGAAACTGTTCCAAGAGTCTTCAACAGCTTCGCACTCTTTTAGCCTCGCGTCAGTCAGTCTCGCGCGTAGACCTGCAAAGTCTGCTCTTCTCAAATCGAGTTTCCTTGATTTACTAGTTGCAGGCTCTGCCCTGGGGACTTTGACCACAAATCTAATTAGTCGGTGGTCACTGCCACCGAGCTCTTCGCCAACAGAGAGGTCCTCAACCATGTCATCCTCAGAGGTGAAAACCAAGTCAAGGATATTGTCTCCTCTCGTTGGCTCTCTCATCCATTGAGTCAGGAACTCGTTGTTCGTGAACTCCAGGAGTAGTGCGTTCTCGCCACAGAGTTCTCTGGTTTCCCAGTCAACTTGTGTGTTGAAATCACGCATGACGATACACACTCTGTTTTCGACAAGTTCTCCTAGTAGCTGGTACAGATCTCTGTCCTCTTCAACGATTTGGGCAGGAGGTCTATTAAGCACTAGGGTCCTGTATTTGGCAGGACCTATCTCTAGGTCAACACCTAGTAGTTCCTGGTCAAGTACGATGTTGCGATCCGTCGAGTTGAGAGTATCCTTGACATACAACATCACACCGCCACCCTCTCTGTCTGGCCTATCTTTCTGGAAGAGCTGTTCAACCGGGAATCATGAATTCACATTCAAAATCTCGGCTCGAGGTTTTAATCCACGTCTCCGTTATGGCCACCATCTCAGGTTCCTCTGTTGCTACGAGGCCACGGAGCTCAAGAAACTTATTTCTGATTGACCTCGCGTTGAACAGAAGAACTTTTAGGGAGTCCCCCAGTGTAGGACTCACTACGCTCTTCCGTTTCCCGGCTTCTTTTGTGTGGCAGTACCCCTCTTTGCCACACCTAAGAACGTCGTTCCAGGAGTGACACCGGCATACTGTCTTATGTCCGCCTTCACTTTGGGTCGGACGCTCCTCTGCGTCCGCTCTACGACATCCTGGATTAAGTTACAGAGTACAGCCATTCCCTTGAATGAAAGGTGCACTCCGTCCCTTTGGTAAAGGTCTTTTCGACCGTAAAAGGTGCGGTAAGGGTCCAGAAAGAAGACCCCTTCCGCCGTGCAGAGGTTGGACAGGCGCTGGTTCAGGGTCACGTTCCTAGAGTGAGCTGTCCGGCTAGGACCTCTTCTTGGGAGCATCCCTACAACGACCCGTTTGCGAGTTCTCAATCCACAGTCGTCCATGGCTCCCATGACCGTGTTGAGAATTTTCTCGCTGGGGTCTACTTTGCCTCCTCGGAGGTAGAGGTCATTCCCACTCACCATCAGGGCAACGACTGAATTCTCGGAGATCTGAGATTTCTCAGCCTCTACCCTGATGTGGTGGTTTCCCCGTCCGGGCTGGCAGCATACCTCAACACTAGTGCAAAGGCGGGCCGCTAGCAGGGGCTGCAAACCTTGTGCTTGGGAATCGCCCACAAGGGTAACCCTCGGACATTTCAGTGTAGAGGTTTGAGGCTTTCCTTGCGGAAGCGAACTCTTGGTTCCCTCTTTCTTCTCCATCTTATTTTTCTTGTTCTTCTTTTTCTTATTCATCTCTTCCCCCGTATCTAGCTCTGTTACATACTCTTCTGTTTTTCTCTTTTCTTCCTCTGCTTCAATTTTCTCTTTTTCAGCTTCTACTGTACCTTCTGTTTCAGCTTTCTCTTCTTCCTGTTTCTTTCCCTTCCTTTTCTTTTTCTTTGAGGGTTTATCCATAGCATGCGGGTTAGCTCTGGGGGTAATACTGCAGATGCAGTGTTTAGTACAGGGCTTGACGTTAGCTCTGCTATTCTGACCTCAAGCCTGCGAATCAGTCCGGCGTGTTCTAATTCGAGGCTGCTTATTTTTTCCTCCAACTTCCTGGATCTTTCCTCGGAAATCCTGCATGTTTCCTTTAGCTCCTTGATTTGGCCGTTTAAATACAGTCGGTGCAGGAACTGGCCGGGTGGCATTTCGAACCCCCCCCCCCGGAAAGTCCACGTACCACTTATCTATGTGGCATATTGCACACGTGTATTTTAGAGCTCCTGGTCCTTTCTTGCCGGTCATTTTGAACACTTTCTCTCTTTCAATACTTTGCGACCAATCAATGATAAAAAGGGGGGTTGGTGAGTTCTCCCCGCGTGAGTCGCTCCCGCCTATCGATCGGAGTCGTTTCGGAGTCTTCCAGAAGGCACGCTCCATGTGCTGCTGTTCGTCCGACCGAGTCGTCAAGCCTCGGCGTGCCGTGGCTCCCAACCAAGCAGCACAGACGGTCCCCGAAGGGGCCATCGATTTGTCACCAGGTGAAAAACAACGAAGCACACTCCTTACTAAACTCCTACTAGTTCCCTTCACAACGGCCAGGATCTCGGAGCAGCGTTCAATGGATATCCCGCCCCACCAAGAGACTCGACCCAAGGCTTTTTATTGGCCTGGCAACCAACCTGGGAACGAAGGGCCGTCACCTCGGACCGATGCTACCAGAGGCACCCGTCAACGGGCACTGGGAACGGTCAATAATTACGCGCCAGGGAACGGGTTAACGGGGCACTACCCTCATCCCATTCATCATGCCCTAACGCCTAGGACACCTCTAGTCCTAGTCTCTCGAAACCAGTGAGCGTCGATTGGCGTTGTTTATAGAGGTTCCAAAGCCTCTCTTCTGACGCGTGAGGTAGCTGCCAGGTCCTTATATGTAGATAGAGGAAAAAAGGGAAAGAGATAGGATGAAAGTAAAAAAAGGAGAATGATAGAGTAGAAAAAGGAAGGAATGACGCACTTAGTCTGGAATCTCGTTTTCAACCAAATCGACGCGGGAAGCCCTACCAGGGGTACCCAGAAGAGGTACCCCCGCCGACATAGCTCGAAAAGTCAAAGGTACACACAAGCTCTCTTCCCACGACAAGGGGGCGTCACCTCTCCCTTTACTTTCTTTATGAGAGAGAAAGAGAGAGAAAGAGAGAGAGACGTTGTCATTGTTATCATGTGCTGGACAAGGAGACGTTGTCATTGTTATCATGTGCTGGACAAGGAGACGTTGTCATTGTTATCATGTGCTGGACAAGGAGACGTTGTCATTGTTATCATAAGCTGGACAAGGAGACGTTGTCATTGTTATCATGTGCTAAACAAGTAGACGTTGTCACTGTTATCATGTGCTGGACAAAGAGACGTTGTCATTGTTATCATGTGCTGGACAAGGAGACGTTATCATTGTTATCTTGTGCTGGACAAAGAGACGTTGTCATTGTAATCATGTGCTGGACAAGGAGACGTTGTCATTGTTATCATAAGCTGGACAAGGAGACGTTGCCATTGTTAAGCTGTGCTGGACAAGGAGACGTTATCATTATTATCCTGTGCTGAACAAGGAGACGTTGTCATTGTTATCATGTACTGGACAAGGAGACGTTGCCATTGTTATGCTGTGCTGGACAAGGAGACGTTATCATTATTATCTTGTGCTGGACATGGAGACGTTGTCATTGATATCATGTGCTGGACAAGGAGACGTTGTCATTGTTATCATGTGCTAAACAAGTAGACATTGTCATTGTTATCCTGTGCTGGACAAGTAAACGTTGTCATTGTTATCTTGTGCTGGACAAGGAGACGTTGTTATTGTTATCATGTGCTCGAGAAGGAGATATTGTCATTGTTATCCTGTGCTGGAAAAGGAGACGTTGTCATTGTTATCATGTGTTGGAAAAGGATACGTTGTAATTGTTATCATAAGCTGGACAAGGAGACGTTGTCATTGTTATCATAAGCTGGACAAGGAGACCTTGCCATTGTTATGCTGTGCTGGACAAGAAGACGTTATCATTATTATCCTCTGCTGGACAAAGAGACGTTGCCATTGTTATCATGTACTGGACAAGAAGACGTTGACATTGTTATGCTGTGCTAGACAAGGAGACGTTCTCATTATTATCCTGTGCTGGACAAGGAGACGTTGTCCTTGTTATCATGTGCCTGAAAAGGAAACGTTGTCATTATTATCATGTGCTGGACAAGGAGACGTTGTCATTGTTATCATGTGCTGGACAAAGAGACGTTGTCATTGTTATCATGTGATAGACAAAGAGACTGTCATTGTTATCCTGTGCTGGATAAGGAGACGTTGCCATTGTTATCATGTGCTGGAAAAGGAGACGTTGTCATTATTATCCTGTGCTGGACAAGGAGACGTTGTCATTGTTTTATGTGCTGGACAAGTAGACGTTGTCATTGTTATTCTGTGCTGGACAAGGAGACGTTGTCATTGTTATCATGTGCTGGACAAGGAGACGTTGTAATTGTTATCTTGTGCTGGACAAGGAGACGTTCTCATTATTATCCTGTGCTGGACGACGAGACGTTATCATTATTATCCTGTGTTGGACAAGGAGACTTTGTCATTGTTATCATATGCTGTACAAGGAGACGTTTCCATTGTTATGTTGTGCTGGAGAAGGAGACGTTCTCATTGTTATCCTGTTCTGGACAAGGAGACGTTGTCATTGTTATCCTGTGCTGTACAAGGAGGCGTTGTTATTGTTATAATGTGCTGGACAAGGAGACGTTGTCATTGTTATCCTGTGATGGACAAAGAGACGTTGTCATTGTCATCATGTAATGTACAAGAAGACGTTGTCATTGTTATCATGTGCTGGACAAGGAGACGTTGTTATTGTTATCATGTGTTGGATAAGTAGACGGTGTGATTGTTATCCTGTGCTGGTCAAGGAGAGGTTGTCATTGTTATCATGTGCTGGACAAGTAGACGTTGTCATTGTTATCATGGGTTAGATAAGGAGACGGTGTGATTGTTATCCTGTGCTGGTCAAGGAGAGGTTGTCATTGTTATCATGTGCTGGACAAGTAGACGTTGTCATTGTTATCATGTGCTGGACAAGAAGACGTTGTCATTGTTTTCCTGGGCTGGACAAAGAGACGTTGTCATTGTTATCCTGTGCTGGACAAGGATACGTTGTCATTGTTAATATGTGCTGGACAAAGAGACGTTGTCATTGTTTTTATGTTTTGGAAAATGAGACGTTGTCATTGTTATCATGTGCTTGACAAGGAGACATTGTCATTTTTATCATGTGCTGCACAAGAAGACGTTGTCATTGTAATCATGTGCTGGAAAAGGAGACGTTGTCATTGTTATCCTGTGCTGGAAAAGGAGACGTTGTCATTGTTATCCTTTGATGGACAAGGAGAAGTTGTCATTGTTATCCTGTGCTGGCAAGGAACGTTGTTATTGTTATCATGTGCTGGACAAGGAGACGTTGTCATTGTTATCCTGTGCTGGACAAAGAGACGTTGTCATTGTTATCATGTACTGGACAAGGAGACGTTCTCATTGTTATCCTGTGCTGGACAAGGATAAGTTGTCATTGTTATCATGTGCTGGACAAGGAGAAGTTGTCATTGTTATCATGCGGTGGACAAGGAGACGTTCTTATTGATATCATGTGCTGGACAAGGAGACGTTGTCATTGTTATCATGCGATGGACAAGGAGACATTCTTATTCATATCATGTGCTGGACAAGGAGACGTTCTTATTGTTATCATGTGCTGGACAAGGAGACGTCATTGTTAACAGGTGCTGAACAAGGAGACGTTGTCATTGTTATCATGTAAGGAATACTATCTGCCATTTCCTCAGTTATTAAGAAGTTGCCATCGAGTGCAAGGTGATCATTGTCATCATTTTGTTGCTTATAGAATTTTTTCAATGATTTTTCTGTTTCTCAGTTTTTCCCAGTTGATCCTTTTATGTTATCATTTGCTTTACTAATTGTTAGTTTTGTTTCATCTTTTTAGTTACTTATTGTTTTCACTAGATTTCCTCACTATATTTATATTATATTTTCTATATTTTATCGCGAGTTGTTTTTTTTTAATAAGCTTGTTTTTTTCTATACATTGGATCAATTCCCAATTGTTCCATCCCCTCTCATTGTTTCGCATTTTGTCTCATTGTTATTTGCCGAAGCTGCGAATTGTAACATAGTTTCCTTCATATTATTGTCGCAGTTTTAAAATGAGGATTTTGTCGATTGAGCATTTATTATCATCCTCTTCATCATCATCCTCATCATCATAATCTCTTCACTAACTCTATAATTTAAGAAGGGGATTTTTTTGAGTATTTGAATAATAATAATTGCATCTTAGTTTGGTTATGACTTATGTTTGTTTATAAAAGTTATTTCTGATAATTCTTTTATAATATCAAAAAACAAAATGGTGAAGTTCAGAAATAAATATAAGTTTCGAAATTTTGTGAATTTTTTAAACCCAAAGAATTACAAATGGTGAAGTTCAGAAAATTTATTTTTATATATCTTCTTCTATAACTATATTTTAGCAACGTGATATTTTGAAAGGGGGAAAATTTAGTTTAGAGTTCCTTTTTAAAATTATCATAATTAGCGAATTTCAGAAAATTTATAAAAATTTAATCATGGCTGCTTTTTTTTAGATTTTAAATTTTAATCTTAGTAGCGAAGCACAAGCTCCCGCCGTAGGGGGAGGGAAGTGGCGAAGCCATTGCCGGGTATTGCTATTGGATAGTATGTAATCAATCTTATTTTGAGTTACAGAGGCTTGAACGTTGTTCTTTTTCTCTTTTGCTTCTTTTGGAAAGAGTTCCTAATGTAAACGTTTACTCTTGCAAATCTACTGATCAGTTTGATGTTCATTCCTTCAATTATAATTAGCGTTAATAAACTAATGATTTTGTTACTGTGATTTTTACCAGCAACACATGTCAACATATAGGGAACCCAAATAGGGAACCTGATTTTTTGATCTGTAAAAAAATCGATGTATATAAAAGTAAATACATTATTAAACAGGAAAATTTTAGACTAAATATAATTTATGTTTATGATTAAACACGCAAATGCGAAACAAACTACAATAAATACTTGTCTCATTTAAGAATTTATTCAATTTGACATGATTTATGATATTTTGAGAAGCATACTGAGGGTCGAGGACACTGCCTAAATGACTTAGGCAGAATGCGGTTCATTTAAACGATACGTTTGTAAATACCATCGCTATTATCACTGAGGTGAGGGACGTCGTGGTTTCTTCGGCTTCCAGTTCGTCGCCTTATGAGGACTTGAAACCCGCCCTCATATCAAGAACGGCTGCATCGAAAGACGAGCGCCTGGGACAATTCGTCTCGTAAGAAGAGCTCGTGGATCAGAAGCCTTTGCACTTGCTTCGTCACATGCAACAGCTTCTTGGTGCGCAAACGGCTGGCTTCAACATGCCTCTCTTCCGCCAGCTCTTTCTAGGGAAGCTCACTTACTCCACGCAAAGCATCCTCGCCGCAATGGATTCCACGACAAGCGTGAAGAAACTGGCCGACATGGCTGATCGAATCGTTAAAGCCTCCGCCCCGTAAGTGGTTTCTGTCTCCAGCCCTTCAGATGAACAAATCACACGTTTGGAGGCTCAAATTGAGGAGCTGACGCGCCTCGTCAAGAGTAGCTTTAAAAGGCCTTGGTATCGATCCCGGTCGAAATCACGTTTAAAGCAACGATCAAGCTCCTTCCTGTGTTTTTACCATGCAAAGTTTGGTGCAAACGCTCGCAAATGCGTTGCTCCCTGTCAACACAAATCCGGAAAACTAGGCTCCCGGTCGCTTCCTTCGCCACCCCGTCCAGCACTCGGGCTCCAAACTGCTCCGGATCACAGACCCTTTGACGAACTTACTTTTCTCATCGATACTAGTGCTGAAGTCAGCCTACCTCCTTCGGGCGTGCAGAAGTCTTCTCCTATCCAGTACCTTTTTGCAGCAAATGAAACCAAGGTCCCAGTTTACGGAACACAGCTGAAGACTGCTCTTATATGTCATGAGGATGCCTCTCACTGGACAGCAAAGTTGCCTCTCATCATGTTAGGTACTTCGCTCATCCTTCAAAGAAGATATGCAATCTACATTTGCAGGAGCGGTATATGGTGCTCCTCTCCGCTTAATTGGTGACCTTCTTCAGCCAACTTCAGTTTCGTCGCCCGATCCTGCATCATACGTCTCCAAACTCCAGAACCTCATCTCTTCTCTTCACTTTTTTGGCAGTCATAACGTAGTCTCACTAAAATAATTCGTTTTTAAAGACACAGAGCTTGGAAAATCTCTTTGTCTTTGTCCAAAATAATACTTTTCGCAAACCTTTGGTCGCTCCTTTTAAATTTTATTCCCAGTACTCTTTTCCTTTCTGTCCCCAGTGACATTTTAATTTCTGTCCCCAGTACTCTTTTTAGTTCTGTATCCATTACCCTTATAATTTCTGGCCCAATTGCACTTTTAATTTTTTACACGATTACCCTGTAATTTCTGTCCCCATTAGTATTTTAACTTCTTTCCACATTATCCTTTTAATTTATGTCCCTCTTACCGGTTTTTATGTGCCCAGAACCCTTTTCATTTCTGCCTCAGTACCCTTTTAATTTATGTGCCCAGTACCCTTTATTTTATGTTCCCAGTACCCCTTTAATGTTTATGCGTGGTACCCTTTAAGATTTCCCTAAATTACCGTTTTTATTTTCTATTCCCAGTACCTTTTTAATTTCTGTACTCAGTACCATTTTCATTTCTGTCCCCAGTACCCTAAATTTCTGTCCCCAGTATGCTTTTCATTTCTGTCCCAAGTGCATTTGTTCTGCCCTCAGTACCTTTTTAATTTCTGTCCCCAGTACTCTTTTCATTTTTGACCCCGTTACATTTTTAATTTCTCTCCTGAGTACCCTTATAATTTCTGTCCACAGTACCCGTTTCATTTTTGTCTCCAGTAGCCTTTTCATTTCTGTTCTCAGTACCTTTTAATTTCTCTCTCCAGTACGCTTTCCATTTCTGTCCCAGTGAAATTTCTTCTGCTCTCAGTATCTTTTTAATTTCTGTCCCCAGTACTTTTTTCATTCCTGACCCATTACCTTCTTAATTTCTCTCCCTATTACCCTTTTACTTTCTGTCCATAGTACCTTTTCATTTCTGTCCTCAGTAAAATTTATTTTTGCAACCAGTACCTTTGTAATTACCGAACACAGTACCTTTTTAATTCTCTCCATAGTAATCTTTTCATTTTAGTCCTCAGTACTTATACATTTCTCTCTCCAGTACGTCTTTCATTTCAGTCCTCATTATCCTTTTCATTTCTGTCCCTAGTACCCTTTTCATTTCTGTCCTCAGTAACCTTTTCATTCCTGACCCCATGAAGTTTTTATTTTGTCTCCTTAGTAACCTGTTAATTTCATGTCTGCAGTACCCTTTTCATTTCTGCCTAGGGTACCCTTTTCATTTATGTTATCAGTACTTTTTAATTTCTCTCTCCAATACCCCTTTCATTTCTGTCCTCATTACCCTTTTAATTCCCTTCCCAGTGCCCTTTTCATTCCTAACCCAGTACCCTTTTATTTATGGCCGAGAACCATTTTGATATATAAACCTGTACCCTTTTATTTATGGCCCGAGTACATTTTTAATATATAAACCTGTACCCTTTTCATTTCTGTCCTCAGTACCATTTTAATTTCACTCGCCAATAATCTTTTAATTTTATATTATTTCATTATGCGATGCAGAATGGAGCGAATTCGCGATTTTAAGGGTCGGTGCGCTTTGGTTGGATATTATTATTTTGCTGCTCTCTGTCTTTTTCCTTTTCCATTTTCTGATTATCTGCTTCTTTATTCTTTTCTTACTGAAAAATCCTGCATTTATTAGATATTTTTGCCGTAGTTGAAGAAGGAAACCACTATCACCGTAGTCACCACACCCAAACGTCAAATTGAAGAGGTAGTGGAACCTTTAACACTACATACCAGACAGAGACCACTTGAGCGCGGTATGTCAACGGGTGTTCCACGAAGTTCAGGTAAGGCAAGCACCTCTACACTGAAAAGGCCCCCAGATAAAGAAATAGCAGAATTCCAAACAAGCCTCTCTATAGCCTCTTATTCCAAACAAGTCCCTTTATCGACTCTTATTTCAAACAAGTCCCTTTATCGACTCTTATTTCAACAAGTCCCTCGATTGCCTTTTATTCCCAACAAGCCCCTATATTGAATCTTATTCCAAACAAGCCCCCTCTAGGGCCTCTTATTCATAAGAAGACCCTCTCTCGCATCTTATCAAAAAATCCCTTCTATCACCCCTATTCTATCAAGCTCGTATATCGCCTCTTAATCCAAACAAGACCCTCTATCGCCCCTATTCCAAACAAGCTCCTCTATCGTCTTTTATTCGAAACAGGCTCCTTTATCGCTTCTTTCCAAACAAGCCCCTATAATTCCTTTTAATTGAAACAAGCCCCTTTATTGACTCTTATTACAAACCTGCCCCTCTATCGCCTCTATATTCCAAACAAGCTCCTCTACTGCCTTTTTTGCCAAACAAGCCCCTCTATCGCCTTTTATTCAAAACAAAATCCTTTATTGCCTATTATTCGAAACAAGCTCCTATATCGAATCTTATCCGAAACAAGCCCCTCTATCTTCTTTTTCCCACCCACCCTGTTGCCTATTATTCTAAACCATCCCCTTTAACAACTCCTATTTTAAACAAGCCCATCTATCGCGTCTATATTCCAAACAAGCCGCTCTATCGTCTCTTATTCCAAACAAACCCCTTTATCGACTCTTTTTTCAAAAAGCCCCTCTAATTCTTGTTATTTGAAAAGGCCCCTTTATCGACTTATATTCCAAACAAGCTTGTCTATCACCTCTTATTCCAAGCAATTTCCTCTATCGCCTCCTATTCCACTCATGCCCCTCTATCGCTTCTTATTCCAAACCAGCTCCTTTAGAGACTCTTATTCCAAACAAGCCCCAACCCATCTATCGCTTTGCAATCCAAACAAGCCCCTCTATCGCCTTTATATTCCAATAAGCTCCTCTATCGCCTCTTATTTCAAACAAGCCCCTCTATTGCCTCTTATGGATCATATTTATGTAGATTACGGACTCGAGCCTTGTTTGGGGTCCTTATTCTACATTAGGGGATGTTTGGGGTCCGTATTCTACATTAGGGGATGTTTGGGGTCCGTATTCTACATTAGGAGATGTTTGGGTTCCGTATTCTCCATATGCCCATTTTACTTAGGTTTTATAGCTTCCCGTTAAATTTCAATATTTTAAAAGTTGCTTCACCGAAATCAAATATTATTAAATTTTTCTCCTTGGGTCTGTTTTCTGCATTTTGTTAATTTATTATGTATTTATACCTTCTTGCTAAATAAGAGCCTCACCCCGAAATGCAATGAATCAGCTTAATGTTTCTGAAAAAAACTATCGTGGATAAATATATAGTTTTTGTCCGAGAGGGGATTAAATATTTTGAAGCTAATTTAGTACAACTTAGTGGCCCTAGAATTATTGTAGAAATAGACGAGTCATGTTTATCACCCAAGCACCATCGTGGAAGATTTCCGAGCACGCCATTATGGGTTTTTTGTCTTGTTGACGCAAGCAATAAACCTGCTGTAGGATATAATATGGAGATTGTGAAAAAGAGAAATGCAGAAACGTTACTACCAATTATACAAAAAATAGTAAAACCTGGAACTGTAATTCATAGTGAGGAATGGAAGGCTTACAGGCGCATTCAACCAGATATTGGATTAACTCATAGGAAAGTGAATCATTCGCTTCGTTTTATTGACCCAATTACTCAAGACACACACGAACTATCAAAAGCTGTTGGAATAGGCAAAAAGGTTGGAAAAAATCAATACATGGATGTAGGATATTACACTTAAATTCCTACTTAGACGAATTTATTTTGCGTGAAAGGCACATAAACAATACATTTTTTCATTTTTGTAATACCATTACTTCACAATATTCTTTTAATTAAACTTATAATAAATATGACCTTTTATAATAACATTTTAATTAATCAAAGACAATTTATATTAGTGTAGTAAAAACAAGAAAACTTACCTAACTTTTCAGTTGAATTAAAAATATATATATTAAAGTTTTTTTATTAATTTTAGTTAAGTTTTGTATTCTTCATTTGGGCAAGAATGGGGTCCTTAATCTACATAAGGCCAAAGTTGCGGTACTTATTCTCCATATGGGTTACTTAGGGTCCGTAATCTACATATGATCTCTTATTTAAACAAGCCCCTTTATCGACTCTTATTCCAAACAAGCCCCTTTATCGACTCTTATTCCAAACAAGCCCATCCATCGCTTCTTATTCCAAACAAGCCCATTTATCGCCTATATATTCCAAACAAGCCCCTTTATCGACTCTTATTCAAAACAAGCTCCTCTATCGTATCCTGTACCAAACAAGCCTCTTTATCGACTCTTATTCCAAACAAGCCCCTTTATCGACTCTTATTCCAAACAAGCCCCTTTATCGACTCTTATTCCAAACAAGCCCATCCATCGCTTCTTATTCCAAACAAGCCCATTTATTGCCTATATATTCCAAACAAGCCCCTTTATTTACTTTTATTCCAAACAAGCCCCTCTATCACTTATTATATGAATCAAGGCCCTCTATTGCTTATTATTCCAAACAGACCACCTCATTGACTCTTATTCTTCCAAACAGGCTGATATATCGCCTCTATATTCCAAACAAGCCCCTTTATCGACTCCTATTCAAAACAAGCCGCTCAATTGCCTCTTATATGAAACAAGCTCTATAGAGAGTCGGGCCCACGGGTATTCAACAAGGCTGGTGAGTCCCGGCTAAAGGCTTGTGCCCAATTTGTATTCGAGTGCGTTAATCCATGATTGGCCAATAAAAGGTTGCTTCCGTTTTCACCCTAAATTCTACTTTGCTTGTTGCGGCAGTTATGACTCTAAAATTATCTTAAATTTGGTGATGCAGTGTTGAGCCTAAAATTGCACTCGATATGTGCCTTTAAATGTATATCCAACCTTTTACTTCTGGTTTGACCCTAAAATTGTCTCATATTTGTTGCTTCAATTTTTATCTTAAATGTATTCCTAACCTCTTTCTTCAGTTTTGGCCCTAAAATTGTCTCCAACCTCTTTCTTTAGTTTTGAATCTAACCTTCTCTTTGACTTGTTGCTTCACTTTTAACTCTAAACTTGTGTTTGAGTTGTTGCTTCAATTTTCACCTAAACTTTTTCTGACCTATTACTTCAGTTTTTACTCTAAAATTGTCTTATAGTTGCTGCTTCAGCGCGGCCCCTAAAATTGTATCCGATTTATTGCTTCAGTTTTGCCTCTAAACTCTCCAACCTGTTGCTTCCGGTTTGACCCTAAAATTGTTTTATACTTGTTGCTTCAGTCTTCACCATAAACTTGTCTTTGACTAATTGATGCATGTTTTTACCCTAAACTTGTATCTGACTTGTTGCTTTTGCTTTCCCTTAAACTTCTCTTTAACCCATTTCTTTCGGTTTCGTCATAGACTTTTCCTTAACATGTCGCTTCAGTTTTTACCCTAAACTTGCTTTCGGCTTATTACTTCAGCTTTGAAATTATACTTCTCTCTGACTCGTTGCTTCAGTTTTTACAGTGAACTTCTCTCTGAATTGTTGTTTCAATTTTTATTTAAATTTCAATATAACCTCTTTCTTCAGTTTTCCACGTTAACTTCTCTCTAGACTGTTTCTTCACTTTTGACCCTAAACTTCTTTGTCTTGTTGCTTTACATTTAACGCTAAACTTGTATCTGACTTGTTGCCTCACTTTTGACCCTAAACTTGTCTCTGATTCGTTACTTCAGTTTTCATCATAAAGTTGTCCAATAATATTTGTTTCAATTGTAACCCTAAACTCGTCTATGACATTTTGCTTCAGTTTTGAATCTTAATAATCGATAATATTGAAATTAGAGAATCGAGAGTTGCCACCCATTTCGTGCTTAGCAAACTCCCCTGCAAACTGTGTCTGAGCGCAAAAAAAAAATGACTATTTTACATGACTATATGTTGCAGAGTATATCAATGGACACTGTACAGACATGGCCAAAAGTTTTGAAAGTACTATATTTTTCCATATAAGAAAATTAGTAAAACTAATCCAACGTTGCATTTAATTTTAGTGTGTTTATATCACAATTTGAACGTGAAATATAAAAAAATAGAGCCCAAACACATTGAAGTAATAATAGCGCAATCAATATTTACAATGATGTTGTGCTTTGTTCTTCAGGACTGTCTCAATTCGTTTTGGCATCCTGGACACCACATTTGTGATAATATCTTGAAGGATGTTTCTCTATTTTTGTTCATTAAGGACCCGTAACTGCTTGCAATGGGATGGCTTCTGTTTATCAGCGGCCAGTTTGATTACCGATCACAAATTTTCTATTGGGCTCAAATTCGGCGAATTCCCAGGCCAAGGTCTCAAAGGTTCCATGTTATTTTCAGCCAAGACTTTGTTATGGCTTTTTCTTTGTAACAGGGTGCGCTATCATGCTGAAAAAAACCCAGTTATCATTGACGAATTGGTCCTAAACTGTTAGGAAAAGGTGCCGGTGAATCACATTTTGGTACCATTTTGAGTTCATGCCAGTGATCTTGGCCAAAATTGTTACTGCCGCAGTTCCATTAGACGAGAAGATGCCTGCGGCATCTTCTCGTCCTAGCTGATCAGATGCTTTGGAAAGGTTCAGGTTTCAGGTGAGGTCGTTGAGTTCGGCTTGCGTAAATGACACCAGTTAGTCGCCATATTCTGGCTTGTATGCATCAAACTCAGCCTAGTGAGACTAGCCTTGTGATCAGAGCTAGAACCCATGTAAAATCAGGCTCAGGAACAGGAAGATCGGGGCCATGTGGGACTGGTTTTTAGGCTGAAGGAAAATTGGGTTATTGAACATAATGCTTGTTTTTGCGATTGATGCTTTTCAAACTTGTCATGAAGAAGTAGCAGTCGGTGACCTGATCTTTGCCTTCCCTCCACACCATTGGGACACACATGGAATACTCTTCCTTTTCCTATTGCTCCAATCCCGTAAATTCTCCATACATGTTTTACAGCAAATATGGGGAGCAAATGGCTTATCCTAGTCCCCTAGTTTCACTCCAAAATAAGCGTGATATGATTTTCACAAAATCCGCGAGTTTTGCTCGACGGTCTGGAAGAGCGACATTTCTGCAGTGTAACAAAATCGATTCGGGTGATTCTTCTTACACGTACGATCCATTTTAATGCAAATCTAGACATGAAAAGATGAATAAAATAGGTTATGTGTGGTTACTCATCACTAGATGTGAGAAAACAGAAGTAATGAATGGTTGTATCATATCGTTATTTTGGAATATACGTTCTAATATAATTCGAGCAATCTTAGAAAGACCTGACCAAAGAAAACTAATTATATTATTAAATTCAGCATAAAAAATTGATTCAAATCAGTTGAAAACTTTATAACCTTTGAAAAAATGTTTTGAAACGTAAGACCAGGCAAAGGCTACTAAGATTAAAATTTAAAATCTAAAAAAAGCAGCCATGGTTAAATTTTTATAAATTTTCTGAAATTCGCTAATTATATTAATTTTAAAAAAGAACTCTAAACTAAATTTCCCCCCTTTCAAAATTTCACGTTGCTAAAATATAGTTATAGAAGAAGAAGATATAGAAAAATAAAATTTCTGAACTTCACCATTTGTAATTCTTTGGGTTTTAAAAAATTCACAAAATTTTGATACTTATATTTATTTCTGAACTTCACCATTTTGTTTATTGATATTATAAAAAAATTATTAGAAATAACTTTGATAACTAAACTAAGATGAAATTATTATTCAAATACTCAAAAAAATCCCCTTCTTAAATTATAGAGTTAGTGATGATGATGATTAAAAGATAAAGTAAAAATGCTACTTAAGATTGAATTTGTCTAAGATAATATTGGGTAGGTTAGGCTAGGTTAGGTTAGGTTAGGTTAAGGTAGGTTAGGTTAATTTGTTAGGTTAGGTTAGTTAATATTGCTAACCTAAACTAGGTTAGGTTAAGTTAAGTTAGGTTCGGTTAGGTTAAGTTAAGTTTGTTAGGTTAGGTTAAGTTAAGTTTGTTAGGTTAGGTTAAGTTAGGTTAGGTTAAGTTAAGTTATGTTAGGTTAGATTCATATAACCTACCCTAGCCTAACCTAGGTTAGGTTAAGTTAAGTTAGGTTCGGTTAGGTTAAGTTAGGTTAGGTTAAGTTAGGTTAGGTTAGGTTAGATTCATATAACCTACCTTAACCTAACCTATATAGTATGGTCGATTCGGTTTAAATGGATTTGAAAATTTGTGCCACCATATTGCTCTTTTTTACCTCTTTGATAAATATTTTACTTTTCTTTCAATTGTCTTTTTTAATTTGTTTCTTTAAGTTTTCCTTCTTTAATAAATCTTTTTTCCCGATTATTTTTTTAATTATAGCAATAAGTTTCTTGGGGGTCGTCAGCTCTTATTCATATTTTGGATTGAAATTTCTCGGGGGTTACTAATTTAGGAATGGTGTTCTTAAGGGTCGTTGTCTTGGATTGATCCCAAAATTACGCGCAAGGAGTACGACATCTTCGCTCGCCTATTTCGCAACTTGAGGGCATTTTGAAAAATTTTTGTCGCTCGAAACTAGTACACTAAGATCGTGCTCCTCTCTTACACAATCTACTAGTGACTTTCTAAGATATATCCACTCAACCGCTGTGGGAGCTAATGTACATCCTTTTGCATCAGTTTGCGTTAGATCGGGTGGTATTTCTTCATTGTCGCCTCTCTGGTGCGTTTTATGCCGTAGCTTTGTATCATCCACAAAAATTATTTGAAATTGTTTATGAAAATTAAGAGAAATTTTCGAACCAACACCGAGCAGTGTTGGACACTACTAGTTACAAACAACACATTCATGCGCTTCACCCTTTATAACTACTCTTTGGCTGTAGGTGATAAGACAATTTAGAAGCCAAGGTAAAATTTTGCCTTTAATCTCGTGCGCTGGATGTTTCTTCGAAATCGTTACTTTGCTAGCAATGCTACAATAACGCTTGCTAAAATAAATTAAACAATGACGAAATAACATTATTTGGCTTTGTGATAGAACGGGTTGAGGCCGCTTAATTTCAACCACTATCACATGTTATTTAAAACCACGATGCTACCCACGTGCATCTTCGCTTTGAAGCCGGGCGAGTATCGCCGCCACCTGAGTCAATGTTTAAACAAGGAGGTTTATCTTCCCCCGTTTCGCCCCATGCGCTAACCTCGCCAGCTTGAGTTAGGCTTATGGGCAGATAAGGCATTGTTCTCAGGCTCGGCTGTGCATTTCCTCGAAGCCCCCACTCCATTGTCCCCCACGCCAAGGAGATGTCCCGACTATTTATATGGAAACTTAACCACTAAAATTCAGATTGGAGATCCAGATTTTCGTCGCGAAACATCACTACGATCCACTCTCACCTTGTGCGCCAAGGAACCTCGACCTCGAGATTCACCATCACTTGTCCAGAAGAAGGACAATATCCCTTGAGTGCCAAGGTTCGAGCCTTCGTGACGCCAAGTCCACAAGGCCTTCCCTGTTGTTCAGAAAGAGAACAACGTTAGAACAGCCATTGTCCTTTCGAGCCCGTAGGCAAGAAACGGTTCTCACCCCCTCCCCTGTTGTTCAGGAGAGAACAACGTAGAACAGGCATTGTTCTTTTGAGGCCGTTGACAAGAAACGGTTCTCACCCTTCCCCCCTGTTGTTCAGAAAGAGAACAACGTTAGAACAGCCATTGTTCTTTTGAGCCCGTTGACAAGAAACGGTTCTCACCCCCTCCCTGTTGTTCAGAAGAGAACAACGTAGAACAGCCATTGTTCTTCCAGCCCGTTCGCCAAGAAACAGTTCTCGCCCTTCCCCCTTGTTGTTCCGAAAAGAACAACATTAGAACAGCCATTGTTCTCGAGCCCGTAGACAAGAGACGGTTCTCACCCTCCCCCCCTCTGTTTTTCAGGAGAGAGCAACATAGAACAGCCATTGTTCTTCAAGCCCGTTCATCAAGAAACGGTTTTCATTCCTAAGACGCCACGTCAGGATCATTTAATTCCCCCCCCCTTCGGCTGGAACTCGCCAGCGTACCGAAAATTCCTTCACGTCACCTTCTTCTGCACAACAAGTGTATTTACGTAAGCTGAACGTTACCTTTAAGTATTTAACCCTTTTGTCAACTCTATCCTGTGCTTTAAATGGTTAAGCGAACCATCCCATCCCTTTAACTTTATATTTATTTTACCTTTTTAAATCCCTTAATCCTCGGATTAGCTAGACTTCCCACGCCCCTTTCCAATTCTTTGTTTATGTCAATATTTTCCGTTTTGTGTGTTGTTGATAGTTTTTATTAATAAAACTCTATTTTATTAATGATAGCCATATTATTATCCTTGAGCTCAGTTCCACTTATTAAGCATATCGAAGATACATAATATCGGTCAACCCAGACATCCACGCACTCTAAAGATAATTAAATAAGTTCCCTCAACGAATAGTTATATATGGTATATCGTCGAGAGTACATTCTACGACATATATATATATATATATATATATATATATATATATATATATATATATATATATATATATATATATATATATATATATATATACTATTAAAATTTGGTATCAAGTGTGTAAGGTTTTAAGGTTTAACGCTATATCTTTGCAAACACTGGTCTCAGTCGAGTAAAGCATAGTGTTATTCGTTATAATAATAGAATATAGTAGTTCCCTTCTGTTTTAACGATTGCTATCCCCTTTTTTTGAAACTTAAGAAGCTGGAGTAGCTCAAGGAACTGTTATAATAATTTGTTTGTGTTTTTTTGTGTGATTTTAGTCAGTGGTTATTTAGATCGAGAAACCAAGTACGAATAGGTCAGTGCCCATATTTAGGTAGGCTAATTCTCTAGAAGGCATAATTCTTGTTGCAAGGAATTTTAGTTGGTTGACTATTGCGCCCCCAAGTGCAAATATGACTCAGTTCGAAATCTTTAAAGCGCAAGGAGAATCCTTAGGACTTTCCGGAAAAGAACTAATTGAGTAAGTTCAAGAGGAGCAAAGAAGAGAAAGAGAAATCCAACGAGAAGAAAGAGAAGTCCAACGAGAAGAAAGAGAAAGAGAAATCTAACGAGAAGAAAGAGAAAGAGAAATCCAACGAGAAGAAAGAGAAAGAGAAACCCAACGAGAAGAAGGAGAGGAACGGAAAAGACAAGCTGAGCTTCATTATCAGATTGAATTAGCTCGTGTTGAAGCAGAAATACAGTCAGCCAGTTCACGTTCAGAAGCCCCCTCCCCCAATCTCTCACTAAACCTCCCCAATTTCAAGGATGGAGAGGATTTCGGATCATTTTTAGCCCACTTCGAAAAGATCTTCGGAATCAATAACATGAATCTGGAGGCTGAAGGTGTAGTCAGATTTCTTCCCTTGTTAAATTGTAAATTGCGCGAAATTTTTATATCTTTACCATCTGAATGTACAATTAACTACAGCACCTTAAAAGCTGAGTTATTGGCCGCTCATAATATGACTCCCGATTTCTACCGCCAAGAAT
The DNA here is from genome assembly GCA_963969495.1 of Ceratothoa steindachneri. Lineage (NCBI taxonomy): Eukaryota > Metazoa > Arthropoda > Malacostraca > Isopoda > Cymothoidae > Ceratothoa > Ceratothoa steindachneri. The sequence continues at coordinate 4,208,346 of OZ018329.1, forward strand.
TTCGAGGAGGTCGTATTAAACCCGGACAGACGTTCCGTCAATTCGGATACATTCTTCAGAAGAATTTTAAATTTTGGTTAGAATCCTCAAAGGTTGATCCTAACTACGACTCCTTAACAGACTTCGTGTTGCGGGACCAATTTTTGTCGTCTCTCCCGACGGAGATCCGCGCGTTCGTCAAGGATCGTCGGTGCCAGACCTTTAAAGAATGTACCGAAGAAGCGGATGTCTATGCCGCAAGCCATAATTTATACCCAAAGGAGAATCGAACTTCTCACCAATCCTCCTACAAGGAAAGAAGGAAGGATTCGCGCCCCTTCACAGGAAAGCCGACGAAGTTTCCGAGCCCCATAAACCCCAAAACTTCTTTCCCCAAAACCAACAACGGGACTCCAAACCTCCCGTTAAGATTTCTCCTCCATCTCTCTTCCCGAAGCGACCAATCATATGCTTCACCTGTGGTGTAGAAAACCACATGAGCTGGAATTGCCCCCAAAATTCTAGGCTTAAAAGCGGACCAGCCCACCAAGTTCACCAGATTAATGCCACCCCGGCTCACCCGGTAGTGCAGACCCAAGCAGCAACTTCTCCCCCTCCGTCAGGCCACCAGGTAAATTTTATTTTTGATAAAAGTTCATCGGGAACTTTGAAATTTTAGGAGGGCAGCGTGAACGGCTGCCGAGTATCGACTCTCGTCAGGGACACAGGATGTACGTGTTTCATCGTGTCCGACGAACTCCTTCCCCCAGTGGACCCTAACCACGAAAACTTTTGGTGGTACATGACTACCTTGGGCGAGCGAACCAATTCCCCGTCGTTAGATGTTACCTGCAGTGTCAATATTATGATGGCTGGGCTGAAGTCATTTCAGCACCCATACAATTCTGTTCCGTACTTATAGGACAGAGCCCCCAAGTAAGTTCTGACCCTGAGTCCCAGGCCGCCCTTCCTCCAAGCCGAGCTAAGAAAGAATCCCAGGAGCCCGTCCCCATCAGAACCCCGATACCGTCCGATTTCTCGGAGATCCTTAACCAAGACTTTAGGACGGCACAAAAGGAGTGTGAATTACTAACACCCTTAGGCTATAAGACCCAAGACAAGGACCCGGAGACTGTCCGTGGACCTAAAGAAAAAAAGTACCCCTTACGCGCCCATGGAGATACGTTCGTAGCACTGGACGAAACATCGGCGCTTGAAGAAGATTTCCACGCGGAGTCCCTTAATGTAATCCAGACAGTGTGCATCCAACCTGATGCCGATTACCCTCCTCCTTCCCTACCAGGCGAGTCTTTGGAACCCTCTGACCTGGATATTGACGCGCAGCTGACACCACATCAAAAGAGTCAGCTACAAGAACTATTTGAATGGAGTCACCATTTAACCACCCTATTAGCTCTTTTCGAGCGACTGCGCGAAAATGGCCTCACCATTGGCCCCAGCAAATGCCATTTTGCCCACGAAACCATGAAATATTTAGGTTTCAAAATAAGACAAAGCCAGTTGGGTCCCCAAGAGGACAAGATTAAGACAATCGCCGACATGCCCATCCCGATTACAAAGAAGCAATTAAGATCGTTCCTAGGATCGGCTTCTTACTATCGGCGATTTGTTCCGAATTTCACTGCAATTTCGGCGCCCCTCAGCTCCCTTTTAAAAAAGAATTCCCCCGATCGTCTACGTTGAAATGATGTCGCTGTTTCCCATTTTACTCAGCTCAAGAGTAAGCTCATTTCTGCCCCCATTTTAAAGTTGCCCAACCCGGAAAAATCCTTTGGGGTTAAGACCGACGCGAGCAACGAGGGCATTGTATGTGTACACCTTCAATACCAGGATGACGGAACGAGTCATCCAGTTGCATATGCTAGTCGCCAATTATTACCACGCAAAAAGAGATATGCCACTATAGAGAAGGAAGCTCTATCAATTATCTGGGTTATAGACAAATTCAAAATGTACTTGATAGGAAAAGAATTTGATATAGGAACCGACCACCGTCCGTTAGCCTATATTAGGAATGAGCGACACTCCAACGGCCGAATCATGCGCTGGAGTTAACTCTTGCAAGAGTATCAATTTAAAATAAATTATATAAAAGGTTCCGATGACCAGGTCGCTGACGCACTCAGTAGGAATGCGTTACCGAATAGCGTAGATTAATTGTATTCGTAGGATTAGGATCTCCATGTATGTATATACCGTCTTGTACGGCTTAAATTAGATTCTCTTGTAATATAATTAGTTAATGTATATGTCTGAATTTTGTAACGCTCAATGTCTATTTTTTTGGTATGTATATATATTTGTACCCATTAAATTACGTATAAATTATTTTGTCCCATATGTACTAATTTTATATCATTTCATTGTTCCATGCCTTTTTTTTTATTAAGTTTGTATTAAAGGTTATTTTCCCCTATAATCAAAAGATCAAAATAATCATATGTATTGAGGTAATACTAGTTAGGTGCTAAAGGTACGGTTGGTACAAGAAAACGAGTTCCCCACTACGGAGCTCTATCGTTGTCCCTTCTCTCTTTTTTTTCGAAGTGACAACTTTCCCCGGAATGGAGGGGTGTGATAGAACGGGTTGAGGCCGCTTAATTTCAACCACTATCACATGTTATTTAAAACCACGATGCTACCCACGTGCATCTTCGCTTTGAAGCCGGGTGCATTATCACCGCCACCTGAGTCAATGTTTAAACAAGGAGGTTTATCTTCCCCCCGTTCGCCCCCATACGCCGACCTCGCCAGATTAAGTTAGGCTTATGGGCAGATAGGGCAGTGTTCTCAGGCTTTGCTGTGCATTCCCTTGAAGCCCCCACTCCATTGTCCCTCACGCTAAGGAAATGTCCCAGCTATTTATATGGAAACTTAACCACTAAGATTCAGATTGGAGATCCAGATTTTCGTCGCGAAACATCACTACGATCCACTCTCACCTTGTGCGCCAAGGGACCTCGACCTCGAGATTCACCATAACTTGTCCAGAAGAAGGACAATATCCCTTGAGTGCCAAGGTTCGAGCCTTCGTGACGCCAAGTCCACAAGGCTTCCCCCTGTTGTTCAGAAAGAGAACAACGTTAGAACAGCCATTGTTCTTTCGAGCATGTAGACAAGAAACGGTTCTCACCCGCCCCCCCTGTTGTTCAAAAGAGAATAACGTAGAACAGCCATTGTTCTTTTGAGCCCGTTGAAAAGAAACGGTTCTCACCCCCCTCCACTTGTTGTTCAGAAAGAGAACAACGTTAGAACAGCCATTGTTCTTTTGAGCCCGTTGACAAGAAACGGTTCTCACCCCCCCCCCCCTGTTGTTTAGAAGAGAACAACGTAGAATAGCCATTGTTCTTCCAGCCCGTTCGCCAAGAAATGGTTCTCACCCTTCTCACTTGTTGTTCAGAAGAGAACAACATTAGAACAGCCATTGTTCTTGAGCCCGTAGACAAGAGACGGTTCTCACCCCCCCCCCCTCTGTTTTTCAGAAGAGAGCAACGTAGAACAGCCATTGTTCTTCAAGCCCGTTCGTCAAGAAACGGTTCTCATTCCTAAGACGCCACCTCAGGATCATTTAATTCCCCCCCCTCCCTTCGGCTGGAACTCGCCAGCGGACCGAAAATTCCTTCACGTCGCCTTCCTCTGCACAACAAGTATATATTACGTAAGCCGAACGTTACCTTTGAGTATTTAACCCTTTTGTCAACCCTATCCTGTGCTTTAAATGGTTTAGCGAACCATCCCATCCCTTTAACTTTATATTTGTTTTACCTTTTTAAATCTCTTAATCTTCGGATTAGCTAGACTTCCCACGCCCCTTTCCAATTCTCTGTTTATGTCAATATTTTCCGTTTTGTGTGTTGTTGATAGTTTTTATTAATAAAACTCTATTTTATTAATGATAGCCATATTATTATCCTTGAGCTCAGTTCCACTTATTAAGCATATCGAAGATACATAATATCGGTCAACCCAGACATCCACGCACTCTAAAGATAATTAAATAAGTTCCCTCAACGAATAGTTATATATGGTATATCGTCGAGAGTCCATTCTACGACAGGCTTCTTTGAAATAAAACCATCTATCATCAGCAATAAACCTGAAATTGGGCAAGTAGTTTTACTTTTAACAGAACAACGAACCAAAACGTATGTCCCCTGTAGTGAGGAAATGGTTTTAAATCTTTGAAATTAATGCTTTGAAATGGCCTTTTTTAAAGTCCAGACCTGAACTACATAGAAAATATGCATATGTAATGTATATGTAGTGGTACACCCCTCTATACCATACACTACTCCTATATTATGTGGGAGGTGACTTAATCACCTACTGCAACGCGAACCGTTTAAGGACTGTTCGCAGGGATTAACGACCGACTAGGAGGTCAAACTTGAGGCGTTGGGTTTCAAATCTTTAATAATCAGACAGAGTACATAAATGGTTGGCAAGATTTACTCGAATAGGCCGAGAGTATCGTTCAAGGTTAGTTAGAAATGAATTAACAAAAATATAATTTTATTTATAAACATCAAAATAAGAATTAAAAAATGGCAAAAGGGTAATTTAATTTAAATAGTCTCTAAATAATTATTATGAGGAGGGATTCTCAAATAGAATTAATTGATTAGTGTTACTAGGCTCAGATCAAAAGGGGGAACTTGACAATACTAATAATGGTCTTACGGGTCGGTGACTTCGACGTAGGTCCTTCTTTCGATGGGGCGAGTGGGGAACGATACGATGAGGCAAGTGGGGCACAGTCTGAATGAGGCAGGTAGGGCATGGTCTAAACCGGCCTTCCGATGAAGATAGCCAATCTTCAAAGATGACGTTCGACGGGAAATGTGAGATTACTCGTAATTCCACTGGAAGAGGAAACTTCTTTTCCTCAAAGGGAATCGATGGGGATTTTCTTCGGCTTGATTAAACAAAGGGAGACTGTTGCGCAAATTCAAAGGCTTGCTGATCAGAGAAGCTACCAATTTATTGGGGTAGAATCACGGCGGAGAAAGTCTGCTGTCTGATTAACGCTCACAAAACTTCGACGAGACGATGAGGACGGCCTTGAGGTGCATGCTGGACTCCTCGAAGTTCAGTCAAAACCGAGTATTTGTATGTCCCATTCTGAGGGGAAAGGGAGAATTTGGAGAAAGGAGTCACAAGCTCCAGATATCTTAATCCGGAGGCGGAATCGATTCATCATTTAACAGCGAGACACAGCGGCTCTTTCTTTCCTCTTCACCGGGGTAGGGTGGAGGGGCTTGGGACGAGTTCGCAGGATTGGGGAATATTTTTGCAATGCACTCAGGAGTCGAAAATTCGCGAATGTTCCCGAACAGGAAGTGACGTTCTCCATGGCGGGCTTCAATCGCACGTGGTCTCCAAATAACATGAGGAGGTCAGAGGTTGTTCTTTAACAGTATATAAGCGCCTCAATCATAGAAACAGACGAATAAGGACTCGTTGTGAATTTACTGAAAGGAGGAATGGAGTAAAACTTCTAGTGAAGCTTGTGAAAACTGCTGCAAGTTAATGGAAAACCACGAAAAATGTTTAACAGCTGTAATTAGTAACAAAGTATTTGTATTTTAAATTTGACTTTTATCACTTTTACAAGTAATATAGAATATACGTAGGTGAGTCAAAAAGTTCTCAGACAAATGCCAGATTATTGAAATGTTCGATTTTGTACAAGTAAATACAGGGTCAAACACGACTTTCATGTTTTCTGAACAATTCCTACAAAATTCGTCATTCAATTTGTCGAGACTCTTTGTATTAGATGTGCTTCAAAAAGGTTACTTTTTTGAACCCATAAAATGGCAAATTTTGAGATAAGAGCGAACATTAAATTCCTGACTAAACTTGATTGGAAGCCTGTTAAGATTATTGACGCTCTACAACAGGTTTATGGTGACTCTTCGCCATGTAGAGCGGTAGTTTACGACTGGATTAAGCGCTTCAAGGGGGGCAGAGAAGAAGTTGAAGATGATCCACGTGAAGGGAGACCCTCCACCTCCATTAACCCAGAAAATGTCGAGCTTGTGAGGAATCTAGTGGATAAAGATCGCCGTATTACTATTGATGAAGTTGCCAATGCATGTGAAATCTCTCATGGCTCAGCATTTGGAATTCTAACTGAAAATCTTGGCCTGAGCAAGCTTTCAGCACGTTGGGTCCCAAAAGCGTTGCGAGAAGACCAGCTGAATCATAGGGCCAACCTTTCTTTGGCTATTTTGACCAAGATTGAAGCAAACGAGGATAGTTTTTTTGAGCGCCTCGTAACGGGAGATGAAACTTGGGTGTATCAGTTTGATCCTGAAAGTAAAAATCAATCAAAAGAGTGGCACCCAAGGGGGGCAGCAGGGCCTATCAAGTTCAAGACAGAGAGGTCCGTTAAGAAGATAATGGCTACAGTTTTTTGGGATTCGGAGGGAATTATTTTAATAGACTTCTTAGAAGGACAAAAAACTGTTACATCCAGCTATTACGAAGGAGTTTTAAGGAAGCTGAAAACTTCAATAGCCAAAAAACGACGAGGAAAGCTCCACAAGCAAATCTTGTTCAACCATGACAATGCCCCTGCACATTCGTCCAAAGCTGTGAGATCTCAGCTACGGGAATTTCGATGGGAAACTCTTGCTCATCCCCCTTATAGCCCTGATTTAGCACCCTCTGACTTTTTTCTGTTTCCAAATTTAAAGGGACACCTAAAAGGAACCCGGTTTCAATCATTAGATGAAGCAAAAAAGCAGGTCATTACTTGGTGCCAGAGACAACCCCGTGAATTCTACAAAGATGGTCTTTACCGTTGGATTCATAAATTAAGAAAGTGTATAGATGTTAATGGAGCTTATGTAGAAAAATGATTACAGTATTATTACAAATAAAAATTTTATGCCATTTATCTGAGAACTTTTTGACTCCCCCTCGTATAGTATATTACCGAAATCATTAAAATATTGTTCGACTAAATACCTAAATATACAACACCAATGCCGGTCCATCGACGATAGTTGTTTTTTTTTATCATCGGTTGATATTGCCTTAGCAAGTTGTCACTATAGTAGACCATAGCTTATGGACCCATTTGGTTTCCATTTAAATCGGCCAAGCCAGGACGTGTCCATTTTCTAGACCTATTTTATTCATACAGTCATGAGTAATCTCTTAGACGCGTTATCCTGTATGAAAATAAAGTTCCTTCGAAAGGACAAACCTTTCCTCATACTATGGAAGAATGAGTCCTTGTAGAAAGACAAAAGGAAACTGAAATCACTTTGACCCAATCAGCAACTTTGAACGGATCAACTCTTTCATCTCGAATGATTTCAGACTCGTTGTGTCACAATAGCAACCTTATCACCCCCCCCCTCCACCCCTCTCGTTCAGCATGTTGATAACTGCATTTTCCAAAGGTTGAAGTGGAGAATATCTTGAACTATGAGTCACGTATGGGAAACCAATAGCTTCGAAAACTTGCTTACTGGTTTGTAAGTGATCTTTGACGGTTTTTATCACGATGAGAGCCATGATATAACGATTACGTAATTAAATGTCTTTAAATATTTTCCCGTGTCAAACGTTTCATTACTTGAAGCTGGATTTGACATGATTTTGTTTATATTTCAATTGTTCTTCCTTTAATACTTTGGATATTTTGGAAGTCTTATTTTTTTGTCCAAATTACTACGATCAATGATTAGAAAAATGGCTGTTTTGTGTATTAATGCGCACATCTAAATAAAAATTGTGCAACACGCATCTACCAATTTACCCACAATGTGCATCAGATTTTAGCTATAGTATAAAAATAATCCTGAAGTATCAGGAAACAACGTACCTACACCACTTCAGGGGATGGCATGCGTTAATATCATAAGACATAAAATAAGAATCACAGAATCAAGACCAACAGAGAGCCCAAACACCTTAGGATCTCCTCAAGGCCAGCCGGAGAAGAAAAGGGAACGTGGAAAACTAATAATAAACAAGTCCATCAGTAGACCAACCATGTTAACCATCTTTCAAATTAAAAGACGCGAATTGTACGCTGTTAACTCTAAAGTTAGGTCAAGAAATACTGACATATACTTCCGTGAAGCAAAGTAAAAACTTGCTTGGTTAATAATTTTTGATCTGAATTTGTACAAGTTTAAAAGTACTGATGCATAGGTGTACACCTACGATTTATGTAGAAATCTAATGGAACTCAAAACATATAAATAATACTACCTCTAATACAGTATAAACAATCACTACACTGTAAAAAATACAAATAGACACAGATACAGAAACCTAAACAAAACAAACTTTTAACTTCATCACTCTAACTATAACTATCAACAATGTAGAGAGATTAGCCTGATCTCCAGGCAAGCCAGCATCTCTTTGCAAACCTCTTACTTCCTGCAATTTCAGTAACTATTCTTCATTAACCATAACATTTAAATACGAGACTCATAGTAGATACGTTGGACAGGGGTCACGATAAACAACAACGATCTAGAATAGATCAAGCTACACATTATGGTTTGGATTCTACGTTAAGTTGTAGATCCCAGGACAAACTAAGTCCACTTTGTTGTCTCCTACTATATTTCCTCGCTGTCCTATCCTTAAACTACCTTCTTCTCATCCCTTTCACTCTTACCCACTGTACTCACAGCGCTTGGAGCCTACTTAGATTCTGGACAGTGTAGCTCCGGGAGACTACAAAGGGGCACCAGAACTCGCCACCCCCTCTCCTTGGCCACTCTTTTGAGGTTCAAAGGAGGTTAGGGGGGGGGGGAATCGGGCAAGCTTTTCTTTGTTTCCCAATTCTCTTTTCATTTAATTTCATTGATACACAGAATAGGATAGAAAATATCTTTCCCCTCTCTCGCTGGCTATCGGTGAAATGAATAGAGTGAAATGAATAGAGTGAAAAGAATAGAGTGAAATGAATAGAATAAAAAGACTAAGGAAACCCCATTTGTGCACATGCATTTCAGACGTGCTTTTCAGATAGACTTTCAGTGGACTAATCGCGGGCATCCTTATTCCCCTCATTTTCCTCGATCCCGTTCGTACCGGTCAGTAGACGTTCTGATCTGTTCCTCCTCTTTGGCAATATTTATCTGACAATTAAGAATTATTTAGATTTGCGGGTGGATCTAGATCCGGGTGCGGACTCCGGATTAATTATTTACTTTATTTTATGGAGAGATTTCGATGAAATTTTGTAGAGTTGTAAATGTGCTTGATTTACATAGGAAGCATTAACAAAAAGGGAAAAAGACATTATTAATGAAATAAAGCAAGTGAACAACAAAAGGTAAATAAAATAGAATAAAAGGTAACTAATTTCATCACATACCCGCTTCCAGCATTGTATTACCACCTTTTAAGTTATGCAATATATATGTATACTTATCTTAGGTGAAATATTTAATATACCTAAGTGTATATGAGCTCTCGAAGGAGTTTCTCAACCATAAAGCCAAATCTCGGCAGCAAGGGCACCGTCGAGATCGGGTGCTGATCACCGGTACCGAGGAGCAAACTCTTAATAGGTGCCTGCGAAATGCACCGATCGTCAGACACGGACCGGTCTGGTGAATCGAGTCCAGGTGCGTAATTCACGCTTGGCTGCGGATGTGCAAAATTCATGTCCGTATTCAAGCTTCGAACGAAAAATGGAACCTTAGAGAAGCAAAGAAGTAGCCCTATGCTATGAACCCCCAAAGTGCTGAATGTCACGGAAAGAAAAATTTATATGGTTCGGGATGGAGCCATGGATGGCGACAGAAGTGCATTGCCTTAGTCTTGCCGAAGGAAAACCGAAAACTGTGCGCGAATTCGGCAACCTCGTCAGAAGTCAGATATGAAAATTGAGAGGTGACCCACCGTCGCAATGGTGCAGTTTGGTTCCATGATACCGTATTACCATGCTGTACCATTGGTCTATTTCAACTCAAAAAACACCTTGAAATACGAACGAAGCCCTCGCATATAGCATTTTCTATCAGGAGAAGAGCATCCGACATGGAGTAAAACTTTCGGAAGAGTCGCTGTACAAAGATATATGCCTCCCCCTGTCCAAGAAAATGATAATCTAACATTTATCAATTCTTCCATCAACTTGAACAGGCAGAAGGTTAGAGAAATTGGTCGGAACCCGGCTGGGCTATATTTCGGTGCCGTTCTGCTTGAGGACGGGGAAGGTAACACGCGCCCAGCATGGTCTCCTGCATTCAGATAGCTCACGGGGAGCTGGATACGAGCATCCGCACCTCCTCCTAGTTAGCCGGCAGTCCACGGAAGTTCCATTAGAAGAAATTGCACTTCAGAACTAACTGGCATGAGATTCGGGGGCCCTCTTCGAAGTAAAGACCCTCGAGGGAATAGCCGTAAACGTCCTAGAGTAAAAACACCAGGAATTATTGGCCGCAGAATGCGCTGTTGCTTTTGATGACTTCCCTGCCTCGAAACTTTAAGCGGAGCCGAGTGTCCCTCGTCTTTTGGAGAGTCTCGCGTCTCCGAGTCGCCCCGTCCAATCTTGGATAAGGAGTGAGAGCCAAGACTTCCTTGATGTTGTCTTTCTTTTGGGGAACAACCTCTGAGGTGACGCCGGGGGTTTTGCATCCTGATAGTCTAACGACTTAGTGGAGCCGCATGGCCGTTCTACCATACGGGAAACGGTCACGCGGGGCCGGGGTAGGGGGGGGGGAGCCATGGCTTTAGCCGGGATAGTCGAGGTGTAACACACTCTGCATCGCTTTGTTGGATGCATTTATGTTCCATAGGAGCGAGAGCGTGAGCAGTTTTTGGAGATTTTCCTGGCCACCTGCACGAGTATTTCTCGCAATAAATTTAGTGTCAGTTGTAACTGCTTCTGGATTAATTGACGTCACATCATTGAGTTACATTACAAAGACGTCAGAGAATCCTCTTATTAGCATTACAACATATTTATATTATAATATGAAAAGTACCAACATTGTCGTCAACGCAATTTGTAACAAAGCAAGGTGTCTTTATCGGAAGAGGTCCGGCAGCGAATTAGGTGTTCGAGTCTATCCGAGGTTAAGGTTAGATTAGGTTAGGCCAGCGACTTTGAAAAAATGGAAATATTATGAAACTTTCATTAGCATATTCGTGTTGCCGTTGGCGCTGTAATAAGCGTGAATGCAATTTCAGTGTTTATTTGCGAAAAGAAACTTGGTTAGAAGAATGAAAATTATCTTTTGAGACAATCGTTAATTTCATGCACGCATTGTGCAAGGGGTTGTTAACTACTGTTTTTTTGTGTTAAAGAACTTAAAGTATTAACAGAAGCCTGTTCAAAAAAACACCCCAACTTTCACCTAACCCAAACATTTTGTGGGGTTAAAAAGAAGCTATCACGGACAAGATGGCTGCAAATCTATTTTTCTTTATAGCAAGCATAAGTTTTTCTGCGTATTTTTTCAGAAAATAAATATTTATAACAAAGCGCCTTCAATTGATTTGGATTCGTTAATCTGTAGCATTACCGAAATATTTATGGCGATGGATGTTCGGTTAAATTATTTAATATATAACACTATGCGTATCTAGGCTTGCCATGCGTCCCGATTTGAACGGGACAGTCCCGGTTTCAAGAAACAGTCCCGGCCGGTTTATAATTCTGTCCCGAAAAATATTAACTTTATAAATATAGACTTATAAAGTTATTCTTAATATAACTATACTAATTTATGTTGTAATAATTCCAGGATAGGAATATAGAGTTTTAGTTTTTAGAATTCATTTTGCCAAAATTAAATTGCATATGGCAACTCTGATTTGTCAATGCAGACCGCCAGAGATTATTTTAGCGTAGTCTAGGGTAAAAGTTAGGCTCGGTAGTGAAATAAGCTAAATTAATCAGTGTTTGCCTTTGAAATGGACTTTTTGTTAACCAGGTGAAATGCCTCAACGAAAATCCAAATTTACTAGTCACCATTAGAAAGAATTTACAATTCTGAATTTTCAGTCACTCATGATTGTCGTTCCGACATTAAACATCATGACAATCTTCAAAACACAAATTTGTTTGGCATCATCTGCTAGGTATACCACATTAAAATATTTGTTTTATTATTGTTGATCAGCTTGACAAAAAAAAGTTTAATAGCAGCCAAAGATGCAGCCTTTGCTTTCCAAACCGCTGTTCATATTTTAAGTTCAAAAAAGGTTATTATTCATCTAACTGATCTCTAAGCTCTTTGAACCAAAGTTCAGTCTTACTAGAACTAAGACTGAAGCTTTCATTATAAATATAATTACACCAATGACAATTCGGGAACTTCATGATGATTTGTATAAGTTATATTTTGTGATCATAACAATTGATGCTTCTAATAGAAAATATATTAAAATGATTCTCTTCGTTGTTCGCTATTTTGTAGCAGAGGAAGTTGCTAAAGTTAAACTTTTAGACTTCAATCAGTTCCTGGTGAAACATCTGGGATATTTGAAAGACCCTTTGTTGTCATTTATTAAAGACCATAAATTATCAAAAAAAGTTGTTGGATTTTGTGACGATAGATGTAACTCAATTTTGAAGGTGTGAAACGAAAATAACGTTTACAGTCCACTAAAGAATGAAAAGAGAATATATATTGTAGGTCTTGGCTTTGGTGCTCATATTGCTCATAAATGTTTTCAAAATGTTGATGAAGTAGAAGCTCTTGTCGTCAAAATTTATAAATATTTCCACATTTACATGAATGCTCAGCGTGTTACTCAGCTAAACGAGTTATGTGAGCTACTGAATCTTAAGTACATATAAGAGGATTCTGCAACATGCCACTACCAAATTTCTTTCACTACTTCCAGTGAAAGACTGAAGTCTCACCCTTCCTCTCAGGAGCACTTCCCCCTGATGATAAAAAATGTATTGGGGAAAATGTATTTGTTCATCATTCATGGACATTGGACAGCTAAATGTCTAATAAAACAATCTTGTCTATGGATAGAACCAGGCCAAGTGACTGTGACATTCTTGTAGATTTTATAAGATTGAAAAAAAAGAGAAAAAGGCAAGATAATAAATTTATAACAAGGGAGAAACAAACAAACAAAAACTGTGCAGGACACTTGGGGAGAATGGAAATATAAATTCTGCTCCAGTCACGCAAGAATTTAAGAATTTTTATAGCCGTTGCCTCGCTTACATTGAACTGTTGGAGTCTTTTGCTTGGATCATTATTGCATACATTGCCTAGGTCGAAATCTAAACATTTGCTGCTAAAAATAATGAAACAATGGGGAGTAATGTAATAAATTTAGCCTAACTTTTGAATGAAATTGTGATTGCCAAAGCATTTTGGTCTTTAAAGTGTGAATTTTGGAAAATTGAAAATTTCACTTGCGAGGAAAATGGGTTCAAATGTTTAATCATTTGAAGGACCAGAGTAGTTCTCTTTCCAACCTCAGCCGTATTGTGTAGTACATTTTTTGTCGCCCAGGTACATCGACTCCAGTTGAGATGGTATTTTCCATTATCAACATTGAGGGGGTAGAGGAAAATGACCGAATGATTGAATTAACAGTAAAGGCTCTATTGCAAACTGAATATTGAAATGACTTGTGGGTAATATTTTGGAACAAACAAACAAATGTTTCCAAAGATTCACGGCAGCGAGAAATATGTGTTTTCAAAAAGATGAATAGAATTTTGTTACAGTAAGCTTAATACATTTCGTTTTTATTAATATCTATCGATATTGTATTAGTATCTATCATGAGAGAGAATCTTATAATATGTATAGAACGGTGCGTACATATATACTTTTAGATATTGTCCCGGTTTCGAGTTCTGAAAATATAGTAAGTTTATGGTAGGTTATGTGGTCCATATGGCGTAGCAGGGCCGATTTAAAGGAGTAGGTGAAGTGGGCAGCTGCCCAAGGGCCTCCACAACCTGGGCTAATTTCTTGGTACCTCAGCCTGGATGTCTCCCAGCTTATACATGATAGCTTACTAAAGTAGAATGGGCGAGGTCCTGGTCGCCAATATGGATGGGCTCGTACATAATTTCTTGGTTAATTTTAAAGTGCTCGGGGTTGAGCACTGGTTGGCGCATTGGTTCTTAGAGATACGAATGGAAGCCTCACCTGAGGGTGCCTTCTTGAAGTGTGATTTAGTTGTGGTCACGGCAGGCAGTCAGGCAGTAGGAACTCTGCCTTGGCGGAAGAGGTTCCGACCAAATAGCTTTCGAAAGGTCCGATATCAAAACTATTGGGTGATCAACCCTTAGAAAATTCTGAGCTAAGCTACCGTTTAAAACAATTTACTAGGTATAGATATGACAATTTTCGGAACTAGGTAGAGCTAAATTAAATTTACCATTTTTTATTATAAATGGTGTGTCTATTTCCAATCTTACTTTAATTCGCATGTGCTAGAAGGGGCTTTAAAATGCAAAATCTAATTCAACCATACTAGTGTGGTACATGGGCATTTGATATTTATATATATATATATATATATATATATATATATATATATATATATATATATATATATATATATATATATATATATATATGTATATATGATCTTCCAGATCAAGACTAGGGCATCCTCCTGGATGTGAAGTAGAGTCAGTTGTTGTTGTCTGATATTGCGATACATTAACCCTACCAATTTGTCTTATAGGCAAAGATAACGGTAAAATATTTAACAAATATTCAGCTTTCTACGACGGTAAACGAAACTAACAAAAAGGGGGTCCTTTGAAATGTACTCTTTTGGGTGCATTAGAAGAACTACTTGAGTGTTATCTTCCAGAACGATGACTAAGGTTAAGTTACTCATTCATTTATATATTTTTTAATCTTATTTTCATTTTGGATTTACTTTGTACATATATTCATATTTGTCTTTATCAGAACACAGAATTATGTTTATCCTTCAGCAAGAGGCGAGATGTAAAATAAGTTGCTACACTTTAAAAATCACGAATCCAAAGTTCCTGTCCAATTTTAATATGGCATATTTTAAAGGAAAAATATCATTGTGTTGCAAATTATATAGTGAGAGTTTATGACTTCCAAAGATATATATTGATCAAAAATAACTATATTAAATAAAAACTGATAAAATGTAACCCAAATATATTTTGAATTCAAAAGTTAGTTTAATAGCATATTTATTTCATTGCCTTAATAGTATTGGAGGCTGAGCTTAACAATACTTACAATAGCCTAACCTTACGTAAAATTGCCTACATACAGAACTTAGAGCCTATATAATTCATTGATTCAATTATTATCAATTATGTATTTATATGATCTTGGACTTCAGAGCTTTTACAATGTTAAAGTTAGGAATAAACTAGCAAATTATCTAATAATTAGTAATTCCGATTACACTAAGAAATCTCTCCTTGTAATAGTTAATATATTATTCTTTTTGGATCTGAAATCAATCGGTTACTATACCTAAATAAGGACTGGTGAACTTTAAACCACATAATTATTTCATTACCTTTCCAATTTGTGTGTATGTGAAGGGAATTTATTCACTGGACTACCAATTAATATCCAGTTAATTAAACATTTCGCAATTTTCTAAGCTCCTTAATTAAACCTCGACTAGCTTGAAAATCCTCCGAAGAAGGACTCTAATTAATAATAATAGGTATTTATGACGCGCCCTTCAGAGCTCTTAGCCCTCCAAGAGCGCAGGTTGTGTAGCGAGTGGAGAGAAAGTTAAGAGGGGAGAGAAGGCAATTCTGAAGAGATGAGTCTTCAGGAGACGTTTATAAGTAGCAAGGGAGGGAGAGGATCGGGCTTCGGCAGGAAGAGCATTCCAGAGTTTAGGAGCACTATTTTTTCCGGATACTCCCAGTTCATTAGGCTTGCTTTGTCCGTCATCCCACTAGTTTCGCTAGATATAACGAGGAGAAAGAGATGAAGGGGCCTACATAAAGTAGCTGCTCAGGGGCCTCCACAAAGTGTAGCTGCTCAGGGGTCTCCACAGAGTGGCTGCTCAGGGGCCTAACACGCTTTAATCCGGCCCTAAGGCCAAGTAAATTTGGTTGATTTTTTTAAACGTTATGCGTAAGTAAGTAAACACCACATATATATATATATATATATATATATATATATATATATATATATATGAGACTTTCTACCACCGAAGGTAAGGGTTAGTTTTTTTAAACAAGAGGGACAATCCTTCGAATGACCTGCGGCGTTTTGTGATAAGATGATAAATGGTTATCGCATTGATGGTTTCCCATGGTTCAAATCAAGTACCTTTGAATGGCTAAATGAGGTTTCTGCCACTGGATGGCGCCACCCAGCGCCAAATCCGATGGCAGATTTGAAATCTCCAGGGTGAATAACCCTATGCCCCATGGTCATATGGGTCATTTCATGGCTCTAAATGGGTACAATTGAACTTTACTCCTTTTGAAAAAAAGAAGCGACGCCTTGACCTGGCGCTTCGCCGCAGGTAAAAATGCTATTTATTGGACACAACTTTGATCCCAATCCTCGATTTACAGCCAAATTAGGATTCTCTCTCTCAAGTTTGTTAGAAAAGGGAACGTGATTATACATTCGTGACTTCGATCTGCCCGTAAGAAGTCTGTATGACTAAGGATAATTGACTAACCTTTTATCGCCCGGATAAGTATGTAAGGTGGCTTTATATTTGGGGGATATCTAGCTTCGAAACTATGATTTTATTCTTATTTACCCCGTCCCTTGAGAGCGAAAATTATTCTTTAACTGTTTCTATTCTTTGACTCCTCGTAATACATTCATCTATCACTTTATTGCTGAGAGCTGCAGGCTAGTCGTGGAAACACCGCTTCTTAGGGGAGCGAGTTTATTCCACGCCGTGTGGTTTGTTGCTGGATGGAGTTCTGATTCGGATTAACTCTTTGGATGGCTGTGTCGTGTAACCACCCGTAGTTTAGACCCACGGTAAACTATAGAACCATATGAGAAATAAAAAAAAAACATGAAAAAGATTGTAGATCGGTGGTAATAACTAATAATCCTTACTTTTTAAAAATCACTGCTGAAACCGACACCCTGTGTGATTGTTTGTGTACGCGTGTGTGTTTGTACTTCACATTTAAAACATCGGTTCGTTACTATTGTCGGATGTAGCGAGAGAAAATCCAACTAAAACATTTGTTTATTTATTTCAAATTCAAGGTTTCGTGACACCTAAATGAAGCTACTACGCAAAGTCTCTTTTTTTTTCTCTCTCTCTCTCGAAATACATTTGCGTTCTTAACTGTCGCCTACACCAATGCTCCGAGCATTCATTCCTGAGACATTTTTAACTCGGGGTTTAAAAATAAAAACGAAAACGGTGTTTTGAAACTAATGAATGTAAAAAAAATGATAAAGTAAGGGGAGGTGAACATGCATTGAAGGTACATAAGGAAAATAACCATTCCGTATTGCTACGGCATTTTGGCTCGCAATCTAACCTCTCTTTTCGCTTCCCTTTTCTATAGTATCGTTATTAGGACTTCTGCTTTCCTTATTTCTTTCTTTTGTACTACCCATGATGTTTATCTTCGCAGTGAACATAAAAACTCATATAACCACTTGATAACTATCGAATTGCCGCCGCTTTGGGACGTAATGATGACAATTAATTGAGGTCAAGTCGAGCCAAACTGGGCAAAGGGTGAAACTGGGGAAGGAGCCAAAAGCGTTATTTCTTGCGCCTGTTTTAAATAGCAAAATGAATCCCGGGCAAACGAAGCACGACGACACGCCAACAGGAGGAAAGTAAAACCTAAAAAAAGACCCCGAATGAGGAACGATGGACTCTAGCTACAGAATGGGGCTAAAATATTTGGCACGGGCACGGCCGTGAAAACGACGCCAAAATGTCTTTTAGGGTAGTAATTACGCAACTCTTCTTCCCCCTCGCCCAAGCGAAAGGTTAGAATCAGGTAGTGACAAATTGGCAACCAAAAGATGAATGTAGCCAAAATCTTGGGATGGCAACCACTCTATTTTTTTTTGGTGTCATTTCCCATAAATAACGATAATATATTTACTGTATGACACACCATTAATGAATTCAGCCAACACGAGAAAGAGAGAGAGAGAGAGAGGGGGGGGGGGAAACTTCTATAAGTCGGAAATTTTGGTGCCTTTTTATACTTCGACATGAAAGGAAATCGCGGTAATTCCACAATTTCAATATGTAGCGTTTCAGGCTTATCATTTCATGTCGGAAATGTGCTTCAATAAAATCATTAACTTTCTGTCCACAAAGGCGATCTTCCCATTCGGTCTTTGCCCCTTGTTTGTGCTCCTCTACGTACTGCCAAAGATCTCTTCCATTTTTCTAGCTGTAGACTCGTCTTTGTACAGTTCATATCAAGGAAGCCTGTCATAAGGTTCTATAACTACATACCCACTCTTGTGCAAATCTATCTTAAAAGAGAAGACAGTTAACGATAATCCGATGGATGTGCTTGAAATCTGGCATAATAAATAATACTGCGTCATAAAATGCCATTGAAAATACACAAAACATCTGTTTTCGGCATCCATTTCTTTCGCATCCATCTCCGTTTGAAGACTTTCTTTGTTGCTTTCTTCTTTTTATTTAGATGATTCTCATAATACTACTAATTCACTTCATGACTA
This sequence comes from Ceratothoa steindachneri, assembly GCA_963969495.1. NCBI lineage: Eukaryota > Metazoa > Arthropoda > Malacostraca > Isopoda > Cymothoidae > Ceratothoa > Ceratothoa steindachneri. The sequence continues at coordinate 4,226,990 of OZ018329.1, forward strand.
TTTCCCCTTCACCCCGTAACTTTCTCTTCACCCAACTATCTTGTATTCTTTACTGCTCTCTTGTTTTTCCATTTTTGTATACCTTTTTTCTTTCCTTATTTTGTCCCATTTGCTTTTCATCTGTTCCCTTATCGTCACGGACCTTTCTTAAGCTTCTTTATTCCCTATATTCTTCCTTTCGGGTATTTTGGACCACTAACACGTATTTTGCTCCTTCGGGAAAGAAAATGCTCCATTTAAGGTTTGTTTTTCTAATTTTTGAGGTCTTATCTCGACTATGCAGTTAACATAGAGCAATTATCTTAATATTCAACATGGTGGGAGTTTATTTTACATGTTAAATTTAACATGTAAAGTAAAGCTTATATAAACGACTCGTTGAGTCACCACCATTACGAGGATTTTCTGCAAATACCTCCCTAATGCTGTGGCAAACTATTCTCACTGAGAATCGGTATTTTCGTCGAGCGCGAGAAAGGAATGCGAGCGCCTCAAATAAAAGGATAAATTATTATCAATAAAATGGCTTTCTAAGAAAGACAAATAAAGAGTGGGGGAAGGGGGGGAGAAGGGCGAATAAAATTAATCAGGAAGGGTAAAAGGTAACCGATGCAAAAACCTCTTCAACAAATGGATAATTTCATAGTAGATAAAATGATTTAAGAAAGAGAGGCTGAGAGTTAGATCAGCACTCGTCCATGCTGGTTTATTTATCTCAGTATCTTTCTAGCTTTTCTCGATTTTCTCACTCTTGTTATCGGGTTTATTCGTTTTGCTTTTGTTTGTCTTCTCTTAATGTTTTTTTTTTACTAATTAACCTTGTCAACGTCAGTTTAATGCAGTTTCCCTCTCTTGCTAAGCAATTAAAATCAAGCAAACTGTCTTGCAAATGATAAGTTGAACAAATGCACGAATGGGAATGCAAACCTATCAAAAAAAGGCTGCAAGATGCTTCATCAACAATAGAGTAATTGAATTTATTTAAATACTGATCAACTGAATGAGAATTTGGATGCAGGAAGCTCTTTCATAGTCACTCAACAGATCAGCAGTAATTTCTATACCATCCTGGGAAATGCTTTCGTTTGTAAAGGCTCGAATCAACATTTCATGAATTAAATTCATGTAAATGAAGATAATCGGTGCATAGATACAATTTTATTAAACCTCATATTTTTAAATTGTATAAAAGTTGGCATTGTTTTTAAACAGGTGACTCAATTTGTTCCTTGAGGAAGGTAAATGCTTAACTTTTATTCATTTCACTTCTGGTCTTCGAGACTACATTATATATGTAGTTAGCAGTAATTCCACAAATATTTTAACAAATTAGTGATCTTTAAATCATAACTCACCCATTTTTTTCTCTTATTATACTGGACGAAAAGGCAAATTTCTATGACTCCTTACGTAACTTGAGTGTTGAATCTTTCATCATTCCAATTTGTGTAATATACATGGCAGAAACACGAAATGTAGAGTGATATTTATTCAATTATTGTAAGAACATAATTTAATATTAGATAATTCTTATCTCCTTTTGCATCGATGACACGATTAAGTCTACGTATGACCTAAGGGCAAGCGGCGCTCACGGTTTCAGCTGATATTTTGGCCCAGCATTTTTCCAATTTGCCCTTCAGAACTTCGACACTTTGATCCGATTTGGTACAGACCTCCTACTCAAACGTCGACCCCATTCAAAAGTCTATGGGGTTGAAATCACAGTTCCTTTGACCAAAACCTTTTAAAATTTGCCTGGCACCAGTCTTAAACTTTTTTTTTTTCACTGTGTGTGGGGTTGCGACCTCTTGTTAAATGATTACTTCGTCATTTCCTATGGTGGCGTTCTCCCAGGGGATCACTTTCTCCTTCAACATCTCTCAATGAACATGTTGAATGATCTTTACCCCACCCACCTAAACCTTTCAATGAAGATGAGAAGTGTTTTTTGGCCCGTTGATGTTACGCCCACCTCCACTCTCCCCAAAGATGCCTTCTGTCACTTGAAACATGTTTGAGGTTCAACTGGAATCTCAATTTTTGTGCCCAAACACCATCATTATGTGTGGTTTGTCTGCCCTGGACAGTGAACAACTTCTCATCCGTGTACAGAGCTGAAGGCTTGGAATTAGCAAAGAGTAACATTGCTTTTTCGATTCATTTCTTTTTTGGTTGTAAAGCAGATGTCTTTCAACTATCTTGAATGGGCTTAGTTTCAGATCATCTTTCAGCAATTTTTGCATGGTCACATGACTCAATTGGACCTCTAAAGCAAGTTGTATGACATTCATCCTTGGATTTCGCCTGTTCTTGTTCATCGTATTCTTGACGAGGGTTCGGCTTCTCACTGATCGGGGTAGGATGGTCTTCATTCTTGTAAATCAACAGCCTATCTCTTTAAGCCGTTTGATAGCTTTAAAAAAAACTAAGATCAGCTCACCATATCGCTCATTGTCATCACTATTTTATACAAATACACGAGTGCTTCACCTTTTCCAATTATATTTGTTAACGAGTGTTGTCTTTTTATGAATTTACACTTATTCAAAATATGCAATAAATCCTGAAAGGATTTGCAAGAAAGTAACTAGTCAATGGCGTGTAAACAGATTTAAAATGACTCCTAAAAAGCAGTTTAAACTTCGTGTTTCTACTCTGTATATATAATTACTTCCCTAGAACTTTAAGTTATTAAGCGAAAAAGAAATTAATACATCCATATAAATTTATTTCTTTATTTAGTTGCTATTCCGCATTCCATGTATGCGTGCCCGCCTATATGCATGTTTTAAAGCGTGGCAGATGGAAGGGAAATCAAACCAGTTGGGAGAAAATGGGTAATGCTTGAGTTTTCTCTCGATGTCATTACCCTTTTAAGAGCAAAAAACACGTCAGATGTAAAAATGACAAAAAAAGTGTCGACCTTTTGATGTTACAGTTAATTTTAGACAGACTTAAAATACAAACTAAAGAAATTTCGTATTTTCACTCCTTTGACGTTGTCTTTTGATATTTTCTTCCCTTTGATAAACCAGTCAAATCATCTATCCCAAATATATCTTGAGCTCTATTTTTTTACCATATACTAAACAGTTTATTCACTTCTTACATTGAAGAAAGAGGTTTTAAATTCACATAATGTTTGACAATATGAGGAAAATGACTCATCACAAGCCTTAATCTTGACAATGATCATATTTCAGTTCGTGTCCTCTTGTGCCTTTTTTGTACTGTTTCACTTTGCCAGCAATAGATATTGTAAACAGTTGATAGACAAAACTATAGAAATAGGATGAAAAATCGCTGTAGAATAGAAATTCTTTATTGACTAAGCTAGTCTCCAGAATTAATAGAGACAATTTTACACTGATCTTTGCCTAACTTTAAAGTTCGTCCCTGAAGTGTTTCAGATATGACGTGTGTTAGTGAGGACAAATAATCCCTAGTCAAAAACCCATAAAAAACACGTATGTTAAACCTCCTAATTCCTTTTACGGTCATTTTTACTACATAGACAGATCGTCTGCTAAATTTAAGCCTCAATACAAAACATTGTTTATCGGTGTTTTTTGGTAAGGGTATATTCGATTTTGAATTATTTTTTAGAGGCCTTTCTTAGTGGGGAGAGGGGAGCTACACTTTAGTGGCTTAGCTTTGCTTAAGAGTAAAGGATATTTCGAGTCGGTTGGCCATAGAAATAACAAAGTATTATCGTAATTTTGTTATATGTCGTGCCCGATGGTTCATCCGCCACAATGCTGTTCTACAGCTATTAATTGTAATGTGTTAATTTAAACAAAATATTTCCAGCTCCGACTCGAGAGGCTCGTAAGTTTTGCCACGTCGATATTTGCTTAAGAGTTCCTCAAATCTACAATTAACAAAGTTGGTCTGTTTTGACAAATCCTCATCGTTCATTGGCTTCGATATCTACTAATTTTATTTGCCATCTCAGGAATTTACTCGCAAAACGTCATACCTACATCAAATGAATAGTTTTTTTATGTCAAGTCGGCATTACGCAACGTATTGGCGTTAATTTGTTTTAACAAAATCCAAACTTCCGCCTGAGTTAGGTCTTTTTATTCTTATTGGGGATATTAGAGATTTGTGGGTGCAATGTAAAAAGTCGTGCCCTTAAAAATATTTACTTCAGCAATTTCCGTTTCCAATTAAGCGAAGATCGTTTCCCCTTCATTTCCTTTCATTTTATAGCGATTTTTCTGGATCCAGTAATCGGTCAATCTATTTCAAGCAAAAATTTGAATCTCATTTCTCATTTTTATTTATATTCCAGTCTATCTGAGTCATTTTAGAACAGCATCCGGTTCTAATTTATTCACTCCTTTCCCATCCACACACTCAGATATTGATCAAAGATCAGCACAAATTAGGGGTAAAATCGTGAACGTCAATCACCAACTCTCAAACCTCGATTTCCTCATGCTGAAAGAATCCCATCAAGTGACCACTTTGTAAAAGGAAATCGCTTCCGTATTAATTCGAACCACTTGCCTCTAGTTAGGTCTAGTTCTTACAAGGTAAAAAATAAACTAAATATATAAGTAATGTCGTCCTCCTGTAAAAAAAAACTTGAATGTCTCTAATTTGCTCCGTAATCTTCTATACTTTCTACACTCTTATTAAAGTTGGTGCCTGTAGTTCATTCGGCCACTCCATGCAACCATTTTTCAAGACTAGAAATTATCTCTTGTTTTTTTATAATGCAACCTTTCACACTTTTCGATATCTCCAAGCATATATGAACTCAAAATTGCACGCTGCACTCCATTAGTGGTCGTACTATGGACAGAGTGGTTCGAAGATCTCTTCACTTTTGTAATCAAAACACCTAAATATAAATTCCTAAATTCGGTTCGTTTTTTTTCATTGTTCGACACATTGAGGGTCGCTTTAAAAATAAGAAGTCACAATTACTGTTAAATCTTTTTTTCTGACCTACCCGTGGGTGTCATGTAATTCGATATGATAAATGACATTATGTCTAATGTGGACCACCTTGCATTTACAAACAGATTACCACATTCCCCTACATCATCCACGACTAACATAGTGGTATCAAATCTATTTGTGAAACCAACCAAACCTCTCGATGTTATTTCCTATTCTGCCTAGTTTTGTATTAGCACAAAACTTTATAACATTACTTTACCAATTCAGCATTAAAGTTATTATTTACATTTATTTAATAAAAACTAGGGTCAAAGAATCGCATTCTAATACTCTTTACTAGTAAATTAAAAAACTCTTCGTCTTTAATCTAAATGCAAAGATTTCGCAGCTATTTTTCATCGGGAACTAGTCGTCCTCGAGAGTCAAGTACAAACCGCTCCTACTTTGGTCAAAATTATCAAACTTGTTGCAAGTAAAACTAAAATAAGTTTATAAAGCAAGAGCGATTTATTTGACAACTGTGCAGACTATCTTGATTAAATTATATTTTGCTTGGGGCTCTGAAGAACTTGTAATAGATAATTAACGTTACCTCGTTACGTTTAATTCGGGTTTAAATTTGAATTTAGTGATTTTCACGTCTTGAAAATGGTAGCAATATTCGCTATTATAAAATAAAGAAGAACTCTCAGTATTAATCGAGTATTTTTTTTAAATAATAATAAGTGGGCTGACTATAGTAAAATATGAAGCAAAAAAATATTTAGAATGAAGTCAACTAATTTAGAATGCAGGAGTTTCTTCAATTTCGGTTTTGAGAAATTCAAGTCCTTTTTATCTTTTCTCTGCAAGATACGAAACGATGACATCTTTCTGGTCTTCTTTACTGCTCTGAGCTGATTTTCTGGTAGTAGCTTTTTATATTCGTTCACACTTCTTTTAGTCTAAGGCTTCGTCATTAACATTATATGTCAGAGAGAGAAGGTTCCCCCCCCCCTAGAACCCAACGTCTACCTGTGGCGCCTGAGAAGATACACCTGCGCGGCAAGACAGGCCCAAGGAAGCCGCGAGATTTTCGCGGGACTGCGTAATCCGTTTGGGGTTCCATTCCTCGCCGTCGCACCGTCTGATCGGCGCCAGAACCACGGCGCCAAGGACCTTTGCGCAAAACTGTGAGGCCACCGAAACTATCCCCCTCCCCTCGTGACGCACCAAGTCTAATGAAGTTCCCGTCCCCATTTTTGGGGCCCTAGGCAACCCACTTCTGCCGAAGCAGTATAAATACTTCGAGAAAAGCTTTAAGAAACGAATACAATACAGCCCCGTCTTGGTTAGCATCCCCATACAGTCTCGTACACCCTGCTTCTCCTCACAACGGCTTCCAGCTACGAACGCGACGCGTCATCTCTACCCGGCCTTGCTCGTACCTAAGGCCAGAGTTCCCGCCGACAGACGATAGACACGGACAGGCATCTATCACTCGGTTATTGACTTCGTTGAACGACTGGAGTACTCCCTCGCTCATTTCCCAGCGAGGTAAAAGAAGAAAGAATCTTGCAAGTGGAACTTTGCAGCGTCCCGTTTACTCGCCGTATTAAAGCCTCCAGTCAATTAGGCTTTACGTGAGTCTCCCCGATAATTGCACTCTCCCATTTTCTCTGGAAGCAATCTTCGTACATCCTCTCTCGGACTCTCGTACCCGTCGAGTCATTTGTATCCCCCGTTTGGTACCCCGGGTCTCATTATATTTATTGTCGGTTATTTACTTGTGCTATTAATATTTTCTCTGTATATAGTAAAGTGCTATATTTTTCTACCATTAGTTTCTCTAATCCCAGAACCTCTAAGAATTGATTATTTAGGCCAACCGCACTCGACTTTATTTATTTAACCCTCGCACTGGGATCTGTATCCCGATTCTCTGGCGTCCCCTCTTCACGGTCACCCTACGGCATTATACTTTAACGTTTTATGAGCCTTATTTTACTTCTTGGTGAGGATCTTTGGGGGATTTTCACTGAAATTTAATTTAACCTCTTTCAATTGTTATTTGCAGCCTTTTCTTTAGGTTAAATTTATAAGAGCCATTTCTTCTAAAGACCCAGCTTATTTGTGTAGTAGGTTTTTATTTTCGTTCAAGGTCCAAATTAATTCTGTGACTAGTTTTCTAAAACCTTCCGCAGACAGACAGATAATTATTGATCATATTTTAATTTGCTGAAATTATTAACTTAATTAATATTTGTTGCCTTTAAATTAGTTCTCGGACGCATTCTATTAAAAGATATTCGGGGCATTTAAATAAGGAATCTGATTCTCGCTTTTGTGGAAAGGGGGGGGAGGCAAATCAGAACAATTAAAAGCCCTTACTATAATGAAATTATATATACTACTGCGGTATATGATAAAGCAACGTATCGAAATATGATGTTTGGTAAGGTATTCCATTTTAGGCTAGCGTCTCCCACCGGATAATGAAATTAACATAAAGATCAGTGTCGTAGAATTCTTTCTGATAAAAACCCTACTTACCTGACACCACTTTTATTTAGTGTCGTAGAATGCCCCTCCTTTTTGTTCTATCTCTAAGAGTGCTAAGAGTGTCTAATATATATTGATATTATAGGAATATCTTAAAGAACAGAGCCGTTACCAAACACGTAAGGATATAAAAGAAACGCCCACTAATTCACAAAATAAACTTATATTTTATCTTTAACCATTGAATACACAACCTTTATACATTAACTACAGCAATACTCTAAATATTATTATAAACAAGAATTAATTTAATTAGTTGACCCACAAAATTAAGTTCACGTTTTCTCTAGACAAAACAATAATATAAGAATTAGGCTTACGGACTCATGTGGAGTTTAAAGGGCCTCAGAAATGTTATTGACTCACGACGCGAGCCGGATGTCCAGTTGTAGATGGGCGAAATTCCACGGTCGTTTTGGCGAGGGTAGCAGCTGGGGGGTCCACACGCTCTTCCGGGGGGGGGGGGAAGGGTTCTTTAAGAACGAGAACCAAGACGGTGCTTTATGCAACACCTAGGCAGTCGTGGTCTCTCTGGCGAGAGTGAGTCGAACTTGTTTCTTAAATCAAGTTAACTTGGAGTGCGGTGTGATCACCGAGTAACGAGCTCGAGGAGGAGCTTTTCTCCTTCGTTACTTATTTCCTTATGGACGAGGACTGAACTCGGGGAGGGTCTTCTTCAAGGGCGAGGATAACGGAGGGGGATTTCTCTGACGAGAATAAATTACTTAACGTTTGGTGTGGCCACCGAATAACGGGCTCGAGGGGGAGCCTTTTCCTTCTTCTTTTCTTAATTCCTCAGGGACGAGGAATATCCCTGGTGTTTAAGGTGCACCAGGATATGAGGAGTCTCTCTGGCGAGAGTAAGTTGACTTACCAAAGTTAACTTATCGTTTGGTTTGATAACCAGGGACTTAGCTCAAGGATGAGCTTTTTCTTAGCCCCTTAAGGTAGGTAGCCCTGCCTCTCTTGCATGGTACTTCTTGGTCTGGCGAGCCAAGTACTCTACCTCTCTAGTCTCGGTAGCTCGGTCGTGGATCCGAGAACTTCGTCACCTAGAGACTGACGTATACTACCAATCCAGTCTAGGTAGCTCGGTTTTGGATCCGAGGACTTCGTCACCTGGCCTGACGTATACTACCACGATTTTCCTCAGAGTTCCTCATTTATACCTCGCACCCCCACTGGGGGAGTGGAAGGGGGAGAGGGGCTTGAGGATGGCCCCAGGAGAGTTCTTTTTCCAAACGGTCTTTCCCACGAAGTCAAACATCGGCTCCTCGTTAGCCATCGAGATTGGGAGAAACCCGTCTCCAATTTCTTGTTCGACGTGAAACTGGATCTCACTCTCCTGGGGGAGATCTTACCTTTTTGACCTTTAGGGTCTTTCATGGCACCAAGTGGTGCCACGTTGTGGTTACGCTTTAGACTCGCCGATGCCTGGGGCGGATGTCCTTGCGGTAACCGCCTTGGGACTGCATCACGAGTGAACGGGATGGGAGGGGGGGGGGGAAGTGACCATTCCCCTACAATCAGAATGCTAAACAATGGGAATCCCACTGGCAAGATACAAAATGATGGGATTTTACCACCGATCTTTACCCATTTAAGATGCCTTTATTTAACGTTGATTCCGAACTACGGGCATCTACAGCGTGTGGTAACCGTCGTGAAGGGGACCCGAATCGGGACTCCATCCGGCGACTAACCACACTTGATGTGGCTTAATTTCTCTAAAATGGGAAGCGGCGTTTCCGTTCGGATAGGCCATAGAAAATATAGAGCTACTCATTCAACATGAAAGAAGCGTGGACTGGGAACCCTTTGAGTGGATTCCAGAGTAGTAAGAGTAATGCGTTGTGTGCGAAGAAGAGAAAGCGACAGCGCCTTTGTAATTGACTATAGACGTGATGACGTATGTGTAGAAAACTGTTTGCGCGCAAAACGCTAGACTCGGCATCACGCCATGATTGACAGGCGCTCCCTACATCACCGAAATTTTTCGTATATTACACACCAGGAAACGAACCCGAATAACCAGGCATGGAGATCCAGCGCTTTATCCACTCGGCCACAAGTGCTCCTTCGAGTTTGATGTTGCATGGACGGGATTTCTGTGGAGCTCACATTTGTTGCCTCACAGGTTATCGAGGCTGGAGGATTGTGACGTGGAATTAATGACTAAATTGGCTGAGGTCTATCGACTCATTTTTCCATGGTCTACCTCACTTTTCTTTCCTCCATTGCGCCCTTTCGAGGTCCACCTAGCCCGTGCCTCACACCGCCTTCAAATTAATTCAGACGAGTAACTCAAAAAGAATCTGCAGAGGCACTCAAGAGCACTCTACTGGTCCTCGGAGTGCCACTGTATGCGGCAAGTCTCCAAATGAGTAGCGATTATTATTATTTATACTAATGCACAAAATGAAAAGGTTGATGTGAAAAACGCGACATGGATCTCATCCAGGAACGCCTAGTAATATTAACCAATCAAAACAAGCTCGGCCCCTCATTTTTATATACTTAATTAACACTAAACGCACACAATTCGACAAAAGTGCGCAAAATGAACAATTAAATGACTAGAGGAAATTAATAAATAAGCCAAAAATAGATAAATGAAAGTCAAGAAGGTATGCAACCAGGAGAAAAGGAAATGGCTAAAGGAATTGAGTAGAAATAAACATAAAAAGTATCAACAAAACGCAAAATACAACAGAATCTATGTAAATATTTGACTTAAATTTCAATCCAAATGACTACAATCGTGTTAAGACGAAACGCTACATAAGAGACCTCCCACATCACAGTTGAGACAGGAAAAACATCGTCAAGAGAGAGACACATTACAATTTAGACATGGAAACGTCGTCAAAAGAGGCACACATCGCAATTGAGATACGAAATCATCGTCAAGAGAGACAGACACACATAACAATAGAGTCACGAAAAGCATCGTTAAGAGAGATATAAACCACAATTGAGACACGTACAACATCATCAAGCCTGGGATACATCACAATTGTGACACGAATAATATCGTCAAGAGAGACACAAACCACAATTGAGACACGTAAAACATTTTCAAGAGTGGGATATATCAAAATTGAGACACGAAAAACATCGTCAAGAGAGACACAAACCACAATTGAGACACGTAAAACATCAAGAGAGACACCCATTCCAATAGAGACACGAAAAACATCGCCAAAAGACACCCATCACAAGTGGGACAACAATTCATCGTCAAGAGAGACATACATCACAGTTGAGACAGGAAAACATCGTCAAAAGAGACATAAATTACAATTTAGACACAAAACATCATCAAGAGAGGCACACATCATAATTGTGACATGAAAAAACATCTGCATGAGACACAAACATCACAATTGAGAAAAAAACATCGTCAAGAGAGTCACACATCACAATTGAGACACGAAAAACATCGTCAGGAGAGGTTCACATCACAATTGAAACATGAAAAAACATCTGCATGAGACACAAACATCACAATTGAGACACAAAAAACATCGTCAAGAAAGGCACACATCACAATTGAGACACGAAAAACATCGTCAAGAAAGGCACACATCACAATTGAGACACGAAAAACATCTTCAAAAGAGGTTCACATCACAATTTAGACAAGAAACATCGTCAAGAGAGGTTCACATCACAATTGAGACACGAAAAACATCTGCATAGACACAAACATCACAATTAAGACATGAATAACATCGTTAAGAAAATCACACATCACAGTTGAGACACGAAAAACATCATTAAAATAGACACACATCACAATTGAGACACAAAACACATTGTCAAGAGACACACATATTAAAAAAAAGGCCGGATTACTTATGGACTGCACAAATATTTCATCTTTTGTCATTCTTAACATTTCTTACTTTTCCTCTTCTTAAATTAAACACCATTTTCCTCTCTTTTTCTCATATTATTTCTTCTCAACTGGTTCGAAATGTTCTCGTTGCTTGCGACAATTTCTCTGCTTTAATTAATTAAATATCTTCAATCTAGCTATCTATATCTCGAACTTTATTTATCTTTCTCTTACGTGTTCATCCCTAGACCCATGGGACTCCAGGGGGGAAGTCTCCCCCTTCGACTCGCGAATAGAGTGGATCCTTTGCCTCATGTAATCAGAAGAATAACATCAGCGGGGCCGGATTCCAGGGATCTCGAGCGCCGGTCGACGCCAGCCGTTAATCCGGAGAGGGGAAATCTGTGGACGGAATCGCGATGCCCGGATTTTGCCTCCGTGAAGGCGCATCACGTACCTAATAAAGTGCGATGGGAGAGCCAATGCGACGCATGTGAATGGTCGTTGAGAGGTCGATTTGGCCACGCGCCACGCGCATGGCAGACACGGACGAGGATCGCTGGAGGCTGCCATTGGGAGGTCGGTTCGCGAAGAGGGATTGGTACAGAGCGGCAACTTGAGTGTTGATTTTTAGTCGAAATCTTCCGGCGCTAGAGTATTCCATTGTCTCGGATAGCCCTGCGGGCCTCAAAACCCCTCTTGTATCATTTGAATGAGTCCGTTTACTGATGAGTGTGTTTGCTGGTGGGGAGTGCATAAAGAAAGATTAATTTCCCTCTATATCCTTGTCTATCCAAGCTGGTCTGTTGACATTATGATTAGATAAATTTATTTCATCCCATTTTTCTATTTATCTCTCATTTTTCATTTCGTTGATGATTGGATGTTTTTTTTATATTGAAAAGTCGCACCAATCCTGTGAAGCTATTCGAATATTTAATGAACAAAGGAACAAAATAATATATTGTTTCAATTAAAGGCAATTTCATCAATGGACACATTCAGAGAGAAGTATTATAACCATCATCAAAAACGACGAATTTAATGCGTAAGGTGGGAAAAAATGATTCTAATTTTTTCTCCCTTCCCATTTATCTTTTTCGCAATTTTTATCTGCCCAAATATTTCCCGCAATAGATGACGCTTTTCCGATTCAAGAATATAGCATCCACGAATCAAGCAATCTTTACAAAAGAGAAGATGGGTTCCAATTCCTGGATATCTTTTACCCTTTGATTAAAATTTCCCTCAACCTCAGAAACGGGCAGGTTATTTGCAATATACAATGAAAAGGGGTCCTGAATGGCTATTGAAACTTGCCCATGGCGCAAAATGAAGTCTTTAGCTCTATCTTAGGAAATTGGTATTGACTATGATATTGATTGTTAATTCTCTGGAGTAGGGTGGTACTTATGCAATCTAACGAAGGAATGTTCACCTAACAAGAGTAAATCGGGAGTAGACTGAAATATATAGAAACAAATGGGGAAAAATAGCGAAAAAGGGAAATGATTTACTAGGCAACTCCATTAGTCGTAAAAGTATATAGGATTCCAAGAACGATTTCGGACAAAGATCATCAACACTTCAAAGAAAGGATTCGAACCTTTTGGCAGAGCGCTTAAATGTGATGTAATGAGAAAATAAAAACAGTAGTACCTAAGAAATATCTAATAGAGGAAGTTTTTTAAAATGGTCGTGATTATGAATATTCCCTACAGCAAATTTTGGGTACGAGTGATAGAGTAGGGAGAAGGCCACTTTCGTGTTTCTAGAAACAAGTCACTATAAAGACTCCAAGCTTTTTTTAAAGGTGTTCTGGTTTCTTTAATTTTGCAAAGATCAACGTTGACTTCCTTAATATTGGCCTTTATAATTATTTTAGGACAACAAATAAAAGTAAAGAATATATTTGGAATTACTGAAACAAAAACATTGAGAGGCGCTACAGAGATGAGACTTAAGCATTCAATGGATTAATCCAATTGAATGTATCGACCTTGTCGGTTGCACCAAGACAATGATATTCAGGGCGTCCATTAAATATAAGAGCTCAAGTAAAATACAATAATTTATAAAGATTTAATTTAAGCTAAATGATGAATATATCATTAGAAAGAAAATAAATGTAAATTTAATATATTTTGTTAAAAATCATATCTTTCAACTCGCTTCCATCACACCTAGAACATTCACGTACTCTCGTTAGCTTTTCGCAAGGCATCAGGAAGGACGGCAAATCCGATCAAGTTTGGGGTTGGAGATTCATTTCCAATAATTTTTGCATAACCAAGTTGAAACATAAAGATAAATTATATATTGGGTTGAGGAATAAGTTCTTGCGGTTTTATTAAATTTATTCATTACTATTAACAATTTTAGAAAAACTTCACTTTTAATTGATAGCAATATGCAATTTAATCAATAATGTATTTTCCGTTGTTATTTACGACTTCTTCCCAACGTTCAACTAGTTTTTCGATGCCTCTGCAATAAAAATATCTGGATTTTGACTCGAAGAATTCGTCTAACCAGGTTCTTAATTCCACATCAGTATTGAACGAAACGTCGTGCAAATTGTTGGAGAGCGATCGGAACAGATGGAAATCCAATGGAACCAAGTCTAGTGAATATGGAGGATGCGGCAGGATTTCCCAATTAAGCGTTTGGATGGCGTCTTTTGTCATATTGGCAATGTGAGGACGAGCATTGTCGTGTTGCAGAAGGACTCCATAACGTCTACGGGGTTGCTTTTCACGAATAGCTTCGGCAAATCGATACATTTGTTGATGCAGTGAAGAAATCTGTCCTTATATCCACGAGTAGCCTTGTGACTAGCAAGCAAACCTGCGGCAATCATGGAGCGTTGAAGTTTGTTGCTTTCGCTCACAGCGTGAGGAAACCATGCACCGAGTTTTTGAACTTTCCCCATCGAATGAAGGTGATTCACTTCAGTTTTCTGATCACACGCCAATTGTACAGCTAATTCTCTAGTCGATTCACGAGGATTTTCATGAAGAAGGTCGTTCAATCGATCTTCATCCAACTTAATGGGGTGACCAGAACGTTCTTCGTCATTAAGATTGAAATGACCGTTTTTGAAACGTGAAAACCACCATTGAGCTGTCCTTTCTGATAAAGCATTTTCTCCGTACACAGCACAAATATCGCGTCGAGCTTTGGCTGCGTTTGCATTGTTCCCGTCTCGATTGAAAATGAATAACAACAAGTATCGAAATTGCGCCATTCTTTCAACTTGACATTCCATTTTGAGGGTACAGAACAAAAGTAAATTAACACAATTTTTAAATAAACCGCAATGACTTATTACTCAATTTCAAGACGTAGCCTAAGCAAAAGCCTAATAGTCTACGCTGTTAAGAGACGTAGCCTAACCTTTGCAAGTTTTGCTCTCATTATTTATTATTGTTTCTTAATCTGTGCACAAATCACGTTAACAAAACTTAAATCAACACAACATTAAAAAAAACGCAAGAACTTATTCCTCAACCTAATAGATTCAATAACTGTCTTCTTTCTAATGATATATGTATATTCTATGTAAGTCAAATCATAAAAATTACAATTTCTTTCGGAAATCTTTACTCCTCTTTGGTCATATCAATATACGCTGCCATTCAGAGTGATGTACTAAAGAGGGGAGGGTATAATGACACACTGACATACGACAAACCCCACTTAAATGTTTCAAAGACATCCGAATAGATTTACTTGACTTATGTAAATACGATGTCTTCCCAATATCTACATATGTACGTATAAGCATATGAAGTATGTGTATTTATATGTACGTATCCGTGGTGTGCATATTACCCATCTCGAGCGCATCACAACGGAGCGAAATAGCCACTTCTGTTTATACATATATACTCTCCATCTTCATAAGTCTTGTATCATAATTATGAGAGAGGGATGTAAGAGAGAGAGAGAGACATTGCTTATTTCTTTCCCTCTCTTCCTTTCAAAGGCCCTTGTATTTTGGGACTACTGAGGAATAGTTAACTTTTCACCCATGCCGAAGCAGGACAAATGCAGCAGATATCTAAACTTAGGAACTTTCAGTAAAGATCTTTATCCTTAAAAAATGGGGGTTAGGTTCCCCCAAATCAGAAAAAAACAGCTCCCAGTGGAACGAGCTGAATATTAAGTACTTAAGGTTGGAGCCTCCATGTCTTTTGAACATCCGTGTTATTTATTCCGTGTGTGTAACGATCTTTTCTCTCTTTAACTTGCAGTTAATGGATTTTAATGAGCTCGTTCGTACTTTTGAGACGAGTGTTCGTAGGTACAAACTACGAATCATACGTGTTTGAAAAGGCGTTTCTCTTCCAAATCACCAATTTGATATGAAGTTTGCTTTGTAATCCTTGTCTGTGTTTGGTAAAGTAATATCATAGCCGGTATGTCCAATGAAGCGTATTCCCAATCTCACATCTCCACTCATTTCCTGTATCGGCTCCGATCGCAATGAATTATATTCTATATCGCTTAGCTTAAACTACAGTAGTGGGGGTGCTTCCCCAACGCATGTATGAATGTTTTTAAGAACATTTTCGTAGTCCTTTGCACTGATACACTTTCTGGCTGGCGATATTTTCTCTTGCATTCTGTTTGTCAGTCAGGCGAGAACAAGTTTCCAGTTCCTACCCAGCGTGACCAGTTTCGTGGAGTTCCTTCGAAAGTGGCGATACGTCGTTATTATTTCCCGAATTTTTCGAGTCACAGACGGCGTCCTTCTCACATAATTTTAGTTCGATTATTTTTTTTATATATTTCGTAACCAAATACCAATATGAATAATGTGTCGTAACCTTAATATATGCAAACTATTGTGATTTCAACCCAGATTTATGCCAATTCTTATTCACTTGCTAATTTACTGAATTATAATGAAGCCTTGCCTTTTATTTAAATTCGTAGGATGAGACTATTTCATTCTACCTCCCCTAATAGCACAGACACGCCTCGGATGTTTCTAATTCGAGGTTTTCTGCACGAATATGTGCATCTTTTTATGGGTTACCCTTAAAACTGATCGTCATCCTCGTTTTCTGTTTCATTGGAAAATGACCACGATCTGTATTCCCATCAGCTGAATTTTCCAGGCACGTACCTTGCCTTCCAAGGGGCGCTTTCCGTCCCATCGAAGCCAATCATATTTATTTCCCCTCTTCCGACCTTATTAACAGCCAACAGACGCCGCCTCACAGGACCGAGGGGAGTTTGGAATAGAGTATGTGGGGAAAAGCGCGAACGGTCCTCGAATTTGAACGATAGTTTTAAAAAGACTAATCTAAAGGCCGTTATTTGTGGTGCCATCTTGGGAAAACTTTTATTTCGGTCGTTATAGAACCGTCGATGGAGTCCATAATACTATAGCCAGAACTCCCTAGTTAAAGGTTGGTAGGTGGAAAAGTTAGAATCACTAAGAACTTTGACTTTTAAGGAATTAAAAAGAATACTGAAAAGTGGTGTTGCGATTGGCTATGTGCGTGGATAGAGCTGCTTGCGGGCAAAGTCTAACAGCGTGCTGTTTAAAGGCGACTAGCTCTTGGTGGACTTCAACCCGATAGATAGAAATGGAAATCCAACGCTTTATCTATTTGGATAGCGAATGTTCCTCTATCTTGTTTATCATTATTCTTCTCATTTTACACATATCGACTAAAGTTTCCTCCCTTCGTTGAATGTGATTTATTAAAAGGAATAGTTTTTTCCTCTTAATAGGCTACTGAAGGAATATCACTTCAAAACGTCCACAAAGAAGTCGCAAATATAGAACAGACGCACAAAGGTTCGTTTAAGACGTTGTTTAGCTATATAACCAATGCTTAACCAAGTATCGGTAATACTTCAGATTCGAGGCGCACGGTAGATGGCGCTGTCAGTCGGCTACAATTTTGAGCTACAGCATTATCTCTTATGACGTCAGACGGTAGCGTCAGATGTGACAATCACTGCGTTATATTTTTTCGTTGTTTTGGGGATTTGTAACTTTTAGTCTATTATTTACTAAATATCTGCGCTTTGCTCGTTTATAGTTTTTTTCTAAGTTCGGTAAGGTTTCTTGATGTCTTTTATTGTTTTTTGTTTTGTTTGGGTATTTTTTGTTTACTGCGAACGATAACAGCTTCTTACTGGCAACATCGTAGCTTATAAATAGGACCCGTTTTGCAAATGTTTTTCTTTCGTTATTGTGTTTTCGTGGTCTCCATGTGCTTCTTTGTTATTCGAATTCGGCTTTAGTTTGTATGATCGCGAAAAAACTTTTAGATTATTTAGAGGCGCATAAACTAATCAAGAAACCTATAAAAGTGAGAATTGTTTGTTATTAGGTTAGGTTTTTCTGCCAGTAAAAAGCTGTTGGGGAGAAAAACCCCCCAGTAAATTCAAGGGGACTGCTCGTGGGGGAGATATCACTGCAGGGAGACCACCCTGCGATGATCCTGAGTTTCAATCAATTTTTGGGGGTCTGGGGGGCGCAGCCCCCCAGTATATAGTCATATACAAAAAAATATTTCACCGATATTGTTCACATCTGACGCTACCGTCTGACGTCATAAGAGATATGCTGTAGCCCAAAATTGTAGCCGACTAACAGCGCCATCTACCGTGCGCCCCGAATCTGAAGTGTTACCCAAGTATCATCCAAGGTGCACAAAAAGTAAGCTTCAGGCCTATTTTTCTCATGCCTCTTCTAATCATAGCAATTACATTTACATTTGGGTATATTTATATCAGGCCCCCAAATCTATCGCATATAGCGTTGCTCCATTGTTTACAGCATCACATACAATCAGTTGTTAGTTAATTGCTACAGTAAAATAACAGCTTAAAAGTTCAATTTATGATATACTCTTCCCTAATAGTTTTTTCTTTTTTCCTCCAAGTCATAGCAATCTTCAAATAGAAATTTTTTCAACCTCTTTTTAAAAATGTTTACATTTTCACTATTTTTCACATGTTCAGGTAACTAGTTGTACAGTCTTAAATCTAGGTTCTACTAACCTGTGTCTATCTGTTGAACATCTTACAACCATATTAGAACTCGTCACATAATCCTTAAGAAAAATCCCTTAGCTACACTGACCTACCTTCATTCATGGCAAGATAGGTCAGTGTACATATCTTAAATATAATTCTAGCTCCCACTTTCGATGACACCGTTTCTTTACATAATTACAGCACTTAAGTTCTGTTAAAAATATGCGTTAAAAACTGAGATAAACATTTTTATTTTGACCGCGAATGAAAATAAACGTTAATGGATAGTAGCAGTAACTGGAGTAGGTATAGGTGGAAAATATGAAGAAGAAGGGATAATATGAACTGATAATTTATATAAGGATAATGTCAAAATTGCATTCTAACGAGATGAATCATTGCCCGCTCCTCCTACATGGCTTGTAATGATTTTGCCAGTATTGGCATATGAGTCCTAGACAAAAGAACTTCAACATGCCTTATAAGAGGAAACATTTTTTTAAGAGATTACAGGACAAATAGACACAGATCAAATACTTGAGGTTACGACTTTCACGGGAACGTAAGTTGCAAATATCGCGTGAATGTAGAGAGATGGACTCAAAGTCACTGCCAAGGAGATAATACTGGATAATGCAAAATGTAATCTTACAGTCGTTAAGACGCTCTCATAAAAGGACACAATGATAGTTTTGATGCAGTTAGACACACTTTTATTGTTTTAACATAGAAATGTGTGTTTAAATTGTAATATTAGTCAATAATCCCGCCCTCGGCGGCGAGCACACGCTCAAGGCGAAACCTGAAGGCCGCGCAGACGTTGCGGACGAAGTTCCTTCCTCAGGTTGGACGAAGTTCTTTCCTCAGGTTGGCCCACACGCGGTTGATGGAGGAGTTCAGCTCTTCGACGTTGTTGTGGCGGACTTTGCAGGCCTTGCCCTTGACATGCGCACAAACGCTTAGTCGAAGGGATTGAAGTCGGGCAACTGCGGCGGTCAAAAGTCCGACCACAATTGTGTTCATGTTTGACCCAAACCACTCTTGAACGGTCTTGGATGTGTGGGTTGGGGCACCGTCCTGCTGAGAGACCTAGTCCGCCTTCTTCGTGATCTTTCTCACTCAGAGCAGGACTTTCGTCACTAACATGTCCTTGCAATTGGCCTATGTGAGCCTGTAACCGGTCGAGAACCACACCGGCGTCATCTTCTGGCGATTCAAAGCCCCAACGCCGAGCATCATCACTGAGATCGGCTGTTTGGCCGTGGACACGTAGCGGACCTCGGTGACGTCCTGGCTGAAGCTTACCACGCGATCGTTTTGCTTGTTGATGAACGGATTGACGGTTAAGGTTTTTTATTCAGGAAAAATGGGAATTCGATTGCCAGGAATCTTCAATTCCTTACGAAGGCGACGATAACAATCACGACGTTGTTCTCGCTTACAGTCAGTGAGCAAAAGTCTTTCCACCAACATCAAGTTATTGCCGCCTTCCTTGATGACTCTAGATACCGTGGCCATCAAAATGTTCTTTCTAGAGAGCGCAGTCATTTTTGAACTTCGGAACACTTTCGAAGGCCTTTATCACAGCAAAACGGTTGACAAGTTGAGGTCTGCCTGAACGAAGTCTAATCTTTGAGGTCTTACCCGTTCTTGAGCCTTTCAGCGACCCTGTGGACCGTTATCCAGCTGACGTTGAGTCACTTGCGATGGCCTGCGCGCAGGAGAACAGAGATCTCGATTCTTTTCACTTACATCTCAACACACCTGCAGACAATGGAAAAGACGTTTTAATAACCCGTGCTCGAAGAGTAGAACGTTAAGTTTGTTTGGCGGAACTTTTTCTATCATACACGTAAACCTCTCGAAAGATAAAAAAAAAAGAGTGTAACAAAACTTTTGTAAAAGAGGGAGAGTGAACAGAGAGAGAAGGGTATCCAAGAGCCTGTCTCGTTTCTGAGTCATACTTAACACTCAACTGAGTTATGATTTGCCTCATAACTAATAAGGGAAAATCAATAACTGTCTCGAACCTTGTATCATTTTTAGAGACAGTTACAAATAAAGTAACGAATGAGATTCTTGTTTTATTCTTTTAAAGAGATCCAAAACAAAAAGGCGGAAGTGAATTGGCCTTGGAATAAGTTCTCAATCTTTGTGTATTTCGCGAAGCTTTACTCTTTACAAGTAAAGCATAATTCAATATTTAAGATATATTCCCATTATATTTACGGTTTTTACTAAATTGGCAGGAGTATTTCTTTCTATTATTAAATAGAATTGGCATATATTGGTATTTAATCAATCCTTTTGATCCAGTGAGGTTTATAGATACTGTGCGTTGCTAGATTTCGCCAGTCATAATCACCGGAAAAACAATTGCTTTAAGCGATCAGAGATGAAATAAGAAAAGGTAAAAGAAAGTGGTAGAATTCGAAAGAGGAATGGCTGTAAATAAATAATTCTATCTTGATTAATTAATATTGTAACAGTTAAAATCTTACTCAGATCTCTAAATAAAAGTGATCAGGTGCCTTACAGATATGAATCATAACCAGACCAGTGAATTTCTCTCAACGGAATCAATATTCGAAAAGAATCTTTTTAGTAGAAACTTGCGCTCGAATCGTCTTGGTAAGTTGCATTAAAATCCTGCCGGTAAATAGAGATTTAATTCAATAAAGCAGCAGTCCTAGGAATTAAAATTGTATCCGTCGTATCTAAAGAATAACAAATAAATGTGAATCAATTCATATCAACCAGCAAACGCACTAGAAGAGAGACGCAGAGCAAAGATTTCTAGTCAAGAGCTAAAAAGTGAACTGCAAGTCTCATTTGTTTCGGGAAAAGGAATGGGTGTGCGTAAAGAGGTTTCCACTCAACCCATCTTGTACCAACCCAACCCACTTCACTGGGGATTCACCCCCTTGTCGCGGAAAGAGAGCTTGTGTGGACCTTGGACTTTTCGAGCTATGTTGGTGGGGGTACCTCTTCTGGGTACCCCTGGTAGGTCTTCCGTTGTCGATTTGGTTGGAAATGAGGTTCCAGACTAAGTGCATCATTCCTTCATTTTTCTACTCTATCCTTCTCCTTTTTTACTTTTATTCTATCTCCCACTTATACAAAAAAAAAGAAAAAAAAAAAGCCTACTCCTATCATGTCACTCTTTGCCTTTTTTTTCTCCTCTATCTACATATAAGGACCTGGCAGCTACCTCACGCGTCAGAAGAGAGGCTTTGGAACCTCTATAAACAACGCCATTCGACGATCACTGGTTGCGAGAGACTAGAGGTGTCCTAGGCGTTGGGGTACGATGAATGGGATGAGGGTAGTACCCCGTTAACCCCTTCCCTGGCGGGTAATTATTGACCTATTCCAGTGCCCGTTGACGGGTGCTTTTGGTAGCATTGGTCCGAGGTGACGGCCCTTTGTTCCCATGTTGGTTGCCAGGCCAATAAAAAGCCTTGGGTCGAGTTCCTTGGTGTGGCGGGATATCCATTGAATGCTACTCCGAGATTCTGGCCGTTGTGAAGGGAACTAGTAGGAGTTTAGTACGGGGCGTGCTTCGTTGTTGTTAACCCGGTGACAAATCGGTGACCCCTTCGGGGACAGTCTGTACTGCTTGGTTGGGAGCCACGGCACTCCAAGGCTTGACGACTCGGTCGGACGAACAGCAGCACATGGAGCGTGCCTTCTGGAAGACTCCGAAACGACTCTGATCGATAGGCGGGAGCGACTCACGCGGGGATAACTCACCAAACCCCCCTTTTTATATATTGATTGGTCACAAGCTTAAGAAATATGAAGTATTCAAAATGGCCGACAAGAAAGGCCCAGCAGCGCTAAAATTCACGTGTGCCACATGTAATAAGGACAAGTAGTGCGTTGACTTCCCGGAGGGCTGCTTTGCGAAATGCCACCCAGGCAGTGTATGCACCACTTGCATCTTAAAGAAGGAAGTGGAAGAAGTAGTGGCCTACTACAGGAAAAGGACTACAGACCTCGAAAAGAAAATCGAGAGGCTCAAGGAGGATCACTCCCACCAGATCCGCAGGCTCTAAGAGAAGTTAAACGAGCTCTCGAGTCCTTGGGCAAACACCACCTCTGCAGAGAGGCCGGGCCCGAATGTGGCAGAAACGCCAAAAGGAAAAAAGAAAAAGAGAAAAAAGACGAAAAAGGGAAAGAAGAAAGAGGAAGAGAGAGAGAGAAATAGAATAAGAAAAGGTAGTAGAAATTATTGAAAAGGATGACAAGGGGGAAAAGATGATAGAGAAGAAGAAGAAGAGGAAGAAGAAAAAAAGACTGAAAAGACCATGACGGAGAAGAGAGAGGAATCGGAGAGCTTGCCTCAGAAAATAAAGATTCCGAGCTCAGCAGGCAAATGTGCCAGGGTCAGCCTTGTGGGTGATTCCCGGGCACGGGGCCTGCAGCCCCTGCCAGCGGCCCGCCTTCGAACAAGCGTTAAGGTGAGCTGCCTCCCAGGCTGTGGGAATAAGCAGGTAAGAGCTGAGGCCGAGAAGTCTCAGATTCCTGGGACTTCAGTCGTTGCCCTTATGGTAAGTGGCAACGACCTCTACCTCAGAGGAGGTAGGGTAGGCCCTACAGGCGAGATTACGAAGACGGTTATGGGCGCTGTCGACGACTGTGGATTGAAAACCTGCAGACGCGTCGTAGTGGGGATGCTCCCGAGGTGGGGTCCAAGCCGGACTGCCCTCGTAAGGAACATGTCGCTAAACCGGCGCCTTCAGACCTCTGTAGGGCGGAGGGGGTCTTTTTTTGTCGACCCGTACGCCGTATTCTATGGTAAAAACGACCTCTACCAAAGAGATGGGGTGCACCTCTCCTTTAAGGGCAAGGCTTTCCTAGCCGACCTCATCCAGGATGCCGCGGAGCGCACTCAAAGGAGTGTCCGGCCGATTGGGAAGGTGGACGTACGCCAGTACGCCCGAGTCACTCCTCAAACAACCTTCTCGGAGGTTGTCAAAAATGGTGCCACCGCGACAACCAAGAAGCCGGGAAACGGAAGAGTATAGGGGGTCCTACATTAGAGGACTCCCTGAAAGTTCTTCTGTTCAATGCGAGGTCAATCAGGAACAAGTTTCCTGAGCTCCGTTGCCTCGTAGCGACGGAAGAACCCAAAATAGTAGTCATCACAGAATCGTGGATAAAAACCTCAAACCTAGACTTTGAAGGCGAATTCACGGTTCCTGGCTACCAATTCTTCCACAAAGATAGGCCAGACAGAGAGGGTGGCGGTGAAATGTTGTATGTTGAAGATACAATCAAATCTACGAACTCCAACATTATATCCGATCACGAGCTCCTAGGCGTTGACCTAGAGTTAGGTCCCTCAGATACAGGACCCTGGTGCTTTACAGACCCCCTTCCAAACCCGTTGAGAAGGACAGGGAACTGTACCAGCTGCTGGGTGAGCTTGTTAAAGGCAGAGTGTGCATCGTTATGGGCGAGTTCAACAGACAAGTTGACTGGAAAACCAGAGCAGCCTGTGGTGAGAGCGCGCTACTCCTGGAGTTCGCCAACAACGAGTTCCTCACTCAATGGGCCAGAGAACCGACGAGAGGAGACAATATCCTCGACTTGGTCTTCACCTCTGAGGATGATATCGTTGAGGATGTCTCTGTAGGCGAAGAGCTCGGTGGCAGTGATCACCAGCTAGTTAGATTTAGCGTCAAGATCCCGAAGGTAAGGTCTGTTGCCAGTCAATCAAGGAAACTTGACTTGAGAAGAGCAGACTTTGCAAGCCTTCGTGCTGGGTTGACTGATGTGAGGCTAGCGGTATGCGAAGAGATTGAGGATTCGTGGAACAATTTCAAAAATAAGTTCATGAGTCTTCAATCAAGTTGCATCCCTCTGAAATGCCTCCGTCGGTCTTTTGTTCAACCAAAGTGGTTTAATCGAGAAATCGGCCAACTGCTTAGGGAGAAGAGAAATGCGTACCGGCGATCGAAGATCTCGGGTGCCTTTGACGACTACCGGAGGCTAGCCAGGAGAGTGAAGTCGAGCATAAGGGCGGCTAAGCGTACTGAGGAACTCCGAGTGGCGAGACTCTGCAAGGAGAATCCCAAGGAGTTCTTCGACTATGTAAATAGCCGTAAACCAATCCATCGTAGGATTGGGCCCTTAGTGGACTAGGAGGGTGCATTAACTCACTCAGATGCAGAAAATGCTAACCTTCTCAATGACTACTTCTCTTCAGTGTTTACTAAAGAGTGTGGTCCCATCCCCCAGCCAACGGATTCCTACTCGGAGGAAAAGCTGGAGGATATAGCCTTCACCGAAGGGGAAATAAAAAAGAAGATCATTGACCTAATGACGAATAAGTCACGTGGCCCGGATGGGTTTCTACCTAAAGTGTTAAAAGAAGTACGCCATCAAGTGTCACGACACCTGAGCGCAATCTTCAACATGTCAATCCGGACCGAATACGTTCCTCGAGACTGGCGTGAAGCGGAGGTGACTCCTATCTTCAAGAAAGGAGACCGTAGCCAACCGTCAAACTACCGACCTATCAGTCTGACTTCGATAGTCAGTAAACTCATGGAAAGCAAGATGGTGGACAAAATGACGTCGTATTTAGAGTCAAACCTGCTACTGAGGAGTTCCCAGCACGGCTTCCGAAGGCAACGGTCATGCCTGACGAACCTTGTGGAATTCTTCCACTTCGTGTTCAGTGAGCACAATCGAGACAAGGCGGTGGATGTGGTCTACCTAGACTTTCAGAAAGCCTTTGATAAGGTACCACACCGCCGCCTTCTCCGGAAAGTGCGAGTGCTGGGCATAGACGAAAAAGTAGCCGGCTGGATTGAGAACTGGCTAAGTGGCGGTGAATGGCCAGGCTTCTGAGTGGGTGCCCGTTACTAGCGAGGTGCCTCAAGGTTCTGTCCTGCGACCACTACTATTCATCATCTACGTCAACGACATGGACGGTGACATGGTTGCCAAGATTTCCAAATTAGCTGACGATACCAAGCTTAGTATGAACGTTGCAAAGAATGGAAATACTGCCCGCCTGCAGGAAGATCTTGGGGAGATTGAGGAGTGGTCGGACACGTGGCAAATGCCTTTTATCGTGGGGAAATGCAAAGTGATGCATATCGGCCACAGAAACCCCCTATCTCAGTATATCTTAAAGGGCACTGCTCTTGAATCGAGTGACACTGAGAAAAACTTGGGTGTAACTATCACTAGCGACCTCAAGTTCTCGAAACAGTGTATCGAGGCAGAGAAGAAAGCCCAAAGGATACTAGGCTATATTAAGCGCCAGTTTGGATTTTGGAACCAGGAGATTGTACTGTGCTTGTACAACTCACTTGTCCGACCGCACCTGGAGTATGCCGTACAATTTTGGAGTCCTTCATTTCGAAAGAACATCGCGAGATTGGAACGCGTACAAGCCAGGGCAACCAAGCTGATTCCCTCTATCAGACATAAAACTTATGAGGATAGACTAAGGGAATTAGATCTGTTCTCGCTGGAAACCCGTAGACTGCGGGGTCAGCTCATCGAAGTTTTCAACACACTTTGAGGGTTCGACAATGTTGACCACCGGGATATTTTCACACTGAGTGAGAACAGAACGCGCAATCACGGCTTCAAACTTGAACTGAAGCGTTACAACCGCAATCTGTGTGGAAATTTCTTCACTTACAGTATCTGCGGTAAGTGAAACGCACTTCCAGTGGAAGTTGTCAACAGTGAATCTGTTGACCAATTCAAGTCAAGACTAGACAAGGTATTGAAAAGTGGCCGTTTAGGGACGCAAAACAATTGAGCAGCCATGTGCCCGCTCGATTGCTAGTCCAAAGGTACCTTCCTTGAATGTATCGTAAGGTCTCCTAGGGTACCTTCTTTCCTTGTTGTTACTCCTTGTTGTTGTTACTCTCGAGCAACCCCACAGATTCTAACGCTGTATAGTAATGTTTTGTAAGTTATTTGTTTGGCACCTCAGAGTGAGATGTTGCCACTGAACATCATTATTCAAAGGGATTATTTTTCTGCGTTCTCATTTCGGCACTTTATTCTTGCGACCTTAAGTGCCACGTGGCGCATTCCAGCGACTACGTTTTACTTAATGTGTCTCAATTGGCGACTCTCATTAAGGGCATAGCAGAGAAATTCCTGACGTAGCCTGAGGATAGGCTAATTAAAAATGATAAAAACAACAACAAAAATAACGAAAAAAACAATATATCAAAATCCCAAAACAAAATATAGAGGAAGAAAAATTTAAAAAGGCACTCACAAGGGCCGGAGGGAGGCACGTCCCATCAGGGGCCCGAAAATGCACCCAACCCTCAAACTACTAATTGCTATGGGAAAAGGCTCTCCCTTCTTCTCCCCCTCAATTATTTTTTTAAATCGGCTGTGCACAAATTTGTCCGGAGCACAAAGGACAAATGGTAGCGATCCTGCTCGCTCGGGCACCTGGGCCGGTAGCACGCGTGAAGCTTCCCCAGACTGGGACATTCAACAAGAATGTGCCGGACTGTCGGAAGAACCGAGCAGTTATCACAGTAAAGTTGAGGGGCCACCTCAACCTTAATCTATCAAATGGTGCTGTGTCCCGAAAGTGTGTCCGATTCAGATGCACCAAAAACTACCTTAAGTCGTCGATACATTGCGGGGTAGGTCCAAGGAAAAAGTCGCGGTGCAATAGCACGTAACTTTATATTCCCGTCGGCCGTCTCCCATCTTCTTTTCCAAGCAAACCGAAACGGTGACTTTATTCTTGATATATAGTCCCAATTGGGAAAAGCAAAGCACTGGTCCGATCGTGCTGTCTATGCAGACTGCACGCTGATCTCATTTCACGCATGATATTATATCACTACTCTGTATCATAGACATTCTCCACATTAAAGAACACCGTGACAAAGTGCTGTCTACTAAAGAAGGCATCGCAGATAGCATTTTCCAGCCGGAGCAAAGCATTCAACGTGGAATGGAAATAGGGGAAGCCGCACCGTGACGAAAACAAGTGGCCTCTGCTGCCCAGAAAAAAATCTAGCCTAACATTAAGCAATATCTCCATCAACCCCCGAACGCAAGAGGTTAGAGAAATTGGACGTGAACCGGCCGGGGTAGAGTGATCTCTTCCCGGCTTTCGAAAAGAACACGGTAGTCATTCACTATGAATCTGGTGAAAGATATCTTCTGTCCATTTCCTGTTGATGAAGGGGAATAGAAAGCAATCCTTCGCTCACTCAAATGTTGAAGCATGGTTTACGGAATATCAGCCGAACCAGGGACGGTATCCGCGCATGAAGCAAGCAATAATGCAACTCAGTATGAACCTCTCGCTTAAGGTTTCTCCGTCTCGCTAGGTAAATGCCAATAGTCGGCCTTTGGGAAGTTCATGACCTAAAATGAAGGCTGGCAGAGCAGCATCCAGGCTAGAGAATGCGGAGAAAGTGCTCGCTCAGAGATTGCGGCCCGACCTTCTAGAGGACAGAATTAGTTTCCTAAAAGACTTGCTCTGAATCCTTTTAATAGGCTTCAACACCTGTGCAATAGGGGTCCCCCCCCATTGATTGAACACATATGCCCGTCAAGAAGGGGGGCGAGCGTGCCTCGAAACATACCGGAACCTGGCCCTCGCTCGACGAAATTCACACAAGGTGAAGTCGTTGAGCGGTGCTTGTAGAGCTTATAAACATATCGCTCCTCTCTAAGAGCCGATCAACAAGGAAACATAAGGCATGCAAAACGGCGCTTCGTTGGAAGAGTGGTAGTTAGGCCGCGAACATGAGCATGGGAGTGCTTGAGAAGAACTCAACGGCTTCATCGATCAATTTAAACTCCTCTATTAAGATAAAGAATTCAGTCATGTGGACCACCGTGTTCGCTCGAAACACCACCAAGGTGGCTTCTCATTCGGTAGCGGCTAGACAAATTATATTTGGAGAGAAAAGTGATAGCTACTGTGAAGGTCATCGACTACCTCCCACCTCAAGTCAAAGTTGTGCGGACGGATAACACAAGGGTAGATAGAAACCAGAAATTAAAGCGGTTTCCAGACAGTGAAATGTGACTCCATCCACATTTATGACACCGATTTCTATCTCTTCGTTTAGATCAGCCAGGACCTGACTCTTGAGATTAATTGTATAGCCATACCAGAAAGTATGCCTACTGTTCAAATCCCAAAAGAAGAGAAAGAGAATCAATAACCAACCCACCAGTCGGCAGAGGTCCGTCACATCGAGATCAGCTTACGTTTGATTATACAGCTAAACGACAGACTACTTCCCATCCAATTGTAGTTGCAATGCCACTGGTTAAAAGTAGGCATTTGAAAGCAAAGTAAGGACGGAGACATGTTGGCTGTGTGGTTAATACACATACTCAACCCAGGTCTTGGTGGGGATTCAAAACCTTTATTCTCTATGAGGCTGGGCAGGAGACACGCGTTCAATATAGTCTCATGAAGACAAAAATGCTAAAGAAGGAGGGTAGGCGATGAGCCTACCTCTAGGCCTAATTATAAGAAAATGTAAAGCACCTCACGGGAACGAGCTTATTCCACGTGGACACACTCTGAGGGATGCTAGCCGCTAAACACAGAATGATATGCCTTCGATGGCTTACTGGAGGCGTGACTCAATATATGAGCCTTTCTCTTCACCTCCCTCAAAATCTTTGAGTGGCTGCCCGATTCATGTGTTTTCGCGTTCCTTGTAGGAGCGTGGGAGAGAAGAATGAGCCGAGGTTCTTTTGTTACTACCATCCGCTTGTAGTCAAACCACGTTCCAGTGGTTCAACTAATGTGACTCTAACAGCTCGGTGGTACTGCGTGGCCCTTCGCTTTTTGCGAAAAGGTCTCATGGAGGAAGGCCTGGTTTAGCCGGGACGGGCCGCAAGCCTGAATCGCCACCAGCTCTACCATGGCAGCGCTCAGGTTAGATAAACCAACAGAATGATTTTAACCTTGCATGATAGCTACCGAAAAAAAGGCCGGGGGCGATGGGGCAAGAGCAAGGGGTGTTTTTTTTAGCTGAGGTATATGTAAAGTCCAATGTCGCGCAAGAGCATGACAGGGCCAATTCCTTGATGCTGTCGTGTAAGGCCTTAGAACAAGTTTTACAAGGTTAGAGTTTACCCGACTGTCCACCTTCGACAATTTATATTAGAGTAGCCAAAGTGGTAGCAGTGGTGACACTTGCGCGGGAACGGCACAAAATGCATTAATCCCGTATCGATAATGGCCAGCTAGTACCAACACTGGGTACCTGTCATGTTTGAAAGTAAGGATGAATATAAGTATGGGACTCGAGGCCCACCCCCCTGTTTCCTCGTTACACGCTGGACCTTGATCGCCCCCAGGTCAGCACCCCTTATGTGATGTCTTCTAAAGAGCAATCATTGATTTTCCTCGCATAGACTACTTATCCCCTTTAAGAATTTCGTAATAGAGTGTGGAGTCACTTGTGAAGACGAGTCATCGAAGGTCCGAAGAACAGACACAATGGATGCCTCGGCAATATCAGCCCCATTCCCCAGAAGCTTCAGTTCCCTACGGCCAGATGAGCCAGGCTCGGGCCGGTCATTCTCCAAAATGGACAAGAACCTTGCCGATTATGGAGCTCCTTTTGAGTTATCCAGGATCCTCGTTACCCTGTGAAGATCTTACACAGGAGCAGATTTAGACTCAGTGGTGTCTCCCATCGAGTCACTGTGCACTTCGGAGAAGACTCTGCCGTTTGGAGCAGGCATGTCTCTGTGTCCTCGCTTACCTGGGAAGGAGCCTCCTTCTGCCTATCCCTCAAATGTGTCGGGGATGACTCTAGAGCACTTAATATGCCAATGGGTGGCTTGCATTATATATGTCAAGATAGCCTGCGAGCGGACACCCACCAGGAAAACTTGTGGGCCGTGTACATCGCCCCCCCAAAATGTCAAAGAGATGGCTTGGCGTAGCCCAATGGATCCCGCCGACCCTTGCCCCTCTAAGGGAGTTCGCCCTAAGTGCTCAAAAATGGGGGCGGGTAACTCTGCGATGCTGGTTAAGCGTGCTCTTTTCCATACAGGAGTGCCCTTGCGAAGGAGAATGGGGCGCCGCCTCTTGTCCAACTATAGGGGGACAAATTGCTAGGAATTCCTGGAATATCCATTTGTTCCGTTAACAATATTATAGTTCAATTTTATGAAAATGTTAAAATCACCTGAATCAGTACCTGGTCACCCTGGGCATTTTGAAAAGTGTCTTCGGACTGTTGGAAGGTCCTCTAATTTTATAATGCTGGAGAGACTGACATGGGTAAGAGATGCCCAAATCAAGCTCAGACTCTGTGAAAAGGATAACAAAATAATACAAAAAATAGATAGAAAAACAACAAAGGGAAGTGTTAAAGATTGATTGATATCCTCAGGCATGTTATATGATTCAGGAAAAACCGTCGAGGTAAGGAGTTCCATATTCGAGCTGGAAGTGAATGAAAAAACAATCCTCGATTAAAAGATATCGAAGTGCCAGAAAGATTCAAAATCAGTCCAAGAACAGCTAGGGAGTAGGACCCTTCCTTATTTTAACCTTACAAGGGGGTTTGCACTATAAAGACTCCTTAACAGAAAACATGAATTACATATAAAGAAATGGAAGGGGGAGTAGAGGGCGAGGAGGGTTAGGCAGGTGTCTAGCAGATCTTGTGGTAGCGAGGCCGAAAACGTCCGTGCCGCCTCCAGATTGGAGCAGCTCCTTATATACCCGCAGCCACGAACGGATATTATGGACGTGAAGCCAGGAAGAAACCTCTTTTAACTATGACCATTATTAAGAAGAGGAGTGAGGGGTCTGAAGAAATGTGTGACAGACCTTGGAAATTTGGGCATGGCATATTTTTTTTCTGACGAATCGAGATTTGCTCAATTTTCAAATATGGCTGCGGTAAAAACGTTGTTTTTGCGTAATTGGGAAAATACTCCCAATACCGACGTCTTGGCCCCCGAATGAACAAACAACAGATTCGTTCATGACATATCGAAAACAAATAGAAAATATATTTTAGTACGAGTTACGTAAGCAGGGACTAGTTAATATTTATTATTGATTGGGACAATTCCACTAAATACCGAGGTTTGGGGGCTATAAATGAACGCCAGATTCGTTCACACCGCCCCGAGAACTCTATAAAAACAAACAAACTCGGACAAGCTTTATTCAAAAAGGTTGCTATTATTTCAAGATATTTTTTGATTAAAGCATTGACACACCACCGATCCATTCGAAGAACCTTCCATATAGAGTGGTCGTTAGGCCCGTGACGGTGAAGTTGCCGGAGAACTTAATGGTCTCATCAACCGACCAAACTCTTCGACTGGGACAGAGAGATCAGTCATTTTCTGAATGGCACACCACCGCACTCGCTCCAAGTACAACCAGTGTGGTTTCTCAGGTAGCAGCTCCCCCCAAATGTTATATGAATGAGAAATAAGTCACTTCAATGAAGGTCATTAACCACCTCCTACCCACAATCAGACTGTGCATCCAGGGCTCAAGACAAAAAAGTGAAGCAGTTCTCAGGCAGTGATGCGTAAACTCATGAACATTGAGGACCCGTATGTTCAAGTCTTCGATCAGATGGGCAAGGAGCTGACCCCATGGGGTGGTCGTGTAATCCCCCCAAAGGGGATGCCTACCGTTCAGTTCCAAGAAAAGGAAAAAGGGCCTCGGCAACCGCGACACAACCCGGCGGAAGTACTCCACGTCGGTACAATTCACACACATAGCAATACATATATCATTGTAGAATGCCATTGGGTAGTATACGCTGATTTCGGGCTGACCCGACTTACCACGTCTGCAAGTTCGATTTGTATGTCCAACACAGTAGCAGTGGTAATTCCACGGCAGTGGCACGAATGTTTTGACACGGTAGCGATATCAACTGGCACGCACCGACTCGGGGAGCCTGTCAAAATCGAAAGTGACGAATAGCGTAGGGGTGGGTCTCCAGATCCATCCCGTATCCTGTTTTTTCATTAAACGTTCGACCATGACCACTCCTTAGTCGGCCACTTCTTGGGTGATATCTTCGAGTTCCGTCGCATAAACTACCACTTTCACGCAAAATTCATGGTACAGTGCGGTGTCATCTGCACAGGCGAGCCATTGGGTGTCTGAAGAGCATTCGCCATAGCCGCCTGAGCAGGATCCGACGAATTCGCCACAAGTGCCTCGCCTGAGAAACTAATACCTGACGGTGGTGGAGTATGTGTCCTTTGGACAACATGCTCCCATCATTAGAGCAAACAATCAGAAAACGCTTAAGCACGTGGGCTAAACAACACCTGGTAACATCTCTATGAGGGGCCCGACGTCACCGAGTCTCCACTCAACTCAACTTAATTGCAAATTCAGTCTTTGTCATTGTGTGGGTCTCGCCGCCAGAGAGCGCATCGAGACCGGACGTGCTAATCGTAGCCTGCTGAAACAGCAAGGACTCGGCCGTCCCCTTGATCCCGTCCCCTCTCTGCCAAAAAATAGAAACTCCTAGACCTCTTGGGGAGTGAGTCCTCTTTTATCTACCCCTGAAGGGTATCCATTGTCAACTAGAACATCTACAGCTACGAGTATGTTGTTCTCCGAAATATGGAGCACAACCCAAGGATGAGGTCCCACATCTCCTTGTGAGTCATCGGGGGCCCACGCTGGCTCAGAAGGCGTGTCTCTTCCCGAGTCTTGTTCACCGCCGAAAAAGACCCTTCTATCTGGGACGATGACACTACCGGGACCAATTCCACCGAAGGCGGGGCCTCCAAGGAACCATCCCCACCAAGGTGTTAGGGATCCCGAGCGGGGACTCGCTAGGCCTATGGCTTGTAATCATCGTCGTTGGGACCAGAGAGACGACTTCTACTGAGAAAGAAAGGGGGGAGGGAGAAGTAGACTGGCCTCAACAAGGTCATGACACATATCTGCAGGACACTAAGGGGGACGACCCGACTGGCACAGTCACCCTTATCCCTCTAAGAGGATTGGCACTGTCGAGCCGCTCCCACTGGAGACATTAGATTCTAGGCCGCATGCTTGCTGCTTACATGGTGGTCCCCTGAGAAAGCAAAAAGGGGGCCCCACGGGTGCTAAAGTGGAGTTGGTCGAGGGCGACTACGAAGAAGGGTGTGAAGGGAAACCACCTCGCCCCTAGACATGGGAAAGGGGTAGCTTCCCTTTTCGTTCGAACAATGTTGACGGGGTCACTGAGAAAACGCCTCTTGAGAGGTGTAGCTGCCCGAGAGCCGCTCTAAAAAGAGCAGAGGAAGAGCCCACTTGCCGCCCAAAAATGATTTGAGGCGAGCCTCTCCAAGGGTCAGAGTGGTGCTGTCATGGTTTCTTTCGCCTACCCAACACCAAGGTCGAAGGAGGATTTGCAAGAGGGATGTAGTCGGAAATTTTGCTGAAAAAAACAACCAACACGAAAATTCCCAATCTTGTGACCAATGAGGAAAGGTTAGTGGGCGGCCATATATCAGAATCTAGCCGTTCCCACCAATCCCATCTCGGTGCCCGGAATTTTAAAGTTTCCATCCTGGGTGCGTTAATGGTCGATGTTCGCAGCTGTGCAGCCACCAGAAATTGCCCAGTGGACCGATCTCTCCCTAAAGGCCGAGCTCCCAACTGAATAATCAGAGAAGCACGGCGAAAGGGCGGATTTCTTTAATATATCGTACTAATCCTTGACAGGACGGCCGAGTTCTGTTGGGGCAGACGCAGAGACGGGGCCTGAGACTTTCAGTTGGCCTGAAAGCCAGTAAGGCATTACAGCTTTATGCACCCAGGAAGGGCCACATATAGGTGTTCTGCACCTTACTTGCAGGAGATTGGTTATTGGGGCGGAACCGATCTTCCCATTAATGATGCCCCAGTCCCAGTCTGTTGCAATCTGTGTGCATTGTTTATAGAGGTTACAAAATCTCTATTCTGACATGACATTAGCCTGACATGTTATTTAGCACAGAGTAAATAGAGGGGAAAGTCCTGGAGAAAAGAGGGGGAAGGAAGGAGAGCAGAGAATGCACCTGTTTCCGCAGATCCTGTGAGAAATTTGCAGTCGACCTAGTGACAAGGTCTTCCCGCAAAATGTTCTGATGCCGTTGAACAATTGTGGGTGGGAGGCTACGAAAAGGCAGGGCGAAATGGCGCGCAAATTTAAATTCCGATCCGCCGTCTTTCATCTTCTTTGCCATCCAGCCCGAAAAGCTTTTATAATTCCTGCCATGTAGTCAGAGTGGGTAAGCGCCAAAACGTTGGCTAGGTCGCTCTGTTTGCGCAAACAGCCTAGCGCCTTCGTCAGCGTACTTATTTCCCGCAACCCATGCAGATCCCCGGAACCAACAGGAGGCAATCTTGACATCCTCATGGTTTGCACCAGCCATGGCGTAATAGATACTGTGAATTAGAGGATTTGGATATTCTGATGATCAAAAGGTACTTAGCGCGCTCTGTGAGGGGTTATGAATTACAAATCAGTTTCACAATATGGCATGGCGTGCAATCTTCCGTAAAGAGTGGTGTATAGTAACTAACTCGGCCTTGAAGATAGACGCAGCGTCCGTAAGTGCCCCACTGGCTTCAAAAATGTGGTGGATAGCATGAAACCAACCTTCTCCCATCTATTCAGATTTCGAGCCATCTTTATAGACTGGTACGGCTTTAGTGTGACATGATATATGCTTCAAAAATACAAACGTAATACTCTCGGTGCTGTAGACGTTTTGGGAACAGACTCATGTTGACAAACGTTGAGAGGTGGTATCCTTCAGGTTGGTGTCTTAGGAAGAAGCAACGGCGCCACCGGTCCGAGAGTTGCACCAAACTCTCGACGGAGCTTCCTATCCCTAAAACCAAAAGGCAACGGGGATAATTGGCTTCTAAAATCGGTAAGGTCACGGTAGAGATCACCCAATGACAAATCAAAGAACCGTTGGCGACTGGGAGAGAGGTGGAAACCACGCTTATAAGCGCATTCTTTATGTGCATGGTGAAGTGACCGGCATTTGCCTAACATCGAAAAAGAGGCTCCAGTAATCAATTGGAAACCGGAGTGATGAATTGAATCTAGCGTCTGCAAAGGACGAGCTGCTGTGGATGAGTAGAACTTACATCCATACTCTATCGGAGAGCGAACAAAGTAGCGGTAAAACATCAAAGGAGTAGCACTATCGGCAGCCCAACTGGTAAACGCCACAGATTGAAGAATGTCCATGACACGGTTCTGGAGATCCCAACTCCATTTCACTAGACATCAATTTAGGCGAAAGATTACCCCCACGCCAAAAACGGGTCGCCCTGGTAAGGTTCAGGTGCGGTCGCCACCCGAAACTAAACGCGTACATTACCTCACCGACCTGACTAATACAGACATCTGCCCGCACTGCCCCCAAGAACCGCACACAATTCAACACTTAATCACAACATGGCCAACACAAGGACATCTGAGACAAAATCTCGAAACACACTGAGGGCGTCATTTCTGGGAGACACATGTGTGGGTGGCGAAGTTTATCTCGGCTCCCAGACTATGGTAGGGGCAGTAGCCAAGTCTAACATAAGAAAATAAGGACAAACTATTCCAAAACTTTACTACCCTTTGACTAAAACAGTTTTTATCAATAGAGAACCTAGACTGCTCCATCATCAATTCCCTATCATAGCCCTTTGTTCTCCTTTCACCAGATAACTCAAAATATCCTCATCCTAATGTCCGGAAAGTTGAAATGCATGAATCATATCCCCACTAAGCACCCTTCGCATAACAAAACATTTTCAACTCCTTTAACCTATCCTCATATCCAAGCCTCTGAGTCCTGAGATAAACAGTAAATCCCCGCTGAACCTGTACAATTAAGTCTTGCACCAGGTAAAGAGCCTAGACTGAGCACAATATGCCAGATGAAGTCTAACATAAGAATTATATGCCCACAAAGTAATGCTTGCGATATTCACAGTTCCCTGACGACTTCATTTTTAAGTGTAGAGCAATCTTAGAGGCAATGAGGACCTCTAAATCTTTTTCTATATTAGTAACTTTGGGGACATCCTGTAGACTGCAAATCACCTCTACTCTTATATGATACATTTCTCTTTATAACGCCTACCATTTTGTTAGCTTTGTTCCTGAATTCGAGATACTGTTTGTGTACCTTGGCCTTGAGGTGGTAATGCCTAAATCCTTTTGTCTACTAGTAGGTACACTATCGAGAAAAATAAGAGAACGATATTCCTTTATTAAAATATTTTCAAAAATATGTTGAGTAGATAAATGAAATTTAATATATTTTATGGATATTTCATATGATACAATGGTATATTCAAGAAATTAAACTAATAGGTTGGAAAAAGGTCCTCGCACAACTTTTATTAACAATGATTTACAACGAATCAATGCAGCAAAATGAACATATTAATGAACACTCTAATCACCGTTATTTTCGAGCACCTGATTCCAACGACGGGATAAATCATGGATGCCTTTCTTGTAAAATTCAACTGGTTCATTATCGAAGAAGTCTCCAACTGCTGTTATCAGTTCGTCATAATTTGCGAACGTTTTACCATTCAAGAAGTTCTGCAGTGCCCGGTATATATTGTAGTCTGTTGGTGCCAGGTTTGCTAAGTTCGGTTGGTGAGGGAGAACTTCCCACCCAAGCTCCAAGAGTTTTTCACGGGTGTGATTTTCAACGTGTGGTCCTGCGTTATCATGAAGAA
Organism: Ceratothoa steindachneri; assembly: GCA_963969495.1. Classification (NCBI taxonomy): domain Eukaryota; kingdom Metazoa; phylum Arthropoda; class Malacostraca; order Isopoda; family Cymothoidae; genus Ceratothoa; species Ceratothoa steindachneri. The sequence continues at coordinate 4,264,015 of OZ018329.1, forward strand.
ACATGACATCAGTCAATTCTAGTCGTTTCTGCGCAAATGCATCTGTCACCTGTTACAGTTATTGACTTTATAATTGAACATCAATAACTTGATTGCATTCCAGCATTTCCAGGTAAATTATTCCTTTCACATCCCACCAGAGACAAACCATAAGCCTGTTTTGATGTCGGTCGGCCTTTGCCTGAAATTGTGCAGGTGCACCTTTGTCTATCCAACTTCTTTTGCGTGCCATGTTCGAGTGTAGACACCATTTCTCATCTACAGTAGACACTTTATTCAGCCAATCATAACGACGTTTCTTGGACAGTAGTGTCATACAGGCGTCTCTGCGGTGCTGAAGGTCGAACTCGGTCAGTTTACGTGGAATTCATGAATCCAGTTTGATTACATTATTCATTTCCTATAGATGAAGTAGAATGGCTGTAAGGCTGACGCTAAACTTTTCAACTAGTTCGCGGGATGACAGATGTGGATCAGATATGGACGGTCATTGTCAACAAGTGAGGATCGACCACTTCTTGGCTGATCTTGGAGGTCGAATTGGTCACGCTGAAACTTCTTAAACCAATCGTAGGCTGTGCAACGACTTCTAATGTCTTCTCAAAATACTTGGTTGATACGACGTTGCGAATGGGAAGCGTTTAGGCCGGACGTGTAACCATACAGTTAAAGAGTACGTTGCTGTTCCCTAGATTAGTGATTTGATGGGTAATTTTTGAAATTTTAGATAATTATCATATAGAGTATTATCATATCATATTATTATAAAGGCCTAGGCTTTACTAGGTCTTACTAGGTCTACATAGGCTCTCGGTCACCCTGCACTTCCAAGCGAGGCCTAGGAAAGACTAAGCCACTACACAGTAACTAGTCGTACACCTGTATAAAATCTGTAAATAAATAAACTTTTAGATAAATCTATAAATATAAATCCATAAATAAATAAACTTTTAAAAAAGGTTGTGCGAGAACTTTGTTTCCAATCTAACAAAATAAAATATTAACAAGAGAAAAGTAAGAGAACGACCATTCACAGAATTGCTTAACAAGTAAATACACTAAAAACGAAACAAGATTTGACAATGATGAAGCTTAAAACACATAACAAGAGGTGTTGAGCTTTTGTTTTAGTGCGTAAATCCGTTACAATTCAAGGCTACTGGTGTCCTACTTTGTCTCTAATGATCAAGAGGTTTTGAATTGAGGTCAGGTCGGGGCTCCGAGAAGGACACGTCATGACTTCGATGTCTTATTCGAAATAGTATTTTACTCGCTTTCAGTATGGCATGGCGCGTTGCCCTGCATAAATACTGTTGGTTGGTTGATAAATGCTCGGAGTTAAGGTATAACATGTTATAGTACTAGGTTTAGGTACACATTCGTGTAGCTTTTAAAACCAGATGCATATAGGCGAGGTGACAGTGTAAAACGGCTCACTGCTTTTACACTTAGTCTTAATTTTTCGAGAAAAGAACTTCCTGCTGCAGTCTCGAAGGGGTCCTTCATCGAGAAGCTCCTAATAGCTGTGTCTTCTCGGACGGTGGTTATGCGGGATCTTCTGACTTTTGCAGGAGATTTATTAGTTTCGTACCTTCCTACCTCTCTTGAAAACGCAGAAAGAGTACTCCTCAAAGTCTTTAAGCGAACAATTCTCTGAAGGAGCTCAGGAGTCGCTTTCATGTGTGGTAGCATCTCTGCAGAGTGAGTACGACAACAATGGCAATACAGTTATCTACTGAGTAAAATATTAACAGATTGTTTCAAGAAACGTCTAGAATGTTCCTGAAAAGATTGTTCTCTTATTTTGAACGTGTCAATATTTTATTTTATTCTTTTATTTAGTATAATTTACTGAATATACGATTGTATCATATGAAATCTTCATAAAGTATATTAATACATGCCTTTATCTCCCATGAAAATCTCACCTCCCTACTCAGAGTTTTGAAAATAATTTTCAAATAAAGGAAAAATCGTTGTCTTATTTTAGTCGGTAGTAAAGGAAAAAAATGTGTCCGAGTACTTTCAAACTTGATTAAGTTCCTTATCAAGGATAACTTGATAAGTATCGATGATAACGATGATATGGAACTGAATCAAGTTCGAAAGTACTCGGAAACTTATTTTCCTTTTTATTTTCCTGCGAGAGGGTAATCCATAAGTGCTAAGTAAGTTACTAATAGGATACCGTGCAGGCACAGGATGGCTAAAAGTGATACGCGGTGAGTTGCAAGCGGACACCGGGAGTACCGAGTGAATACCTAAAAAAAGTGCCAATTAAGTACCATATATGTACCTGATGGTTTTACGTAGGATATCGGTCAGTACCTAACGTACTGACCGACACGTTAGGTACTGGCCAGTACCCAACGTATTTTAGAATAAAGTTCTAAAATTCAAACTCTCCTCCAAGTTTCGGATCACGTTCATCCGTACAAGGCAAAGACAGGCAAATAAAGATCCTTTTTTGCCCCTAACATTTCAAGCGCTTGTTTCGATACCTTACCCAGAAGTGAGAAAATATTTCCTACAGTGAAACAGAAAATACTGCCATAAGGCTTAAAATTTCAAATATATGTATATCGTGAATATTATGTTAAAAATTTCAAATATATGCATATCGTGAATATTATATTAAAATTTAGAAATACATGCATACCGTGAATATTATGTTAAAATTTCCATATATGCATATCGTGAATATTATGTTAAAATTTCAAATATATGCATATCGCGTTAAAAATTTCAAAAATATGTATATCGTGAATATTATGTTGAAATTTCAAATATATGCATATGGTGAATATTATGTTAAAATTTTAAATATATGCATTTCGTAAATATTATGTTAAAATTTAAAATATATGCATATCGTGTTAAATATTTAAAATATATGTGTATCGTGAATGTTATGTTAAAACTTCAAATATATGCATACAGAGAATATTATGTTAAAATTTCAAATATATGCATCTCGTGAATATTATGTTAAATTAAAAATATATGCATATCGTGCATATTATGTTAAAATTTCAAATATATGCATATCGTGAATATTATGTTAAAATTTCAAATATAGGCATATCGTGAATATTAAGTTAAAATTAAAAATATATGCATATTAAGAATATTATCTTAAAATTACAAACAAATGCATATCGTGAATATTATGTTAAAATTTCAAATATACACATATCATGAATATTATGTTAAAATATCAAATATATGCATATCGTGCATATTATGTTAAAATTTCAAATATATGCATATGGTGAATATTATGTTAAAATTTCAAATATATGCATATCGTGAATATTATATTAAAATTTAAATATATGCATAACGTGATTATTATGTTAAAATTTAAAATATAGGCATATCGTAAATATTACATTAAAATTTATAATATATGCATATCGTGAAAATAAAAAAAAAATTTCAAATATATGCATATCTTGAATATTATGTTAAAATTTTAAATAAAGCATAACGTGATTATTATGTTAAAATTTAAAAAATAGGCATATCGTGAATATTACATTAAAATTTATAATATATGCATATCGTGAATATAAAGTTAAAATTTCAAATATATGCATATCTTGAATATTATGTTAAAATTTTAAATATATGCAAATCGTGAATATTATAAAAAAATGGTAAATTAATGCATATCGTGAATATTATGTTGAAATTTTATATATATGCATAGCATGAATATTATGTTAAAAATTTCAAATATATGCATATCGTAAATATTATTTTGAAATTTCCAATATATTCACATCGTGAATATTACGTTAGAATTAAAAATATATGCATATCGTGAATATTATGTTAAAATTTCAAATATATGCATATCGTGAACATTATGTTGAAATTTCCAATATATGCATATCGTGAATATTATGTTAAAATTTTAAATTATGCATTTTGCGTAAAAAATTCAAATATATTTATATCGTAAATATTATGTTAAAATTTCAAATAAAAACATATCGTAAATATTTAGTTAAAATTTCAAATATTTTCATTTCGTGAATATTACGTTAAAATTTCTAATATATGCATATCGTGAAAATTATGTTAAAATTTCAAATATATGCATATCGTAAATATTATGTTAAAATCTCAAATATATGAATACCGTGAATATTATGTTAAAATTTCAAAAATATGCATATCTTTAATGTTATGTTAAAATTTTAAATATATGCATATCGTGAATATTGGGTTAAAATTTTAAATATATACATATCGTGAATATTTATGTTAAAATTTCAAATATATGCATATCATGAATATTATGTTAAAATTTTAAATATAAGCATTACGTGAATATTATGTTAGAATTTCAAATATATGCATATCGTGAATATTACGTTAAAATTTCTAATATATGCATATCGTGAAAATTATGTTAAAATTTCAAATATATGCATATCGTGAATATTATGTTAAAATTTCAAATATATGCATATCGTGAATATTATGTTAAAATTTCAAATTTATTGATATCGTTAATATTATGTTAAAATTTCAAACATATGCATATCGAAAAATATTATGTTAAAATTTGAAATATATGCATATCATGAATATTATGTTAAAATTTCAAATATATGCATATAGTGAATATTATGTTAAAATTTCAAATATATGCATATCGTAAATATTACGTTAAAATTTCTAATATATGCATATTGTGAATATTATCTTGAAATTTCAAATATATGCATATCGTGAATAATATGTTAAAATTTCAAATATAAACATATCGTGAATATTTAGTTAAAATTGCAAATATATGCATATCGTAAATATTATGTTAAAATTTCAAAGATATGCATATCCTGAATATTAGGTTAAAATTTCAAATATGTGCATATCGTGAATGTTATGAAAATTTTTTCAATATATACATATCGTCAATATTATGTTAAAATTATATATATATATGCATAACGAGAATATTATGTAAAAACCTTTAAAATATATGCGTATCGTGAATATTATGTTAAAATTTCAAATATATGCATATCTTGAATATTATGTTAAAATTTTAAATAAAGCATAACGTGATTATTATGTTAAAATTTAAAAAATAGGCATATCGTGAATATTACATTAAAATTTATAATATATGCATATCGTGAATATAAAGTTAAAATTTCAAATATATGCATATCTTGAATATTATGTTAAAATTTTAAATATATGCAAATCGTGAATATTATAAAAAAATGGTAAATTAATGCATATCGTGAATATTATGTTGAAATTTTATATATATGCATAGCATGAATATTATGTTAAAAATTTCAAATATATGCATATCGTAAATATTATTTTGAAATTTCCAATATATTCACATCGTGAATATTACGTTAGAATTAAAAATATATGCATATCGTGAATATTATGTTAAAATTTCAAATATATGCATATCGTGAACATTATGTTGAAATTTCCAATATATGCATATCGTGAATATTATGTTAAAATTTTAAATTATGCATTTTGCGTAAAAAATTCAAATATATTTATATCGTAAATATTATGTTAAAATTTCAAATAAAAACATATCGTAAATATTTAGTTAAAATTTCAAATATTTTCATTTCGTGAATATTACGTTAAAATTTCTAATATATGCATATCGTGAAAATTATGTTAAAATTTCAAATATATGCATATCGTAAATATTATGTTAAAATCTCAAATATATGAATACCGTGAATATTATGTTAAAATTTCAAAAATATGCATATCTTTAATGTTATGTTAAAATTTTAAATATATGCATATCGTGAATATTGGGTTAAAATTTTAAATATATACATATCGTGAATATTTATGTTAAAATTTCAAATATATGCATATCATGAATATTATGTTAAAATTTTAAATATAAGCATTACGTGAATATTATGTTAGAATTTCAAATATATGCATATCGTGAATATTACGTTAAAATTTCTAATATATGCATATCGTGAAAATTATGTTAAAATTTCAAATATATGCATATCGTGAATATTATGTTAAAATTTCAAATATATGCATATCGTGAATATTATGTTAAAATTTCAAATTTATTGATATCGTTAATATTATGTTAAAATTTCAAACATATGCATATCGAAAAATATTATGTTAAAATTTGAAATATATGCATATCATGAATATTATGTTAAAATTTCAAATATATGCATATAGTGAATATTATGTTAAAATTTCAAATATATGCATATCGTAAATATTACGTTAAAATTTCTAATATATGCATATTGTGAATATTATCTTGAAATTTCAAATATATGCATATCGTGAATAATATGTTAAAATTTCAAATATAAACATATCGTGAATATTTAGTTAAAATTGCAAATATATGCATATCGTAAATATTATGTTAAAATTTCAAAGATATGCATATCCTGAATATTAGGTTAAAATTTCAAATATGTGCATATCGTGAATGTTATGAAAATCTTTTCAATATATACATATCGTCAATATTATGTTAAAATTATATATATATATGCATAACGAGAATATTATGTAAAAACCTTTAAAATATATGCGTATCGTGAATATTATGTTAAAATTTTCAATATGTGCATATCGTGAATATTATGTTATTATTTCGAAGATATGAATTTTGCGTTAAAAATTTTAAAATATATTTATATCGTGAATATTATGTTATAATTTCAAATATAAACATATCGTGAATATTACGTAAGAATTTAAAATATATGCATATCGTCAATATTATGTTAAAATTTAAAATATATGCATATCGTGAATATTATGTTAAATTTCCAATATATGCATATCGTAAATATTATGTTAAAATTTTAAATTATGCATTTTGCGTAAGAAATTCAAATATATTTATATCGTAAATATTATGTTAAAATTTCAAATAAAAACATATCGTAAATATTTAGTTCAAATTTCAAATATTTTCATTTCGTGAATATTACGTTAAAATTTCTAATATAGGCATATCGTGAAAATTATGTTAAAATTTCAAATATATGCATATCGTAAATATTATGTTAAAATCTCAAATATATACATACCGTGAATATTATGTTAAAATTTCAAAAATATGCATATCGTAAATGTTATATTAAAATTTCAAATATAAGCATATCGAAAATATTATGTTTAAAATTTGAAATATATGTATATCATGAATATTATGTTAAAACTTCAAATATATGCATATCGTGAATATTATGTTATAATTTCAAATATTTGCATATCGTGAATATTACGTTAAAATTTCTAATATATGCATATTGTGAATATTATCTTAAAATTTCAAATATATGCATATCGTGAATAATATGTTAAAATTTAAAATATAAACATATAGTTAATATTTAGTTGAAATTGCAAATATATGAATATCGTGAATATTATGTTAAAATTTCAAATATATGCATATCGTGAATATTATGTTAAAATTTGAAATATAAGCATATCGTGATTATTATGTTAAAATTTCAAATATATGCATATTGTAAATATTATGTTAAAATATAAAATATATGCATATCGTAAATATTATGTAAAATATTTCAAATATATGCATGTCGTGAATATTAAGTTAAAATTTAAAATATATGCATATAGGGAATATAAGGTTAAAATTTCAAATATATGCATATCGTGAATATTATGGTGAAAATTTTAAATATATGCATATCGTGAATATTATGTTAAAATTTCAAATATATGCATATCGTGAATATTATATTAAAATTTAGGAATACATGCAGACCGTGAATATTATGTTAAAATTTCCATATATGCATATCGTGAATATTATGTTAAAATTTCGAATATATGCATATCGTGAATATTATGTTACAATTTCAAATATATGCATATCTTGAATATTATGTTAAAACTTCAAATATATGCATATCGTGAATCTCATGTTAAAATTTCAAATATATGCATACCGTAAATATTATGTTAAAATTTCAAATATATGCATATCGTTAATATTGTGTTAAGATTTCAAATATATGCATATCGTGAATATTATGTTTAAATATCAAATATATGCATATCGTGTAAAAAATTTCAAATATATGTATATCGTGAATATTATGTTGAAATTTCAAATATATGCATATGGTGAATATTATGTTAAAATTTCAAATATATGCATTTCGTTAATATTATGTTAAAATTTCAAATATATGCATATCGTGTTAAATATTTAAAATATATGTGTATCGTGAATATTATGTTAAAATTTCAAATATATGCATATAGTGAATATTATGTTAAAAATTCAAATATATGCATCTCGTGAATATTATGTTAAATTAAAAATATATTCATATCGTGCCTTTTTATGTTGTAATTTCAAATATATGCATATCGTTAAATATTATGTTAAAATTTCAAATATAGGCATATCGTTAATGTTACGTTAAAATTAAAAATATATGCATATTGTGAATATTATCTTAAAATTACAAACAAATGCATATCGTGAATATTATGTTAAAATTTCAAATATATACATATCGTGAATATTATGTTAAAATTTCCAATATATGCATATCGTGAATATTATGTTAAAATAAATAAATATATGCATAACGTGATTATTATGTTAAAATTTAAAATATAGGCATATCGTGAAGATTACATTAAAATTTATAATATATGCATATCGTGAATATAAATTTTTTTTTCTCAAATATATGCATATCTTGAATAAAAGGTTAAAATTTTAAATATATGCATAACGTGATAATTATGTTAAAATTTAAAATATAGGCATATCGTGAATATTTTTTGTAAATTTATAATATATGCATATCGTGAATATAAAGTTAAAATTTCAAATATATGCATATCTTGAATATTATGTTAAAATTTTAAATATATGCAAATCGTGAATATTATGAAAAAATTGTAAATTTATGCATATCGTGATATTATGTTAAAATTTTATATATATGCATAGCATGAATATTATGTTAAAAATTTCAAATATATGCATATCGTAAATATTATGTTGAAATTTCCAATATATTCACATCGTGAATATTACGTTAGAATTAAAAATAAATGCATATCGTGAAAATTATGTTAAAATTTGAAATATATGCATATCGTGAATATTATGTTGAAATTTTCAATATATGCATATCGTGAATATTATGTTAAAATTTTAAATTATGTATTTTGCGTAAAAAATTGAAATATATTTATATCGTAAATATTATGTTAAAATTTCAAATAAAAACATATCGTAAATTTTTAGTTAAAATTTCAAATATTTTCATTTCGTGAATATTACGTTAAAATTTCTAATATATGCATATCGTGAAAATTATGTTAAAATTTCAAATATATGCATATCGTAAATATTATGTTAAAATCTCAAATATATGAATACCGTGAATATTATGTTAAAATTTCAAAAATATGCATATCTTTTAATGTTATGTTAAAATTTTAAATATATGCATATCGTGAATATTGGGTTAAAATTTTAAATATATACATATCGTGAATATTTATGTTAAAATTTCAAATATATGCATATCATGACTATTATGTTAAAATTTTAAATATAAGCATTACGTGAATATTATGTTAGAATTTCAAATATATGCATATCGTGAATATTACGTTAAAATTTCTAATATATGCATATCGTGAATATTATGTTAAAATTTCAAATATATGCATATCGTAAATATTATGTTAAAATTTCAAATATATGCATTTTGTGAATATTATGTTAAAATTCCAAATTTATGCATATACTTATTATTATGTTTAAATTTTAAACATATGCATATCGAAAAATATTATGTTAAAATTTAAAATATATGCATATCATGAATATTAAAACTTCATAAAAATATGCATATGTAAATATTATTTTTATATTTTAAATATATGCATATCGTTAATTTTATGTTAAAATTTCTAATATATGCATATTGTGAATATTATCTTAAAATTTCGAACGTATGCATATCGTGAATAATATGTTAAAATTTCAAATATAAACCTATCGTAAATATTTAGTTTAAATTGCAAATATATGCATATCGTGAATATTATGTTAAAATTTCAAATTTATACATATCGTTAATTTTATTTTGAAATTTCTAATATATGCATATCGTGAAATATTATGTTGAAATTTCAAATATATGCATATTGTGAATATTATGTTGAAATTTCAAATATATGCATATCGTGAATATAATGTTAAATCTTCAAATAAATGCATATCGTGAATATTATGTTAAAATTTCGAATATATGCATATCCTGAATATTAGGTTAAAATTTCAAATAGGTGCATATCGTGAATATTAGGAAAATTTTTTCAATATATACATATCGTGAATATTATGTTAAAATTATATATATATGCATAACGAGAATATTATGTAAAAAATTTTAAAATATATGCGTATCGTGAATATTATGTTGAAATTTCCAATATGTGCATATCGTGAATATTATGTTATTTTTTTGAAGATATGTATTTTGCGGTAAAAATTTTAAAATATTTTTATATCGTAAATGTTATGTTATAATTTCAGATATAAACATATCGTGAATATTTACTTAAAATATAAAATATATGCATATCGTGAATATTGTGTTAAAATTTTAAATATATGCATATCTTGAATATAACGTTAAAATTCAAATATATGCATATCGTGAATATTATGTTAAAATTTCAAATATATTTGCATATCGTGAATATTATGTTAAAATTTCAAATATATACATATCGTGAATGTTATGTTGAAATTTCAAATATATTCATATCGTAAATATTATGTTCAAATTTAAAATATATGCATATCGTGAATATTATTTTAAAATTTTAAATATACGCATATCTTGAATATTACGTTAAAAGGTCAAATATATGCATATCGTGAATATTATGTTAAAATTTGAAATATATGCATATCGTAAATATTATGTTAATATTTTAAATATATGCATATCGTTAATTTTATGTTGAAATTTCAAATATATGCATATCGTGAATATTATTTTCAAATTTCGAATATATGCATATCTTGAATATTATTTATAAAATTTCAAATATATGCATATCCTGAATATTATGTCAAAATTTCAAATATATGCATATCTTAAATATTAGGTTAAAATTATATATATATGCATAACGAGAATTTTATGTAAAAATTTTAAATATATGCGTATCGTGAATACTATGTTGAAATTTCCAATATGTGAATATCGTGAATATTATGTTATTATTTCGAAGATATGCATTTTGCGTTAAAAATTTTAAAATATATTTATATCGTGAATATTATGTTATAATTTCAAATATAAACATATCGTGAATATTTATTTAAAATTTCAAATTTATGCATATCGTGAATATTATGTTAAAATTTTAAATATATGCATATCTTGAATATAACGTTAAAATTCAAATATATGCATATCGTGAATATTATGTTAAAATTCAAAATATATTTGCATATCGTGAATATTATGTTAAAATTTCAAATATATACATATCGTGAATGTTATGTTTAAATTTTAAATATATGCATATCGTAAATATTATGTTCAAATTTTAAATATATGCATATCGTGAATATTATGTTAAAATTTAAATATACGCATATCTTGAATATTACGGTAAAAGTTCAAATATATGCATATCGTGAATATTATCATAAAATTTGAAATATATGCTTATCGTAAATATTATGTTAATATTTTAAATATATGCATATCGTTAATTTTATGTTAAAATTTCAAATATATGCATTTCGTGAATATTATGTTCAAATTTAGAATATATGCATATCTTGAAAATTATGTTAAAATTTCAAATATATGCATATTCTGAATATTATGCAAAATTTCAAATATATGCATATCGTGAATATTATGTTGAAATTTCAAATATATTCATATCGTGAATATTATTTTAAAATTTTAAATATATGCATATCGTGAATATTATGCTGAAATTTTTCAAAATATATGAATATCGTGAATATTATGTTAAAATTTCAAATATATACATATCACGTTAATAATTTCAAAAATATGTTTATCGTGAATATTATGTTAAAATTTCAAATATATGCATTTCGTGAATGTTATGTTAAAATTTCAAATAGATGCACATTCTGAATATTATGTTAAAGTTCTAAATATATGCATATCGTAAATCTTATGCTAAATTTTCAAATATATGCATATCGTGATTATTATGTTAGAATTTCAAATATATTTTCATATCGTGAATATTATGTTAAAATTTCAAATGTATGCATATCTTGAATATTATGTTGAAATTTCAAATACATGCATATCGTGATTATTATGAATTTTTTTAAATATATGCATATCGTGAATATTATGTTAAAATTTAATAAATATGCATAACGTGAATATTATGTTAATATTTCAAATATATGCATATCGTAAATATTGTGTTGAAATTCCCAATATATGTAAATCATGAATATTATTAAAAAATTTCAAATATATGCATTTCGTGTTAAAAATTTTAAATATATTTATAATAAATATTATGTTCAAATTTCCAATTAAAACATATCGTGAATATTTAGTTAAAATTTCAAATATAGAATATCGTGAATATTATGTTAAAATTTTAAATATATGCATATCTTGAATATTACGTTAAAATTCAAATATATGCATAGCGTGAATATCATGTTAAAATTTAAAATATATACATATCGTGAATATTATGTCAACATTTCGAATATATGCATATCGTGAATGTTATGTCTGAAATTTCAAATATATGCATATCGTTAATATTATGTTAAAATTTTAAATATATGCATTTTGTGAATATTATGTTAAAATTTCAAATATAAACATATCGTGAATGTTTAGTTAAAATTGCAAATATATGCATATCGTGATTATTATGATCAAATTTCGAAAAAATGCATATCGTGAATATCATTTTCAAATTTAAAATATATGCATATCTTTAATATTATGTTAAAATTTCAAATATATGCATATCGTAAATATTATGTTAAAATTTTAAATATATGCATATCGTTAATATTGTTAAAATTTCAAATATATGCATATCGTGAATATTATGTTAAAATTTTTAATTGATGCATTTCGTGAATATTATGTTAAAATTTTAAATATATGCATATCGTGAATATTATGTTAAAATTTAAAATATATGCATATCGTGAATATTATGTTAAAATGGTAAATACATGCATATCGTGAATATTATGTTAAAATTTCAAATATATGCATATCGTGAATATTATGTTAAAATTTCAAATATATGCATATGTTGAATATTATGTTAAAATTTCAAATATATGCATATCATGAATATTACGTTAAAATTTCTAATATATGCATAGCGTGAAAATTAAGTTAAAATTTCAAACATATGCATATCGAAAAATATTATGTTAAAATTTCAAATATATGCATATTATGAATATTATGTTAAAATTTCAAATATATGCATATTGTGAATATTATCTTAAAATTAATTTTATTTTCCATATCGTGAATAATATTGTTAAAATTTCAAATATAAACATATCGTGAATGTTTAGTTAAAATTGCAAATATATGCCTATCTTAAATATTATGTTAAAATTTCAAATATATGCATATCGTGAATATTATGTTCAAATTTCAAATATATGCATATCGTGAATATTATGTTAAAATTTCAAATATATGAATATCGTGAATATTATGTTAAAATTTCAAATATTTGCATATCGTGAATATTATTTTGAAATTTGTAATATATCCAAATCGTGAATATTATGTTGAAATTTTCAATATATGCATATCGTGAATATTATGTTGAAATTTCCAATATATGCATATCGTGAATATTATGTTGAAATTTCAAATATATGCATATTGTGAATATTATGTTAAAATATCAAATATATGCATATCCTGAATATTAGGGTAAAATTTCAAATATGTGCATATCGTCAATATTATGAAATTTTTTTCAATATATACATATCGTGAATATTATGTTAAAATTATATATATGTATGCATAACGAGAATTTTATTTACAAATTTCAAATATATGCGTATCGTGAATATTATGTTGAAATTTCCAATATGTGAATATCGTGAATATTATCTTATTATTTCGAAGATATGCATTTTGCGTTAATAATTTTAAAATATATTTATATCGTGAATATTATGTTATAATTTCAAATATAAACATATCGTGAATATTTATTTAAAATTTCAAATTTATGCATATCGTGAATATTATGTTAAAATTTTAAATATATGCATATCTTGAATATAACGTTAAAATTTAAATATATGCATATCGTGAATATTATGTTAAAATTTAAAATATATTTGCATATCGTGAATATTATGTTAAAATTTCAAATATATACATATCGTGAATATTATGTTAAAATTTTTAATATATTTGCTTATCGTGAATATTATGTTCAAATTTCAAATATATACATATCGTGAATGTATTGTAAAATTTCAAATATATGCATATCGTAAATATTATGTTCAAATTTTAAATATATGCATATCGTGAATATTATGTTAAAATTTTAAATATACGCACATCTTGAATATTACGGTAAAAGTTCAAATATATGCATATCGTGAATATTATCATAAAATTTGAAATATATGCATATCGTAAATATTATGTTAATATTTTAAATATATGCATATCGTTAATTTTATGTTAAAATTTCAAATATATGCATTTCATGAATATTATGTTCAAATTTTGAATATATGCATATCTTAAATATTATGTTAAAATTTCAAATATATGCATATCCTGAATATTATGTCAAAATTTCAAATATATGCATATCGTGAATATTATGTTGAAATTTCAAATATATGCATATCGTGAAATATTATGTTGAAATTTCAAATATATGCATATCGTGAATATTATGTTGAAATTTTTCAAAATATATGAATATCGTGAATATTATGTTAAAGTTTCAAATATATACATATCGCGTTAATAATTTCAAAAATATGTATATCGTCAATATTATGTTAAAATTTCGAATATATGCATTTCGTAAATGTTATGTTAAAATTTCAAATAGATGCACATTCTGAATATTATGTTAAAGTTCTAAATATATGCATATCGTGAATCTTATGCTAAAATTTCTAATATATGCATATCGTGATTATTATGTTAGAATTTTAAATATATTTTCATATCGTGAATATTATGTTAAAATTTAAAATATATGCATATCTTGAATATTATGTTGAAATTTCAAATACACGCATATCGTGATTATTATGAAATTTTTTATATATATGCATATCGTGAATATTTTGTTAAAATTTCATAAATATGCATAACGTGAATATTATGTTAAAATTTCAAATATATTCATATCGTGAATATTGTGTTGAAATTCCCAATATATGTAAATCATGAATATTATACAAAAATTTCAAATATAGGCATTTCGTGTTAAAATTTTTAAATATATTTATAATAAAAATTATGTTCCAATTTCCAATACAAACATATCGTGAATATTTAGTTAAAATTTCAAATATAAGAATATCGTGAATATTATGTTAAAAATTTTTAATATATGCATATCTTGAATATTACGTTAAAATTCATATATATGCATAGCGTGAATATCATGTTAAAATTTAAAATATATACATATCGTGAATGTTATGTCTGAAATTTCAAATATATGCATATCGTTAATATTATGTTAAAATTTCAAATATATGCATTTCTTGAATATTATGTTTAAATTTCAAATATATGCATATCTTGAATGTTATGTTTGAATTTCAAATATAAGCATATCGTGAATATTATGTTCAAATTTCGAAAAAATGCATATCGTGAATATCATTTTCAAATTTAAAATATATGCATATCCTTAATATTATGTTAAAATTTTAAATATATGCATATCGTCAATATTATGTTAAAATTTGTAATATATGCATATCGTAAATATTATGTTAAAATTTTAAATATATGCATATCGTTAATATTATGTTAAAATTTCAAATATATGCATATCGTGAATATTATGTTAAAATTTTTAATTGAACATTGCGTGAATATTATGTTTTTTAAATTTTAAATATATGCATATCGTGAATATTATGTTAAAATTTAAAATATATGCATATCGTGAATATTATGTTAAAATGTTAAATATATGCATATCGTGAATATTATGTTAAAATTTAAAATATATGCATACCGTGAATATTATGTTGAAATTTCGGATATATGCATGTCATTAATATTATGTTAAAATATAAATATATGCATAACGCGCTTAAAATTTCAAACATATGTATATCGTGAATATTATGTTAAAATTTCGAATAAATGCATATCGTGAATATTATGTTAAAATTTCAAATATATGCAATATGTGTTAAATATTTCAAATATAAGTGTATCGTGAATATTATGTTAAAATTTCAAATATATGCATATAGTGAATATTATGTTAAAATTTCAAATTTATGCATCTCTTGAATATTATGTTTAAATTTAAAATATATGCATATCGTGAATATAACCTTAAAATTTTGAATATATGCATATTGTGAATATAAGTGTTAAAATTTTAAATATATGCACATCGTGAATATTGCGTTAAAATTAAAAATATATGCATATTGTGAATATATTATCTTTAAATTTCAAATATATGCATATCGTGAATATTATGTTAAAATTTCAAATATATGCATATCGTGACTATTATGTTAAAATTTCAATTATATGCATATCGTGAATATTTTTTTAAAATTTTAAATATATGCATATACCGAATATTATGTTAAAATTTTAAATATTTGCACATCGTGAATATTATGTTAAAATTTCAAATATATGCATATCGTGATTATTAAGGTAAAATTTCAAATATATGCATATCGTGAATATTATGTTGAAATTTTAAATATATGCATATCGTGATTATTATGTTAGAATTTCAAAAAATGCATATCGTGAATATTATGTTAAAATTTTAAATATATGCATATCGTTTCATTATGTTAAAATTTTAAATATATGCATATCCTGATTATTATGTTTAAATTTCAAATATATGCATATCGTGTTAAAAATTTCAATTAAATGTATACCTTGAATATTATGTTAAAATTTCAAATTTATACATGTGAATATGCTGTTAAAAATTTAAATATATCTATTTCGTGAATATTATGTTAAAATTTCAAATATATACATATCGTGTTAAATGTTTCAAATATATGTGTATCTTTAATGTTATGTTAAAATTACAAATATATGCTTGTAGCGAATATTATGTTAAAATTTCAAATATATGCATCTCGTGAATATTATGAAAAATTTCAAATAGATGCATATTGTGAATATTATGTTAAAATTTCAAATATATGCATATCGTGAATATTATGTTTAAATTTCAAATTTATGCATATCTTGAATATTATGTTTAAATTTTAAATATATGTATATCGTGAATATTATGCTAAAATTTCGAATTTATGTATATCGTGAATATTATGTTAAAATTTCAAATATATGCATATCATGAATATTATGTTAATATTTCAAATATATGCATTTCGTGAATATTATTTTAAAATTTAAAATATATGCATATCGTGAATATTATGTTAAAATTTCAAATATATGCATATGATGAATATTATGTTAAAATTTCATATATATGCATATCGTGAATATTACGTTAAAATTTCTAATATATGCATATCGTGAAAATTATGTTAAAATTTCAAACATATGCATATCGAAAAATATTATGTTAAAATTTCAAATATATGCATATCATGAATATTATCATAAAATTTCAAATATATGCATATCGTGAATATTATGTTAAAATTTCAAATATATGCATATCGTGAATATTACGTTAAAATTTCTAATATATGCATATTGTGAATATTATCTTAAAATTTCAAATTTTTTCATATCGTGAATAATATGTTAAAATTTCAAATATAAACATATCGTTAATATTGAGTTAAAATGGCAAATATATGCATATCGTCAATATTTTGTTAAAATTTCAAATATATGCATATCGTGAATATTATGTTCAAATTTCAAATATATGCATATCGTGAATATTATGTTAAAATTTCAAATATATGAATATCGTGAATATTATGTTGAAATTTTAAATATATGCATATTGTGAATATTATGTTAAAATTTAAAATATATGCGTATCCTGAATATTAAGTTAAAATTTCAAATATGTGCATATCGTGAATATTTTGTTCAAATTTCAAATATATGCATATCGTGAATATTATGTTAAAATTTCAAATATATGCATATCGTGAATATTAGTTTCTAATTTCAAATATATGCATATCGTGAGTATTATGTTGAAATTTCAAATATATGCATATCGTGAATATTATGTTAAAATATCAAATATATGCATATCGTCAATATTATGTTCAAATTTCATATTTTTTTATATCGTGAATATTATGTTAAAATATCAAATATATGCATATCGTGAATATTATGTTAAAATATTAAATATATGCATATCGTGAATATTATGTTAAAATATCAAATACATAGGGTAGAAAGATAAAGTGTAGACTGCATTTAAAAATGATTTTAAATATGTAGACATACCATTATTTAATTAATTTCTTGTAGCCTTTTTTAGGATTTATTGAATTTTGTGAACCAAATTGTACATTTATAAAAAAAAACATCCGTTTACAAATCATGACTGGGGAATATGAAGCACTCTGTATTGGCATAGAAGCGGGAGACGTGGGCGACTTTTTCGAACTGTTGAATTCCATTGTGAGCATATTTGGCTTTTTTTTAAGGTATCAAACAGGTTAAAGAGACAGGCAGTTGTCTTCCAAGAGTGAAGACTACCCTGCCCCGATTAGTGAGAACCTGTACCCTCATTAAATGCACGATGAACAAGATCACGCGAAATCCAAGTCGGAGTGTCATACAATTTGCTTTAGAGGCCAGAGTGAATCATGTGACCATGCAAAAATTGCTGAAAGATGATCAGAAAGTCCGTCCATTTTAGATAGTTGAAGGACCTCTGCTTTACATCCCCACCAAAAAAGAAAGAGTCGAAAGAGCAACGTTGCTGCTCCAACGGCTCCTTGATGACTCGCAGCCTCCAGTTCCGTGGACGGATGAGAAGGTGTACATTGACCATGATAATGATAATGATCCTGCCACAGATAAGGATTATGTTTGGGCACAAAATTAAAATGAGATCCCGGTTGAACAGCGGGTATCTTTCACTAGACCGAAGCTAGCTTCGACGGTGGTGTAAAGGGGGTAAAAAAAGTAATCAACATGTTTATTTGGAGAAGTTGAAGATCAAAGTCATTCCCTGGATGGATGCTACCATAGGAAATTCAGGTGTAACCATTCAATAAGATGAAGCAACCTCACACATGAAAAAAATGTTCAAATCTCGTGCCAGGCAAATTGTAAAGGCTTTTGTTCAAAGGAACTATAACCGTCAAGTTCACCAGATTTGAACATCATGGACTTTACCAACTCTCATCAAAGTGTTGAAGTTTCGAAATGCAAACTGGAAAAAGGCTGGGATAAAATATCCGCTGAAAGCCCGGATGACATTTGCAATCAGGTCATACCTAGATTTGATCGTGCTATCGACGCAAAAGGCGGTCACATTGAATATTAGTTACATCATCTTGTAGCATTAAACATTTAACTTCTTTGTAGTCTAAGTATTATCTAATATTACATTGCGTTCTGAAAATAATCGAATAAATATCAGTCGACAGTTGGTGTTTCCACCATGTATATCGTGAATATGGCTAAATATATCTTTAAAAAATATCTCCAACTCTTGGGTCTCTTCCGGGGAAATGAAATGATATGGACCCTCAAAATTGAAATGATTTTAAAACAGAAGAGTCGCTGGACTAGATTTTATTACCGCTGAACTAATGAACCATATTTTATTTATATCTTAGTAATTCTATTATTTATTCCGTTCGTTGTCAGTGTTTGGGGCAATTAAAAAGACGCAGCGTTCGTGTTTTGGGGTAAGTTTTGTCATTTGGCGAATGGTAAGAGAGCAGGATAAGCTCCCATGCTAACAGCGAATCATTGGACAGAGAGGTACGCTGTTCCACCCATACACTTACATATGAGTAGACTGACGAGTAGCTCAATAGACTAGAGTTAGACAAACTACTGGAAAACAAAGAAATAAACATAAACTGACAGAAGAGATTGAGGCATGGCATTAAGTTCAACTGTATACATAATATACCACAAAAAGGTCAATGTATCTACAACAGATAATATCGGTATTCTTGGAAGAAGTTATTGACAAAGTAAAGAGCAAATGAAGCCAGAGGAAAACCTTATTTGACCTATTAACACCTTGGGATAGAAAGGGAAAAGAACAGACAAAAGAGAAAGAGTGTTAGCAAATAGGAATCCAGAAAGACGAACCTCTTATAGTAAAGATCATCCTAAATTGCTCAGGAGAATTTGGAAATGTGCAACTCCAAGCATCCTGAAAGAAGGTGGGTATAAAAGCGCAAAACACTTTATATAGAAAGACTTAGACCTCGCTCGGCTCGAGGGGAACATTTAAAATATATCGTGCAAATTTCCCAGTCGTGTACAAATAGTACGTACGATCTAGTACATAGTCCGTCGCTATATCCGACTTGTCCGCGAGCGATTTTGACTGGAATGACGTGACGGGGCTGTGGCCGAAAGAGTGAGCCTGCAACAAAGACGGGAAGCGAAAGAATCTCGAACCGCTAATTAGAGCCTGCGCGCTCCTCCCTTCTTTTCTGTGGCCTCGGATCTGCTTTCAAATCACGTAACGCGCGCGTCCTTCGGCCAATGGATTCGAGCATTCCAGCGCCGTTCGTCTATCCTTAGTCTGTTCGCTCTCCTGGAAACAAACGAAGTCCGGAGAAGGATTTATTAGCAGCTGTGAGGCAGAATGGGGGATTTCCAGCTCGTATTGGCCGCCAGGGAGATCGGGCAAAAGTGCCATGCACGGGATCGACCGAGGGGTTAGGAAAGCGAAGTAGACCCAAAAGAGGCAGTGGGAAGGCGACTCACGTTCTGGTCGGGGAGAAAGGGTGGCACTCCAGACGCGATCGGACTCCTCGATGGCCCAGGCATGAAGTCACTGTCACCAAGGGACAAGTAGAGGTTTTATGCCGCACACACGCGTACACAAGCACAATTTTCGCGTCGTCGTGAGAATTTTAAGCGTACACCTTTGTCACCCACATTCAGGGAAAAGAGTTTGAGCGAAAACTATTTTAGGAATTTATTTCATACCGCCATGAATATAAACAGCTCGGCACTTGTAATCCCGAGCCTCGTTAGAGCCGTTTAGTACATTCTCGCTTCTCACGTATTTTGCCGAAACATTTTTATATATTCTCTTGTACTTTTTAGTACATTAATTTATTTGATAGATCATTGATACATACTTTTTTCCTTGTTTTATCGAGTTTCTAGGCTCTTCCATTGGTCTGGAACGAAGCTATTTCACTAATCATTGCCGTTAGTGTCTTGTCTTTGCTACCCCTCCCCTCCCTTTTAAGTCTTTTTTCTCATTTTTTATCCTTACTTTTTACTTTCCTGACTGTAGTTCGATTGCCCGCGGGAGACCTGGTTTCGACCTGTAGGAAAACTAAATTTGATCGATCGGAAAGTGAATTAAATGATTGCGAAGGCAAAGGAACGTTGGGCAAACCACTCTTTCCTTAGTATGGTAACGATGGAGAGGAGAGAGAAGAAAAACTATTCTAAGGGGGAGGAATCGTTTAAATATTTGGTCGAGAATGAGAGAGCGACAGCAAGTCGAATCGACTCTTAAAGTTCGAGACTCCCCCCCTCCCCCCCAGCTAAATGTACAAGCTAAAGGTGAGGTGACTTAAGCTGGAACGCGACCCATCTTGTTAAGGTAGGGGGAGGTAAACATAACGGATTTAAACTATATAAAGCAATTGAAAAGTGACCCAGCAGTAATAAAATGTATTTAAAAATGTAATAGCTGTCCCCATTGGAAACGAGTAAATACAGGGTGACCCCCACAAAACGAGCCTCAATAGGCTTCATTTCTTAATTCGACAAAAATTAAGAAATAAAGCCTATTGAAAATCGGGAGCTCTTTTGAGGGGGTTACCGTGTAAAAATAGAAGATAGAAATCGTTATAAACGTCTTTGGCAATTAACAGAGGGATCGACCTTTGTGTTCGAGCACAAGGGCGACATTTAACACTTACTGCACTAGTTGTATGACGTATTTAATTTTATTACTGGAAGACTTTTGCATCTCCCTGTACACTCCGTTCCCCTTTTCTGACTTTATCCACTAAAATAAAAACTGAAACAAAATTGGGCTCTGAGCAATGCACATCTCGACTCGGGTCTCCGGCCGAGGACCTTTCTCCAAACTACTTTGGGGCTTCCTTCTTTTTCCCGAGAGGAGGTTTTGACTTGTACTCTCGAGTGATCTTTGAGCTCTTTCATAGGTGCGTATTTGTGTAGATTCTTGCGAAAATCCCATCAGTTAGAGACCGATATCTATCAACCCCTTTTCATATTCTTCCGCCGCCTAGTTCCGTAATTTCATTCTACCAGATATTTCCAGACAGGCAGAACTGGAAACTGAAAGGAGAAAAGTAGGCCAAGTTAAAATTGCCATTAATCATTCCGTTAATTAAAAATGTTGCATCTCCCATATTCATTTAATAAACCTCATTCTTCATTCACACAATAATGAAAAGTAGAACAATGCAAAACAAAGTAACAAAGAACCGTCTGAATTTATAACGGATGAAACTTATTCATATTATTTATAGGCACAAAAAGAATTGGAAAATAATAAGACATTTTTAAAAGATTTATGACAATAAGTTTATTCTTACCTTCCCTTACATTTCCCTGATATTTTATCAATTAATAATTTCAATTATATCATTGTACAAGCAATCTTATTGGTAATGTTTGATTTTATCAATAATTATGATTTGATCTTCCAGTATGAGCCTTAAATTTATGTTTTCAATTTAGGTATAAATTTCCACTGAAATTGCAGCGTTTTATAAATTTCAGGCGACACTATTTGAGACTTTTTATATCTGAGAACAATGAAGAATTACTTAACCTCATTGGCTAACATAAATAACAAATTTAGATTATGAACCATCATTCATTACAGAAAAATAGGCCCCGGGAACCTAAATTATAGTTGGAGTTTTACGACGAACGATGGACTTCTCTTAATTTTATGCAACGTGTATTTTAATCACGTAATGTAGTTTACTTCAGTAATTATCTTGTGCTTTGCTAGAACTAGGCTGCACATATGTCTTCATAAAAATGCTGGATGTCCCGTGTGTATAGTGTACACCATTGGCCAAAAGTGTAAAAATGCATCAAACTTTATAGAATTGATCATATTATTCATAAAAATGCATGATAATAATGTGAATTTTGCTAATATGTTTGAATATTTAGTTAATATGTTCATTTAATTAGTAATTTACTAAATTGTATGTAATTAATAAATAGTGTTTTTTAAAATCAGAATTTAACCAATATTTCTCATGTCTCCGCTTACATTTATAACTATAGGGAATTCAATATCGTTCTAAAGAACTCAAAGAAGCACATAGCACAAATCCAACTTCTTCATAGCCAAGGATTATCACAATTAAAAATTGATAACAGAATAAAATGTTCAAAATATGCTGTCCAAAACACTATAAAGCAATATCAAGGTACCAAGAGCTTTGTATCAATGAACGAAAGTGGCAGAAAACGTATTAGAATACATAGAAGACAGGTATATAGTTCAGACTTCACTGCAGAATCGCAGAAATACATATTCTGAACTCGCCGAGGAATTCAATGAAGCTTCAAGTTCAAGAAGAGTTAAAAGATTTAAAGATCAAGTGTTAAAAGGATGAACGACGAGAAAGAAGCCAGGGATATCTGAGGTAAAAAAAAAACACGTTTTCAGTGGGCCAGAGATTAGAAATATTGGACACCTTAACAATGATCTAAAGTTATCTGGTCAGATAAAAGTAATTATCAAGTAAGTAAGAAAGATTATTGTCGTGTTATTTTACATGTAATTCAATTTGAATATATCTTGAAATAAAATTATTTAAAAATTTAACTCTTCTGTAACATTTGTTCAGATTTTTGGCACTTCTCGTGCTATCTTCGTGAGACGAAGAGTTGGAGAGTACTTTACACCTTATGTATGTGTCGAACCAACTTTGAAGCATGGAGGTGGATTTATCATTGTATGTATGGGTTGCATGGGTTGCTTAAAACAGCCTACGGAGCAACTACCACCACACTCACCCCCGTGCGTACCGCTGACAGAAATGCCCTCATAACTGAACACGACAGGATATTAGATCGATGGGCTGAACATTTTAAGGAGCTACTAAATCGAAAAAAACCAATAGACCTGTTCATCCTAAAAAAGATCCCTCAACTCCCAGAAATTATAGAACTGGACTCACCTTCAACCTTGCAGAAGTCCAAAAAGCAACTGCGAGTCTCAAGAACCACAAAGCTGCAAGACGAGACGATATTCCTGCTGAAATACTTAAGTATGGTGGTCACAACATCACTAACCAAAGTCTACTTGGAAACTGGCAGCGTACCACAAGACTTCAAAGATGGCAAAATTGTTACCATCCATAAAAAAAAGAGGAGACATAACTGTATGTAGCAATAGCCATGGCATCACACTCCTCTCCAATGCTGGGAAAACTCTAGCTTGCATCATGCTGACATGACTACTTACCAACGTTGCAGAAAAGATCCTGCCGGAATCACAGTGTGGTTTTTGAAAAAAAAGGTCAACCATAGATATGGTTTTCTTTGCACGACAATTGCAAGAAAAATGCAGGGAGCAATACTAAAACCTGTATATTGCTTTCATGAACCTGACGAAAGGTTTTGATACTGTAAACCGTACATTACTATGGCAATTACTTGCAAAATTTGGCTGCCCACCCAATTATATTAAAGTACTTGCTGCACTACACAGCGGGATGAACGCTGTTGTTGTAGCAGGAAGTAAAAAAATATGCTCCTTTTGAAGTGAGTGTTGGGGTTAAACAGGGTTGCGTTCTTGCCACTGTAATATTCAGCCTGCTCATAGCTACTTTCACCCAACTCGTCTACAATAACATCATTAAAGACAAAGTGATAGTCACTCTAAACTACAGGTTAGATGGAAATCACTTTAACCTCTACGTCTTCGTGCAAAAACACTTATTAACACCAAAACAATCCTAGAGCTTCAATATCCTGATGATGCTGGCTTTGTCAGCCATACAGAATGAGAGCTCCAGACCATCCTTAATTGTGTATGTAAAGCATATACACGAATGGGACTAACGGTTAACACTGAAAAAACAGGTGTTATTCTAGCGCACAGGCCAAGGTGTAGGACAGATAGCCAACCCACAGATCACTATAGGAGAGGACCAATTGAAGGAAGTCTAACACTTCACATACCTTGGATCCATCCTGTCAACTGACTGCTTCTTGGATGACGAAATCACCAGACGAATTGCATTTGCCTCAGCTGCTTTTGGAAAACTTTTAAGACGGGTCTTCAATAACCACAACCTGACCCTGGCTACCAAACGTTCGGTATAGCTCGCTACCTGCCTCTCCATCTTGCTCTGTGGTGGCGAATCTTGGGCACCATATAAACATCAGATCAAGAAGCTAGAGAGCTTTAATATATACTGCCTGAAATACATCCTGGAAATTCATTGTTGGGAGAAGATGCCACATATCAACATTAGAGAACGCATGCATACATCCTCACTAGAAGAAATCCTCAAACTAAAACAACTTCGCTACACTGGCCACATCATTCGCTAGCCTGAACATCGATTGCCGCTGATCACCCTGTACTCAGAACTTTCTGTGCGGCGACGATCTGTGGGAGGACAAAAAAAAGAGGCTTAAGGATTACCTAAAATCCTCCCTCAAAAAGTTCAACATGAACCCAGGAACCCTCGAGACCTGGTATACGACGGCGCCAATTACTTCAGCACAAATTACAACAATGCTGCCATAGCCCTCCGTGCAAGACGACAAGTAACAAATACAAGGCCTCCATATCTGCGATATCTGTGGAAGAGGCTGTGCCAACCTTTGCGGACTCCGTAGCCATCAATGATCTCACCAAAGACGATAATCATAAAACTCATGCATGTATGGAGTGACGTCGTAATCGGCAACGATTGACGACATTAAGCAAGCAAGTAATGTCTAAAATAGAGCCAGGGGAGATGTTTTATGCTAAGGAAGAATGAAAGCCACAACTTACATTACCATGTTGTCACAAGTTTTAGTTAGAGGCATCTATCTAGAAATTGCATCCCACAACACTAAGCAATGAAGTTATATTTCAGCAAGGCAATGTCCCAGACTGAAATTCAGTAGAACGTTTGAAGAGAAAGCTTGGAAAAGCGAGAAGTAATACTACAAGTACAAACAAGGTCAGCTGACCAAAATCGCGTGCTCTCCCTATCCTGATTTATGATCTTACGACCTTCAAAACTTTCAATAATTCACGGCCTAACCTTGGGAGGACCTTAGCAATTATATCATTCGAAAGAGAATGTAAAACAGCATGAAGTTTTCAAATTTTCTTAGAATCCGTTGAATAGTTATGATATTATGCCAAATAATTCCCAGGCTAAACTTAGGAGGACTTTGGCAATTAATCATTCGAAAGAGAATATAAAACAGCATAAGGGTTTCATATTTCGTTAGAATCGGCCGAATAGTTATGATGTTATTGCCAAATAATTTTAAGCTAACCTTAGGAGGACCTTGGCAATTTTAACATTCGAAATAAAATGTAAGACAACATAAGGGTTTCAAATCTCGTTAGAATCAGATGAATAGTTATGATGTTATTGCCAAAACAAAATAATTCCTGGGCTAACATTGGGAAGTCTTTGGCAATTATACCATTTGAAAGATGATGTAAAACAACATGAGGATTTCAAATTTCGTTAGAATCGGCCTAATAGTTAGAATCTTATTACCAAAAAAAGAAGAAGCTAAACGAAGACCGACCGACATAGTGAGATATATAGTCGCCCACGACTAGAATCGCACGCGACTAAAAAAAACAGAAGTGTATGGGAAATCGCAAGCTGATCCGGGAAAGATAGCGGCAGAAATTTACGAAAATCAATGCCATGAAGAATTATGGCTGTAATTAAAGCAAAAGGGGGTACAACTATGTATTAAAATAATTGATATTATTATATAGACCATACAAAGAGCCACACTGAAAATTTTAGAAATGATACCACTCAGAGGTGTCATGCAGGTCAAAGCACAACAAGAAAGAAAGGAAAAAGAATTAAACAGCCTCACGGTCACGCAACAAAAAGTCAAGCGTAGGAGCAGTCACAATATTTGTGGTCAAGGTATTCCATAATTTACATATGCTCGGAAAAAGCACTTAGAAAACTGAGATGTAGAATGATAACCAATTCCAAATGCCATGGAATTTACAGTCTCAGAATACCTAGTAACTCTGGCTGGTTGATAAAATCTCAGGAAAAATTTATGCAGAGGATGATTCACATCATTCACTACTTTAAATAAAATACAAAGAGCTCCAACATCTCTACGATGCCCAATGTCTAAATCCAAATCTGATAGTAAAAATGTTACAGAATTAAATGCACGATCAAGCAATCTCAGATGAGAGTCTGCAGCAAAACTCCACACAAAAGAAAAATATTAAAAATAAGGTGGAATAAAAGAAAAGAAACATTTGCGAAAAACATCATCCTCATAGATTTCTTAGATTTACGAAAAATGCCCAATTTCTGCGAAATATCACGAGACATGTATCTTAGATGCGTTTCAAAAGTGAGTTTCGAATCTAGAGTTACTCCCAAGAGTTTGAGCTGGTCTGCCTTGTTAATTAAAGCTCCATTTATTAACAAATTGGGATGTTCAAGTAAGAGAGATCTAGAACGACTCGCAATCATTTCCTCAGACTTACGAGGATTCAACTTCATACCCCACTAAAGACACTAGAAATGAATTTTATTCAAATCCTCAGCGAGGCTGTCTGCAACACTCAGTCTCATTGCAGGAGATGGAACATGAGCATAGAAAGAAGTGTCATCAGCATTTGCTAGAATTTGATTAGTGATATTAAACCACATGTCACTAATATATAATATAAAAAGCAAAAGCCCAAAAACGCTACCCTGAGGAACTCCAGAATATACTCTAGAATAAGGACTAAAACACCCATCGACAACACGTTGTTGTCTATTAGTTAAAAACTCTGTTAAAATACCTAAGACTCTACCACCAATGCCAAAAGACTTTAATTTAAAAATCAAACCATTATGGTTGACAGTGTTAAAGGCGGCACTAAAGTCAAAAGAGACACCCTAGACACACATTTATTGTCTAAAGCAGACTGCATTTCATGAACCAGCAATAATAGTGCATCAGCAGTGCCTAGCCCCTTTCTAAAGCCAAACTAAGTCACTGTAAGAAACTGTCTCAAATATACAGTAAGACGGTTGGACAGCAGAAGTTCAAAAGTCTTAGATAAAATCGGTGTGATGGAAATGGGCCTATATTCATTGGGAGATTAAGATGATGATGATCCTTTGGGAATTGGGGTAATGTTGCCTGAACGCAACATTCAGGAAACGACCCCCGATGAACTAAAATAGGAAATATAACAGCCAGTTTTGGAGCTAGCTGACTGCTAAATCTTTTTAAAATCAATGAAAATAGACCAATAGGATCAGTTTCCCCATATACGTCCAAGTTAGATAAAATACATTTCATTTCAGAGGATCTGAAGGCAAATGTATTAAAACTAGGTAGCGGGTGACAGCCTAAGGGCAACTGAATCTCTTCCCTACTTTGCTTGCAATTAAAACTGTCAACAAGAATGCTGCCTTTGTCAAGAAGATAATATGTAACGCTACCATCAGGCTTCATTAGGAGAGGAATAGAAGGATCAACAGCAAACAACGCAGATTTAAGTGCTGACCACCAATTATGTGGCTGAGCCACACCAGTGAGGACATTCTTCAAATGGGCATTATGTTAGACGTCAGCCTCTTAATAAACTATATTTGCCGTGTTCCTTATCGCAACATAGTCCTCCCATCACAACCGAGAGTGGTTATCGGACCAAAGATTATAGGCAACATACTTATCACGATAGGCCAGGCGACACTGGTCATTATATTATGCTTTGTCGTGAGATCAAGTGCCGTGGTATGACATTACATTATATCAATACCATATTATATCTATGGGGGAGGGACCAATAACTTAAAGGCGATCCGACAAGGGACGGAACGCCACGAGTTTCGACGTGCAGAACAGCGAGAAAGAGTGCAACGAGGTCAGGCAAAATTTGGGCAATGGCAAAGCTCAAGGTCATTTAAAGAGGCATGTACAAAAATATAATTTTATTTACATAAAATAAGAGAATGAATAGGCAAAATTAAATTGGTAAATGAGGGAGGAATTGCAGAGTTATGCGTCAGACTCTAAAGTTAAAAATTAATGTATTACAGAAGGAGACTATTTAAATGGGGAGGATTAACTCAATTGGGTTGTTGAAGGGGGAGAGGGGTTGGCTTACGGAGGATTCCGGGTGAGACGTCAGGGTAAGGCTTCACATATGTCTTCTGCACGTGAAGCGAGGGCGCTCGGAGCTTCTGAGCGGGAAGTTAACGTGATGACGGTTCTCTAAAAAAGGGGAGGGTAACGTCCGGTCCAGGGGAGAGTATTTCGGCAACCCGAAAACGAGGGGTGAACGAGGAGGGCTTCGACAGGAGTTGATGAGTGGAGTTGGAAAAATCGCTCGGTGGCGATCGTCAAATGGAATTACCTCACTGGCTGGGGCTAATTCCAACACACAAAAAGTTCAGCCGTCACTTTGCTTTGTTGTTAGCACCTGACTTGGAACTAAGGTAATCTTCTTGGGTCCGGGCGAGACTCCATAACTCTGTGTCTCTCACATGGAAGACGAGCCCTATATATATCCGAGGCTTCCCCCGCGAGGGTGGGGGAAACAGCTCTACTCTCGAATGGTCTCGAATCTTCACGTCGAGGCGATTCTAACCCGCGTAAAGGTGGTCCGTGGTGGACGCGGTTCGAGGCTACCGCTTGTGGATGGGGGGAAGAGGAGGGCTTACCAATTTAAGCCTAACCAAATTCTAGAATCTTCTCCAGCGCATGGACTTCACTTCCGTGCTGGAAAAGAAATTCCACGTGGAATTCCCCCACATCGAGCTTTAAGATTTTTCATTGGTACAAACCTACTTTTCAATTCTAATACCCTTAAATTCAATGCAGTAATGGGGCAAGGAGCATTATAGATATCCCTCCAGACAATACTATTAAAAGCATGGTTAATCACATTCCACTTAATTCTAGATTTTATAACAACCTCCGTGGAGATGGTAAGTCTACAATAGAGAAATTTAACTGGATTTTACAAGCCAAACCGCGATGATCTAAGGAACCAATCAGTGAGTAAAAGATCAAGACGATTGCCGGATGAGTGAAATGCACCAGTAACTAACTGCTGACAACCAGTAATATCAGAAAAATCAAGAGCAGCAATATCATGTTGATTGGTTGTGGAAACTTAATTCAGCCAGTCTCTGTGATGAGCATTCAGATCCCCAATAACAATGAAGGAAGATTTCTTGTCCTCCTCCTGAATATTAATATATGAGTTTAGAAGGCAATCATAAATACTGTCATCTAATTCGGGATTTCTATAATGGCTAAAAATCTAAAAATTATTAAAACGGCTGCATACTCAAATAATCATGATCTCATGACATCCACATTCATACTTACTAAAACGTGAAGCATTAAATCCCGTTCGAGTATATACACACAAGCCTTGCTTGCGCGCGAGGTAAGGAGTTCCCCAGAAATTGCATAGGCTTATTCAAATTTAGCAAAAGGAGTTCTGAGGTATGTCTCCTATTTGATATAAGAGTCTCAGAGTAGCAAATAATATCAAATTTAGTTGAGGCAACAGAAAGCTCTCTCAAGTTGCCATAGAGACCACGGATGTTGCAGTAGAATAAATTGCAGAATTTACGACGGTTAGGGCCAGGGTTAGATTCAATGTCGCCAGACAAAATAAGAATAATGCCTGACAAAAACTGATAGACAGAGAATCTTAGAAAGTAACAACAACAAGCTAAACAATAAAAACAACTACTAACTACCAACCCAGATATTCTTAGCACCTCCCGACCACTGAAGGCCAGCTGGGCACAGGGAAACATGGCTAAATGTTGTACTGTCATATTTCGATATAATGAATTAAGATAGAATAAAGTTTAGGAAAGTATTGAAAAACAAGAGATGCAGGGCTGTGTCACCCAGCAGAAGGGAAGTTGCTGAATTCAGGAATGGTGGACACACAACTATGGCTATTGTCGTGGTATGACACTATATTATATCAATACCATATTATATCTATGGGGGAGGGACCGATAACTTCAAGGCAAACCGACAAAAGGGACGGAACGCTACGAGTTTCGACGGGCGAAACAACTAGATAGGAGTGCATCGAGGTCAGGTATATTATGGGCAATGGAAAAGCTCAAGGTTATTTACATAAAAATAATGAGAGAAATGATGGGCAAAAATTACATCAGATGAACGAAGAGGGAGAAATGTAGTTATGAATCAGACTATGAAGTTAAAACTTAAGGTGTTACGGGAGGAGACTATGCAAATGGGGGGAATTAACACAAATGGGTTACTGGAGGGGAAGAGGGGTTGGCTTACAGAAGATTCCGGGTGACACGTCAGGGTAAGGCTTCACGGATGTCTTCTGCACGTGAGACGAGGCCGCTCGAAGCTTTTGAGCGGGATGTTAAAGTAATGACGGTTCTCCACAAAGGGATAGGGGGGGTGGTAACGTCCGGTCCAGGGGAGAGTATTTCGGCTCGGAAAAATCACTCGGTAGCGATCGTTAAATGATGTTTGCCGAGTTAGGTTTCTAAATATGTACAGCTTCGCCAGATTTTGCCTCTCCTTGTAGTGCCTCGAGTTTTCATGGTCGGAGATTTAAAGGCCTAGGACGGTGCCTTCGGTGGAGTAACCATATCTCCTTCCATCTATCAAGATAGGCTACGTCAACCTGCAGCTCAGGGTGATGATCCTGAACTTGTCCCTGTTTGTTCGGATCTTCCATTGTCTCTCGTATTGGTTTATACAGGGTCACCCCCCTCCCCACAAAAAACGGGCCTGCACACACTTTTTGTGATATATCCTTCATTCATTCACTAATCACCCTTACTTTGCAGACCATGACAGAAGCAACGCCTGTGAACATAACTAGATCTTAATGGGAGCTCCAGCAAAGGATATACTGCGTCAAACATTACTACTTGACAGGCTCGTTTCAAAAAGTGCCGGACACTTTCGTGCATCAGTTCGAATGTGAAAAAGCCCCCTCCAAGAGCAGAATTCAGGACTGGGTGAACCACTTCGAGAACTATGGGACAGTGGAGAACCTCAATGCAGCCAGTGATAACCGTCCAAGCCATTCAAGACACCCAAGGAATCGTACAGCTGAGCTGATCGAGAGCGTGAGAGAGTCAGTTCAGCAGAGTCCAAAACGCTCTGTGCGCAATCAAAGTCAGTCCCTCGATATATCTCGTGAGACTTGCAGGAGAGTGCTAGCAATGGATGTAAAGGCCTGCCCATACAGAATACAGACGAAGCAGACCCTTACAGCTTCAAGCAAGGAACAGAGAAAGGCTATGGCAGTCAAGATACTGGAGAAGATTCAAGAGACCCCAACTTTCCTTAACCTCCTTTGGTCCTCAGATGAAGCTCACTTACATCTTGAAGGAAAGGTAGACTCGAAGATAAATGTCTTTTGGGGGACCTCCAGACCAAATGAGCTAGCCACCAAGCCCCTACACTCCCCTAAATGCCGGGCATAGACTGCAATCAATCTTAGCCAGAGACATCATCGGACCATTCTTCTTCGAGGAATCTGGCGCGACAGTGACAGTCACCAAGGAGAGGTATGTTGACGTCCTCAAAACCTTCAAGAGCGAGCTGTAGACCGTGTTGCCATCGCTTATGGGAAAGTTCTTGTCCCAGCAAGATGGAGCAAGCTCTCACACCTCAAACCTGTCTCGAGATTGGATGAAAGCGAACTTTGGTGGCCGTGTAATCAGTCTCAGGACTGATTTTGAGCGAACACCTCACAGCCCAGACCTTACCCCCTCCCAGATTTCTTTCTCTGGGGCTACCTTAATGACAAAGTGCACGCTGGGAGACCCAGGACCATCATGGAGCTCAAGAAGCCATCGGGGAGGAAATAAGAGATATAAGTCGGTCGGTCTGTAAGGACCTCATGGACAACTTTGTGCTGCGCCTCAAGAAATGCACAGAGCTAAATGGAGGTCATCTCGAACACATGCTCTAGAATAAAGAAGAAAAGTCCAAAGATTCATGTTTTGATATGATGTTTTTAAACACAATAAACTAGTTATCACCAAAGATTCATTCAATCCTTGCAGAAAATTAA
Source organism: Ceratothoa steindachneri (assembly GCA_963969495.1). NCBI lineage: Eukaryota > Metazoa > Arthropoda > Malacostraca > Isopoda > Cymothoidae > Ceratothoa > Ceratothoa steindachneri. The sequence goes on from OZ018329.1 coordinate 4,297,744, forward strand.
AAAAAAAAATGAGGCCTATCGAAAGTTGGGGGCCGTTTTTTGGGGGATACGCTGTATTAGAGATTTCTGCCTTAGTATGAGATGCCTGTGTCCTTGCTTTGAGTGATGTCATCTGCGAATTGCAGATACATCGTGTCCCTGTGTATCGGAGTCGGGAGCTCGATGGTGAAGACTAGGAAGAGCAGAGGGCTCAGACACCTCTCCTGGGTAACGCCCACGGTGAGTTCGAACTCTGCCCCTATGTGATCTTCGATCATGAGACGCTCCCTCCTGTCCATGACGAAGTCACAGAAATATTTAACTTATTCAAGAGGCGGAGAAGCCTCTTGAATAAGTTGAATATTTCTGTCATATTCAAGTATAAGTCTACCATGTACAAGATGTTGATTCATAATAATAACAATAGTATAGGGGGGATTTATTCAGTCGAGTGTTCAGTTTGCCCTAAGCAATAATTTGGGCAAACTGGTAAACCATTAAGTGTACGCTTGGTGCAACATAAATACAATATTAGGAGGGTAGAATGTAGCAGAGTTTTCTTTTGTCCATTTATCTGAAAACAGTCACCCTATGAATTGGAATTCAGGCTAATTTATTTACAAATCTGATGACTTTGCTCAAAGAAATATTGTCGAATGCTCATTCATTAATTCCTCGCCTAATTTAAATATATTCCCCGGTCTCTTTAAACTGGCCCCTGTTATCAAAAGGCTTATTGATAACGAAATTGTCCATTTTAAATCTTAGCCCTTTGATTTATTAATTTAGTTATGTTTCTCTCGTTTATTTTTATGTAGTCACAATTAGGTGTGTATGTATTTAGTTTAGTGACCCAAATGTCTACATTCTGTGCTCACAGTTGGAATTTCTGGAAGTAGACCTTATCTATTTGGTAATATACTTCATATCTGTCTTTGATAATATTTTGCTATTCGGTGTCCTTTCGTTGTAAATGGGCGGGGCTTTACTCTGTTGTTTCTCATATATACACCACCTTTGTAAAATTTTGTCGTTATTCCTTGAGAATGAACTGAACTAGTTCGAAAGTACTTGGAATCCGCCTCTCATTTTCCTTTGGGATTTTTTGCATATATATATATATATATATATATATATCAGGAAAAAGAGAGCAAGCACTGAATTCAACATATATTGGCCAACGTTTATGGCTTTGGACCCACCTTCTATGCTAGAACAATAAAAACATTCATATTTTAAATAATTGTTTTTACAAAAGAGAACAATAACGAGAGCTAAGTGTTAAATGTAAAGATACTAAAATGAAAACAATAAAAAGCTTAAAAAAATCAATATGAAGGATAAATTACTCTAGTTTGAGTAAATATATATATATATATATATATATATATATATATATATATATATATATATATATATATATATATATATATACAAAATGAATTCAAATGACATTAATGACAGGAAAATTGGATAAACAGGTAAGGACAATTAATACAGTACCACATATTACCTGATTCAGAGAAAGTTGTGAGCTGACTGAATTAAATTTAAAATTTTTTAACCAGGAGAGCTTTGATTTATTGTTTGTTGTTTTTTAAATTTAATTTAATTGGTTGGTAAAAAGAAGGTAGTGTCAGGTAGTTGGTTGTTTTAGAGGTGATTAATAACTGGAAACTAGTTAAATAAGAATGTCTTTATTTTTTTTAATTACGCAACGTATAACGGTGTAGAACTTGAGTTTTTATTTAACTGAGGCTGATTGTGTTTAATTAATAGGGACTCAATTATGAGAAGGTTAGAATTAGATTTTGATGACGAGAGGATTTTAAATTGATTATAATATATAGCAATTTTACATGAATTAGAATGAGATGGGATAACAGATTTTTCTTTTACAGACATATCTGTAGCTGACTCCCCGGCGAGCATCGATGCGAACCTTGAAAAGGCGTTCCGTACATCCAATATACGTTCCCAAGGAACATTTGGGACAGGTATATTTATATATTACTCCGGAACGCATTTTGTCAGGAGTGGAGTCTTTTACAGTGAACAAGGAGCCAATTTTTAAGGGGTTAACAAAGATAGGCGTTAGATTAAAATGTGGATAGAATCTTTTCAAAATATTCAATAATTCTTTCCTAAAAGCACTAGTCTGGTATCCTCAAAAGGGAAAGTAGATATACAATTTCTTGCGGGGAACATCAAAATTTTGTATAGGGTTAAAAATATTATTTAATAAATCCCTTATGCAACGCATGAAAATATGGGAGGGGGGGTAGTTATTTATTCAAAATATGTTGAGAGTTCTTCCATTTCCAAATAGAATAGGGTCCAGTTAGAACCGATACTTAAGGCTCGGGGGATTAAAGTTTTCCAAATATTAACTTTAAATTGAAATGTATAAAAGTTCAGGCTAAGGTTTGTAAACGTTGGCTTTAAAAAGACAGAACATACAAAGTAACCGTGATTTTTTTCTATTTTAACATCCTAAAACGATAAACTGTTATTTGTTTCTGGTTCCATGGTAAACGAAATGGTAGGGCGATACGAGTTTATAAAGTTTTGATAAAGTTCAGATTAAGTGGAGTTATTAAATAATGTGAAACGTTATCGATGTATCGCTTATAAAAAATAAGAAAAAATTCTATGGGACAAATATTTAAAAATTGGATTTCCAATGGCACATGAAAATGTTGGCGAAGGTTGGTCCAAGTGGCAAACCCATAGCCATACCATGGACCCTTTTGTATATTTTTTATTAAAAGTGAAAAAGAAATCGTGAACAGCTAATTCTAGATGAGTTTTAAATGCAGATTAAGAGAATCTACGATGCAAGCTATCAGGGAAAGGAGTCAGTTTATTCAAAATTATGTCTGTGGTTTCAGTTAATGGAATGTTGGTAAAAAGAGAGAAAACGTCATAACTGACTATATGAGAGTAAGAACGGAGTGGCATGAGTGCATCTACAAATTGTTGAGAATTATCCACAGTAAAATCATTTCGGGTTAAATCAGACAGAAGGGGAACTAAATATTTAGCTAGGTCGTAATTAGGTGAATCGTAGGCTGCCAGAATGGGTCTTAAAGGAACACCAGGGCATTTCCATTGAGGCACGCAGGTAACCAAGATCTTATGCCTCAATTTATCGTGTTTAGTTCAACGGAGGCAGTTATAGGAGAGTTACATGCCTCTCGAGCCCTATCACTTCAATCTATCTACTTCGCCGTTTCATTCACTACTAACTTGAAAGCTTTGTGGGTTCATTAGAAACAGCGGTCTGAAAACAAACCTCTCCTAGCGTGGATGAGAAGCGTCTCGCAAGGGTTCGAAGCACTAGACAGTGTTATTTATTGCTTTACACTAACCGCACCCTCTACATTTTCCCCTCTAATGGCATCATCCCAGCGATAAATATTATTTACCTTAAATTTTAAAACTGTTTGATTCGGTTCCCCATAGGAGCCTTTTGAAAAAGCTTAGGGTGCACGGGCTAAGAGGTAGCAATTGCGTTAGATCGAAAACTGGCTTATAAACCGTAGATAGGAAATGGTGATAAATGGAGAATCGTTTGATTAGGACAAAGTCACTAGTGGCATGACTAAAGGGACATACTTGGCGCCTGTATTATTTGTTATTTGCTTAAACGATTTAGATTCAAACGTATTAAACAAGACTGCCAAGTTCATGGACGATACACAAATAGGGAATATATAAAAACACCACTCAGATCGAGAGGAAATATAGCAAACCCTAAAATTATATATTTAATTGGTCGGTTACAAAGCAGGTGAATTTTGACCTTAATATGTAGAAAATTATGCAAATCAGCTCTCGAAATGGAAACTTTAATTATACATTAGGCAGTAATCGAATAGAAAATGTGTCAGAAAAAGGTGGTAAGGGTGTAATTTTGAACGACTTTAAAGTTTTCAAGCACTGCGTCAAAATAGCTAAAAAGAAAATATAACAGTCGCTTTTATTGCGAGAAAATTCGAATGTGAGAGTAGAGAAATAGCAGCCATCTTATTCAACTCACTTGTGTGTCCACAGCTCTAATATGCAGCTCGGTCTTTGTCTCCTTAGCTGCAAACGAACATCGATGTATTGTAGAGTACAGCGAAGGGAGACAAAGTCCATTCAATTCTTTAAGTCTGTCTGTATATGGTCTGTTAGCTGCGAAACAGACCCTATGAAGACAGACTTAAAAAATTGAATTGTTGCCGCTTGAAGAAAGGCGCCTTCGCGGCCAATAGATAGTAGTCTTCAAAACTCTGAATGGTTTCAATAATATAAATTTTATCCACTTTTTGAACGTACTTAAAAAAAACAACAATAAAAATTATCATATAACACCAAATTCACAAAAAAACAGACATTTACCAATGTCTCCTTCAATTTGCATACTCAGGAGGTTACAGAAATTGGGCGTAAACCGCTCGGGTTAGAGTGATCTCTTCCCGGTTTGCGAAAGGCTAGCCCCGTAGGAATCCGCGATGAGTCTAGAAGGGTACCCTCTTTTCAGATCCTGTTGAACAAATCTAGCAGAAATGCCATTTCTCGCTCGCCTAGGTGTTGAAACATAGCATACCGGAGATCGTCCAGACCATGGGCGGTGCCCGCGCACGAAGAGAGAGCGGAACGTAACTCACCCAATGTAAATATGTCATTGAAGGGTTTGCCGTCTCTGGATGTAGTCCAGTCGGCGACCTTCAGCGACATCAGAACTTACATTGAATGCTTGCGTCGAATCGTTTTGGCTCGCTTCAACACTTCTCCAAGAGGGGAATTCCCGTTAGGTGAATTGTTTCTTTCTAAGGGCCGTCTTACACTCTGTTGACCATCAAGGAATCAGACGACGGGAGAAAAACTCAATGGACTCATCCGGCGACATAAACTCTTCTACTGGAATAGAGAAATCAGTCATTTCCTGAAATGCGTCCTCTACAAGCACCACCGGGATGGTTTTTAGACATCAGCGGCCCAGAAAATGATAAAGGAATGGGAAAGTGGTCATTATCATGAAGATCATCACCCACCTACCACCCTGAATTAATTATTATACGGACAAATCGACGTAGGTAAAATAAGTGGTAATCTGAAAGTGATGCGTAAACTCATCCACATTTAGGACACCTATCTCCAGCTCGTCGATCAGTTCGGCAAGGACCTAACCCCTGGGATTGATCGTGTAATCCAATCAAATTGTGCGTTTACTCTCAAAATCCCCGAGCAATTCCAAGGTCCTCGGCAGCCGTGTTGCGATGTAGCGTAATTTCCTTACGTTGAAATCAGCTGACGGTGGAATGTCCACATAAATAACAATATATGTACCTCCTATCCAGGTGTACCTGCACTGCCACTTCTTGAAAGGAGGCATTTATAGCAAATAGAAAACTAAAACATCTTACGAGTGTAAATCGCGCTTTTCCCTGCCCGGTCCACTTCCCGTAGTAGTGGTGTGGTCGTAAAACCCCACGGCAATTCCATTTAAAGAATATGACATCCAGGCCTTGCTCGAAGGAAAGTGGGGGCACTCTTCAAATAAAAGACCATCACAGGAATGGCCGCACACTTCTCTGAGGCAGAACACCGAGCACGGTCAGCCGTACAAGGCGCTTTCGCTTCGAGGACTTACCAGGTAGGCTGGGCACGATATGTGAGTCTTTTCCTCCCTCTGCCTTGAAACCTTTGGTAGGTCGGGTGGCTTTGGAGACGGAGGTCTATCTTTTGGATTGTACCGCTTATCCAAGTCGCTCAGTCCAGCCTTAGACGAGGGAGTGTTAGATGAAACTCTTTTGGTGCTGTCATCCTTTGTGTAAACGGCTTTAGCAGTTCCAGAAAACGATCTCACGGCACCTTCGGGGTTTTTGTCTCGTGTGAGTCTCACGAATCCTTGTATGGCGCAGCCGTTTTGCTTTGGGGTAAAGGCCATCAGGGGCGAGATGGGAGTGAAGAGATATGATTTTAGCTGAGCCCTTGATGTGAACTCGTTGTACCACCAGATCTACTAGGCTCGCGCCTGGAGGGGGTAGAACCAGTAGAAGACCGTGCTCGTAGGCCTAGAGGGGCCAGAAGCAGAGGATGCCTTTTTACTATTAAAGGATAAGACGTCCTAGGTAGCTATGGGCGCACCAGGACCAAGTCCTTAGCCTCGCGAAAGTAGAGATGATCCACAGCATGAACGGCCAGAATTTCCTTTTCCAGGAGGAAGCAACGTACGGTTCTCTGCAATTGACACACTTGGCCATACACGATAAGGATTTAAAATGTACAGCCTTGGAGAAACTTATACATAATTCGTGTAAAATATATTTCTCACATCTACAGGAGCGATTCGTATGCTCGAAGCGGTGGGAGTAGTAGCACCTCCGCAGCAGTAGCACGAATGCCTTCACGCGGTAGCAATACCGACTCAGGTTGCCTGTCAAGATCGAACATGAGGAAGAGTGTATGTGTGTGTGTGTGTCTTTAGCCCCTTCCCCAGTTTTCTCTTTACACGCTAGACCATGACCGCTCCTTGGTCAGCCAGCTCTTTAGTGACATCTTCTAAGGAGTAGTTCACAAGTTCCCTCGTATAAACCACTCCTTTCGTGAAATTCATGGTAAAGTGCAGCGTCTCACTCACCGGAGAGTCATCGGCTCTCCAAATGGCACTGATCATGGCAGCTTCGGAAGTCTCTATCGCATTTGCCAGGAGACTCCCGTTAGAGAATTGGGGATCTTCGGCTCTCCTCTATCCAATCTAGTTAAAGCTCTCTTTTGGTGGAGCATGTGGCTTTTGGCCAACTTGCTGCCATCAGTGGATCCACTCTCTAAAAGAAGTTTAGAAGCAGCGGGCTCAAACATCAGGTAATCTCTAAATGAGTCGCTCCGACGTAATCTAGGCTCCGCTTTATTTTGGTCTTGGCCTCTCCACCCGAAGCCAGACGTGCCGTTCTTGCCTGGTCGCTTGCCGAAACGGCGGTAGACTTGTCCCTTCCCGGAGTATCCACAAAGAGAGAGGAACCCCTTGTCCTTTTCGATTTCTTCCCTTTGTTTTTATTATCCTTGAAGAGGAGAGTATGGAGTATATCCGCTTTTCACACCCCTCGGAAGAGGCTCCAATGCCAGACAGATCAACGAGCCACCAATGGGGCACAATTTGGAGAAGGTAGTTCCTCTTCTCTTTGAAAATCCTCGGTGGGCCGTACCGCCTGATGAGGGCCTTGCACATGGGCTCAGTCAGGCTTAATGTCTCGTACAGAGCCATGGTTTTCCCCCTGGTCCCCTTAAATCCTGTTTTTTGAAGAGGTTCGAAAACCTCTCTTCTGACAAAGCAAGAGATAGCTGTTCAGGTTTTTAAGAATAAAAGAGAATTGGGGGGAAAGACATAGAGAAAATGAAGTTCTGAAAGGGAGCGAGAAGGAAGCGCACCAACAACTTTATAGGGATTTCCTAATATGCCCCCAGGCCTGGAGGATGCCAGGCTTGACCTACGAGCTCTATCTCTTCCTGCCTTCGTTGACAGAGCTTTGCAATGTATGGAATTAGCACAGTTTGGGGATTGACCCAGCCAGATTACACTGAAACAAGTTGCCTGTCTCGGTCGAACGTCGGTGGGTCTTGATGCCCCTCCCTGTTTCTTCATTACACACTTGAACTTGATCTCTCCCTGGCCTTCCAGCTCTTCGGTGGTGTCTTCTAAATATTAGTCAATGAGTTTTCACGCATATACTACTCTTTTTACGAGGTTTTTGCTAGAGTGCAGGGTTAAATGTACAGGCAAGCCATCGAACGACAGAATATAACTCATAATGGAAGCCTGAGCAGGATCTGCCGCATTCACAAGAAAGCTCCTGTCCAAGAAATGAGTGACCTTTGGTTCTCTTATGAGAACTTTAGCCAAGGTCTGAGGCTGTAAAGCATGTATTACCTAGACAAGACGCTCTTATCGGTAGTTTGTAATACTAGAAATCGTTTAAAGCCGACGGGTTTGATACGCCTGACAGCCTACCCATGAGGGAAGCCGACGTCAACGAGGCTCCATTCACTTTGCTTGATTTTACATTTTATCTTTTTCCGCCACCTCACGAACGCACCCCGTGCCTGAACGTGCCAGCTTTGGCCTGACCACCTGCCGAATTGTCAGGAGCACTTTCCATCCCCAGGACCACAGGAGATAGAAGAACCTCTAGTATTCTTGCTCTTCTTTTTAATGTTCTCTCTTTGAGGAGGTGGGTTAGTGTGCGCCGTTCCCCACCACCCCGAAGAGACTCCGAGCTCCTACTGGTCAATCTCGGCATGGCCTTCTCAGAAGTAATGAAGGACTCATATGCCTATGGAGACACATCAAAACGAGAGCCTTCATTGCCGTTTGATTCTTCTGGGGCCGTGTTCCTTTAGGATGAGCTCTCCTACAAGCGGATTTAGGTTCGTGGTGAGGACTTCCCACAGAGTCACTGTCCTCTTCCTATGCCACCAGGGTAGAGCTTACCTTCTGGGGTGAGGCCACCTTGAGATCCGTGCCCACCTCTGGAGGATCTTCTATCTGGCAATCTCCCTTTGACGCACTGAGACGCCCGACCAAAGACTCTTTCATTGGTTCATAAGTTCGGGGGAGAGCATGCCTCCCCCCGAACTTATGCCGGCCGCCAACGGGAGCAACTGTGAAGCCAGTTCCTAAGAATGTTACTAATGAAACTCAAAAGGGAACAGTTCCCAACACGGACTAAGAGCCATGGTCCCCCTCATTGAGTCCGTTCTGGCTTTGGGCCTCATTTGATCCATTCCGGCTCTTGGCTCCCACTAGGAGCGAACAATCTTCCCACGCTGATTTCTCGTGCTTATAATAGTAGTGACCTTCTGCAAAATAAAGACTAGGGAAGAGGGCGCCGCTGGTAAAAATAGTGTGTCACCCGAGGGTGACTCAATAGAACAAGGCAAATGGAAAACCCCTTTACTTAAGGATATAGAAGGAGATGCTTTAGGGTTGATCTCTGGCAAGGCTTGTTAAGGAGGAATCCTCCTCTCCACGGCTTAGGAGAAAACCCCTCAATCGGGTTGAAGGTGTACCTTCAAGTCACATCGCCCTCCCCGCTACCTGGGGGGGGGGTCGCTATACAGATTCTTTCTCTGTTGTGACCATAGTAGAAGGAAAAGAGGGAACAACACACGCAAGAAGGATAGTCTAGCCTCTCAATTCCTTGGGAGGTATAAAAACATTCTCCAAAGGATCAAAAACATCCAGAATATCTTTACCAAATAACGGCATCGGTTGTGAGCCAGGATGGACCTTGACAACCCTACTGGTCATACGAGGACTTTGTCCTAACGCTTTAAACACATGCAGGATGGGGCTGGTGTAGCCACATCATTTGTACATTTGGACCAGTGATGAGAATCAGCGACCTAGTACACAGTTTTTGGCCATTGCAACCGGTAGGGAACCCAGGATATAGCCTGGTACTCGGCTAGGCTCAAATAAGTAGCTGGGAGGGCAACCACCTACAAAAATTTCGGCAGGGGCAGACTAGAGTACATTACATAGAAAAATAGAAGTAAGGGGGGGGGGGATTAACTATTATTGTCACTGCATTGAGCTCCATGGAGCGTACTTGTCCTCCGGGTTTGAGTTGCAGGAGGGGCGTTGACTTCACTACACCTTCCACCCCCTTTCGGGCCAGAATGTTAGTAAAGAGAGTTCTGCAAGGAAAGTAATGAAGATAAACGTAAATAAAATAAGATATATGAAGATCCGCATGTCTTGCAGACAGTGGGACAGAGAGGCTCCACTACTTCGGGCACCGAGGCCAAGAGGGTTTGTCAATGGGTGAGAAACTGTGGGCAGTTCGGCCTAGAGGACTTGCTGCCCCCTCCAGATAACAAGTGTAACAGTCTACACAGGGTGACTCCCTGCCCCCCTCATCCCCTGCGGGGTATACTGTCTGTAGTTCTCGTCAACCATGTCCCAACCTACGAATGCATGGTTTGAAGTTTCGACAGAACCTATCCGACAGAGACTCTTTCGTCTTACTCCCACTTGGTTCAGCGAATTTAATAACGCTTGTAAATCGTCGTGGCCGAACTCGTATTCAAGACTAATGTAAATATTGACCTTTTCTTAGATATTAACATAACAAAAGAGGGGCTGTGGCGATACAGTTTTTGTAAACCTATTTTTTCAAACCCTTTGAATGCAGATTTGCTTCGACATTCTTTTTCATCCTTTGATTTCTTTCCTTCGTTTTGCTCATATATTCAATTTTCTTTTCTCTCCTGTACTCCCACATTTCCTTTTTCTCAGTAATCTATTATAGTCTATTCCTTGTTATACCCGGTGGTTTGTGCGTGGGAGGATCTCGCGTAACTTAAGAAACCGAGCAAAGTCGTTATAAAAATCCTTCTCCCACACATTCTCGGATTACGAGAGGGAGAAAATCACAGTGCAAAGCAGGTTACCTTTCTTGCCGTGGGGGGGGGGGTAGCAAATGTTATTAGGGATCTTTTGAAAGCCGGCTTTTATTCATGTTGTTTTAATTGTACATAAAATGTATTAAATCACCTAGAGTCTGATCAGAACATCCGACTCTAGGTGACTTATTCCTTCTCGGTTTAGTCGCGTGCAACGACTCTTATAAGTTGATGCGTCGGTCGATCGGATGGTAACCATTTTACTTTTCAATGAGTTTTTGAAAGTTTTGAAGGTCGTAAGGTCAGATGATATGGTTTTTAATTGATAATACGTTTGTTAATTAAATAATTTTTTTTTATTAAAATAACTGAGAGCACGCGACTTAAGTATGTTGACCTTGTTGTTACCAACTTATACCATGTTGGCGTCCATTCTTTAGATCCGTGGCTATGACGATGTTAAGGAGAAAAACAACCCTAAAATATGTATTTCATAGATTGACTAAATGATTTTGAGACATAATTCATTAACTTTCGTAAAAATATCATTTATAGTACTTCAAGGCTCAAATGTTAAAATGAAGTGATCGAGAATGCAATTATCAAAGAAAATGCAAAAAAAACCGGAATATTAAAAAGTTAAAAATGTTATTCTTTAAATCTTCATAAAACTTGCAATAATATTAACAACAATTTTATTGTCGAAAGGAAACATCTGCATCGTTATCTTCCGCGAGAAAAAAACAAACACTAGTCATAGAACCCTTAAAAAGAACCCTTACAAAAGAACCCTTCAAAAGAACCTTCACAAAAAGAATCCTTACAAAAGTACCCTCACAAAAGACCCTTACAAAAGAACCCTTTAAATAAACCTTCACAAAAGAATCCTTGCAAAAGAACCGTCACAAAAGATCATTCCGAAAGAACCTTTATAAAAAAAACAGGATCTTGTGTAGATGAAGCATTCCAAGGTTGTTTTCTTCGACCCTAATATAGCCTAACCTAACTAAACTTAACCTAACCTAACCTAGAATAGGCTAGGTTAGTTTAAGTTAGGTGAAATTTGGTTAGGTTATATTTGGGGTGAATAAACCTTAGTATGTCTTATCTTTACAAGATTCAAGAACCCTTATAAAAAAACCTTTTCAAACGAACTTTTACAAAAGAATTGTTACATAAAAACTCTGTGTATAATAAGCAATGTTCTAAGTTACTGTCGCGAAACTATCAATCATTACAAAGTTGGTCTCGACTGAGTGAAAATGGCCGAAAGAAGTATTCGTCCAGCTTGAATTACTTTTATGCATCTCCTCAATTCAACAAAGAAACTAATCTAAGTAAGAAAACAAATAGGGAAAAGGAAGAGAAATAAAGGGAAGTTAATAGAACATTCTAAAATCGAAGTCAGTTTGATAAAGGAGAACTGTTCTTGACCGCCTCCGGTCCCCTTTCCCGAGCAAAAACATAAATGACCTTAAATTTACTTGAAAATTGGTACTGACAGTCAGCAACTACATAAATACCTTGTACGACTCTATCGATTCTTGGTTGAGTTTTTCTAAAACAAAAGTCTATAATAATTTATCTACATACAACAATTTATTTACGAATACCGTTTATCTAGGAAAGGGTCTCCAAACTACGGCCCGCCGCTGCACTGTGCCACAAATGAACATTTGAAAGCGATTCTCTTGATTGGATTCTGCCATTACCAAGCAAATATTAATGACATCTTCAAAGCTAAACGCCAGTTTCACAAATCTCACTAACCTCTTTTGCTGCTTAGTTTGTGAGACTCGGATATGTGCGCACTGGATGTGATAATACTATTTTATTGCTAACGACGCCTTCTTTGATAACTTTTTGGTAAATAAATGTTTTTTTCTCTTTTTTTTGTTGTATTGGTAAATAAATATGTTGGTTGTCTATATTTTATGTGTATGTACTATATTGTATTGAACAAAATGGTTATGCGACCCGCGCTCGTCATTCTCTGTTATCTGGCCCACTGCGAAAAAAGTTTGGCGACCCTTGATCTAAGATAACTTGTCTGCAAATACAATTTATATATAATAATTTATTTAATGCTAGAATTTTAATACAAGATCACTTTTTTTGCATTGTTTTGTGTAAAATGTTAATTCATTAAGTTGGTTGTTGGATTTCAACGTTTTAAAAGTTTATCCCTTAGTGTGTTTACTCGAATATCATTATTTTTAATGCTTCTTACACACCAGCATGATGGTGATACTTATAAAAAATAAAGAAAATGGAGCTAAAATCTCTTACAAGTGTGATAATTATCATAAAACAAAGTGCTGTCACGCGAAACTACAATGGATGAAGAAACTAAATTTTCCTAGTAAAAATAATAATTTTATTGTAATAAGATTACAACATAATTTTTTTGCCATAGAATTTGATGCTAATTTTGGTGAGATTGTTTACGTAAGTATGCTTTCGCGTCATTTGGCGGAAAAATAATCATAAAATAGACATTGCAGCGGTTGAAGCTGTAAACACATACAAAGATGTCATCTTGCTAAATCCAGCAATGCTTCTCCGCATTCAATAATAAATTGCGCCCAAACTCCCCTTGAGCGAAATCTACAAAGGACAACAAATTCAGTCTGGCAGGAAAATCAGACAATTCCAGCCTTACCAGCGAATTGTGGCAAACTTTTTTTTTCAGATGAATTTTCCAGAATTTTTAAAAGGAAACATTTTCTGCTATGTGATTTTCTACAAGTTAAAAGACGCGTGGTAATTTTTGTTGCCAGGATTAATCTCCAGCTGTTGCCACATACAGAAATTGCATGCTGATGGCATTTTCAAAACTGCTCCTTTGCTATTCTAGCAATTTCATGATTTGAAAGAGAAAAAGAGTCATTGCCGCTTGTCTGCTCTACTGTCCCATGAGACCGAGGAAGGGTTTTTTTTTCACAATACGTGAAAACTTTGGAACCGAAGCAGACATTGTAAAAATGCAAAAAAGTTTACTTAAAGAATGACCAAATACAAACCTGGAGGAGTAGGGTTTTTTCACGTTGCCCCAACAGTTTTCCGCTTCCAAGGAATTAAATGCAAAAAGTATAGCCTAACCTAACCTAACCTGTAAAAAATTAATAGGAACGTTTGAGTTGCTTTGCGATAGCCATTGTCCCCATTCCCTCCCGAAGCTCAAGATGGTGTGGATCATTTTAAAGACACTTGAACCGGGTGGCGTGGGAGAAGGAATACTCAACGGCCGGCTCAGCTTTACGATGAAGTACCCCATGAACTCTCACAGACAAACAACGCAGTCGATGGTTGGCACAAGGCTTTCCAGACACAAGCTGCAGCCTACCAATCGAATATTTGGAAGGTTGCCAATTACTTGGAGAAACAAGAGGGAAAGTCCGTCCAATGACCTGCGGCGTTTTGTAATAAGATGATAATAAATGGTTATTGCATTGATGGTTTCCAATGGTTCAAATCACTTACAAGTTCCTTTGAATGGCTAAATGAGGCTTCTGACACTGGATGGCACCACCCAGCGCCAAATCCGACGAGACTTTAGACGCATAAAGTTAAGGAAAGATCTCTAAAGTGGTGAAGATGGAGGTAGTGAAAATGTATGGCAGATATATAGCCCCAGGTCCCCCTACAGGCATTGGGGCGTGGAGGGTAAACTGTGGGTGTTGGGGCCGGGACACACAAACTTCGATTGTCATCGGCCATCCTCTTGTGGCTACGAAAAATGATAGATAAGGAAGAGAAAATGGAGGAGGGGGGACAGGCAGTAGAATAAGAGAAAAGTGGGGAGAATGCCGACATGTTAAAACCCACCACACCAACCAGGTGCAAGTTGTAGATTGGTAGCCCTCGATATTAGCCGCCGGTAAAGAAAAGAGGTTAGAAGATGCTTCTAAAAGAAGTGGCGAAATTGAGTATAAAGTAAATGTCTAGTACTAAAGCCCTAGTAGTCTCAATCTAGTTTGAAACTCACCTGGTTACTGGTACCAGAAGGGCGTGACGTTCCTTCAGGTGGCAGGTTTCTGGACACTTGTAACGTAGATAAATTTCTGTAAACAAATTATTGTAGATAAATTCCCCGATTGCGAGTGAGCACCTGCCATTGATTTCGTTCATTACTTGCTTCGGAACTGATGTCAAAAAACCAGTCTGGCGTCCCATTAAAGACTAACGAGTGGCCAGAGCTGGCCAGTATTTTAATACATTCGCATTTAAATATGTATTTAAATACAGTTGTGTATTTAAAACTCAATTTATAAATACATTATGTACTAAAATGGAATTGGAAATTATCTTTTATCAAGCATTATATTTTGTTGATCATGATTATCACAACACATTTGTTAAAATGTGTATGTATTTGAAGTGGATTTACAAATGTATTTAAATACAATTGACATATTTAGTATTTGGTATTCAAATACAACCGTAAAATATATTTATTATTTAGTATTTAAATACATTTATCCCAGGTATTTAGTGTTTAGTACTGAAATACATTCAATACTGTATTTAAATACATGCAAACCAATATATTTATAAATGCAGTTATAAATATGTACACCTCTGTATTTAAATACATATGTATTTAAATACTGCCCAGCTCTGCGAATGGCTACGTCACATGGAAGAGTGCAAACGCAGGATAAAAAATAGAGGTATTTTGAAGTTATGAAATATATACCAACAAGAGGATATTTGATTGCTCCATTTAAGCTAAAATGATGAATACAATGTTCTTTATTTGCATTAGAAGGAGAAATTTGCTACACAAAAAAATTATACAAAGGCCACTTATCGCAAAAAATAAAACTACTTTTGGTTACGATGAAATAGAATAAAAAAGATTGCGGCGGTGAAAACTTAGTCGCCTGAGACATAGATAATAAATTTGTGCAACGAATGATAACAGATCAGGAATAAACGCAGGGTTTGTATTAAACAGGATTTAAAATTACGCAAGTGCCCTCCCCCCTCCCATAGAAGGTAACGATGGGTTAGCAATTCATGGCAACGAATGGCGAGAATGAGATCAAATACGGACGCTATTGTGGGCTTTGTTGAAGTCTGTACTGTTCCAGGAGAGCAGCATAAGTGTGAGAAGAAAGCGGAAGAATTAAACAAGGCATAAGTTGACGATGGTAAGGAAAAACGGGTGAAGATTTTCTGTCGTGGATAGGTCGTCAAGACAAAGGAGAAGAGAGTGGCATCAGCAGACGACAAAAAAGAATCAGTTTGAAATAGTGCCGTGGTGATGGCGTGTAGATAACGAGTTTCGAACGCCCTTCCCGCGTCGCTGGACAGCCATTAGCGAGAGCCTTGAACCACTCGGCCATCCTGAGTCCCCCCAAAGACTCATTCAAGCAAAGCATTTAAGCAGCTCGCCTGAACTTCTCGCAGGCTACACGGGCCCCCTCCTAGAAGCGGAGCGTATTTTGAGATTGAGGAGAACGGCATCAGGAAATGTTATTCGAGGACTAATGTTCTCTCTCTCCGGCCTCTCGGGTCTATGGCACCATTGTAGATAGCTTTGTGTAGGAAAGGTGGGCAAATAAAAAGAAAGAAAGAAAAGTAGCGAAACGAGTTTTGAACGCGCTTCCCGCCTTGCTGGATAACCGTTAGCGAGAGTCTTAAACCACTCGGCTATCCTGAGTCCCCCAAAAGACTCATTCAAGCAAAGCATTTAAGCCGCTCGCCTGAACTTCTCGCACGCTACAGGTCGTTTGAAAGCGAGAGAAAGACGACAAACCAGGCCACCTGGAGAGAGAAAATGACAGCAGAGACGACAGTGTGGAAAATAAACAAATCAAAGCAACACCATCAACGGTCATCGATGGAAGAAGGCAAGATTAACGTCGAAACAGGGATAGCAACTAATTATCAATAATGCTTAATTGAACATGTTTGCTTGGTAAAATTAGATGGATTTCCCACTTAGGCAAATATAGGGCCTTTGCACAACCAAGACGCTCTGGGTGCTTTCTTCTATCTTTTGGAACAGAGCCCGTAGTGAGAGTAACGGAGAGTACCTAGTTTTGACTGGAAAGGGAATAGTTAAGGTCCACTTCCAGGGAGATAACCAAGCGTTTCCTGTATCAAAAAGCAACTCATGTGGCTCGAAAACATGAAACTCGTGTTCTCAATTCTTTCTTTGGTTCAACTCATACTACTTTGATAAACAATCAGCGAAAAGAAAGTTAACGGAAACAACCAGCAAAATTGTTGACCGGCTCCCCACGACGTATATAAGTTCTTATGGTTTTTCCCCTTTAAATTCGAGGCTACGGCCCATCCGAGTGAAAGTACCATTTCCAATTTGAGGGAAGTTAAGCAACATCGGGGTGATTACTCGCCGGATGGAGTTTTTTTTAATAAAAGGAGTACAAGTGGCGACTGCCACCAAAAGCATAAATCGCCGTAATAAAATCAGCCTATTACTAGGCTATGTTAAATACCACAAATAACAACACAAGGAGTAAAAAACAAAATAAACAAATACAAAGAATAAGAAGTAAAAGAAGGCATGCTCACGAGTTACGGGAAGGACTGCCTCCCTGCGGCGCTCGAGGATGCACCCAACACCAAGAAGACAAGTCAAATAAAATGAAGGCCAGCCTCATCCAAAAGGTCAGTCTTCTATGGTCAAAAGTCCAGGAATCCGTCTCGAGTTATATAGATAAGGTAACAGGTAACGTATGTTAAAATCACCCAGACAGGGGCAACTAACAAGATTAGGACCAACAGTCTGCGTTACCACACAGTTCTCACAGTATGATAGAGGGAAACGCTCCATCAAATGGCAGTGCGTCCAGTGTTTGAAGACGAGGAAAAGCGACATGAAGCCTCTGAAACATTGGAGCAGGGCGTCTAACATCATCTTTGCCAGGCAGTCCAGAAGGCCCACCTCATTCCTGCCATGTAGTTAATGGGAGAAAGAGCGAAACGCTGTTCTGGTCACCCAGTCCTCGCGGACTAGTTTGCGTCCTCAACGGAGCGCTCATTCCCAGTAATCCTTATATGTCCAAGAACCAAGCAGAGGAAAATTTCGACATTTGCCCGGATGTCGAAAGCAATCAGGTCGCTTTGTGAGTTGGTATAGATCACGATCCGGTATCCACACCGGGCACAATGCGTTATCTCTCCTACCGAGAAGTGCATTGCAGCCAGCTCGGTCGTGTAGACAGACTCAGTACGTGATCCGAATTGTGCTCCAAAAGGTCAAAAGTAGTACTACTGGCGCTGTAGAAAGCTATGGGAACAGAGGCGTGGCGACAAAGAGTCAAAGGTGGTGCCCTCTAGGGTGGCGTCCTAGGCAGAACCACTGGCGCCACCTTTCCGAGAGTTACATGGAGTTTTCGAATGAGTTCCCTTGCCCTAAACCCGAAGGGACTAGTGTATCACTTGCGTCTCTCGGCTGCCTAGGAAAAAAAGCTAACCTCCATATCACGATCCATTTCCCTGGATCGTGAAAAGCGTGCACAATAGCCATTCCCCAAGAGTCTGAAAGAGTGCCTGGGAGAACTTGCCCCGAATATTTTTGGCCTAATTCCACACCTCTGCAAGATGGATCTTCCCGATAAGGAAAGGCACGTATACTCGTCAAGAAGAGCAGCCGGAGTGCTTCGAAACATACTGGAACCTAGCCCTAGTTTTCCGAAATGCACACACGGTGAAGTCGTTAGGGCGGCGCTTATAGCGCATGTAGGTTGTTCGCTTCTCTCTGAAGGCACCAAACTCGGCCAACCATCAAGAAAGCGGACTTCGTGCAAAATAGCAAGACATTCTAGGAATAGTAGTTAGGCACACGGAGATGAGGTTGCGGAAAAAACCTCAAAGGCCTCATCAACCAACCTAAAATATTCGGCTGGTATAGAGAAATCAATGATTTCTTGAAATTCATATCACCTCTCCTGCTTCAAGTACAACTTACTTAAACAGTGGTTGTAGCAGCACTTCAGCTGCAATAGCACGAATACCTTGACGTGCTAGTGATACCAACCGGCACGCACCAACTCAGGGAGCCTGTCACGATCAAACGTGACGGAGAGTTTAGAAGTGTGTCTCGAAGCCCACATGTTTCCTCATAACAATCTCAACCTTGACTAATCCTTGGTCGGCCAGCTCTTATATGATATCCTCTAAGGACAGGTGAGACACCAAGTGTCCGAAAAACACAAATCACGAGCGTCTGGGCAAATTGCGACGAATTCAACAGAAGGGTCCTGTCTGAAAAACGAGTGACCTTCGATTCTCTACCAATCAACCTAGCTAATGCCAATTTCTAGCAGTGTCTGTAACCCTTAGACAACTATCTACTATCAGTAGAGCTATACACTAGGAAAAGTTTGAAGATAGCAAGCTCGAAAATGGCGGTATAGCAATGCCCTCTGGGCATTCCTATAATAAAATTCTCCTAGGAAACTTAAATATATATATTATGTATAAAATTCAAATCATTCATTTATTTTACTTAACTTTTGTCAATTAAATCATTCATGTAATTTATGTACAACTTAATAATTCATTCATTTATTTAGCTTAACTTTTGTCAATTCAATCATTCAATTATTTTATGCATAACTTTTTTGCAATCCATTTATTTTATGTAACCGTTAATAATTAAATTATTCCGTTACGAGAAACTGATTTCATTTAACGCACAGATACAAACAACATCTCTTAGAATTTTCCCCACATACAAACACATGCATTTCACCACTTGTGAAAAAACGCGAGATGACTCTCTCATTTGTATTCGCGTCGCCGTCATATTAAGGTCAGTTAAAAAGTTCCTTCTTCACTTATTCTCTAAAATCACCACATACTAGAGAGAGATCCTAATTCTCATTTACACTTTCTTTACAGCTCCAATTCACTAATTATAGTCGCTACACGATCTCGCGAATGACGAGTTGAGAAGAGTGACGTTGTGTTTGCGTGTCTTCATCTTGTTCCTGGGCAAGTGTATATTGTTGCCTGATCGATGGGCGCAGTGTAGGAGAGTTGCGTGCCCGAAATCGATGAAATGCGAGAGAGCGCGTCCGGTACGACGTTTGAAGAACCAGGAACGTATCGAATAACGTTCATCATCTGCAGGATGAAGTCAAGATGACGAGTGTCAGCTGCAGTGTGTACTGACGAAGTACTACGAGACGAACATGTACCCACCAAGGGCTCATGGTCAGTCAAAATGGTAAGTTGACGCCCTTCAAAATGATGGCAGAAGTAGCGGACAGCGAGATATATTTTGAGGAGTTCTCTAGATCGACTTGCCGGACAGTCCTTGCAGGCGCATCCTGGTTGACTATTCAATTCCTGACTGTCCTCGTCCTCTCATTCCTCTCGCTTACTGTCGGCACATTTTCAAACAAATTCATGGTCTCTCTCATCCTGGCGTCAATGCCACACGCACGCTCGTTGCACAACGCTTCGTTTGGCCAGGTATGAATGCCGACCTGGCCAAATGGACTCGCTCATGCCTGCCATGCTATCGTGCTAAGTTCCACCGCCGCAAAGAGCTCCTCTGGTCCGTTTTCCTCTTCCTTCGTCCCGTTTTGACGCTGTTCACGTCGATGTAGTGCGTCCTCTTCCTTATTCCCGTGGTTGCAATTATCTTCTAACCATGATCGATCGATATACTCGCTGGTTAGAGGCATTCCCTATCTCGGACATCAGAGCTTCCACTGTCACTCGAGCCTTCGTCTCAGCATGGGTTGCTCGTTTTGGTGTTCTCTCAATGATCATTACTGATTGTGGCAACCAGTTTAAATCCCACCAATGGGATGCACTCATGTCGGTGCTTGGCTCCTTTTGCCTGCGCACTACAAGCTATCATCCCCAGAGTAACTCTAAGGTAGAAAGTCTGCATCGGACCATCAAAGCAATCTTACGTTCAACCGATCCAAACATCACTTAGGTGGACAAGCTACCTTTGATTCACCTTGGCATTCGCTCGTCCTTGAAAGAGGATCTGGCTTGCTCTGCAGTGGAATTAGCTTACGGTACTCAACTTCGTCTACACGGTCAATTCCTTTCTTCCTTTGACCGACCTCTACCTTCTCACCTAGATCCTTCTTCACACGTACATAATCTTGTACGGGTTCTGGCTCAAGTTAAACCAACTGCCCCTCAAGTGCCTGCTAATAATAAAACCTTCGTGCCAAAGGAGATGACAACATGCTCCCGTGTTTTCGTCCATCGCGATTCAGCTCGCACTTCGTTGCAACCCCAGTCTATGACGGACCCTTTCTCGTCATCTCCAGGAAGCCGAAATTCTTCCTCTTAAAGCTTGGCACCAGGCAAGATACTGTCTCTATCGACCGCCTGAAACCCGCTTATACCGAAAATGTTAATCTAGAACCACTATCACCTCCTTCTCCTCCTACTATACCCCTTTATGGTACAGTAATCCCCCCAAACAACCTCAACCCCACCCTTTTAACCACCCCTGCTACTCCAACTCAACCTTCCGTTTTGCTGCCTTTTTCCTCTTTTGTTGCAGGAACCTTCGTCGTCAGAAGTGGTCAGTAAGGAGCAAATCTCTCCCCCACTGATCACTCCGTCAGCGGACAACGGGACTCAAGACCCACATCCCGGTTGACACCATCTCGGAAGGAAACAACAAGCGGATCACCTTGGCTCAATCAACTTTCTCTCGTACCAGTGCCTCGTCCAACGCTACTGGCACTGCCACAGCGAATCTGTGTCCCCGTCCCCGCAGCCAAACCAATGGTACTGTCATCCCGCGCTCTGGCCACGTCGTCAGGAGGCCTCGTCGGTACTCGGACTAGTAATCTCAAAATAGGTAGGGGGAGGTAACCTTCTTAGGACGTAAGTGTTATAGCAATGCCCTCTGGGCATTCCTATAATAAAATCCTCCTGGGAAACTTAAATATATATATATATATATATATATATATATATATATATATTATGTATAAAATTCAAATCATTCATTTAATTTACTTAACTTTGATCAATTCAATCATTCAATTATTTTATGCATAACTTTTTGTAATTCATTTATTTTATGAAACCTTTAATAATTCAATTATTCCGTGACGAGAAACTGATTTCATTTAACGCACAGATACAAACAATATCTCTTAGAATATCACTCATTTCAACACTTGTGAATAAACGCGAGATGACTCTCTCATTTGTATTTGCTTCGCTGTCATATTAAGGTCCGTTAAAAAGTTCCCTCTTCACTTATTCTCTAAAATCACCCCATACTAGAGAGAATTGGGGGTTCGGCTTAGTGACGGGCGGCGAAAATGTTGGGTTCACCACTCCCGACATCCAAAAAGGGGTAAGAACTCGTCCAAAGAGTGACAGCGCGTGAAAGGCTAATGGAATGGGTAAGGGAAGAGAGTCGTAGTGCAAATAGTGCATGGAGAGATCGGAGGAACGCACTAGCTTCTCCAGACCTTGATTAAGAGTATAGTCCCATTCAGTGGTTGCGTCCTCCCTTTAAGGCCTTCGAGCCGGGATGATGTGCTGCTCCTACTGGTACAAGGTGTAGCAGTCTACAAAAGGTACCTCCTTACTGGCCCTCGAACCGGGAGGCTTTGCTGTTCTTCCATGTTTCAGTTGTAGCAAGGGCTGTTGCCTCGGGCTCCCCCATCCACCCTCTTGCGGGTAGAGAAAATAAAGATGGGATATTAGTAGAAATAAGTGGTGTATAGAGGGACAAAGTGGAATGCATCAGGTTCCCCAGCCATCGCCATAGAGTTCATGTCAACCCAGTGAGCCAGGCCTTTCCAATTTGCACCTGTGCTGCTCTCCAGGTACAAGTGTAACAGGATACATAGGATATCCCTTGCAAGGAGACTAAAAGTAATTGCACAAAAGAGTAAGGTGCTGGTATTGAGGATGGAAAGTGGTATTAGAGTCCTTTGGGTGACCCTTGAACAAGTGCTCTTGTAAGTATCTAGGGTGTCTCGTGAATGAGTAGTACAGATCAAGCAGATATCGACCATAAGGTTTTGAATGGTAGGATGGCACAGGAGTTGTAAACCCTCCAGGCGCACCTAAAACGTAGAGAAAGACCACGCTCTCCCGGCCCTAGTATGTACCCCAAAATGGGGTCAGGTGTAATGGGCCAGTATGGCGCAGCTGGCATCTGGAAGGTTGCGGGGCCTCTCAGCTCTAATGCCCGTTGAGGATGTGCATCTATATATCTTCCACACATTTTTGCTTTTCCATTTTCTTTACAGGTGCCCTCACTTGGGTTCGCTTTAAATTTAAATACCTAAATAATGATGCATGAGAGACGCTGTTCTGTTCAGCCAAAGTGGTTTAATCGAGAAATGGGTCAACTGCTGAGGGAGTAAAGAACGGTGTACCGGCAGTCAAAGATTTCTAGAGACTTGAAGAGTACCGTAGGCTGGCTAGGAGAGTAAAGTCCAGCATAAGGGGGACAAAGCGTGCCGAGGAGCTCCGAGTGGCGAAACTTTGCAAGGAGAATACCAAGGAGTTCTTTGATATGTAAACAGCCGTAAACCAATCCATCGCACGATTGGCCTTTTATTGAATAAGGAGGGGGTATTAAAGCACTCAGATGCAGAAAATGCTAACCTCCTGAACGATTACTTCTCTTTAGTGTTTACTGAAGTTGGCTGATGGATGGGACATCCATCAGCCCACAGATTCCTACTTAGGTGAAAAGCTGGATGAAATGGACTTTACTCAAGGATAAATAGAAAAAAAGATCACTGATCTGAAGACGAATAAGTCCTCTGGCCCGGATGGGTTTCTACCTATAGTGTTGAAAGAAGTGCGCGATCAAGTGTCACGACATTTGAGCACAATCTTCAACATGTCAATCTGGACCGGATGCGTTCCTAGAGACTGGCGTGAAGCGGAGGTAACTCCTATCTTCAAAAAGGAAGACCCTAGCCAGCCATCGAACCATCGACCTATTAGCTTAACCTCAATAGTCGGTAAAATCATGGAAAGCATCTTGGTGGACAAAATGACGTCATATTTAGAGTCCAACTTGCGATTGAGGAGTTCCCAGCAATGGGTTCCGAAGGCACCGGTCATGCCTAACGAATCTTGTGGAATTCTTCCACTTCGTTTTCAGTGAGCACGACTTGAATAAGGCGGTGGATGTTATCTACTTAGACTTTCAAAAAAACTTCAAAAGGTACCACACCGCCGCTTCCTTCAGAAAGTGCGTGCGCTGGGCGTAGACGGAAATATAGCAAGTTAGATAGAGAACTGGCTAAATGACAGACGGCAACGGGTAGTGTTGAATGGACAGGCTTCTGAGTGGGTACCCGTTACTAGCGGTGTTCATCAAGGTTCTGTCCTGGGACCACTACTATTCATCATCTACGTCAACGACATGGACCGTGACATGGTTTCGAAGATTTCTAAATTTTCCGATGATACCAAGCTTGGTATGAACGTCACAAAGGATTGAAATACTGCTCACCTTCAAGATGATCTTCGGAAGATTGGGGAGTAGTCAGACACGTGGCAAATGCCATTTAATGTGAACACATTTAAAGTGATGCATATCAGCCACCGAAACCCCCAATCTCAGTATATCCTTAAGGGCACTGCTATTGAATCCACCGACACTGAGAAGGACTTGGAGGTAACAATCACTAGTGACCTTAAGTTCTTGAAACAGTGCATTGAGGCGGAGAAAAAGCCCCAACAAATGCTAGGCAACATAAAGCGCCAGTTTGGATATCAGAACAACTCACTTGTCCGACGGCACCTGGAGTATGCCGTACAATTTTGGAGTCCTTCGTTTCGAAAGGGTATTGCGAGATTGGAACGTGTGCAAGCCAGGGCAAACAACCTGATTCACTCTACCAGACACAAAAGTTACGATGATAGATTAAGGGAATTAGGTCTGTTCTCGTTGGAAACCCGGAGACTGAGTGGTCAGCTTATCAAACAGTTTAAAATACTTCGAAGCTTCGATAATGTAGACTACACGGATATTTTCGAACTTAGTGAGGGCAGAACGAGAAATCATGGCTACAAACTTGAACTGAAGCGTTACAACCGTGATCTGTGTGGTAAATTTTTCACATACAGCATCTGCAATAGCTGGAACGCACTTCCAGTGGAAGTTGTCAACAGCAATTCTGTTAATCAGTTCAAGTCAAGACTGGACAAAGTCTTGAAAAGTGGCGGTTCGGGCACTTAAGTCGTTGTGCAGAACTGTGCCTGCTCAACCTTTAGCCCAAAGTTACCCCCTTTGAATGGACCGTAAGGTCTCCTAGGGTACTTCTTGTCCTTGTAGCCCCTTGTAGGAGTGAGTGTATGGTATGGAAGGAGAAGGGATGTTCTCGAGTGCGAACCGTGCAACTTGAGAGAGAGGCTTTCTGTGTGTAAGGTGGATAGAGTGGAAAGACTGGATAACAGAATTATGGTGTGAAAAGGGGTATGGACGAGGATATGACAGGGTGTTCTGAGGTGGTATTTAAATATAAGAATGGATGGAAATAAAGTTGTGAAGAGTGAGTGTGAGGAGGGTTGGAATAGCGCGTAAAAGGTGAGTCATGTTAATGAAAGTACAAGAGAGAATGGGTTGACCGGCCTGATGTGTATGATGGAGGGACTTTGTGAAGGTGGTGCTTGGAGCCTTCAGCCAGGGGATGAGTGAAAAAGCAGTTCATTATGGAGTCTTTTTCCATACAAAAGTCTCTCTCTGCCATTTATTAGAATTTGTATCAAAATTATAGCGACATAAATGGCTCCGAATCCTACACCATGGGTTACTAATTCCGTTTTCACTTTACACTTTAATTTCACAAATTTCTTACTAATTTTCGTAAATGTTTCTTTCACAACACGATTCCGAAATGCTTTCAAAATCCAGGGTAACATTACTCGCGCAATATCTACATATGTATATTCAACCAGGTTTTCAATCCCCATTTACTCTTACACAAGGCATACTTCTACACTCAAGTTCCTACCTGCTTTCTACAAATCATCCCATGCGCCATCCATATAGAAGGGGGTGCAAAAGGAGGTGTACTTTTGTGCCAGAGTGTGCATGAGTGTCCGTTCTCGATTCGAGGAGTGTGTGAATACCGACGGCAACAGTTTGAGTGTCTGAAAGTTTAAGGCTGTGCTTGTTATTACATTTATATTCAATATTCATTTGTTTGTATAATAAATGTAATGAGTATTGTACGTTTTTTGCTTTCTTCATAACTGTATACCAACTTTTGCACCCTATTGTATTGCCCGACTCATCACCTTTAGTTCTTTCAAACATAGCATCGCTACTTCTCCATTCACAGAAATTCCTGCACTTCATATTTCCTCTCCAGGAGCCTTTTTCAGACAAGAGGAGAACAAAACGCCGAATTACTTTTTATTTATTGCTTCCCATTTTTTTTAGCATTTTTACAAATTGTTTCACACTTTACATCAAAGTAACAATTTAAAACATAGTATTTGAACACGCTAAATTTATTAAATAAATTATAACTTTGGATCATTAGGAAATACTAAATATTTATATAGAGTATTGCAATGGAATAGGTGTATCGTAAAGTCAGTCGAAACCAGCGCAAAAATTCACATTACAATAATGTAAAATTAGATGCAAAATAAGTATTAGAAAAACTTAAAGCTGGTTCAGCACTTGTAAATTATTAAACAGCGAGCACTGTCTACATACAGTCTTTAAGATTTCGTATGAAGCCCTCTTGCATCTTTTAAAGCCTGGAATCATTTCTACTAAGTGCCGTTATTTCCAACCCTATTTCGTCCCATTTCCTTTTGTACAACCGTCTTTAGCTCTTCTTTGCCTGATAAAAATACGTTTTCCTATTTTAGATTTCAAATATTTCATAAGCTTTCAAAAGGAACCGGATCCGGGGATTGGCTTGGGATTTGAAGTCTTAGACGGACGTTGTACATTAAACGCTCTGTTATTGGAGAAGGGAATTTAGGATCATTGCCCTGTTGGAAGATATAGGCCTCTCGAAGCCTTAGTTTGTCTGCGCTTTCCAACAAATTATTCAGCGAGATATCGATATACTTCCTGGCGTTCATTATTCCATCAATAGATGTTAATATTCCAACACCCACCTCCTCCATGTTTAAAGGTAGCTCCGGTATTCTTACGATCCAAGGTCGTATTTTTTTATTCTCCAAATGTTTTTGCGGCCATCACTTACAAGCAGGCTAAACTTGCTCTCGTCACTGAACATGGAGAAACTCCAGACTTATTTCAGTTACACGGGATATTTATTTGCAAAGTAGTCTTTTGTCGATTCGGTTGACTGATGTAGGAATTTCTTCTTGGATTTTTTTCTCGCAATTTTTCCTTGTGCGGATAATTTCACAGTCTGAGGTGTAACAACTGTCCAAGATCTTGATGCGAAGTCTATCGCTGAAGTCTGGCTACTGACGAACATATTTTTCGTTACTTAAAGGCAGAATAATTTTCTAGCCCAGGCCGTGAGCAACTTAGGTCGCCCAGACCGACATCTATTTTGGGTTTCACAACTTCACGATAAATATTTCCTGTTTCAGTTTTGTGTTCGTTTGTCTCTTTTTGTCTTTTTTAACGTAGCCTTGTTTTTAGTCAGCCTTGATTAATGAGACTATTGCCATGCCGTCAGTCGCCAGGAGAGACGACTTAAAGTAATAGAATCCACACTTTAACATTTCCTAACTCATAACATCCTCACCAGCCACTTTCCCATTCTTCAACTTTTTTTCCTGATCACGTAACTTTGCTAATGGGTTCTCTTTCCGAAACATTTTATCATTTTCACTCACATCTTTATACATCTTGCATCCTCACACTCATTTGTATTCCTTTTACACTGACGAACACTTAACTTCCAGGGAACTTCTTAAATCTACTTTCCTTTCTCTGGTTACTTTATATTTGAAACATATTTAACCACGGTTCTTCCTTTTTTTCATAACACCAATAACACCACACCCTTTGCATATCCTTATTTTGGGAATGGATCTTTCCATATTAGGGAAGTTAACTCATAGGGTATGGTGAGCCACGGGAAGGGACCCCTACTCGAGTCAACTTTGTAGTAGCTACCATAGATTGCAAGAGCCCCATGGTTTGGATTCCAAGGTGAAAATTGGTGAAAAACTGTACCAAACAATTGGTTTAATCCAATGAGGTCACGTTTGTTGGATGGAGATGGAGAAGAGCAGAAAGTAGAAGGAAACACGACTAGTTAAAGAGGATTATGAAGGATCTAGCGGACTGGGGAGGAAGGGGGGGTCACATTCAAATTCTACAGGAAAAGAAAAGTTACAAAGAAATTTAAACTAAAAAATATGACTTTAAACCATCGTACTGATTGTTATACAGCTTATCTCTACCCTCTTTTTCCTATTTGGGGCAAAAATACTAAAATAAAACTCGTTAAATACAAAAATGGGATCAATCCTAGGCAACGACCCCAGCCTATGCTAGGGAACATGATCTAGGATTTAGCTTTTGGGGAGTCATTACTTAGGATAAAGTAAAAATGCTACTTAAGAGTGAATTTGGTTAAGATATTACTCTATAGGTTAGGTTTGGTTCTAATCACCTAACATACCCTAACCTAACCCACCCTAACCTGACCTGACCTAACCTAACTTAACCTAATCTGACCTGACCTGACCTGACCTAACCTAACCTAACCTAACCTAACCTAATCTAACCTGTGTTGGCAAGATCGATTCAGTTTGAGTATATTTGAACATTTCTGCCATCATATTTATCTTTTTTACCCCTTGAATTATTTTTTTACCCTTTTTTTTAGTTAACTTGGGTTTGTTTAATTCATTTGTGAAAATTGTTTGTTCCTTAATAAAAGTTATTTTATCAATTATTTCTTTAATTATACCAATAAGTTTTTTGAAGGTCATCACCTATGATTGATATTTTGGGCGTGTCATTTTCTAGGATTGAAATTTCTTGTGGTGATTAATTTCGGAATGGGGCTCTCAGGGGTCGTTGTACGAAGAAAGAAACTATTTTACATCTTGTCTAGACCCTTTTTCAATCTTGTAATGGTGTGGTGGTGGGGTCATCAACTTTGCATTTCGCGGTTTCCTCTATCAAAAATAGTTGCTTCCCATTCTGCCCTAATTCTGCCATCACTTAGCGGGAACGGCTAAGGAAAGATCAATGGGAAAAGTATAAGAAACTGGTCTCAGTAAAACACCCATAAAAAAGTAATGAAATAGTAAATCGAAAATGATGGAGTTATTGATACATGGGAAAAACTTTCAAAACAGCTTTATTAAAACTTATTGCATTAGCAGCCTAGACGCATCACATCATTTCCGTTTTGTTCTCTCGTCAATATCGCAGACTAGCCAAGGGAATTATCAAGAGGTTGTCTCCAACAATTGCCAAAGCTGAATATCAACAATTATAAAACGGATAATTCTACAGATAAACAACGCCAATGTTTAAAAAAATCAAACTATTCTTTAGGTCTATCTGAATTGTGTGTCGGTATTTAGTCGGTGCGCAAAGCATTATTTTTCGAATTATTAGCACTTGAAAATATTATTTTCCAAAACATAAAGGTATTATTTGCAACTGCTATGACGCCATAATCCTCGATAAAAAAGAGATTCATTGCAACGATTCAAGAAATACATATTCTAACGAAATTTGAAACCCTTATGTTGATTTACATTCTCTTTGGAATCATATAATTGCCAAGGTCCTCCTAAGGTTAGGCCGTGAATTATTTTGTTTTGGTAATAGAATTGTAACTATTCGGCCGATTCTAACGAAATTTGAAACTTTTACGTCGTTTTACATCCTCTTTCGAATGATATAACAATTGCCAAGGTCCTCCCAAGGTTAGTCGAGAAATATTTGGCAATAACATCATAACTATTTGGTCGATTCTAACGAAATTTGAAATCCATATGTTGTTTTACATTATCTTTTGAATTATCTAATTATTAAGATCCTATCGAGGTTAGTCCGGGAATTATTGAAAGTTTTGAAAGTCGTAAGGTCATAAATCAGAATAAGTGAGAGCACGCGACTTTGGTCAGCAGACCTTGTTTAATAGAGAGCGCTTTTGATTGTGTTGAAGTTATTCATCTGTAGAATTATCATATAACGAATTATAAAGAATATCCGCGACGAATTTCATCATTTTGCATCGAGATGCTTGATAAAGGTATTTTAACGGCTGATGGAGGCACATCATAAACTTACCTAAGCTTCTTTTCAGGCGACATTTACTTGAATTGCGCTTAACTATAAATATTAATGTCTGCTGAAGCGAATGGCTCCGCTGTGACAAAAGTGTCATAAGACATTTGAGTGCATACATGAAATCTACGATGCATGTATGCAAATAGAGCAAACCAGGCTACATAGGATAGAATCATGTAGAGCCTTTTGGATTCGTTTATTTATTTTCTCTTGTCTAAATCCTTTCAGAAGATAATATTTTCCTTAAGAATAGTGCTTTGGAATATAAGATCATCCTTTGTATCTTCCATTTGATCCTACTATAATCACCCTTTTCCTCCGAGCGCTAACTAATTTCTAAGCTGCTCGCTACCAATGAGCGGCTATAACTTTATTGACATGCGTTCGTGTGATCATTTTCTCTCGGCACAAGCTCTTCACCTCTCTAGTTTCTAAACAGTATCAATCTCCATCGATTACACTGCGTAACAAAATTTCAGTTTAGTCTTGTCCTTGGGTTAAAAGTGCTATTTTCCAATTGTTTGTGGCTCTATTAAATAATAAAAAAGTCAATTTTAATCCCAAAACTTTGCTTTTGTGGCTAGAACATTGATTTTTTACATTAGCCCATTTATTTTAAATAACATTTTTTTGATGCAAATAGTAAAAATATATCCAACGTTTCAAGGGTTATGTTATTTTTACATTTATGGTATAAACATGATGTACTGTATTTAAAAAGTTATAGAAAGAGTAATATAGTAGTAATAGCTATTATTTCCCTTATATTTGTTTTTTTGCGACCTGGAAAGAAATAGCAGTTCTCTTACATTTGTAGCGTGCAAGTAGCCGCTTAAAAGCTTCACTTGAATGAGTCTTTTTTAAGAGACTCGGGATGGCCGAGTGGATTCGCCGCTAGCTAATAGTGGTCCAGCGACGCAGGAATCTGTTCGCAACTCGCCTACGCTACCATCTTTTTTCTTTGCCCCATTCCTACTCCCCTCTATCTACAATGGTGTCCAAAGCGAGAGGGGGAGCGTTAACCCTTGGATAATATTTCCAAACGGCGTTCTCTTCATTTTCTTCAAAATACGTTTCGCTTCTAGGGGAGGAGTTGTTTAGAATGTGAGAAGTCCAGACGAGCGGCTTAAAAGCTTCGCTTGAATGAGTCTTTTTTGAGACTCAGGAGGGCCGAGTGGTTTCGCCGCTGGGTAACAGTGGTCCAGCGACGCGGGACCTCATTTCACCTGCGAGCTCTGCATAGAAACTCTGAACGGTAATATTTTTCCTTCAATTATTCGTTTAAAATTAATTTTAAAACGGTTTTATATAATCATTAAATTCATAAATCAAATTTCCCCTACCTTAATAGATTTTAGCAATTATACACTCGCTAACTAATTTAAATATTTAAAATCCTTTCCTATCTCTCTATTGTAAATTTGAGCCCCATTTCGAAATATTCCCTTTAACTCTAAATTTGCAATTCAAAGCTAATAATAGCTATTAAAGTTCTAGATGTACATTTAGCAGTGTGCTCTCTTAACAGTGCAAAATATTTTGTTTCGTTTATTTGTTGTATTGTAGGCCTAAGAAGATGACCGTATTGTGGTCGAAACTTCGCCAGTAAATAAAAAGGATGATACCAGCCATTTTCCTCGCCTTGGGATTTCTGTTAAACATTAAATTTAGGCTGTCTAGAAGCAATCCTCATCGATATATATATATATATATATATATATATATATATATATATATATATATATATATATATATATATATATATATATATATATAATATGTTTTGTTTATTTAGATATTGGATTTTTTTTTCTAATAACACTAAGTGGAAAGTATTTGCATATTTATACTTATGTTTTCATTTTGTTTTTTACAAGATGATACAGAGGAGAAAAGAGAGCTACGAATTTGGAGGGAACCAACTGACCACTCGAGCAATTATTTCTTTTGCATGATGAACCCTTCCAAACGCCGAGCAGGCAAAAACGCTCCTGTTATCATGTATCCAGACCTTCAGTCATCTATTGCACCAGTGTCACACAGTTCTGAGCTCCCCATACCCATTCCTCAAAAAAGAAAGCAGCATGTTTTAGAAAGGAAAGGCAGTTCACAAGAGGATGAAATCATTGATCTAGTTTACAGAAGTACAACTGAAGAGAAAAACCCATACTACCCCAACCAAAAAGATCGCAACGACCTTGTCAGAGATCTTGGTCTCACAAAATTCAATGCCGAGCTTTTAACTTCGACATTCAAGCAGTACGATTTGTTAGATGACAGTGTGCAAATATCAGGTCAGAGAAGCGTCACCAGTGTATTTCAAGCTTTTTTACACGTCAAGATGAGCTTTGCTTTTGTCACAATGTGACCGGTCTGTTTGAGGCAATCGGAATCGCCTGTAACCCCAACGAGTGGCGCCTCTTCATTGACAGCTCGTCCAGGAGCCCCAAAGCAGTGCTGCTTCATAACGGAAACATGTATCCATCTATTCCCCTTGCTCACTAAGTCCGGCTCCAAGAGGAATACAGCAGCGTCAAGATCTTGCTAGATGCATTGAAATTTGAAGAGTACTGCTGGGAGGTTATCGGAGACTTCAAAATGGTGGCCTTCTTGATGGGTCTCCAAACAGCTTTACCAAGTTTGTTATCTTTGCCTTTGAGACAGCAAGGACACTGTGGCACACTACCATCGACGGAATTGGTCACAACGGATCGAGTATAGTGTGGGGAGAAAAAACGTCGAATGGGAGCCTTTGTTGCACTCCCGAAAAGTACTGTTTCCTCCGAGGCACTTAAAATTGGGCATAATGAAACAATTCGTCAGAGCTCTAGATAAGGAGTCCGCAGCTTTTAAGTATCTCCAAGATTTCTTTCCTAAGCTATCAGCGGAAAAGGTTGAGGCCATGGTCTTCATCGGTCCACAAAATAAAAAAGATCATGGAGTGCAATGAGTTTCCCGAAAAGCTCACTAGGACGGAAAAAACAGCGTGGGTCATCTTTATCGCAGTGGTTCTGGGCTTCCAAGGTAATCACAAAGCTGAAAACTATGTAGAGCTTTTTGAGAACTTGGTGAGAAACTACAGCAAGATGGGTTGCAGGATGTCCCTGAAAGTTCCCATTCTTGAAGCTCATCTTGATAAATTTAAGGAGAACATTAGAGCGTACTCCGAGGAGCATGGCGAGCGCTTTCACCGGGATCTACCTGACTTTGAACGCCGCTATCAAGGATCGTATAATGAAAATCTGATGGGAGACTATATTTGGGGGCTGATTTGTGAAAGTAATTTAGAGTATAATGGTAAATCACGGAAAACTACTGATTTATAATATTTAATTTTCTCATTTATGTAATTCTAGAATAAATAAATGCTATTTTTGTATAATGTCGTTTTTTTTCTACTGTATGCAAATGAAAGTTGAAATTCGCCACTTCCTTCCATTGGGAATAGGTAAATTTCATATAAATATCATTATCCTGGACACAAAAGTTTGAAATAAATTAGTGTTTTTTCATGTGTTCTAGACACAAGCAAATAAAAAATAACAGTTAGTACTCAAAGACAGGAATCGTGTTACACAGTGTTGTGTAGTGCTCATCTTAACTAGTGGGTGTTTATTTCGGTCATTTTAGGGGTGCATATCTGTACTTGGTCAAATTTGGGACTGCTTTATCGATACCTGGTCAAGTAGGGGTATTCTTATCTTTACTTTATGCTGACATTGCACGGGATATCCCGTGTAGACTATTGCACCAGGTATCTAAAGGAGCAGTACGTCCTCCCAGCCTGAGTGCAAATATGGAAGGTTTCCTTCACTGGATTGACTTGAACTCTATGATGGGCCCTGGTGAAGCTGAAGTGTTCCCCCTTTCCCATACTAGCACCCATTTTTTATCTACGACTATCCCCTCTACGTTTTTTCAAAATAAAACAAAAAAACACACCATAAAATATCTATCCATAATTAAGTAGCCAATGGGAGTAGTACCATGTCTGATTCACTACACATGGTACCTAAAAAAAGGCACTTCCCCCGGACAAAACAAATAATTAATAATAGGTGATCACCCATCCTAATCCTTAGTAGACCCACCTAATTCTACTTCTTCTTATTACATACCCATGTCTACCCCCTTTCCGACTTTAATCTTAGTGTCAAAAGAGGTTTTGTCGGCTCTGCGCATTTTCGTCCTCTTACCATAACCTCGCAGATTGCCAGGATAGACCGCGAGGTCCTACTTGCTGTGAGGGCAGAAAGCTCGCCGGTTAGGGGAGGTATTAGGTACGGGGTCGTTGATTCTGTTTACCACTTCCAGTACCCATATGAGAAGGCTATGCCGGTACCATCCTTTATGGTTTAAAGTTCGTGTTGTCAAGGCCCATCTTAGCTCCAATCCGTAGGGCGAGTATGTGTTAGTTATCATATTTTGGAATTCATGCATTGGGGAATCATAGTATCTACTTTACATCCATATTTCTTTCTTTTTTTAATGTTAATTATAGATACGAACTAGAGAAATAGAGGTATGTGTCCGCATTCGAAAGGAAAGCATTTTCTAAGTTCGTCTTCGTCCCTCCTAGATGCCGGAGAGGACGAGGCAACTCGAAGCAACCCTTTGACAGATGTAGGGGTTTCCCTTCAACCACATTACTACCATCTTCATAACAACTTTTAAAATAGAGACGGCGTCACCTACTCTTTCTCAAGGGCCTCTCCAAGACTGCTAGTGAAGAGGGAGTTTCACTCTCCTATGTGTACGGATGACGGGACTTTCTCATCACCCCTTTCGTTAAAGTCGGCTCCTGGCAACTCATCCAAATAGTCAACGGGGAGAAAGGACCCGATCAACAAGCTAGAATGTGCCGGAAGCCACCACATCGAGTCAGCTGACGGTGGAATAAAGAGTGAAAGAATAGTATACCACCTATCCACGTTTTACCCTACCACAACTACCTAGAAAGAAATATTTAGAACCAGAAAGAGGAAGGAGACATCATTGCCTTTTTAAATTGCGCATTCACCTCCTTACCTTCCATCCAGTTTTTCCCTATAGCATCCATCTTGCGACTATTACCAAGAGAATAGTCGCTGAAATAAAAACATCTTAGCAGTTAGCCTATGCTAAAAAAGAAAGATAATCAAAACAAAAACTAAGAAGGCACAAAGAAACCACAAACCAACAAAGAAAAACCTCTGGTGGTGATGGTGCGAAACCCTTATACCGCTGAGGGTTGGCAGAGGACACGCGCCCAACATTGTATACTGAAGACAAACAACTAAAGAAGAGCGGGAAGAGACGAACCTACATAGCTCATCCCAGTTGACACGGAGTCCACGGATATCCCATTGGATTAAAATACTATCCAGGCCTAGCTATAAGGGAATGTTGGAGCCCTCCTTGAAGTGAAGACCGTCACGGGAATGGTCGTAGGGTTCATTGAGATAGAGCTACAAGGCCTGTTTGCCTTAGAAAGCGCTCAACACGCTGCTGCCTTGGAGAGCTTACTGGAGGAGGTTTGGATCGATGTACGAACCTTCCTTCTTTGTGAACAGTTAGAGGCGAGAGAGCCGAAGCACTCTTGTGGCTACCCTTTTTTTGGGGGAGGGTGCAGAATTTGGGGTTAACAATCACCTTCCGTGGATGAGCCTCAAATGAACCTAACTATTTGATGGAGGCGCGCGGCCGCTTCGCTTTTTGTGGCTTTTTGCGTGGGAGAAGGCGGTCCTGGTTCTAACCGTAGCGAGGCGCAAAACCGTATTGCCGTCAGTTTTATCAGAGTTGACCGGGTAGAGGTAGAAGTCGCAGAAGGGTTCTGACTTGGCCTGATAGCTACAGTACTCGTAGACCTGGAAGCATCAGGAACAGAGGGCGCTTTCTTAACATGAGAGGCGTAGAAATCCCCAGGTCACGCAGGGTGTGGCACGGCCAATTGCTTGGACTCTCGAAAAAATATTCCTTCCGCAACCTGGAAGACCAGCACCTGTTTCTCAAACAAATTCGAGTCGGATTGTTTCGAGGAAGTAGAGTGCGACTCACCGCAATTCTCATATTTGGCCTTTCACGATACAACGTTATTGTGAAAGTCATTGGATCAGTTATCAGAGATTTCAGGTTGAACCGACTTAGTACGTCTGCATGACCTGTTGGTGTCGCTGAAGCGTTGGAAATGGTAACAGTTACGCGTCACTCGTACGAATACCATGATTTGGTAGCATTACTAACCAGCACATGCTGACTCAGGGAGCCTCTGAATGTCGAATGTGATGAATAGTGTATTGGAGTCTGGAGACTCCTTCCGTGTTTTCTCGTCATAATTTCAACCATGACCGCTCTCTAGTCTTCAATCTTTTGTGTGATGTCTACTAAGGATTGGTCTACGAGTTTCCTGGCGAGTCGAATGTCCGAGTAGCATTCACAATGACCGCCTGGAGGGTCCCACTGAGAAACGGGAAACTTTTGGTTCCTTATCGAGAACCCTAGCTAATACCCGACACTGGTGTAACATGTGTCCCTTGGACAACATGCATAAATTCGAAAGGTCATCTAAGTAGAGCTTGGGCAAACATCTTCAGGCAACACCGAGATTATACCAGTTATCCTCAAGGCAAAACGTATGGCACTGAGAACATCTATATGTGAGACACCCATAGCCTGCCTTATTGAGAAAGACGGAGTAGAGTAATCTCTCACTGGCTTCCTAAAAGCGAGCACAGTAGCCATTTGCCAGGAGTCTGGGACGATACTTTTTTTCCAAATTCAAGTGAAAAAATCTAACAAATATGCTATGCATCGCTCACCTAGGTTTAAAAGCATGGCATACCGGGCATCGTACAAAGGAGGGGCAATGTCCGCGCATGAAGCGAGAGCTAAACACAACTCACTCAGCATAAACGTGTTATTGGAGTATTTTCAGCCTCAGGAGGTAAGGTCCGGTCGGCGGCCTCTAGCGACATAACAAGGTGAATTGAATGCTTGCGGAAGAACATCCCGGCTAGAAAATGCCGACAAAGCAATCTCCAACAGGGATGCAAGAAGAGACGTCTAATTAAGTGGAGACATATATATCCGCCAAGAAGAGCGGCGGGCCTGCTTCGAATCCTTCCAAAACCTAGCCCATAGCTCGACGAAATTTACCGATGGTGAAATCGAATGTCTAAGAGGGCCGTTTCATACTCAGCCGACCAACAAGAAAGCGGCGGGTGTACAAAGCGAACAAACGGACAGGTTAACGGAAAAGAACTCAACAGTCTCATCAAACGACCTAAACTTTTGAGTGGCAGATCAAGACAAGAAAATGAAGCGGTTTTCGGGCAGTGATGCGTAAATTCATCCAAATTTATGACACCTGTCTTCAACTCTTCGACTGGACGACAAGGATCTGACACCTAGAATTGATCATAGAATGCCCCTAGGTAAGTGTCTACAATTCAAATCCCTCAAGGATAAGAAAGCATCTCTGCAACGGTACCACGAGCAACGGACCTATGCTCGTGGCTCTGGAGAGGCCAGCAGCACTGTGTCCTTTAGCTTTTGATTCATAGGATGCCCTAGAAGGTACAAAGCACGACAAGAGCAAGTCCTTATTCTCGCGAAAATAAAGTGTCCGCTACCTGAACGGCCAGGACCTCTTCCTCAAGGAGATGCATGCCACATTGCCTCGAGAAAACAGGGTGTGTCTCACTCCAATTCATACACTTGGCCATGCACAATAAGTATTTATGATGTACAGCTTGGAACAATTCACGCATACATATTTCGGGCAGAGATGAATTTGCAGACCTACATGAGCGATTTGTATGGCCAAAGCGGTGAGAGTAGTAGAACATACACTGCAGTGGCACGAATGCCTTAACGCGTTAGAGATGCCAAGCGCATAACCTCCTCGGGGAGCATGTCACGGTAGAACTTGAGGAAGAGTGTAATGGTGGGTCTTGAGAGCACACCCCCTGTTTTCTCGTCACATGCTCCACCATGACCGCTCCTTCGTCAGCCAGTTCTCCGGTGGTCATCTAAGGAATATTTCACGATTTTCTTCGCATAAAACATGGTAGAGTGTGATGTTATTTGTACAGACGGAGTCATTAAGTGTCCAGAGAGTACCAATAATAGCCGCTTGGTAAGAGATCACCGCATTCACTAGATAGCTCTCGACGAGAAACGTGTGACATTTAACTTTCTTGCAATCAGCCTAGCTAAAACAATTCTCTGATGGAACATATGGCTATTGGACTTAATCACTTAATCAACGTGCCCGGTTCGTAGACCGGATTGTGATCTTTAGCGAATCACAAAGCGCCCTGAGTGCTCTCGGGGCATTGGAATCTCTGCATCCCCTGGTTCGCGGTATCTGTGACGCCACGGTTTTGGCAAGCCGGGCGGATGCCGAGATTATCTTCTGTTGGGTTCCTGGACATGTAGGAATTACGGAGAACGAGCGCGCCGAAGAGGGCGCCAAAGAGTCCGCGAGACTTTGGTGACCGGATCAGCGTTTCGCTCTTCCTCACACCGACTACACGGCAAGAATACCGGCAGCTCGTCAGTCTGCTTAGCAAAGAAGATGGGAGACGGTCGAAGGGAACTTAAAGTTGCGTGCCATTGCGCCGCGGCTGTTCCCATGTACCTACCCCCCAATGCCGCGAAGGCTTCAGGTTGCTTTCTGTCGTCTCCGAATTGAGCACACTCGCGGGACGCACCGCCATTTGATGGAGCGCTCGCCAGCGCCCTACTGTGAAGACTGCGTTGTCCCCCAGATTGTTCGGCACATTCTTGTTGAATGTCCGACTCTGGGCGATCTCCGCGCACGTTACCTGTCCCGGTACCAGTATGGGCGGGGTCGCTACCGTCTGTCCCTTGTACTTGGGACGAGTTCGTGCACATTGACTGGTGGACTCATAGACTTTGGGGGGAGGCCGGCCTTCTTCCCTTTATTTAACTAGTTAGGGTTTTTTGTTTTGATTTGTTTTGTTTTTTATTATTTTAGTAGGTCGCACGTTCCTGCACCGGGGGAAGGGGGCGGACCTCACCCCGAGCTTGCTTCCTGCTTATTGCCTTTTTTCTTTGTTTTATTTTTATTGATGTTTTTTATTTTTTCTTGCATCCTCTTTTAAAGATGCCTAATATTACGCAGTGTTAAATACGGCGACTAATGCCCGAGTAGGCAGTCGCTAGATGAGCTCTTAAAAAAAGAAAAAAAGAACTCGATCACCAGGAAATGTTTGAACGCAGAGGGCTCAAAAAATCCTGGTATCCCCTCGATGAGAGGCCTCGACGTAATCGAGGCTACACTTATCTTATCTGCAGCTTTCATCGCCCTGAGGCAGAATCCCCCAAATCCGCAAGTATAAGGGAGGGAGAAACACCTTTTCCGTCTAGAGACTCTTGGACAGGCCCTTGGGAAAGTATAGAGAGACCCTCCGCTCGAAAAGAGTCGCACGGAGGCAACTCGGAGGAAGGAGGAAACCCCTGAACCCGCGAAAGCACAGGAGGAGGTCCCTCTTTAGAGATGTGGAACTACCCGAGGGAAGCTTCAAAAGTAGTAAAGGGAATAGGGCTTTGAGATGTGCCGTAGCCTTCTACGTCACCCTCAACGCCAAGGATATGCGAGATTTTATCCAATGGAAACGAAATAACTCATTGTGTTTTCATATAAATATTGCCCCTACCCGCGGTTCTCCTACTCTTACCCCCAACGTGGATTAACCAGGGCTTCTTTAACCTAAAGGCAAGTTACACTTCAGAACAGCTTTCTTTTTTCCTTTGGTTTGTTGGGATTGGCAGATCTGAACGAAAAACCAATTTCGGGATCATTTCAATTTCAATTCGGTGGCTTTTGTCAGACATTATAAAGATCAGCTTCTTTAGAGTACCTATGGACAGATTAATTATTTTTACTAGCTTATTTATATAGTTACTGGTCTTTACAACCTGTTTCATGTGTTATAGGAACTTACTTATTTAATTTAATACATTTAAACTTATTGATTTGTAGGTAGGTAGTGGCATTCGTCCGTCACATCGTGGAGGAAATTCCGACAGCGGATAATGAAATGCACATAAAGATAAGAATGACAATCATTGTGAGCCCAAAGGCACCAGAGGTGTTAACCGATGGGAGGAAATGTCTCCATGTTGTTTGTTTCTTTTTTAATCGACCAGCAAAGGTGGAACACTTCATGACCACAGGTGGTGGTGCACTTGATTCGTGTCAGGGCTATGAGGATATGAGGCGCCCGTATGAGATATTAGTAATTCATCGGCAGGGTTCCGGAAGAAATGAGACTCTGGGTATATTGTACTATGAAGACGGGAAGGGAAAGGATAGCGGTGTTGTGATCGGCTATGTGCATGATGACGCAGGAGTGAGCGTCAGTGTATCCCGCCAATGAGCGGCAAGTTCGTGACGCCAGTGAGAGTTTTGTCTGCGCTCGCTCGGAGTGACCCCTCCCCCTCGGCCTCTGTAATCCAACGCAGTATCCTCTAGGCAAGTGAGAGAGAGAGAGAGAGAGAGAGAAAGAGAGAGAGAGTGTGTGTCGGCTCCCCATCTTCATAAGCGCCTTTAGTGGACGATCCTCCGCCAGCTCTAAATTGTGGGGGAACTTATTGGGCCAAGCATAAATGGCGTATGAAAAGAGGATGAAAAAGGGAATTTTTGTATTCATGTCTTCAGCAATTTAGGAAGAGAGATAGCGAGGGCAAGGCACTTTCTATACTTTTCTGTAGGACAATTGATGCTCAATAACACTTTAACTATATTTGTTCTCTAATAAGGTTATTCATTTAGCATGTGATAAAATTTGTTGGTTCTTTAAACATACGCGATATTCAATTTTCTTTATCTCCCATAAGACAACTCTTAGGGCAGCTTATCTTTACTAGTTTGTTTTGGGGTTTGCTGATATTTATGAGGAGCGTCCGGGCTGCTGATCTTGCCAAACGTCTCTTTGTTGTTATTGAACTTTTTTTCTTCTTTTTTTTACAAATTTTCGTTTTGTCATTTGTCGTGGTATGACATTACATTATATCAATACCATATTATATCTATGGGGGAGGGACCAATAACTTAAAGGCGATCCGACAAGGGACGGAACGCCACGAGTTTCGACGCGCGGAACAACGAGATAAGAGTGCAACGAGGTCAGGTAAAATTTGGGCAATGGCAAAGCTCAAGGTTATTTAAAGAGGCATGTACAAAAATATAATTTTATTTACATAAAAATAAGAGAATTAATGGGCAAAATTACATCAGAGAATTAATGGACAAAATTACATCGGTAAACGAGGGGGGGAATTGTAGTTATGCATCAGACTCGGAAGTTAAAATTTAATGTATTACAGAATAAGAATATTCAAATGGGTTACTGAAGGGGGAGAGGGGTTGGTTTACGGAGGATTCCGGGTGAAACGTCAGGGTAAGGCTTCATGGATGTCTTCTGCACGTGAGTCGAGGGCGCTCGGAGCTTCTGAGCGGGAAGTTAACGTGAAGACGGTGCTCCAAAAAGGAAGGGGGGCGGTAACGTCCGGTCCAGGAGAGAGTATTTTGGCCACCCAAAAACGAAGGAGGAACGAGGAGGGCTTCGACAGGAGTTGATGAGTGGAGTCGGAAAAATCTCTCGGTAGCGATCGTCAAATGGAATTACCTCACTGGCTGGGGGCTAATTCCAACACACAAATAGTTCAGCCATCACTTTGCTTTGTTGTTAGCACCTGACTTGGAACTAGGGGAATCTTCTTGGGTCCGGGCGAGACTCTTCAACTCTGTGTCTCCCACATGGAAGACGAGACTTATAAATATCCGAGGCTCCTCCCCGCAGGGGTGGGGGAAACAGCGCTACTCTCGAATGGCCTCGAATCTTCACGCCGAGGCGATTCTAACCCGCGTAA
The DNA here is from genome assembly GCA_963969495.1 of Ceratothoa steindachneri. Classification (NCBI taxonomy): domain Eukaryota; kingdom Metazoa; phylum Arthropoda; class Malacostraca; order Isopoda; family Cymothoidae; genus Ceratothoa; species Ceratothoa steindachneri. Next base: position 4,339,205 of record OZ018329.1, read on the forward strand.
AGATGGTCCGTGGTGGACGCGGTTCTAGGCCACCGCTTGTGGATGCGGGGGCGGAGAGGCTTACCAATTTAAGCCTAACCAAATTCTAGAATCTTCTCCAGCGCAAGGACTTCACTTCCGTGCTGGAAAAGAAATTACGCGTGGAATTCCCCCACATCATTAAATGGGTATAATTTCGACATCCCGTTTTGTGATTAAATGGGTTTCGTTTGTTTTTTGTAATGTCCAGTTTTGTTATTAAATGAAGTTTGAGGTTTTTTTTACACGCACGTTTAGTTATACCACCGGTTCTGTTTGTTTTATATAACGTCTCCTTTTGTTATTAAACGGTGTTTGTTTTTATTTTTACAACATCCCGTTTTTCATCAAACGGGTTTGCTTGATTTTACAATGCATGTTTGTCATTAAGTGAGTTTTGTTAGTTTTTACAACATCCCATTTTGTCATTAAACGTTTTTTATAATGTCCCTTTTTGTCATTAAAAGAGTTTTGTTTGTTAATACAACGTCTTGTTTTGTCATGGAACGGATTCTTTGCGTTATTACGTCCCGTTTTGTAATTAAACGGAGTTTGTTTGGTTTTCTTGTTCTGTTTTTTAATTAAACTGGTGTTGTTTGTTTATTACAGTCTCGTTTTATATTTAAAAGGGTTTTGTTTGCTTATACACTGTTCCGTTTCGCATTAAGCAGATATTGTTTGTTTTAAGGTCCCATTTTGTCAGTAAGCGGGTTTTGTTTGTTTTTACAGTCCCAGTGCTATTCAGCGGGTTTCTTCTCCAACGTCTCGTTTTGATATTTAACGGTTTTTTATTTTTAACCTCCCGTTTTCTCATTAAACTGGTTTTACTTCTTATAATATCTTGTTTTGTTATTAAATTGGATTATTGTTCTTTAACACGTGCCCATTTTGTCATTAAACTGGCTTTATTTTTTCAATCTCCCGTTTTGTTATTAAACGGGTTTTACAACGTTCCGATTTGTCATTGAACAGTTTTGGCTTGTTTTTACAACGTTCCGTTTGTTATTAAGCTGGTTTTGTTTATTTTTACCTCTCGTTTTATCATTAAACAGGTTTTGTTTTTGCGGTAGCTAGTTAATTTGTACGGTACATTGCAAATATAAAATTTGGTTCTACTTTGGTGTGGGATCTACAAACACATTCACTCTTCAATGCAAGGTCTACAGAAGAACCTAATCTTGGTTAGGTTTGTTGTAGACCGCACAAAAAAGAAAAGCTTATTTTGTGTCGTTTTTGCTCATCTATTTCATCAACCTTTTTCTTTTGGTTGGCTCCTATGAGTCTGCTTGCTTATCGTTTGTTTTAGGTGTTTGTATTTTAAAAGTTAATTATTTTAAGCCTATAATAAACTACGCAACTATGTTTTTTTGGTCTATTCTAAGTTTTAGGTGTTTGTATTTTACATGTTAATTAGTTTAGGCTGTTGAGCCTACCTGACTATGGTCTCTTAGACTATTGCCGTCTTTTTGTCTCTTTTCTCTTATGTTATTTAGTTTCTTATTGGGGAAGTCTAAATAAGGATATTGTGTGAATTATTTAAGAGAGTATTGCAGTGTTATTTTTACTAGCTCCTTCTTTAGTGAATCAAAAGCTTGTCAAAGTCTGGGATTGTGAATAAAATATAAAAAGAGGTATTTAGAATTCATTACAATCACCTCACCACAAAAGGAAGCTGACATAAGTTATTGTCATTGGAAACTACCAACGTGCGATTTTCCCTCCCCCCCCCCTCTATCTCTCTCCTTACTTTCCATCTCTTACTTTTTCTCTTTCCCTACATTCCTCCTTCTCTCCACGCAGTATTTTGTCGATCGGCACCCCCCTTCTCCTATTCGTACACACCAGTCACTACCATACACTTTACCTAGTAACGCTCTAGGTTTTTCTTTGACCCATAAAACGATCGAATATTTCACATTTCCTCTCCAGACAACTCTCGCAGAGCCAACACCTGACCTGTTTTCACTCTCTCAATCAATACCCAAGTAGAAACTTTTGCAACCACATCGCATTTATTCCTCCATATCCATTACTTAGCTGAAATAGTTATTTAAAGAATACAGAAGGTTATATGTCCTGCAATTCCTATTGAAACATGCCTGTTCTGGTGACTGATTGTAATTGAATGTTTGCCACAATCTGGTAGTTTGATTTATGGTGAATGTTTTGTATGTTACTGATATGGGACTGATCAGTGTGGGTTTTTTAATTCACCCCCTCTTGATCGTTAGATCCTGCCAGTGGCATCGTCAATTCATTTAAACATTTTGTAATCACAAATACAAGATATTCTTCAAGATTCTATTCTCCAGCCTTTATTCTGTCCACTTAGTCTCATCTCATATACCAAGGCTCATCTGGAATACTGTATTCAAGCTTGGTGCCACCTGTTAGAGACAAGATGATAGAGGCAGTTCAAATGAAACTAAATGATGCGTTCATTGAAACACTCAGTATAGAAATAGGCTTAATATTAATATGCTCTCGTTTGAAAGAAGATGCTAAACGGGAGACATATTACAGGTATTTAAATTCTTCTTTTTTTTTATTCAATGGAATGTTCCTATTTGTTGTGTTAGAAGGGTACCAATTGATCTCTTGAATGTGTGCTAGCTTTGAACCCCTTTACCCGAGGTAGAAGGAGAGCAGAGAGAGGAAGCAAGAGACATGCCAGTTAAAGATTCCTCATCATATTTCTCTGTTTCACATTTTCACGGCCAGGTGTGGCATGAAAAGGGGTCAACTTGGGTCCTCATATTGATCCGCAAATGCTATTTCATTCATAGACAGAGACGTGAGCGTTGTTGGGGATAAAAAAAAACGGATGAAAAAAGATAACTTCCTGTTGTTATAGAAACCGGCTTTAGCCAATCACGTTCCAGCTATCGCCTTGTTGCCAGAAGAGAGAGAAATCGTGGGTGGGGTGTGGGGGTGGGGGGATTATCGCTCGTTGTTGCTCTCTCTCTCTCTGTTTTGATTCCGTGGTAGGTTTGTCTTTGTACTATCGAATCTTAAAGAGATTAGGGGCAAACGAGTATCCTTCCTTCTCTGCTAAAACGGCTTGGCGTTTTCAAATATTTGGCTTGCCGTTATCAGCTATTTATAACCAGTTATATTTTAGGATATAAAAAGAAAGAGAGGAACAGAGACTTCATATAAACTCGATGGGACTAGGAGAAGAAAAAACACAAGTGTATAATATAAAAGAAAGTCTCGCATTTAACCACAAATCAAAATAGTAATCGTAGAAACCAACGGTGCTGGAATGGGGAGAATATTTTGAAAATTCAGGCACAAGGATGCGCGGAAGAGAAGTGGAAGTTCATATGAACGAACTTGCTTTGGAAAAGAATAGACTCTTATTACTGGGGTATATTAGCATGTCCGACCCAGTATCATCGTGATTGAGTCTCAGTTCGTGTAATGAGTGAAGAGTTTCGAGTTATGGCGGTCGGCCCAGTGTCTCAATCGGCCACATTTCTTAGTCTTAATATTTTTCTGTCTCTTCGAATTTGTAGCAACATTTTTTGCTCCCAAGTTTACGAATTATTTTCTTAAACTGGAGGAAAACCTCCGAGTGTGGTGGATTTCAATCATTACACCAATTTCAGCCAATTACACCATCCCCCACAAATGGCTGTATTTGTTATGGTAGTTTATTTAAAGCTCGTTCTTCATTGGATTGAAATTAAATGAAGATGGGACCCACTCACCTTCACCTGAAGAGCTGGAAAGGATGGGGGGTGTAGATAAAAGAATAGATAATGAGAACAAAAATGGATGATAGGTAATAGCAGGTAGATAAGTCCACCTCTCTTATATACTACTTAAATGTCGCTATTAAAAGTCCATAAAAACCTAACGTACAAAAGCGTTAATTATGCGTTATGTAGTCTTTTCTGAAAGTTTTGACGTGTTATAACTATCTGCAGAAAAACTGAAAACCACAACTGTTGGAAAACACGAAGAAATAATGAAAGAAACGACCTATTTTGCACATGAAGTAACTGGGAATGTGCAAAGAAAGATCCAGGTGAATTCTAGATGAAGGCTTGAAATCGATCCATGGCAGAAGAGACCTCATAAACACCGCGCATTATACATTTGGATTCTTCTTTTATGCATTTTATTCATGCCCCTACACTACAATACCAACAAAAAAGTATTGCTTACATAATTGTTGGTAATTTAGTGCAGGCTCCCTTCTTTGTTGGTATTTTAATGAGAAGACATTAATACAGAGTGACTCCCAAAAAACAGTCCCCAACTTTCGATAGGTTTCATTTCCTAATTACTGAAGTAACTAATAACTGAAGTAAAGAAACTTCAGTTATAACTATTTTATTGTGTTTATAACATCAAATTAAAACATGATAGTCTTTGGGCTTTTCTTTTTTACTCCTGAGCATGTGTTCGAGAGAACCTCAATTAGCTCCGTGTATTTCTTGAGGCGCAACTCAAAGTTGTCCAACACGTCCTTACAAAGTGACCGAGAAATGGCCCTTATCTCCTCACTGATGGTTTCCTTGAGTTCATTGATTGTCCTGGGTCTTTCTGCGTACAGTGGGTACTTGAGATAGCCGCAAACGAAGGAATCTGGTTGGCTAGGGTCTGGGCCATTAGGTGACCACTCAAAATCACTCTTGAGCTTGATCACACGTCCTTCAAAGTTCTCTTTCAGCCAATCTAGGAACAGGTTTGAAGTGTGAGAGCCTGCTCCATCTTACTGGAACCAGAACTTTCTCATAAGCGACGGGTAGAGGGTCTGTAGATCACTCTGGAAGGGTTTAAGGACCTCAGCATACCTTTCTTCGGTGACTGACACTGTCGCATCAGATTCCTCGAAGAAAAATGGTTCGATGATGACCCTGGCTGCGATTTCAGGCCATACTGTGCAGTTAGAGGAATGTAGGGGTTTGATGGCTGCTTCATTGGGTTTGGATGTACCTCAGAAGACATTTGTCTTTGAGTTAACCTTTCCTTTAAGATCGAAGTGGGCTTCATCTGAGGTACAAAGAAGTTTAAGGAAATCTGGGGTCTTCTGGATCTTCTCCAGTAGCCTAACTGCCATAGACTTTCTCAGTTGTTTGTTTAAGGGTGTAAGGGTCTGCTCCGTCTGTTTTTTTTCTGTATGGGTAAGCCTTTATATCGTTTACTAGTACTCTCTTGCAAGTCTCAAGGGATATATTCCGAGGGAGTGACTCCGCTTGTGCACAGAGCGTCTCTGACTCCGCTGAAATTACTCTCTCACGCTCTCGACCAGCTCGGCTGTACCCTTGCTAGGACAGACTGAGTGGCTTGAACAGTTTTACTGGCTGTGTTGAGGCTCCCCACGGTCCCATACTTCTCAAAGTAATCTCCCAGTTTCTGATTTCTGCTTTTGGAGGGGGTCTTCTCACATTCAAACTGATGCATGAAAGTCTCCTGCATTTTCTTGAACGAACGAGCCTGTCTTGTAGTAATGTTTGGCGCGCTATATTCTTTGTTCGAGCTCCCATTGAGGTCTAGTTGTGTTGACCGCCTTTCTTTTGCCACGTCCTTCAAAATAAGTGTGATTAGGGAATAAATGTAGGAGATATTACAAAAAGTGCGCGCGAGGCACGTTTTTTAGGGGTCACCTTGCATAATGACTTCCACAATTATGGCAACGTGTTTCAAAATAGAGCAAAAGTTTTAACATGAAAATATCACAGTCCTTCAATACTCAATCATATTAACTCTAAATGTCGTCCATGTGTATGGATTGTAAGAATAATACATGAAATAAAACTGATTTAAAAAAAAGTGCAAATAACACTATATAGAGGCAAAAACTAAAACAGATAAACAAGTTAATTAAAAAAGGAAAATTCGAACTAGGAAATAATATTTTTCCTTAAAATTTCACTTTTTAATCCCAATTTTCTCCTTAGGATCAAAGATGTTTTGACATTGACCAAGGACGTATCGCGTAACTAAAAATAGTACTTACAGATCACAAAGGAGGAGGATTAACTCGGATTTTTCAACACGGAATAGTTAATCGATATCTAAAAATTTTCCTGTTGAAACATAAGAGGAGAAACAGGACAAACGCACGAATCCTTTTCGTGACTCCTCGAATAAATAAATAAATAATACAAAAATTAAAAACCAAAAAAATAAATAAATTAATAAGTGAAAGAAGAAGATGCTAATATTTATTAGTACTATATCCCAATGGCTTTCTTTCTCTCTTATCTTTTGTATGAATTGGAAGATAATCGCTATCGCATCATTTTACTCTCTCCCATGTAACGAAAATAAGCTGGGTTGGATGCATATATTACATTTCTTTTTAGATTGACTTGCTTCTTCTTTATGTCCTATGGTCGGCAAGATCTACAATTTTCATGTCATTAATGATACACATCTCATTAGAAACTCAATTCCTTTCCTTTTCCCCATAATGTTACCTTGGTTAGCTCTGACATGTGCTCCCTCTTAACCAAAGTTCCGGGCAATGATTTATTTAATTCTCTTTGGGACCTACAACATTTTCTCTTACTAATCCCAATACTACCTTTATTAAACTCATTGACGTTCAATGGAAAATTATACCGAGAAACATTCCGAATGCCGATGGGTAACTGTTTCCTGCGCTTACCATTGTATGTATAGAGTTCTTTAATCCCAAATTATTTCTCCAAATTAGTGAAACTCCCCTGATTTTGTTACGCACTTAATGATATTTTGTGCGCTTGGCTTGAAACGTTAGATGATAATGAATTTTCAACTTGACTTAATTTCGTCGGTTCATTTAGTCACCCTCGAAGCTAAAAAAAACTGCACGGGGCACAGTGAATGCACAAGTGAACAAGGAATTGGTGCGACAGGAAGCTTTGCCCCAGTCTTATACAAATGTTTTCCACAAATAAATCAATTGTTATATTACAATATAAATTTGTTTCCGCACTCGTTCGGATTATTTTGGACACTTCAACTTACCTAGTAAATTTCGTTTTATTCATCCAAATTTGTATAACTTTTAACTATACATAGTTTATACATGTAGCTTATCATAGACCAATTTTGGAAACCTTAGATTTTCTCTGGCAAAGGTTATCCGATATGATGTGATGGAAATACAGGAGTTCTGTAAATGATTGTTAAAGAATACCGAATTTGACAGAGAAAGATAAACTTTTGAGTTTTATCTTCACTTTTTACATTCCTTAATTAAAATATCCTGTATTCTTAGAACATGATCTGTTATTTAATTTCTTCGAAATAATTATTTAAATTTATATATATATACACAATTCTATGGTCAATATACTAAACAGGGGATGGTATAGTAATTTATTTTAGCAAATATCATTATCATTTGTTGTCCCATTTTTAAGGACCGTCATCACAATTTTTAAACGCCTCCATAGTTGAACTAGCTTCAAAATTCATCTTCATATATAATCAATATGACTCCAGAGTGTTTGTAATCCTTTTTGGAACGGCAAAACATCATATATTTTTGCAATGAAGGAATGTCATAAATAAATACCCTAAAAACTATAAAAAAAGAATACATTGAGAACTGCTATCATAACGTTTGAAGAGAGAGGTATACTACAGGATAATATAGAAAGACCTCAAAGGCACAGGTTAAGTTCATCAGAGTGACCCGTCTTCAAATCCCTGTCTTACTGTTCCAGGAATAGCTCAACATTTAAACAGCCCCAACGTAGCAAACGTCTTCGCAACAACGGTAAAAAGGCGGCTTAGAGAAGCTGGACTCTTCGGTTGAGTGATAGACAGCAAAGAAACCTCTGTCGAGGAGACTTTATAATAAATAAAAGTGGTTAGCTTAGTTTAAAAGTATCAAAACTTAGCGATCGATGAGAGTGAAAAAGTGTTGTTTGGACCGATGTGTCTAAGTTTGAAATTTTAGTACTAAACTTCAGAAGTAAAGTTTTGCAAGGATAAGTAATGGTGAGTTAATGGCTCATCAGTGTATTTTTACGTACGGAGAAGCATAAAGATCTTTTGTGTGATTCACTGAGAGATAGAAAATATCAAATATAACAGGGTAGCGTGGCTATCATTCAATTTTGAAGGAACATGTTATCACATTTGGAACCAGTCTTATCGGTATGTAGTAAGAAAATAATTGCCATAAGCACACGTCCAGAGTTTGTATCGAGTAGAGAAGAGGAAGGACAGCTTACGATCATAGGTTGACTCCATCAGTCTCCCAAATGCAACGCTATAGAACTCCTGTGGGATTATCTGGACAGACGAGTAAGAGAGAAGCAACCAACAAATGTGCAAATGCTATGTTCTTCATGTTTACATTAAAGTTGATCTATAATAGCTCTACTGTTTTAATTACTTTACTTTTCATGCGTTAATTTGTTTTATGTATAATAAAATAGGGTGGAAGAATTTATGGCAGATTGAGTATATATATCTTAATTCATATAACGTTAGCCTCTAGGTTTAAAACACGAAGTATTGTGAGTACCATCTTGTTCAAATTCATACATACAACCGGGCCAAAAGCTTTCGGAGAGCTCGGAAATTTTAGAAAATTAGATAAAAACGGTCCCAAAATTCAACAAGAATGAACAAAATTTGCCAAAATATGTAGCATTAGCAACATATACCAGATAAGCATAGGAAGAAGCTCTATGAACATGACAGCAACACCATACTAATACCGGAAGCTCAGTAGTATAACGAGGTCCCTTTGGCTGTGATAGCACTTATTCTTCGAGGCAGGCTCTCCATGAGGGTGCTACGCCTGAGGGGCGTGATGCTGGCCTACCTCTCGGTGATGACTGCCTTCAGTTGCTCATTGGAGGCTGGCTGACGACGTCTTACGGATTCTTTCAGGCGCTTCCAGATGTTTTTCAGGGGATTCATACCCCCAGACTAAGGTGGCCAGTCCATCACCGTGATGTTATTGTCTCAGAAGTATTGTATGGTGGACACAAACTTGTAACATGGAGCATTTTCCTGCTTGAAAATCACATTCTGGGCATTCATGGACAATTGTCTGACTGACAACAGCATTTAATCTCTCAGAACAGTTTGGTACTTTTCTGAATTGATGGTGCACTCACAAACGGCGATACGACCCACCCCTGAACTTGACATGCAGCTCCAAACATTACAGAGCGACCACCATACTTTAATGTTGGCACTATGTACTTGCTATTCTACTGCTCTCCTGAACTAATGAGGACTTTAACGTTGTTTGGGGTCAAGAATAACTGAAGGTAGACTCGTTGGACCAGTTACGGTGAACAAGTGCCTAAGCTAGTCGACGTCGCTTCTGCTGAAGGTTGATCAGTGGCTGCTAGCGGGCTTTGTATGATTTCTAGCCTTGTGCAATAATTCTGCGACGGACTGTTCTGACGGATGTATTAACCTGGCCGCCCTCTGCTCCTTCATGTTGCACCTCCTGCAACACCGGAATGTGATCCGCCGACCCTCCGGGAGATTTGTCAGTGCCGTGGTTTGTCGGCTCTCTCCAAACCATGGGAATTCCAAGCTTCAGGCAACACTTCTTGGCCTTTGTCCAACGACGCAGATACTCGGTGATGTCTTGCATACCATGTGTGGCGCTGAAGTTTTATCCTGGTCACGCTTTATGAAACTTGTGACGACTCGATTCCTGTTAGGTACAACGGTGTATTCGCCGCAGGTGTAGTAGAATACGGTATAGTTACGTTTTATCGTCATTATCAGGTCGTATCGACATGGAATATGACAATGATCAACATATTATGATGGGTTTGTTATATGAAGACATTTTGATATTGACATACCGAATACTGATAATAGGATTCCCTACATCTAAATAACATCGCCATTTTAAATATTTAAAAAAAAAGTTATAAGAAAGCGCATACTTTTATTTTGCTTTCAAGATTTATTGAATGCATGCATGTAAACCTACACCAACATATTTTTAGACATTCCTATAAAATAAGAAACATTCCACATGTCCGAACACTTTTGGTCACGGCTGTACACTTCTATTCTAGTCACCACAAAAATGGTGATTCCGTTTTTCTCCTGCCCTTACTTAAAGAAATGGCTAGAATGTATAACTTAGGTTCAAATTTATGCTATCAATTATTTTTTCTACACATTTGTAAAGCCACATCCCTCAAAATCCTTTTATCCTGTCAACTCTAATATTTGAAGGTTTAAAGCCAAACATATGTTAACTACATAACAAACTTTCCCTTAGAATTCCTTGTCTGTTCCGACCACTTAAAATAAATATAATCTTTAAATACGAGTCATCTCCACATCGAATTGTCAAGCACACATACATGAGAGCATGAAATGTTTATTCCATAAGATATAATGATTGCACAAAATGTTACCATGTACATAAGGAAAAAAAAAAAGAAACTCATCCAGGTACGGTTAAAACAACAACAAGCAAAACCAGGCAACCGTATGTAGCATTCTTCCGTATTTTGCACATTTATAAATGGAATCACGCAATCAATCGGGGTAATGCCAAATCAATCGGAATAACGCCAAATCAATCGGAATAACGCTAAATCAATCGAAATAACGCTAATTCAATCGGAATAACGCAAAATCAATCGGAATAACGCCAAATCAATCGGAATAAAGCCAAGTCAATCGGAATAACGCCAAATCAATCGGAATAACGCCAAATTAATCGGAATAACGCCAAATCAATCGGAATAACGCCAAATCAATTGGAATAATGCCAAACCAATCGGAATAACGCCAAGTTAATCAGAATAACACCAAATCAATCGGAATAACGCCAAATCAATCGGAATAACGCCAAATCAATCGGAATAACGCCAAATCAATCATTAAATGTAACACTTCTAGAAACATTTTAGAAAGTTGATGCATGTTCCCCAAGTTCAACCTGACCCTCGGATTGTTTTCGTAGGATCCAATTAATTATTTCCTACATCAGGTATCAAATTAAGATTTCACAGGATTTCTTCCCCTACCTCCCCGCCTACTTAAGGTTTTAGGGAAAGAAATTTAGGCTATTTTTTTTTCTCTCTCTCTGTTCATCCCTTGAAAAAAAGACATGGAAACTCTCGGAATCTGTTTTCTCTTTTTCCTTGTTAGGTATTTTGAATAAACATGTTTTAAAATAAAATTATTCTCGTTGAAAATGGTGTGGGATTTGAACCTGTGTCATCAAACGCAATCCTTCTTCGAGCCAACAATTTAAACCCCTCGGCTACCATTCTCTGTACCTGGTTCAGTTTCAAGTAGAACAGATGCAAAAGCTTCAAGTGTATGTTGGGAGCTAGCCACCTATTAGCGGTGCGCTGTATCCCTGAACACCTCGAAGGGATTTCTAGAACCATACTTCCCTCACGTGGAACGGGTGGATCTCCCTTGAGGCACAAAGAGATCTCTGTTTGCTGGTTGGTGGTAAAATGCACTACTACCCTTTCCTTGCCTTTTACTCCTCACTGATGATAGGAGGTCCCTGGTACCATGTACTGTCCTTCTGATCTTTTTGTTGGATTCATACACCAGTCAGGGGACCACAGTAAAGTGATGAGGTGGGAATGGGAGTAATAATAATAATGATACGAATTATATCATGAACTATAAGGTTACCATGTAAAGCAGACATAAGCTTCTTAACATATGAACAAGCATTCTCATTAGTAAGAAGTGCCAACATATGAACAAGCATTCTCATTAGTAAGAAGTGCCAACATATGAACAAGCATTCTCATTAGTAAGAAGTGCCAAATTTTGCACCCATTTAAAAGCATGAAAAATGGTAAAGCATCTGGAGAAGTTGGCTCAACAATTGACCCTTAAAATTCCTGAGGGAAGATACATATCTTTCTGACCTAGTTGCTATTATGTTTACAAAATGTTTAAAGGGAAATAACATTCCAATGCCGTTGCCCAAGGTTTGAGTCGTAATTAAAACAAAAGGTGACAGGGAATGATCAAAGAACTACAAGACACCGTGCCAAATAAAAAAGTCTTAACGAACCTAGCTACTCTACTCCAATCAGGCTAGGAATAACTAAGAAATACCTCTCTGCATGACATTCTTAGAGTATGAAAAGGTCGTCTACTCATAAACACCAACTTTTTCTAAGAACAGTGCAGAAACGAGGAATTAACAAACACCTGCATTGACATACTCTCCTGCACGCAGCATCGTCATTTAGATCGCATTCGGTCACTGATAAAATACAAATAAAAAAGTGAGACAGAAGGAGCCAACCCCACTACAATTCTTTACAACATTTAGCATTTTTTAAGGCGCAATGAACGAGGGCATAGCACGCGGCAAGTTTGTAATGAATAGCTTTAAAGTTGCGAAGCTGGAGAAAGTAAAAGTATATGGAAGATATCTAGCCACAGATCTTCCTGCAGGCATTGGGGCTGAAAGAAAACAATCCTCTAGAAGTCGGCTGCAGCAGGGTGACCCATGCTAAACATGACATTCCCCTGCGGGTGGAATGGGAACATGAAAATATCAGAATTTATGGAAGGTATTGAAGTAGCCTTCGATTTGCTTAACACAGTATTATACTCGTATGTCTCGAATCTAGAAGAATGGCAGTCATTGATAACCGAATTATCACAAGTCACAGTGAGTGAAAATAACATTTTAAAAGACGAAATTAATGGTCACCAATTTTGCAGGAGATAGAACTGCTAAGAATGACGATTGTATTTTCTAGCAGTTGCAAGAATACATACTTAAGACAGTTAGAGAGCAAAATTAGTAATCAGTAGAGAGCAAAGTAGGCTGGAGAGCGGCAGGTAGAAAGCTCCGATACATCTTCAGAGCGACTTACCTCTTTGCTTGAAACACAAAGGTTTTAATCAAAACATCATACCATTTCTATCCTACAGAATTGTAAATTGGACACCGAACACATGAAGGAAGCAGAACTTGAGGACAACTCGAACAAACATAGAAGGATACGTGTTAGGAACAACCTGCAGGACACGTAAAAAACAATACTTGGATCAGAACAAGAACATGAATGGGGGGGATATGGTAAAATGACTAAAAGCTTGGAAGTGGAAATTGGCATGACACATTACCGGAAGGAGCAATGGTAAAATGGACAAATAATCTAAATTGAACACTTTTATGTAACGGTAGAAAGTCCTGTCACTTTTATTGCGATTATAAGTTTAGGGGTTACTTTTTTCATATGAAAAAACTAAAGTACAAATTTTGAGTGAAATTTAAATTAATTTCACCCGCAAACAAAATAGTGCAAATAGAGACACCGCGAAAGTACTGTGTTGAAAGTACATGCCCTAAATTGTGTGCTTAGGTTACGCAACTCTCCTCAACCAGTCCCTATGTGAGATTGTGTTCCAAAAAAAGGGACAACGTCCAAAATGCGCCAGGATGAGGCAAGTTAAAACTAAAAATGATTGAGATTTTATAGTCTTAAACAAGAAAAAATTCCCTCAGTTATCAGCTCTCCCAAATCAAGGAGAGATCTCAAACTTAACTGCTCGAGCAAATAACTTAAACGAACTTATGGATCAATTGGTAAAGTTCTAATTAGAAAACACAAACGTAAATATGATAGAAACGATTTTAAGTTCTTCACTGTTAGCCGGTAACCACATAGAAAGTTTTCTAATAGTAAACTTAGCTGATAAAAGAACTTTAGATGAGACTTAAAATGAGTCTAGATCGTACAATAATAGAAAAAAATAAGTATATTAAAATAATGCTATTACGATTGAAGAAAATTACAGAACATACAGAATAATACAAATCTAGTCAAAATAATCCATGAAAAACGAATTATTGAAACAAGATATCTAATAATTGGTAGAGCAAAGGACACCACTAAAGAATAAACATGCATAAAACCAAAAGCAATAAATTATGATCGCACCAAAAGCCAAATACTAAGTATAAAACTCACAATAAATAAGGAAGTTCTAAAGATAAAGAGAGGAAACTTTACAGGTAATTAAAGATATGAAAATTTGCAAGTACCTGGCGAAAGATGAGGTAACAATGAGATAACAAATGAACCGTTCTCACTTTAACTCTCCTGGAGTAAGATAACCAAAACATACTAATTCCTTTTGATGCAATTCGTTTGGTTGTTAAAAAGGGGAAAAAAACCGTACATCATCAGAAGAAACATAAATGTTTAATGAGAAGTAAAAAGGAGGCAGTTGACCAATGAATGAATGACTAACAAAGCAACCTCAGGTTGAGATGCTCGAGTTAAAAGAGTAGATTGGAATCATCTAAGTGTACGAATAGTTTGGTAAACGAAAATAAAAGATTCAATATCGTTAATCACAAATTTATTTAGATGCATTTCGTATCTTCCTAATTAGTGGTTTCAGCTTCTTTCTCATTTACGAGTTGGGTGCTTGGGGAAATTTACCGAGGCATGAAAGAAGCAGACGTATAACTTTTGTGTCAATGGCATTTATCCAAATGAATATTTGCACACAATTATGACTTATTTGTTTTCTTTTGTACTGATTGTGATGTATCTTTCGTTATATATGAAGAAAAATGTAAAAAAATTGGAACAATTTTTATTTACACAACAATTAATGGTCAATCGAAGAGGGACATTTAGAATACCTTTTGTTGGTTTATTTACAGTACGAAATAGTTTTATTTTGAGTGTCAAATATAATTCAATGAAAGATTGTGAAGTGAAAGGCAAAAATTAGATTTCAAGAAATGAAAAGGCCTTATTTGACATATGTAGAGCTTAAGAGTTGTTTCATGTTGTGAACAACAATTGCATCTTAAGATTCGCATTTTGTAGAACATTTAGTAGAATCTTTGGCGATGTGGGCAAAAAATAAATAATTTTATATGATAAGAAAAAAGGTTATTAATGACTAAAACTCTCAAATGGGTTTGGCGAAAATCTTGCAGATAACCTTGTTACTTATGTTGTCCTCGTGTAACAGAGTTGATGCACTCAGTGTATCTGTAGGTTTTCTCTCAGTTGGCCATGTGTTGGCCATCTTGTGATAAAGTGTTGAACTATGTGCACTTCCTGCTGGCAGTGCGGGTAGATGTATGTGTCAGTCAGGCCAGTGCGTTTTTTTATGTGTTTAGTTTGTGGTGGTGACCGCACAGGAGCCTTACCAGGGTGACCCATTTGTGGTGGGGAAGGGATCTTTCCCCTGAGTTGATGCCCGGGAGAATGGGTTTGAGGAAGTGGTTTGTGCCCAGAGATGGTGTGTCTTGCTGTATTTTGTGTGTATAGTTCTCTGGGTGATGTGAGCTTTGTTTTGTGATGGTGGGTTTCTTGGAATGTGTCGGTGGGGTATGGTGTCCTTGGAGTTTAGGGCATGTGACGTGGAAGGTGGTATAGGCCTTGCATGTAGTGACATATGTTGTTTTGGTTTCCTGTGCTATGGAGAAATTGCGTTCGCCGGAGGTCGAAATGGTGTTTAAGGGTACAACCTTTGTTCCATGGTGTAGGTGTTTGATGGGAGTGTGGTGATACTGTTGCACCCTGTTGCAAGGTGGAGTGCCTTTTTGTGCCTTTTGTAAGTGTGCTGAGGTGAGTAGGTGCGAGGTTTGGTGTCCAGGCTGTGAGGTCATAAACGAGTGCGAGAGGGATATATTGCTTGTACTCGTATGTGTGTGTGATGGATTCTTTGGATTGCCCGAATGTGATTCTTTTGAGTGCTCGAAGTGTGTTCATTTTTGTGGTGACTTTGTTTGTTGTGTTTCTGGTGGGATGTTCAAACTTCTACCAAGCATCCATTGTGATGGTGAGCACTGTAGGTGTGAAAAGAATCGCAGTGGATTTTGAAGGTGAAACAGTCATTTAGTTCAGTCGCAGCCATCGTTCGAATGTTGTGATGTAGAGTTGTAGATGGCGAGCTACCTTGGCTGTGGTTTGGGTGTTGTGTGAGAAAGGGGGTTGTCATCTGCATAGCTTTAGATTGTGAAGTTGGGATTTTGGGAAAGGGGGGTGTCGTAGAGTAACATGTTAAAGAGGGTGAGGGAGAGTACGGATCCCTGCGGGATTCCGGTGTGTATGTAGCGTTCATGACTGATGCCACGGTGTATTACAAAGTTGTGAAAAAATTGATGAGCCATTTGTTATTGTTGGAGTCGAGTGAATTGTTTAGCATTGTTTAGCATGTCGAAAGCTTTGCTTGGATCGATTGTTACAAATAGTGGTCGTAGTGTAGTTTGGTTGAAGTCTTTTTCTATGAGTTGGGTGATGTTGGTAAGTAGTAATTGTCGAGTGCAATGGGCGGAATTCCCATTGTGAGGCGTTTAGTTAGATAGGTGGGTTTATTTTATTTAGTACAAGACGTTTTATGATTTTGGAAGGAGTGTAGAGTATGGAGATTGGACGGTATGAAGAAGGGTCGGTGTGTGATTTGTTTGGCTTGAAGTTGGTATTGTGTTGGCAGATTTTCCGACATTTGGAATAGAGTTATGAGGGATATAGCGATTGAATATTTGTGTGAGGGCATTGATGCCTCTCAGGTTAAGGTGTTTTAGGTGAATGTCTGAGATGTTTTCAGGTCCTAAGCAGGGGGACGTTGCCCTCCGTATAGAATGAGATGTCATTTCGCTGGTGAAATGTCTGGTTCTTGGCGTGGTCAATTGCAAGTGATTGTATGTGTTTGTAGTTCTGTGAGAGATGTCAGAAGTTCTGTTACTGACTTTTAATTTGTGTTATATGAAGGTTTTTGATTATTTAGTGAAGTGGCCCTATTTGCGTTCTAGTAGATGGCCTTGTGTATGTGTGTTTTTCACCCCTAATTTAGTTGGCAAGTCTCTAATAGTTTTCTATATATTTTGCTCTCTGGTTTGTGGTTTCATGTGTACAGGGACGATTCACAGTGTCGCTTCTGTTGTTGTTGGATCAGTGCTTGGAAGTTTCGTGTTTTGTTTTCAATGCTGTCGGTGATCTTTTGGAATTGTGCTCGTTTTCAATGGCTGTCCATAGTTTTTGTGGGCTGTTTGATTTCGGGAAAGTTTTTTTAGATTGCGTTATGTTTTTCCTCTGGATGTGTTTGTTGCTGGCTATTAACCCTTTGAGTCACCTTGATCTATATATGACTCATAATTTCGGCGAATTTTAGTACCAAGATTTATAGTCTGCAGCCTTCAGATCACCGTGAGTGATATTTGCTTAACCAATCAGAATTCAGAAAAATCTCCGCTGATGACTAGTTGCCATTAGTCTCCGAGTGACATCAGTCCGTTCTTGCCTATTGTGAGTGTCTGTTGTTGTCAGGTGAGTTGCTCTTTGTTATTGTAATAATAATGTCAAGAATGTGGTTCAAAGTGATTTATTATAATCATAAGACATCATGAAAGTAAAATATATAGTGATAAAGTGTTTCTCGCTATTTTGTCATAACATAAATCCCTGTATTTTCTTCATGAATCAGATATGACTCATTGTGACCAAATGGTCGTAAAAATAGAGTAGGCCTATTTACCTGAGGTGCTTGTACCTCAGCGGTGGGTAGCTCCCATGAGGCGGGTTATAGAACTCGCAGAATTCTAATGTTTATTTTTACATATGACTAATATTTATTCTATTTCTTTTAATTGCAGGGGTCAATGGCTAAAAACAGGTTGAGTGGAAATGACATTGCAGAAGCTATCAATTCTGAAAACTTCGGAAATGAATCAGACGTGGACGGATTGTCGGATGATGAAAATGAGATCGAACTCATTGAGGTAGGCCCTGATGATGAAATGGAAATAGAAATCACAAACGCTGAATGTGCAGGGAATGACGATGGAGAAATTGTTTCAACGAAGGAACCACGCATGCCAACTAAACAAAATTTTTCTTGGGTTAGAAAAGATTTTATTCCTTCAGCGTCGATGGAAGTCGCTCATGATTACGAATATACCGAGCCAATGTTACCGTACCAATATTTTACTAAGTTTATGCATAATAAGCTTATAGAAGACGTGTGTGAAAAAACTAACATGTATTATTTGCAAAACACTGGGAAGAATCTGAATACAAAACCAGAAGAAATAAAAATTCTTTTTGGCATACACATTGAGATGGGCTCTCTTGGATTCCCAAACCGCAGAGTTTATTGGAGTAAAGCTCGCCGACATGAGATAATTGCCGATGCCATGACGTTCAACAGATTTAGCACTTTGCGTAATAACCTTCATTGTGTTGATAACTTGCAGAACAATCAACGAGACACCGACAAATTTTGGAAAGTGCGACCAATAATGGATGACTATTTGAAAGAGTTGTCCAAAGAAATTCCTGAAAAAAGAGTTTGCGTAGATGAACAACTCATTCCCTTCAAAGGAAAACTGCAGGTCAAACAATACATGAAAGGGAAACCCAATCCTTGGGGAATAAAGTTATTTTTTCTTTGTGGTGAGTCCGGAATGCCGTATAACTTTATTGATTACCAAGGAAAATCCACAAACCTTCCTGAAGAATACAATCATTTAGGGATTTCAGGGTCTGTAGTTGTTGCATTAGTAGAAAATAGACTAGAGCCTTTGGCCGATTATAGATTATTTTTTGATAATTTCTTCACCTCGCCACGTTTAGTGGCTCATCTCTCTGCTTTTGGGATATATTGTACTGGGACAGTTAGGAGTAACAGGGTTGGTGGGAATTTGCCAATAAAAAGTAATAAGGACTTGGTAAAGGAAGGCAGAGGTTCTATGGATGGGTGCACATCTAGTGATGGAGAAATGTGTTTGCTGAAGTGGAATGACAATTCCATAGTCACTGTACTTTCATCTGCATATGCCTGGAATAAAGAGACAGGCCATGTCTGTCGTTGGGACAAAACAGCAAAAGCTAAAGTAGAAATACCTTGCCCATCAGCAGTGCTTCAGTATAATAGGAGTATGGGAGGTGTGGACAAGCTAGATTTTTTGATGTCACTCTACAGAATTCATATAAAATCTAAAAAATGGCCATTGAGAGTCATATTCCATTTTGTAGACCTTGCAGTTGTCACTTCTTGGTTGCAGTACAGAAGAGACTGTGAATCTATAGGAATGGCTCTCCCGGAGCAAATGACTCTTCTCAAGTTCAGGTTTAGTATCGCAGAATGCATGATAAAATGCGGATCAAATCCACTTGCCAATGTAACTCCAGGAAGGCCAACTAAAAGGGTACCACAACGTCAAGCAGAAAATGCTGTAAAATATGATGGAATTGGCCATTTCCCAGAATGGAAAAAAGAACGAAAAAGGTGCAAAAAGGAGGGGTGTAATGGACCCTACACATATGCCTTTTGCATCAAGTGTAAAATTTCGCTATGTTTTAACAAAGATAGAAATTGCTTCCTAGATTTTCATACTCCTCGGTAAATGATTTGTTTTTATTTTATGAATATTATTTACCCATTTTGTTTTTAATTTTCTGGATTTTTTATTTTGGGATTTTTTTTATCAATATAGTCACAATGAGTCATATATGGTTCATGTCAGTATATGAAAAATAAAGATCTAGATTTTCTAAAATGTGTTTTATATCATTTAATACCTTCAAAATAAATAGAAAACAAAACTACAACATAATAATATTTGAGTAAAATAATTCATGACCCATAGGGTTAAGAGAATATTGGCAAAGACTGTGTTGGCCGTGTTTATACCACTGAACTGGGCGACTGAGAAATCTTGAAGTTTTTGTTCAGTATATATGGTGAATAGGTCAGAGTCAGATTTGTTGTAGTTAGTTTAAGTGCATGAGGTGAGTTGAGGTATGTACTTCTCAAGGGATATTTCCATGATGATTAGAAAGTGGTTGGCAGTCTACAGAATGGACAAGGGTAGCGTGGGGACAGGTTATGTTCGTCGATGTCCCGGTCATGAAGCGAGCTATCGTCCGTGCACTTGTTTTGATAGATGCAGGGCGAGGAGAGTTGGAGCGGTTGGATGTGGGCCTATCCCTCCGGACCGGCCGTTCTCCCGCCGCTTCCCTCAGATGCTCCTTAGATTCTGGGAGCAGATGGGGAGTCAGTTTCCTCTGGGGTACCATTAGCGGGAGTGGTTGTTGTTATTTCAAGCTTGACGAGGCGGAAGTCATGGAAAGGCTTTAAATGAGCCAATGATATATTGGAACATAAAATTTCAGACTATAACAAAAGTAGTGCTAAAATAGCCTATCCCTCAAGCGGCCCCTTTGATCCTTGTCGTTTGGATATCGTGAAGAAAAGTGTTTTGTTTCTTTTGTATTTTAAACATTGTGTTATTATTTCAATAAAATACTCAAATTTTAATTGGCAATGAATATCTAAGTCAATCATTCTGATCATTTGTTTTTCTTAAATATTTCAAATATTTATAGTGGGCCTAAATTCATTAAAATGATGTTTTAACCACAGTGGGAATTTTCCTATACAACCGAAGGGACCCATTTTAGGTCAGGGGTCAGGGGTCAAGAGAGGGTTAAGAAAGTCGACACTAAATACTTGCTTTGATGGCCACGGTCCGAGGGAGGAAGCCAGACTTGCGAGACCATCGGCGAACCAAGGTTGACTATAAAGATCCCCCGGTCTTTTTTCCGAACTTTTTCTTACATGTATATATATTACCCCTCGGCTCCACTATACTGAGTTTTCTGGGGTTGTTTTGGCAGTGTTTTTGTGTTATCTTTTTCACTGTTTCTGTTTTATTCGTTCGATCCCTTTGTCTTCATTCTGATTTCCTCTACTCAAATGTGGGACTAACGTGTTCTGCCTCCACAACAGAATGGTGAAATTTAAAGAAAAGGAAAACAAATCAATTAAATCTCTACTTGGTTCAGCTGCCTTTTCTATCCGTTTCCTGCCATTTAACTACTAGAATTATGATGGCAGGATCTACAATTTAACTTGGGGTTCCAAACAACGTGTATCTCCAGTATATGGCAGTCACGGCAAAGTTGACCCCATTCAGGTTCTCAGTCGACGACCTCTCATTGGCGATGTGTCTTGACCTCGATCAAACCAGAAGGGGGCTTCCTTGTTAGGTTGGGAATTATAGTAGGCGCCCAAATGGAGGAATCCCCATTTTAAAATTAATCCCAAAAGGCACGAGTGAAATCGAGAGGGAGTATAAAAAAAGGCTCTAGCTTTTGGCGCAGCATAATTTCTGATGAGCTAAGATATGCCATTTGCAGCCAGTGCGGTTCTAGAGAACAGTAAACTACGCCTATAAAGATCCTACAGGGGGGTAGGGGGGTGATATGTAACAGGGGTAATAGTCTGTTATAACTGAAACATAGAAGAGCGGCAGGACCTCCCAGACCCAGAGACCCTTGAGTAACTGGTGATCTTTGTCGGAACGTCATCTTTTGTACCTGTTTTAAGTCTCTCACTATCTTTTCCGCTCCTGTTTAGACCCAACAAAGGGTGAAAGGGAGTTTCAAGGGCACCGGGCGTCTGGGATTCCTTCTCTGCCTGGGGTCTTGTGATAACGGGTTTAGCCACAGGGTTAGACGCGACTCGGGAGCAATGTCCTACCAAAACGGAACAAAATTGGATAGGGGCTGTCACGACTTCAGCCCATCCGTAAAAGTACTGACACTCCAGGTAACAGTTTACAATGGGAAAGCGGTTTGCGCGTTCCATGTAGTCGCTGACTACCACAAAACTTTTTGTGGTTGGGAGCCACTGGGAGAAGAAGTTATTCGACACCATGATACAAGTACACCGGCTATCGCGGACGAGGGTAGAGACTCGGAACCCATTAACGTTTCCGTTTTCAAACTTAGGACTTCCGGGAGAACTCTTGCCAAAGAGGAAATTTACATGGTGCCCTGGAGCACTGGGAGACGAGATTGGATCTGTGGTTTCTAGTCGCAATGGAGGGGGAGCGGGATAGGCATTCACCTGGTAAATTTGGTGAATGGAATTACCACGGAGTTGTGATTTTGCGGCCAATTTGGGTGCGTGTGGCCTTCGATACCGCACGCAAAACATAGGATTGGCCTACGGGGAAAAGTTGACGCCGAGGGATTAGATATGAGGGGCTTGACGTCACGGAGTTCCGATAAGGGGAAACTTCTGGGCTTAAAGGGGTCCGTAACCTTGGCGAATTCTGAAGAGTTCTTAGGAGGGAACCGCGAGTTACTAAATTTATTCTTTGGGGATGAAGAGGAGGCTTTTTATTTTCATTCGGGTATAAGTTGTGACTCACCTCATAGATATATGTTTCTTCTATGCACTCTTTGAAGGAGTTGCACCTACAATCCTTCACAGAAGAGAGGATCTCTGGTGTTAGCAACGCCAGCAACTGATCCCGTAGAACAAAATCTACCAGGAACTCATAATCGTAGGGGGCTTTTGATGCGTCTAACCAAAAATTAAAAGTACCGGAAAGAGTATATCCAAAATGACGGAAGGTCATATTTGGTTGGATGCGGGGGTGGCGAAATTTGGTGGGGTAGAAGTCAGGCGTCATATTGTACGTCACGAGAAGTTTGGATTTGAGGGTAGAGTAATCCACCGTAACTTCAGAGGGGAGCGATACGACTAGGTCTCGGAGCGGCGAGCTAAGGAGGGAAAGAAGCTTAGCGACACCGTCCGTCTCGATGTCCCAATGATTAAATTCAAAAGTTCTCGCAGTGAGTAAGAAAAGATCCGAAATCTTCTCCTTCTTTGAACGTGGGGAGTTTAACGGAGTTGGATTGTTGGGTTTCTACACGGGAATTTACTGAAAGGGTTTCGAGCCAATCACGATTTGATTCTAGTTCATATTGACCAATTCTCTCACGCTCTTCACTCGCTCTAATTACTCTTTGTTCACGTTCAGCTCTTCTATAATCTCTTTTTGTTCAGCTACTTGTATAATCTCGTTTTGTTCACGTTCAGCTCTTTGTCTAATCTCTTTTTGTTCAGCTCTCTCCTTTCTCTCTTCTTCCTGTATATAAGTGACAAGGTCTTTGCCACTTAAACCGAGAGATTCTCCTTGGAGTTTAAATCTCTCGAACGACGAACTTTTTTCGTCGGCACGGGACGGAGGAAGCTTGGCTCACAAATTACTGACACACAGAGGAATATGCTTGTTTAAACGCAGAAGCTTTGATATCCAAATACTAACACTAATAGAATATACGATTAAACAAATAAATAAAAAATAATAAGACTTCGTGCGATGAGAAGGGCTCAGACTCTACTAATCTGTGGGGGATTAAAGTTCCTGCGAGAGAAATTTTGTCGCCTAACAAAATTTCCTATTAAAGGCTGTCGGTCCAAACACACATACAAACACTAAGTGATAAATAAATATGGCAGGGTTGTTTCCTGTTTTGTTTTGTCTTTGCAACTCAAACGGTACTCAGCTTTGGAAATTACAATAAAGTTAAAGGGTTGCCTTTAAAAAATCTCTCCAAAGACCTTTTAAAGACCCTGACACACCTAATCACCAGATTTTATAATAGAGTAAAGTATATATCGTGGAAGGCCATACACTCTCTCTCTCTCTATCTCTCTCTTTCTTTATATATATATATATATATATATATATATATATATATATATATATATATATATATATATATATATATATATATATATATATACGTAGGTACTTTGGGGCTTGGGGCCGAAGTTGGTTGGAGACCGTTAGTGAAAGGGAAAATTGTTATGAGTCCAGTGGGGATGGTTTATTAGTTTATTATTAACTTTGCGGGGTCCTTTTAAACAAATATTTCAGAGTGCAAGTTGCCCAAAGATTAACAGGTAGCTGGTACGCGCTGGGGTTGCAAAAGAAAGACAATTACGAAAATATATCTTTACTAACGACAAAATGATATTTATATTTACACAAAAATTGCGTTTAAAGGGAATGGTCGCGCAGACGGAATTAAAGGTCTACACGAGATACAGGTAGGTTAATTAAGGGATTAACGAGGTCAGATTCAGTTTGGTGATTTAAAGGAAGATTTTAAACTGGGGCGTTCACACAAATAATGGAGCAATGGGGTAAGACAGATTCAAGATCAATCTGCAGGCGACAACGGTTACGGTTACCTTACGTGCTCGTTGCCGAAAATGGGCCAGTTGGGTTACAATGAATGCGACAGAAGAAGTCAGGTTACCTCTTGCTTCAGACGAGGGAGCACTTGTCGAGCCTTCGTAGTTAGGAATCCTCGTCAGGTAGTTGCCGATTGACTATGGCAAAGTTCACGGATCGATTTAGCCTTCGGCTTGAATCGAAATCGCCGCTTGAGGGGGAAGGATGAAGGGGCGTCCTTCAGCTCGTTCGCCGGAGTAGGTGGAAGTCTTGCAGTGCTGCTCTCTAAACTTAGTCGAAGGGTTATATAGGCGCCTGGTTGGATGGCTCCAGACGAGCGCGCGAATTTGTGGAAAACTCGGTGACTCCTTCTGGGGAAGGGGGACTCGTGATACTCGTAACGTTGGTTGAAATGTACAACGGATTTCAATCTTTGAGCGCAAAGCCAGAATGCTAGCGGAGAGGTGACTGTGGGAGACGATGACATCAGCTCCTAGGCAAAGGCAAATGCAGCTGTTGCGTGTGATGACGGCGTCGGCCGCCTCCTTGCCCGGGTTCAGCCATGCTTTCACAGCACCATGCGGTGATCTCAGGATCCACGTGAGTACAGAAGGGCACGTGGTCGCCATTTGACCTCATTCTGCTACAACGAGAAATCGACGAAAATTCTATCCTGTTGCGGCGGATATGTGTGGATTTAGGAAGCTGCTGTTTTATTAGAGGCTGATCGAACTCAGTTGAGGCATTGCGAACATTAATTCAGAAAAATATCCTTGAAAGACTTAGACTGAAATTCTCTGATGGATAAACAAGGTCAACAGACCTAAGTCGCGTGCTCTCAATTATTCTGACTTATAACCTTATGGCTATATGACCTTACGATCTTCAAACCTTCAACAAGTGAGGCAATCTGACCCAGAGCTAGTAATATTTTAATTATTCCTGAACGAACGGTGGAAGGACATTGGCAATTATATCATTCGAAAGAAAATGAAAACCAACATAAGGGTTTCAAATTCTTTATAATTGGCCAAATAGTTACGATGTTATTGCGAAAAGACTCATTGAAAAGTAAAATGGTTTCCATCCGACCGACGACCTACGAACCGACAGAGTAACTTCGAGAGTTGCGTCCATACGACTAAAAAGTGCTATAATCCCTACTAGACGAACCTTCATACCAAACTTAAACCACACATTCACACTAAAGAAAGAGAGAACTAAATTGTCTTAAACGACTTAGCATGAACTCCATAAAACACGAATAAACTCCATTTGGAGGGAAATGGTATTTAAAAAGGGCCTGAAAACAGCAATATAATTAGAATGATTCTTATAGTCAAGGCATTGTAGTTAATCAATACATTTAATGTACAATTTCAAACTCATTTGTTTCATGTTGATGAACGCAACCCCTCCTGCACACAAACGCTCCAGGTTAATTGTACGCAAATTTATTTTTCACTCTAAAGAAATTTGCAACAAAGTTTGGTGGGAGCGACGATTTACCCCATGTGTGTCTCTATTTATGGTTGACTACTACTTTTGCTACTTTATATGTCTGAGTCTTAGCATTCTTGACTACTATATTTGCTACTTTATATGTCTGAACCTTAGCCTCACCGAATCTATTCACTCGAGAGTCGATTTTGAAAATATCGCCTTTTGCATTTCATTTGACAAATAGACACTTCATCCAAAGGGAATTAATTATATAACCCATAAATTTCATGGATATGGCGTGACCTATCATTATCAAATGGGAAGTTCCATTTTACGCCCAAACTAATTTCCTGAAATGTTTTAATATGATTCATAACTCCATAGTCTTCTCCTATCGAGATAACATTTTTTAGTAAATATTACCAATTTTCTAATTCTACTGCTTTATATCTATTTCAAATTATCGTTATTCTAATTTTCCTTCCATTTATAAGTGACTTATTTTGATATTTACTTTCCTCGCAAAGTTACTCTGACTTGAATATTCTTCCATCTTAATTCATCGCTATTTTCCCAAAAATAACGCTTAAAATTTTCATTCCATTTCAACAAATTTGGAGTCAAATAACAGAAAATGACATCTTGGTCAACATCATAATATCAGTAGTCTTCTGCAGCCTGCCTATAATTAGATGCCCATTTTCATCTTTCAGCTGAATTTTATGCTTGCCTTCTCCAAGACCTTTAAAACACCTACCTACAATTTCACTGCCTTTTCATGCTAAAAAAATAAATTTAGTTTACTTATGTAGATGCATATGTGCATTTTGGGGGTAATAGAGATCCTTTGAATGCAATAAATTTGCGAAATCTGCTCCTTTATTTTTGCGCTCCTATACAATCTTCTTTGGTCGGTTACATTCGAAATTATGACAGTTCGCGAATTCTTTGATCTAGCGTAGGACGAAGTAGTTTCGAAGCAACTGAAAGCCCCATACGTGCCTCATTTAATCCAGATTGCAACGGTTAAAACTGAACCAAAACGTCACTTCACCATCAGATATCCCCATCGCTCTTGTTTTGTCCTTCTGTAAATTGGCAGGATTTCGAAAGAACTCCCTCCCCACAAAACGAGCATTTATAGTTTCCTTATAAGACAAGTAAGTGACATAACAGAAAGTGGAGTTTTTTCAGTCATATTTGCAGAGGAGGTTTTATGAATAAGAAAATAATAATCTTATCAAAATGATCTGGAAAACAAAGGACGACAACCATTCCAGATGAATAATATTTTAACCGTCATTTTAGGCAGTTGCATATAATTTTATTAGAGTTCTAAACATTGGCGAACAATTGACGCTAATAGACACTTCTTTTTTTTTGGTTACCATGTATGAAATGGAATGTACTTACCAAATGTTTATTAATTCCTTACATTAAAAGGGGAAACCTTAGAAATTTACGATCCATAAATAACTCCTATAACGCGTAATTAACTATACAAATGTTGGAATCATAAAGTCATGGGCAAAGGTTTTGAGACTAATATATATTTATTTGTTTATTATTCGTTTTTAAAATTTAGGAATAGGAATAATTATTATAGGCTTTAAATTATCGCATTATTATTAAAAGGTTTCAGCGTTTCAAAAATAATACAAAAATGCATTCCTTCTCTCGATCCAAAATCGGCTCCTGTCCTGTTCCTGCAAGTGTTTTAGTCCCTCGGAACTTTAATATTCGATCAAAAGGTTAAAGTGATGAAAATATGGGTTAAATTGAATGTTGTTGTATAATTATAATCAATTTAGTCATATATATTTCGTAAAAGTATATCTTTGAAGCTTTCTCAATGCCAGAGATGGTTCCTTACAAAGAAGAACGTGCAACCATTGTTACTCTACACTAAAAGTGCCCTGAAATGTAAGGGTATAGTTGCTAAGGGTAATGCATCGAGAAGAAACATCTTTTGGATCATTAATTATTTTGAAAAGACTGGTGACACTCTTGTGAAGAAGTCTTCTGGACGCCCAAGATCTTCATATGAACTCCAAGATCCCCTCCTGGTAAAGTCCCACCTTAAGGATCGTGTTGCCTACACTGCCAAGCTTGTTCACGATTGGGAAGAATCACTTTACGGAGAAGAAGAAGGTTACGGAGAGGCTCCACTTTTGTAGGAAATACAAAGAATGGACAGTTGAAGATTGAGGCAAAGTGATTTTCTCTGATGAAGCTTCCTTCCGCTTGTTTGGAGCTTCTGAAAGATCCCTCATCAGGAAGAGAAGAGGGGGGGCACTTTCACAAGTCCTGTGTCACATTCACGGTGAAGCATCCGGACACTCTCCATGTCTGCGGATGCTTTTCATCCAAGGGAACTGGAGCAATAAACATTTTGCATAAGAATACTGCTATGAACTCAAAATATTACCAAAGCGTCATTCATCTGCACCGTTTCCCAACAGTTTAGGACCAAATTTGGGGATGATAGCTTTATTTTTCAGCATGATTGGTGTACCGTGTCACACCACAAACCCATAGAGAATTTGTTTGTCGATAATCAAAGTGGCAGTTGATAAGCCGAAGTCATCCAATTGTGAGAAGTCGCGGGTGCTTATTGAACAAAAATGGAGCAGTATGAGTCAATATATCATCATAAATTTGGTTTTCATGATGCTAACAGGAATTGAAGCAGTCCTGACTGCGGGCAAAAATTAACTGTATTTCTTAATAAAATTGACTTGGGCTCTAAAAAATTGTATATTTCACCTTTAAATTATGATACGTAACATACTAAAACAAAATGCAACGTTTGATTAGTTCCATTAATTTTCTTTTGAAAAAAATATGTCTCAAAACTTCTGTCTATCACTATATACTGCCGACACTTGAGAATATGCGGAACAGATTTGGCCTACATACTTATTTGCAAACAGAATGATCCTGGAGTGCCTTCATGTTGGCTTGAAACACAAAGGTTGCGCCAATTTTTTGAAGAAATTAAACTACAGTTCGTTGAAAATAAAACGACCAAAGGGGAACCGTTCCAAGGTCAAACCCTGAAGGTTATCACAAAGTTAAAATAGAGAGTATATTTCTAAGGGAAGCACTTCTTCTGAGGAGGGAAGGACGAGGTTGCTTATGCCAGTAATCGATCGAACAAGAAGCCTCCCAATTTGAGGTCATTTATTTGGGATTTATTTTTAAATTCGTAATCGAATGACAACCGACGAGAATATATGACCACGGTTTGTGGATGGGAGGGTGCAGGGGGTGTAAAGTAAAGAAAGTTAGACGAAGTAAGAACGTGGAAGGGGCTAAATTATTCTGGGTAAATAAGACCGAGAGGGGGGGGGGACACAACTAGCCTGGCCCCATTGCGCCCAGAACCGCATTTTCCCTCGAGGGATTTCTGGCCGGGCAGTGTTCGTTGATTGCTCTTCTTCCTTTTCTCTTTCTTTTATTCTCCCTTTCTTTCTTAATTTTTCCTTATTAGTCCAGCACATAAGACACTGGAAAGTACCTTCGGTGTGGACAAAGCAATGGAAGTCATTGTTTTTAGTAGGGAATAAAGGAAGTGGCAGGGACGGGTAGTTTTAGTGGCGTTGACGCCTGCCGACCACACTTTGTGAGAAAACTGGAAGATGTTGATCTTGAAGAACCTTTTTTTACTCCAAAGTATTCCTACCACTATCCTCAAGAAGAGTTTTAAGTCCTTAATTATGATTCTGCTAAAGTTCTTACTTTTGACGGTCAGCTCAAGTTCGGACTTTTGACTGTATGTTCAATGCTTCTTTATTTGTTTCTCATTTAAGTTCTTACATCTGACTGTCAGCTCAAATTCAGACTTTGACCTATAATTTCAAGTTGGGAATATCTATCTTCAGTTCAAGTTCTTACTGTTAATTTTTATTTCAAGTTCTGAATATCTATCTTCAGTTCAAGTTCTTACTGTTGACTTTTATTTCAAGTTCTGAATATCTTCATATCATGTTGTTAATTTTTACTGTAGGGCCAAGTTGTTACTTTTGACTGTATTTTCACATACTTAATTTTTAGGGTCAGTTTAAACTCATACTCTTTACTATTAGCTCAAATTATACTTTCACCTTTAAGTTCAAGTTCCTACTCTTGACTTAAAATTCAAGGTTATATTTTTGAATGTCAGTTCAAGTTACCTTAAGTTCTTTCTTTTGACTGTCAGCTCAAGTTCTTATTTTGATTGCCTATTCTATTCCTTACATATGATTGTCAGTTCAAGTTCTTACTTTGATTGCCAGTTCTTTCTTACACTTGATTGTCAGTTCAAGTTCTTACTTCTAATTCTCAGTTCAAGTTTTTGCTTTTATCGGTCAATTCAAATTCACACGTTTTATTATCAGTTCAAATTCTTAATTTTGACTGTCATGTCAATTTCTAAATTTTGTCTCTCAGCTCAAGTTCTTACTTTTGACTATCAGTTCAAGTTCTTTTTTCTAGTGTAATATGAGTTCTTAATCATGACTTTCAACTCAAGTTCTTACTTTTTACTAAGAAGATCCGATGTAAAGTGGAACTTGCGGAGGCTGCACTGTGCAGAAGAGAGGTTGCCTCCGCTATCCATAAAGAAGGCAAATCAAATCAGTCATTTCCTGAAATATAGACCACCGCGTCCGCTTCAAGCACCACCTAGATGGTTTCTCAGGCGACAGCAGCCCAGAAATATATTTGAATTGGAATGTTGTAATCAACATGAAGGTCATCGACCACCCACCCAAAATCAGGCTATGCATCTGGAGAGTACTTGGACAGACCAAAACAAGAAAATGAAACAGTTCTCGAGCAGTGATGCTTAAATTCATCCACATTCAGGGCACATATCTCCAACACTTCGCTTGTGTCGCCAAGGGCCTGACCCCTGGGATCAATGATGTATTCCAAAGATAGGGTGCCTATCATTCGAGACCCCCCCCCCCCAGTAGGAGAAAAGGCCTAGGCAAACGTGCCATGATGCAGAGGAATTTACTCGCGTCGAAATCGGCTGACGGTGGAATGTACGCAGAAATATCACTATACTCCCTGTCCAGGTCTAACCGCACGTTCACTACCTGAAAGGAAGTATTATAAGCGAGTGGAAGAACAAAGACAAAATTGTGCATTCTCCTTCTCAGCCCCCATCTCGTAGGGTAGGGGTCGCAAAGCCATTATAGCCTGCGAAGGTGTGCAAGGGGCACACACCCACCATGTTCTCCTGTAGATAGGTAGCTAAAAGGGAACGAACCTCCACAGCTCCTCTGTTGACCTGAATCCGTGGCAATTCTATTGAAGGAGTATGGCCTCCAGGCCTAGCTAGGGGTCTCGAGAATGCGGAGGCTCTCTTCGAAGTGGCACCCTCAGGGGAATCGCTGTACGCTTCCCGGAGGTAGAGTTCCGAGAGCTATTAGCTGCAAAAGGCGCCGTCGCAATCGATGAATTACTGGGGGAGGTTGGGCTCGGCGTGCGAGTGTTTTCCTCACTCCGCCTCGAAACCTTTGGCGGGAAGGGTAACTTCAGAGCCGAGGCTTCTTTGTCCTTTTGAAGGTCCCGCTTCTCCAAGTCGTCCTATCCAGCCTTAGGAAAGGGCGTGGTAGCCAGGTATCCTTGGCGCTTTCCTCCTTTCGAGGGACAGATTTAAAAACATCTGAATCATCTTCGATGGGTTTTCCTCCTGAGAGTCTAACGACTCGGTGGAGGCACACCACCGCTTCGCCTTATGGGTTGCCGTTACGCAGGGGGCGGGCCATGAGCCCATAGGACCACCTGTTCTACCAGTAGAGCGCTCGGAGGGGTAGAATCCGTAGAAGAGTTCAGAATGGGCGCGGAAGCTACTCTGCTAATATACCTGGAAGGGCCATAAACAAGAGTGTTTTTATAACCTGAAGTGGATAGGACGTACAAGGATGTACAGAGGACGACAGGGCCAAGTCTTTAGCCTCTCGACAAGAGATTCCGTTAGCTAAAAGGCTAGGATCTCCTTCTCCAGTAAATACACAGCACATTTCTCGGCTCCACAATAGATCGGCCTAGTGAGGCCTCTTGCATGTCCTGGCCGCTACCACTAATACGAGCAGTTTCTTAGGGAACTTTTGAACAAATCCTACCGATGGAGTGGTAAGCAGGTCGGAGTGGCGGATCAGGCTTATGGCGAGCCTTGAAAGTTCGGGGTCACCACGCCGGACATCGAGAAGGTAGTAAGAGAGGAAGCCAATTAAAGGTGTAAAGAAAGGAACAGTATTAGTAGAAAGGGGACATTTAAAGACCTGGGGAACGCAACAGATTCCTCACGCTTGGACCTAGAGTGGAGATTTCCTCTGCAGTCGAGTCCTTCTTTTATACCTGTTCCTCCAGGTTTCACTTGTAGCAGGCGGTTTCACCCCGAGCTACACCCTCCACTTTCTTGCGGATAGACAAAGAATTTAGGGGATAGTACCTATTGGGTTCTGAGAAGGACGAGAGTGAAATGTACCAGCTTCCCTTACATCTGCAAAGAATTCAAGTCAAATAGTGACAGGGCTTTTTCAATTCTTACTCTGGCAGCAGTAAAGACGTGCAGTTCGTCTGGATACTGGGTGTAACTGACGAGACACTCGGATCGTGAGCCCGCGCTTGTCATCTAGGTTTCAGTTAACTCCTTCTCCTTTCTGAATGAAATATGGTCTGCAGGCTGAATGAGTAAGACATCTTTTTCCAACAAATGCGAAGCACAATGATAGAAGAAGCAGAGTGCTATCCTCTACATGTTTATTGTGCACGGCCTTAGAGTAGTTAGCACAAATTTGAGGTTGACCCATCTTCGCGCGTTGGCCAGTTTTATTAGTGTTGGAGGTAGTGTTGATAGCACTGTCGCGATAACGGCACGAATGCAATCACGTAGTCACGATACCAGCCACCACGCACTGATTCAGAAACCTGTCTAGATCTATCGTGAAGAAGAGCTTCGTGGTGGGTCTATAGACCCCTCCTTCCTTCATCATCTCTCGTTTAACAAACTCAGCCTCCTGATCAGCTACTTCTTCAGTATTGTCTTCAAATAACTAACCTTGCATAGATTACCTCTTTAACAAAGTTCATTATAGAGTGTGGGATCATTCACATTGGTGCACCATTGAGTGTCTGAACATCACTCAATTTGTCACTCTAGGCGGGATTGAGCACCGTAACCAGAAGGATCTCGTCCGAAAAATAGAAATCTAAGGCTCCCTACCCAAAAAAAAACAAAGTTTGTGGCTGACGGAACATATAGGCTGGTAGAATATATGGCGTTGGTACAACCTTGTTCCGTCATTCATACAAATCTTTTGAAAGCGTTTGAAGCCGGCTGGCTCAAAGATGCCTAGAAGTCTCTTTATGAGCGTTTGAGGCTTCGCTCTCTTTCACTTTCCCCTGATTAGTTTTCTTTTGGGGTGAGGAATGTGAGGTTTATCCTCTTCCCCACTCCCTCTCGAGGAGACTACGAGGAAGGACGGACCTGTCTTGGCCAGGTCCTTCGCCGTAACGAAATGCTAAGGACCAGTCCGTCACCAGCTCCTTCAAGTGTAAGAAAATTTCTGTTTTTTCTTCCTGATAGTCGTGGTCCCCTTAAAAGGATCCTGACCAGGATTGGGATCAGGCTTGGTGATTTATTATATCTCCTAAAGTGAGGCCACCCAGGTCTCCAGGAGGGGATCCACGCCCACATTGGACATCCTCCATCGGGAAATCCCCTCTCGATGTGTCTGGGACCCCGTGTGGGACTACACTTAACATGGTAGGGTCCTTGTTAGATGGACCATAAGATGGCGCAAGATCACCATGAACATAAAGGAATATCCAGAGCACCGACACACCGGTGTGGCAGAGAACATGTGGTGACCCGGGAGAGCGGCTCCCATAAAACTACTTACTCTACGCTAAAAAATGGAGGCAGGCTTCAAAGGGAGCTACAAACGCAAGCCACCTTAGGATGGACCCAAAGGATCTTTTGGCGAGTCTCTGAGACTAAATAGTGGCCACCCTATGTACTAGCGAAGAAGTCGCTTGGAGCCGCTCTGAGAGAGGAAGGTATGGTAAAGAGGAAGCCCTTTTACAAAAGGATTTAGAAAAAAAGAAACCTCTTCACTTTGAGCCTCCGAAGGCAAACATCTCAAAACCAAATGAAACAAAATAAAAAAAACATAACAAACAAAAAAACGCATAAGTAAGAAACAAATGCAAGGCAAGGAGAAGAAAAAGAAGGAGAAGAAAGAAACAGGCTTCGGCATTGGTGTGAGAGCCTCCCTGGCGCAAGATCATGCTACCAAAACCAAAAAGAGTTAAAGAAAGTGCAGGAAACTAGCCTCCTCCCAAAAGTGAGATAGTACACAGGTCTCCAGGCGAAGGCCAGCGTGGTGGATCGAGTCCACCTTCCACAATAAATGGTTGGCTGCGAATGCATAAAACTCGCATCCGTAGTCGAGCTTCGAACGAGCAAATGATCGGTATGAAAGTAAGGCAGTAGTGGCCTTATCAGCACCACAAGGGCTTAGGGCGCTGGTATGAGCCTCCTATGGAAACTGTCGGGCGAATACAAGATAAGGAAAGGGTGGGAATCAACAACTTCCAGGAGATTCCCATTTAGGAAAATTACGGACTCGGGGTGGAGGCATGGATGACAGCGTATGTACAACACCTTAATCTTGGCCAAAGAAAACTGAAACTTAGGCACTTCGGCATAGCGAGAGATACTCTTGAGTTTGAATCTGAGATGAATAAAAAGAGATAGAAAGGTCTTCTACGTAGAGTATAGAGAGATCATCTTCTGGAAGAACCGATATGATACCATTGATGCTCAGTGCAAAGAGGACAATTAATATCAGAGAGAGAAGGTTCTCACCTCCTCCCCCCCCCCCCTAGAACCCAAAGTCTACCTGTGACGCTTGAGAAGATGCACCTGCACGGCCAGACAGCCCCAAAGGAGCATCGAGACTTCGCGCGGTCGGTTGGCCCGTGTTGGGTTCTCTTTATATTCCCGTCTCATCGTCTGACCGACGCCAGACCCACGGCACCAAGGACCTTTACGCAAAGCTGTGAGGCCGCCGAGACTATCCACACCACTGACGCGCCAAGTCTAATGAGATCCCCGTCCCCCTTTGGGGGGCCCCGGCGACCCACTCCCACCGAGGTAGTATAAATTCTTCGAGAAAGGTTTTTAGAAACCAATACCATACAACCATACGTCTTGGTTAGCAGCCACGTACCCTGTCGTACATTCTGCTTCACCTCCCAACGGCTTCTAGCTCCGAACGCGACGCGTCATCTCTACCCGGCCTTGCTCGTATCTAAGGCCATTGTTCCTGCCGACCGACGATAGACACGGACAGGCATCTATCACTCGGTTATCTACTTCGTTGAATGACTGGAGTACTCCCTCGCTCATTTCTCAGCGAGGTAAAAGAAGGAATCTTGCGAGTGGAACTTTGCAGCGTCCCGTTTACTCGCGATATTCAAACCTCCAGTCAATTAGGCTTTACGCGAGTCTCCCCAATAATTTCCCTTTCCTTTTTCTCTGGAAGCAATCACCGTGCATCCTCTCTCGGCCTCTCGTACCCGTCGAGTCATTTGTATCTCACCCCTGTTTGGTACCCCGGGTCTCATTTTATTTATTGTCATTTATTTACTTGTGATATTAATATTTTCTTTGTATATAGTAAAGATATATAACCCAGTCATAAGGGGTGCAAGCCAGCACAACTCTATTCCGGCTCAAAGCCTGGATAAATGGGGAGGGTTGATGTCAGAAAAGGCATTCGACCGTAAAACTAAGCCAAATCCAAGATGAGCTACAACTAAAGAGTATTAGACCATGCAAGGGCGTAACCCGTTATAAATGACGCACAAAGGCAGCGCCCGACCTCTGCGAATATGCAAGGACTACCTCATCATGAGTAGGTGCGGCTAAAGAAGCGAGCTCCTGTTGCCTTGAGAGTGGCGACACTGAATGTTGGGACCTTGACAGGTCGAGGAAGAGGAGTGGTGGAGCTGATGGAGAGGAGGAAAGTGAGCATACTGTGTGTACCATCGACCAGGTGTAGAGGCAACAAGGCCAGGGAGGTGGGAGAGGGATAAAAATTATACTACAACAGTGCAACATCAGAGGGAAGGAATGGAGTTGGAGTGGTGGTGTCGAATGATATGAAGGAACATGTGATTGAAGTAAAGAGAGGAGGAGATCGGTTGATAAAGGTAAGGTTGGATTGTGGGAAAGAAATCTTAAATGTGGTCAGTGCATATGCACCGCAGACAGGATCAACACAAGAGCAGGACGAGTTCTGGAGGAAGCTAGAAAATTAAATGGGGAGCATAGCTGCGGAAGAGAGAGTAGTACTTGCGACAAACCTGAATGGACATGTGGGGGCGGACAACAAGAGATGTCAAAGGATACATGGAGGCCATTGCTTGGGAAACATGAATGCAAATGGAGAGAGGATACTGGACTTGGCAGCCTCCTTAGACTTGGCCATTGCAAACACTTTCTTTCGCAAGAAGAAAGAGCACAGAATAACATACAAGAGCGGAGGCCATACTACCCAGATAGATTATATCATGTATCGAAGATCAAATCTGGTAGAGATTAACGACTGTAAAGTAATACCAGATGACTATGTTGCACCACAATACCGGCTGCTTGTGATGAATGTGTGGTTGAGAAGACCTAGAAAAGGAAAGAGAAGCTACGAGAAGAAGATACGATGGACAGTACTGAAAGACGAAACAAAGAAGCAAGAGTTCAAGACCAAGGTCTTAAACAGAGTGAACAATGAAGTAGTGAGAGTACAAGATTGGTGGAAAGAGAACGCACAAGTGATGAGAGAAGTAGCAAGAGAAGTGCTAGGAGAAACATCTGGGAAGCCACGCACGCCCAGAGAAGAATGGTGGTGGAGGGAAGATGTAAGGAGTGCCCTGGTAAGGAAATAGGAAACAAAAAAGCAGTGAGATAATAGCAGATCTGGGGAGGATAAAATGGAGTACAAAAGTGCAAAAAAGACCGCAAGTAAAGCAGTAGCAGGAGCGAAGGCAGAAGCTATTGATGAATTGTATAAAGAGCTGGAAACAACCGAAGTGGAAAAGACGATATACAGGATAGCAAGAAATAGCAACAAGGTAACACAGGATGTAAACCATGTGAAGCAGATAAAGGACGCATCTGGCATTATATTAAGGGAAGAAGGAAAGATACAGGAGAGATGGAAGGAATAATTTGATGGTCTGCTGAACGAGGAGAACCCACGGGCTTACCATGATGAGGGAACACCATACCCAGGACTGACAAGAGGTAAAGAGAGGGAGAAGGAGTCGTGAGAGCTCTTAAGAGAATGAAAAACAACAAAACAGCTGGACCAGATGAGATCCCGATGGAGGCGTGGAGGGCCCTGGAGGGTGCAGGAGTGGACTTGTTGTGGAAGCTTATGCGCATGATAGAGGAGCAGGAAGAGACCCCCGACGAATGGAGCGATAGTCTGTTGGTACCCATCTAAAAAAGGAAAGGGGGATGTACAAGAGTGCGAAAATTATCGTGGGATTAAATTGCTATCTCACAAAATGAAAGTGTGGGAAAGGATTTTGGACGAAAGATTGCGACTTGAGGTGGAGGTGTCCAAAAGTCAATTTGGTTTCATGCCTGGAAGAATAACAACAAGCTCAGGGTTTATATTGAGACAAATGGTGGAAAAGTATGGGAAGAAACAGAATGAATTACATATGGTTTCTATAGATCTGGAGAAAGCGTATGACAGAATACCAAGACAAGAACTATGGAGATGTTTGAGAGAAAGAAAAGTGCCAGAAAAATATGTAAGATTGGTGAAGGAAATGTACAGAAGTGTCAAAACATGGGTAAGGAGTGGAGCAGGCATGACAGACAGTTTTGTAGAGGAGGTGGGGCTTAATCAGGGCTCTGCGTTAAGCCCCTTCCTCTTTAACATTGTCTTTGATGTATTAACTGAGAACGTGCGAGTGGGGATACCCTGACACATAATGTATGCAGATGATGTGGTTGAGAAAAGAAAAAGATGAAAGATGAGTGAGCTTTAAATCTTTGCCATAATATAAACCATTAAAGAGGAGCGGCTTCACCACTCCTCGATACAGGAACAGCTTGCGCTTCGCAGGCAGACCTTCGGTCTGGGGCCTACCTCCTATCTTCTAATAAATAATTTACTCTTGTTTTGTTTTTCAGATCCATGCTTATTTTCTATGCCTAAGGGCAATAAAAAACTTTTATGGGAATTCATTTGATACACGGAAAAAACAATCCTCAAGACTCTTTTTTTTTCCCAGCTAAATTTGCCTATTTTTATATGAAAACCCCACAAAAAACATCTATTCCTTAATTTTAATGCATTTTCTCAACTTTACGATTTTTCATAAGTTTTGTGGTTCAAAAAATCCCAAACATTTGATAATCATATTTATTTTTTCTGAACATTTGGAAAGAACTTTGATAAAAGCTTAAAATATACGAAAAAACTGGCTTAATTTTAATCATTTTAGAAATCTCTCGGAATCTCTTTTGCATTCTTTTTTTTTAAATACTCACAAACATTAAATGATGGCCTTTACTTTGAAAAAAATAAAAAATTCATGTTTAACATTTTTGATAAGTACAATAACATACAAAGTCACACTTGAACTAAGAGAATTAAAAAAAAATCAAACTAAAAAATTGCCATCATAAAACTGAAAATAAAAAGTGTTATGACTCCTTTATTTTTTATTACTCATTTATTTGTTTTTATTCTTTATTTGTGTTATTCCTTTATTTGATATTACTCCTTTAGTCGTTTTATTCACGTGCGACTAAAATAGCCTATTCTAGGCTATTATAGGCTAGGCTATACTATGCTAAGCTATGCTAAGATATAATGTACAAGGGTAAGATATACTATGTTAATTTAGGCTATAATATGCTATGTTAGGATATCATATAGTATGTTAGGCTAGACAATAATAAGCTATGCTTGACTAGGGTATAATAGTATACTATAGGCTATACATGTTTAGGATAGTTAATGCTAGGCTAGGTTATGCTATGCTATGCTAGTCTAAGCTACACTAGGCTAGACTTCGCTATACCTGGCTAGGATAAGCGAGGCTTTTCTATGGTAGGCTAGGCTATGTTATGCATGATATGCAAGCCTAGGCTACGATCTAATAGTCTAGTCTAGGCTAGGCAATACTATGATATACTATACTATCTAGGCTAGGGCAAGGTAGGGCAAGGTAGGCTATGATATACTATACTAGGCTAGAATATGCTAACTAGGCTTAGATAGGATAGAATAACTAGGCTAGGCTCCAGTAAACTAAGCTAAGCTAGGCTTTACTAGACTAAGGTAAGCTAAGCTAGGCTAGACTAAGTTTTAATATACAATTGTAGGCTGCGCTAAGCTCGGCTAGGTTATACTCTGCTAGCTAGACTAGGCTATACTTTGATAAGCTAGGCTAGGATACACTGTGATAGGCTCAGGTATACTATACTAAGCTAGGTTATTCTAATATATACTATGCTAGGCTATATATGCAAGTCTAAATTAGGCTAGGTTAGGGTCTACTAGGCTACTCTAGGGTATACTATGCTATTCTAGGTCATTCTATGCTATGATATATTAGGCTGGGCTATACACGGGTATGCTGGACTATACTACGCTAGACTAGGCTAGATTGTAGTGTACCATGGTAAGCTAGCATAGGCTAGGGTTGGCTAGGCTAGACTATGGTTGGGTGTGCTATGCCAAGATATACCATACTAGAATAGGATAGGATATACTATGCTAAGGTAGATTATACTATGCTAGACTAGTTTATACTATTCTAGGCTAGGTTATACTATGCTTATACTATACTATACTAAGCTAGATTAGGGTAATTTAGGCCTTAGTAGATAGGTTATACTCTGCTAGGCTTTGCAAGGCTAGCATAGGCTATACGAGGATAGGCTAGGCAATACTATGATAAAATATTCTGAAATATACTAAGTTAGGCTATGCTATATTATACTATTATAAGCTAGGCTATACTATATATGATAAGCTATACTATGCTATACTATGTAAGCTTTACGAAATTTGAAACTCTTCTGTTGTTTTACATTCTCTTTCGAATGATATAATTGCCAAAGTCCTCCCAAGATTAGACAGGGAATTATTTTCTTTTGGAAATAACATTATAACTATTTCGACCATTCTAACGATATTTGAAACCTTTATGTTATTTTACATTATATTTCGAATGATATAATTGCCAAAGTCCTCCCAAGTTTAGCCAGGAAATTATTTTGTTTTGGCAATAACATCATAACTATTCTGCCGATTCTAACAAAATCTGAACCCATTATGTTGTTTTCCATTCTCTTTCGAATAATATGATTGCTAAGGTCCTTCTAAGGTTAGCCCGGTAATTAGTATTTTTGCAATAACATCATAACTATTTGGCTGATTCTGACGAAATTTGAAACTCTTATATTATTTTACATTCCCTTTCAAATAATATAATTGCCAAATTCCTCTTAAGGTTAGCTAGGGAATTAGTTCTTTTTGGCAATAACATCATAACTATTCGGCCGATTGTAACGAAATTTGAAACCCTTTTGTTGTTTTACATTTTCTTTCAAATGATAAAATTGCCAAAGTCCTCCCAAGGTTAGTCCAGGAATTATTGAAAGTTTTCAAAATCGTAAGGACATAAATCAGAATAAGTGAGGGCACGCGACTTTTTGGTTAGAAGACCTTGTTTATTTCTTTGTTATACACCTTTAT
Organism: Ceratothoa steindachneri; assembly: GCA_963969495.1. Taxonomy (NCBI): domain Eukaryota; kingdom Metazoa; phylum Arthropoda; class Malacostraca; order Isopoda; family Cymothoidae; genus Ceratothoa; species Ceratothoa steindachneri. Next base: position 4,379,396 of record OZ018329.1, read on the forward strand.
TTCTCTTACTCCTTTATTTGTTATTGCTCCTTTATTTGTTATTACACCTTTATTTTTATTACTACTTTATTTGTTATTACTCCTTTGTTTGCTATTACTACTTTATTTGTTTTATTACTTTTTTTGTTATTACTTATTTACTTGTTTTTACTCCTATATTTGTTTTAACTCCTTTAGTTTTTACTCCTTTATTTACCATTACTCCTTTATTTTTATGACTCCTATATTTTTATGACTCCTATATTTGTTATTACCCCTATATTTCTCATTACTCCTTTATTTGCTATTACCTCTTTATTTGGTTATACTCTTTTATTTGTTGTTACTCCTTTATTTGTTTTACTTCTTTATTCGTTGTACTCCTTTATTTGTTTGACTTCTTTATTCGTTGTACTCCTTTATTTGTTTGACTTCTTTATTCGTTATACTCCTTTATTTGTTTTTACTCCTTTATTCGTTATTACTCCTTTATTAGTTTTTACTGCTTTATTATTTATTACTCTTTTATTTTATATTACGGCTTTATTTGCTTTTAGTCCTTTATATGTTATGACTCCTTTATTTGTTAATCAAACTTGTTAAAATTTTGCGTTTGTTATTTATACATTCGTCTCAATGGCCCCAAATTACGTCCCTTGCAATAAAAGTTTGACGAACCATTTCGAAAAATGTGTGGTATTAGCAACTGTAGAGAAAGCGAAAATGTGTGGAAGATATAATATAGCTTCATATCATACTACTCATATTTGGGCTTTTGGGGCCGGGAGGGCACGCAAGCCTCCAGATATCGCCTGACATTCCTTTGGTTGTGTTAAACGAAAAATGAGAGGCAAAGGTGGGGGGGGGGGATTGGTAGAAGGGGAAAATTATTGGAAGAATGCAGACATGTTTAAATCCATCACCCCAACCTGAGCTAAAAAGAGGGAAAGAACCAGACCTCTCTCCTACCTGTCCCAATCAGGAATGAATGGACGAAAGCTGGTCGGCGAGTGGCCTGCCATATTGGCCCCCGGCCAAGAAAATACGTAAAAAACTTGAAGAGGAGATGTCAAAAAAGGATAACGGGGAAATTTCTAGAAAAAGTAAACCCCAGGTAGTCTTAGTTTAGTCTGAGACTGCCGGTGGTACTGGGCTCGGGAGGGCTGCCGTTCCTTCACTTTTTATTTACTTGTTTTTGCTCCTATATTTGTTTTAACTCTTTTAGTTGTTTTTACTCCTTTATTTGCCATTACTCCTTTATTTTAACTTTTATTTGTTATTACCCCTATATTTTTCATTACTCCTTTATTTGCTATTACCTCTTTTTTGGTTATACTCTTTTATTTTTTTTACTCCTTTATTTGCTCTACTTCTTTATTCGTTGTACTCCTTTATTTGTTTTTACTCCTTTATTCGTTATTGCTCCTTTATTTGTTTGTACTGCTTTATTTGTCATTACTCCTTATTTTTTATTACCTTAGCACGCCCTTCCAACCCCAGGGCCCCAAGAGAATCTGGGGCACTTTTCTCGGGTTATCTTTTACACCTCTTTTAAATCTTCCACTCACTTTTTCGCGCCTATTTAGACTCAGTAAAGGGTAAAAGAGGGCGTTAAACGCTCTTCAAAAAGAAACCCTACTAAACCAGCCTTACGCTAAATATTTTTAATTGTCTCCACGGTGCCCCACGCCAGGCCTAAAATGGCCACGGACGAGGAAGGGTGGTTACCAAGGTTTGCTATCGGTCGTTGTCATGCTTAATCTTTATCCCTTTTCTTTGTATTTATCCACTCTCACTGCCACAAGCTTAAAAAACAGCTTCAAAATAATGGCGGTAAATCGATAGAATCCTTTGTTCGGGGCAATTTTTTCTGCTTCGATATGTTCACTTTTCTATTATAAACTTCCAAGGGAAAGTTCGTAAAGAGTACAACCACTCCAAGTACGAACTTGAGCCTCTTTTTGATTTCCAAGAATATAACCATGAACATTTTTTTACAGCTTCCTCGTTCAGATTCTCCCAATAGGCTTAAAGACAGAGGGCAAAGATCCCCAAAATGTGGCGTCGGAAGGAGAGAGAAGCGAAGAATTGAACTGGCGTTTCCCGCCACCCAGCAATGGCTGTGACCCAAAATAGGCCCTTACTGAGAGCTCCCCGGTGCTTTATACCGCGTGTTGAGGAGGTCGCCTTTAACTCGAGTGCGCGTACACAGCCTAAATATGTATGTGCATATTGCTTGCACACAATCGTGAGCAACGTCCCCGCGCACGCATTCGTTATTTATCTCCCTTATAAGTTAGGCGAGTGGAACCGTGACTTGGGTAGTGATGCGCGGTCTGGTTTCAAAGGGAGAGGCCTTCCTTCAAATGAATCTACGTCTTCGTCAAAGCATCGAGTTATGGCGACGATTTCATCACAATAAAACGACGCCAAATCTCAGCCGCATAACACTCGGCTGTGGAAATGAGCGATTTGGTCGGCAACCAAATTGCTCCCCTTCATGAAATTTAAAGGCGTTATTTGTGACGCAACCCAAATCACTTCTTAGGGGCCTCCGTCGAAAACCGAACTTGAACAGGATGGACAATAGCATCACAGCTCGTGCAATAATAATAATTCAAAAACTACCATTTTCTTAATATATGTTCATAAATAAACGCTCGACTGTCTCGGCTATGAATGATGTGTGTGCAACCGGCTTTCAAAACAAGTGGAGTAAATGTGGGTGCCCCCAAAATGCTATTGTACCCTTTCCACTGGTTTCTTTAAAGTGGTGTGAGCATTAAGCGAGAGTAGCCACTTTAACAGACTCGAAAACGGGGGGGCCCAAGCCTTCCTCCGACTCTGAGGACAAACCCTTACGTGCTTTATCGCCGCGTCGAGGATTCCTCTTTTCCGACCAGCTTCACGATTTTCACGAATGGCAACTTTTGTTTGTTTACCTGTGAATAACGACAGGTTCCTTTTATCTCTCTGACACGAGAGATCTAGGGGCACTCCGGAAGGCGACAGGGGCTGGGCGAAAAAGAAGAGCGAAGACGTAAACGGAATCAAACCGAAGCAGCTTTTTTTTTTTTTAAATCTCAAGAGATCGACGAAGCGAAAATAGAGGAAGATATATAACCGCACCTCCTCCTGTAGAGTTTGAGGCCGGGAGGGTGCACAAATATGGGCGCTGGGGTCAGGAGGGCGTGCTGTTCGCCCAGATTTCCCTTGTAGCAGGAACAATCCCTCTGCTACAGCATCCACTCGCTTACGGAGGATAGAAGATGTAGGGAGGATGAAAAAGAGTGGCGGATTTTAAGGAGGTGCAAAGGGAGAGGAGGAGAGCACGTTTCTCCCTTGTGGCACTGGGGTGGGGAGACACGCTCTTCCAGGTTTCAGTTGGATCAGGGGTATTACCCCCCTGGAAGCACAGACAGAGGAAAACGGAAAGATAACATTTTGCTTAAGAATATCATAACTTAACGGCGAGTATTATATTTTGACCTAAATCTTATGTTCATTGGAGCGTTCTATAATTTCAATATAATGAAAGCTATAACGTTCTTAAGGATATTTTTTATAGTTCCTATAAAAGGTTTTCGAGGTTTTCTTTAAAGATAATCTCACAAAAACAGTCAAAATGGAATAATTTCAAAATGGGTAAATTTGTTTGATATCAATAAAATATTTGGGGAAATTAGTCTATGCATTTTTGTCGAGTTCGCTAAGAATTGATCACTTCTGTATTATTTTCAAATTCTGCAAAAAAATAAAATAAAATAAAGATCTTTATGAAATTTGGTGGAGCATAGACCAATTGCTCCCCCCTCCACCTAAAACGCTGACATTAAACAGAGGCAAATTGCTTACCAACCCCTGCAAAAAAAATAGCTGATGTAATCATGTCAGTTCATCAGCATTTTTTTTGAGAGATAAATTCGAGTTTCGAGAGAAAATTTTTGAATTCCGAAATGATAAAGGCAACATAATAGTTATAAATATTTTTCCTGCGGTTTGCAACAATTTTCAAATGAACGTTGAAGACGAGATATTGAGTAGGGCAAGTTGCAATTTCCCGCAACAAGTTGCCTGGTAGGTCGCGCCACCTCATGTTTGCATGAAATCTAATGGAGCTATTCTCACGATACGCGACTAACTGTGCAGCCAAGCTGGTGGCGCCACCACGTTTCCCTGGAAACTAACTTGCGTGCTTACTGAGATCAATATTATTAAGATGGTTAAGGACAAGGAGGAGAAAACTGCCACGCACAGTCGAGTCGACCTCGAGTCAACATCCAAGTATTTCTCCCTCATGATTGTCGCTTGGTCATTTTCATCTAGCTGATCTCTTCCGCCTGCCATGGTCTTCGGGGAGGGGGATATTTTGACACCAACCAGCGATCAGGTAGGAGGAACGGGAGAAGGAGGGGGGGGGGCATTCCTTGCGTGTCAGAGGTATATGAATACCGGGTTCGATCCCGGCACGACGGACACAAATGCCAGCACACGTCGAGATCTGGCTAATAATTGGTGGACGCGCCGTGGTGCTCATCCCTGTACTAAGGTGAGCACAAACACATACACACACACACACTCTTCCAAGGAATCCTGTAGATAAGTATCAATATCTACATACCTCTGACACGGAACGGGTCCCTTTGCCCCGGGGATGACGAAGGCTTCCACCTGACCGCTGCTTGGTGCCAAAACACATACTTCCTGGCACCGCTTCCCAAAGAGGACCGGCTCCTGGAGCCTTCGGGACCACCAGCCATTGTCACACTGACCTTTATGTCTATTTCATTATTCGATCGGGGTTCCTCCTGGATTAAGGCGGGTTGCCAAATCACTGCTACTATTACTACTACTATTACTCATCGGCAGGATTCCTTTGAACAGCGTGAGACAGCTCTCCACTTTACGGCAGATAACGCTTCTGTTAGCTGCCACTTGTGGGGGAGGGGGTCTTTGCTTCAAGGTTCAAGGTTTCGAGTAGAGTCGCTCCTTCTTCAGACAGAAGCTTGTCTACGTCTCGAGTTTCCGCGCACAGAGCGACGAATCCGTTAGAGACCTCGAGGAGTTTCACCGATGCGACCCTTAGTGATGCTCGCAAGGTTTGACAGAGCTCTTTTCGGGCGGCTTAGTCCTCAAGGGGATCATCTTAGTGACGGTCTCTATGGTCTCCTTCTGTCCTCATCTTCTTCTTTCTTGATTTATTTTTTTCTTTATGCAAGCAAAAGTGTGATAAATGTGTTTGGTGTAGGATTGATGAAATGAAGTGATAAGGTGGTAAAGGCGGTAAGTGTTTGCGTCGGTAAATTTGAAAAATATTATTTGAGCACTCCCGCCCACTTTCCAGTTGTTCCCCCGCTCCGATGCTGCCAGAATGATGGGTGATGGTGGATGGGTATCGAATGGGAACCTCGAAAGGAATGACTCATGCCGGACTTGATGGAAGTACGGCCGAATCAATTGCCGATACCTTTTTGCAACCTCTTTTCGGCTACTTACGCCATAACAAATTGAAAACAACATAGAGACGGGTGTTACTTCCTTCTATGATTATGGCTGGACCCCTCGAATGTGAGGATTTCTCCTCCACCCGAAAGCTGCAGCTAAGTCTCAATTTCGAGAAAATTTCTGACTTGCGCGTCCGCTGTGGGCTAATCCTCAAACCAGTTTTCACATAAGCCCTTAATTATGTCAGTCCAAGTGACCGACATAGTTAAGACGAAATTAATGAATGGCAGACATCCGAGGCAGGTTATCACGCTGGTCATGGACGATAGCAATAAGGTTTTTAAGCCCTCATTTTTAGTTCCAAATTCTCGGTAAAAGTATTAATCTCTCTTTTGAAATATGAATGAAAATTCACAGTTAAGACTCCGTTAAGCTTTTTTCTGATCAGAGGCCGCCAGATCTCCAAACCGGGAAAATAAAGTTTTCCCTCAGTATTTTTTGCAACCACGTTTTCAAGATAAAGCAATTAATAATTATTAGAGTTTATGATTTTAATGGCTACGTTAATGATATAATGAGAGCCCAACGGAAGTGTATATTATGTCGTTGGCGTGTGATTGTGAGCAGTGGAGTCTTCTATTATATGTTTGATTGTGTGATGTGTGCTGTTGCATTGTGGAAAAGCATCCACGACGGTCGTATCCAGCCTTTTCTACTCTTTCAAGATCACTAGATCAGTGTTTCCCAACCGGGAGCCATGGCACATTGAAGAGGGCCAAATGAAAATATTAGGACTTAGAGAGGTCATAGAGTTCATTAAGGGGACCACATGACTCAAAAGATAATTTTAATTTAAATATTTTAAAATAGAATTTGAATTTATCCGTAAACAAATATTTTGCATCAGTAGGTAATCTGCATATTACCTACTGAAAATAATGGTTACGGGGGTTACAGGTTTCTAAGGGAATCATAAGCTAAGGGCAGTTGGAAACCAATTAGCTAAATGATTACCACACAGCAGAAATATATATTTTCTTTATTTTTATGATTATTTATTTATCTTTTTTTTTCATTATTTAACCCAGCGGTTCTCAACCTAGGGAGCCATGACAAGAATTTAGGAGGGGGCCATGGTGAGCTGTTAGAAATTATACATTTCTAAATAATGTTAGGAATTCGAATTTTAAGAAACTTGCATCGCTCATTCTTTCCTGGGAGAAGAAAACTTTCCTTTTTATTTGCTTACATCGACAATAAAAGTTTAAGAGTTACAAAATTAATGGTACAATTGAAGAAACACATGACTGAATGGTTAATGGCAAAATCCATCGTTTTGCCTTTGCGTCGAAACCCCTCCTTAATGAACTTTGTAAGATCCTAGAGATAGTGGTCAAATATGTCAATTTTGTGAAAGCTAAAGATCTGAAGTCTCGCCTTTTCCAGAACCTTTGAAGAGGCATGGATTCAGAGCATGAAGTTCTTCTCTTTTAATCCAGAGGGCACTGGCTTTCAAAAGGCAATCTTGTGAATCAACTGTTTGAACTTCGGAGGGAAGTTAAATTGTCCCTGGAAATGCGAGGAAAAGATGATCTCTTGAATCAATTCATTGAGGTTTTGTGGCAGCCACGTCTTCCATACTTAGCATATGATATATTTGAGCAGTTGAAGAAGTTGAATCTCTGGCTCCCGTACTAGGGAAGAAATGTGTTTCACCTGATGGATCGTCTTCGTGCATTTCTTGCCGTCAATGTAGCCATGTTTGAATACCTTTAAACTGTTGTTGGCGAGAATGGGGAAGATCGTTTGCTTAACCCATTGCTTAAAAATGAAATTATTCATCATATGAGATCCTTGGAAAGTGGACTTAAAATATACATTCACTGGCACGCTTGATATTACTACCATTCCCAATGATGTTCAGGACGAATTCCTTGATCTCAAAAATGATTCTCCTGCCAAAGATCTTTATGGTGTTCATTGTACATGCCATATCCAAAGGTTAGTGAGATTGCACTTTGAGTACTTCTTCCTTTTTCAACTACCTAAAATAAACAATTTCAACCTTCTCATTAAGATGTGATACAATTTTTGTGAGGACAAATACAAATACTTTCGATTTTTATGTGCAAAAATACAATTAAAGATACGAATAATTTCGATTTTGATGTAAAAAATACATTCATTGAACTTTTAAAAACTATATCACAAAAATCTATCATCATCTAAGATAATTATGATTGTCAAATTTGTAATAAACACTAAAGCAAAGGTGTTCTCTTTATATATATATTTTTTACCTATTTTGGCGTTGGGGGGTTTGGGAGAAAAATGATGGGGTGATACAATGATCTTCAAAATTCATGAAGGGGGGAATGGAGTGAAAAAGGTTGAGAACCACTGATTTAACGTAACCTAACTTCCGCCATTACCTCCAACGGAAAAGAATAATATGAATGCATTTCTATATCCGTACTCTTCCAATACAGGCTCTACCATGGAACTCTATGCAAGGTTAAAATGAAAATAAAATCTAAATAAATTCCAAGTACAGTAAATGAAAATAAGTTAATGAAAAGTTAAACAAAAATATAAAAAAAAAGAAGAAATTAGTCATGCAACTTAAAGCTAAGGAATTAATTATTAAATTAATGTTTGATGATACACACGACAATATCATTAAAACAATGGTAACCTAGTCTAATAAACATTAAGTGATGAATGCAAAATTTTAACTTGTATACATAATTTCAGGACTTGCTAATCCGAATAAGCGCTCCAAATTTTATGGTACAGAACATATTGGAAAAACAGTCCCAACGAGTTTTCGTGCCTATAGAGGACGGAGATTTTGTTAATTTTAAATCGGTCCGAACGTATTAATCCTTTGGGCCTCTCGAAACAAAACATGCACCATTAACTCCGCCTGAAAAAGATGCATAAGACGAATGTATTTCTAAATCTACCCGCTACCTTATTTTTGTGCAATCTTTGAAATTTCTATAAATGTAGACGTTACATTATTAGGGTTTAAAGAAATTAATATCGTTTTTTTGAAAGGAAAGTAAAATCATTTTTAATATACAAAAAATGCATTTAGGCTAGCAATGCCTACGCCGTTTTAAAACGGCATTAATGCGTAGGCCTATTTTTAGACCACCAATGCTCTCTCATCGCTCTTTCTAAGCAGTGGATTCCTTCTTCTCTTGAAGAACTTATTTGTTTTTGATTAAATATATGATATCCTTTTCCATCTCCTTCATATCAGAGTAAACTTTATCATTTATGTGATGTCGTAAATGAATGTAATCACATGTTGCAAGTCCGGTGAACATCGACGATGGAGGATGAGGAACAACTTTATAACCTAATGCAGTATTTTTTCTTGGGACCAACGTGACACATTTACACGTAGCATCATGGTGGAGGAGGAGGAGGAAACCATTTCGGTTAATCAGTGGAGGACTTCTTTTTTAAAAATTTAATTCAAATGTTGCGAATGTCGAACATCGATGTAGGTCTGCAATAACTGTTTACTTATTAAATATTGCGACCGTTATAATGAATAATTCTAGGACTAGGAATAGGTTTGTTTAGCATTTTTTTGACGCTTAAGATTGCAGTAAATAACCTACTTTTCCTCTGTGACGGCTTAGCTGAGTGGAAACATCACTTCCAATTTTAGCGAACTTTAAGCTACATCGTGTGTGGTTAGTTGTTAGATGGAGTCAGAATTTGTGGCGGCTTCATGGCAGTTGCTATCCACTGGTTTGAATACCACATTCATATTAACTTTAGGTGCCAATGGAGAAATAAGGGATTCGTAAATGAGTGCCGATTTGTTTGCGGTCATTAGCCTAAAACAGGCCGAGGTTTACAGCTTAAAAAATGTCTATGCATTAATTAGTGCAGTTATCTTTAACCAATTTGCAGAGGCAAATTTGGAACAATTTAACCGAATCTAAGAAGCATTTTTATAAAGTCTTCTAAAAACGGCATTAATTTCTTGCCAACCTAATATATTTTTGTCTCAATGCCCAAATTATTTCCATATGACTCGCAACATCGCGTATATAGAAGTATTTAGTAAGGTAATAGGACAAACAAACGCAAATAATAGTCCAAGGACAGATGCCTAAAATTAAGTAAAATAAGAAATGACAATATTCAGAGTGATCTGAAAGTCTTGTTACCCACCCCCTGTAAATATTGTTTTAATTTTCTATTTTTCCTGGCTGACACAAGCTCTTACAGTTTGAAAGGGAGGCTGATTGCAAATGTGTTTGCACATGATCGTGTGCATTATGGCAAGAGCATAGAGGATGTGCGATACGACTTTACTGCAAGATTCGGTGGAGTTGACCCTCCGAAGAATATACTAAAACAAATACATGTGTTTGATATTATTATATTGTTCCTCTATTGTTCTTATTACTTTTCGGTAAGGGATGGCAAGAGTTTCGGACACCACTGTGCAATGAGAGAGGTGAAATCTAATTTAATTTAACTTTAATACTGGGTTATAGATAGTTTCAGACTTATACAATGAGTGTTTGACAGCATAGGGTCGAATCCTTACCATTTGAGAGCGAACATTCCGTGACACTTTTTATTGTTAAAAACTCATCTAGATACTGTAGATTTATTATACCAATAGCCTATTATTATTATGAAGCGGCAGACGAAACCGCTGCAACAGTCTAAACGGATTTTATTAACATCGCGGGGCGAAAGGCTAAAGAAGTAGGCCCAGAGTTGCAGGGGGAGAAAAAAAAACTAAAGCCAGGCTAGAAACAACGAAAAAAAATAAAACAAATCCAAACAACCCTATGTAAAAGACTAATAAAAAATAAATGAGATAAATATCCTTAGCATAAGATAGTTTAGTTAATGATAAGAATAGTTTTGCATAAAGTTTCGATAGCATGTTGCTATAGCTATAAAATTTATTCGTTTTATTTTATCAAAGGGTAAATAAATTAGGATACAGAGTATTTTGAGTGAAAAGTGACCAATTTCTCTGGAACTATTTCTCTTGCAGCCTTTTATTGATCACTTCTATGACCCTTTAACCTAAAAATACGAAATGAAGACTTAAATGCGAGGGGAAAATGTGGAGACAGCTGAAATAAAGGAGAAATCAGGTGAGGATAAGTTATACAATGAAATCGTCCAAAACATAAAGCATTAAAGTGTACTGTATAGTGGAGGTGTGAAAACGGTTTAGAGAGAAAAATGGTACAAAACAATGAAAATAAGTTGGCTAAAAATATTTTTAGTTGCGTGGACGCGACTCTAGAAGTTATTATGTCGGTAGAATGGTAACCATTTTACTTTCACATGAGTTTTGGGGGCAATGGCATCGTAACTATTCGGCTGATGTTAACAAAATTTGTAACCCTTATGTTGTTTTATATTCTCATTCGAATAATATAACTAACAAGGTACTCCCAAGGTTAGTCCAAGAAGTATTAAAAGAAAACTAACTATGGGTCGGTTTTGAAGGTCATATGGTGATAAACTCATAGGTAAGAATAATTGAGAGCACGCGACTTAGATATAGTGACCTTGTATTGGGAACAAATTAGTCGTCTGAAGGAACGTGACTCAGCTAGGGGAGGAATAGCTAAGAATGAGAGTTGGGGTGCAAGTAATGAGCCCACACAGTGTGAAGATATGCAGTACAAATATTCCCACACAGTATGAAGCAATGCAGTAAAAATGTTACCACACAGTGTAAAGGAATGCGGTGCAGGTATTCACACACAGTGGGAAGCAATGCAGTGCAAATGTTCCCACACAGTGTAAAGCAATGCAGTACAAAGGTTCCCACATAATGGGAAGCAATGCAGTACAAATGTTCCCACACAGTATGAAGCAATGCAGTAAAAATGTTCTCACGCCGTGTGAAGCAATGCAGTGCAAGTATTCCCACACCATGTGAAGCAATGCAGTGAAAATGTTCCCACACAGTGTGAAGCAATGCAGTGCAAATGTCCCCACACAGTGTGGAGCAATGCAGTACAAATGTTCCCAAACAGTGTGAAATAATGCAGTGCAAATGTTCCCACACCATGTGAAGCAATGCAGTGCAAATGTGCCCACACAGTGTGAAGCAATGTAGTACAAATGTTCCGAAGCAATGTGAAGCAATGCAGTACAAGTGTTCTCACACCGTGTGAAGCAAGGCAGTGAAAGTATTCTCAAACAGTGTGAAGCAATGCAGTGCAAATGTTCCCACCCGGTGTGAAGCAATGCAGTACAAATGTTCCCACACAGTGTGAAGCAATGCAGTACAAATGTTCCCACACAGTTTAAAGCAATGCAGTACAAATGTCCCCACACCGTGTGAAGCAATGCAGTACAAATGTTCCGACACAATGTGAAACAATGCCGTACAAATGTTCTCACATCCTGTAAAGTAATGCACTACAAATGTTCCCACACAGTGTAAAGCGATCAAGTACAAATGTTCCCAGACAGTTTGAAGCAATGCAGTACAATCGTGCCCAAACCATGTGAAGCAATTAACAAAAATATTCCAACACAGTGCTTAGCAATGCAGAGCAGATATTCCCACAGCGTGTGAATCCTGGAATGACAAATCTTCCTACACAGTCTGAAGCAATGCAGTAAAAATGTTCTCACACCGTGTGAAGCAATGCAGTGCAAGTATTCCCACACCATGTAAAGCAATTCAGTGAAAATGTTCCCACACAGTGTGAAGCAATGCAGTGCAAATGTCCCCACACAGTGTGGAGCAATGCAGTACAAATGTTCCCAAACAGTGTGAAATAATGCGATGCAAATGTTCCCACACCATGTGAAGCAATGCAGTGCAAATGTGCCCACACAGTGTGAAGCAATGTAGTACAAATGTTCCGAAGCAGTGTGAAGCAATGCAGTACAAGTGTTCTCACACCGTGTGAAGCAAGGCAGTGAAAGTATTCTCAAACAGTGTGAAGCAATGCAGTGCAAATGTTCCCACCCGGTGTGAAGCAATGCAGTACAAATGTTCCCGCACAGTGTGAAGCAATGCAGTACAAATGTTCCCACACAGTTTAAAGCAATGCAGTACAAATGTTCCCACACCGTGTGAAGCAATGCAGTACAAATTTTCCGACACAATGTGAAACAATGCCGTACAAATGTTCTCGCATCCTGTAAAGTAATGCACTACAAATGTTCCCACACAGTGTAAAGCGATCAAGTACAAATGTTCCCAGACAGTTTAAAGCAATGCAGTACAATCGTGCCCAAACCATGTGAAGCAATTAACTAAAATATTCCAACACAGTGCTTAGCAATGCAGAGCAGATATTCCCACAGCGTGTGAATCCTGGAATGACAAATCTTCCTACACAGTCTGAAGCAATACAGTCCAAATGTTCCCACACCGTATGAACCCTTTCAGTACAAATGTTCCGACAGAGTATTAAGCAAAATACTACAAATTTTCCGACACAGTGTGAAGCAATGCAGTAAAAATGTACTCACACAGTGTAAGGAAATGCACTAAAATGTTACCACACAGGGTAAAGCCACGCAGTTCAAATGTCCCCACAAAATTTGAAGTAATGCAGTACAAATATTCCCACAAAGTGTGAACCAATCGAGTACAAATGTTCCCACACAGTGTGAAGAAATGGAGTACAAATGTTTCCACACCGTCTGAAGCAATGCAGTACAAATGTTCTTACACAGTGTGAAGCAATGGAGTAAAAATGTGCCCACACAGTGTGAAGCAAAGCAGTACAAATGTTCCCACACAGTGTAAACAAATGACGTACAAATGTTCCCACAAATGTGAAGCAATGCAGTACTAATGTTCCCACACAGTATGAAGCAACGTAGTGTAAATGATCCCACACCATGTCAAGCACTGCAGTACAAATGCTCCCACACATTGTGAAGCATTGTAGTACAAATGTTCCCACACATTGTGAAGCAATACAGTATAAATGTTCCTACACAATGTGAAGGAATGCAAAACAAATCTTCTCACACTGTGTGAAGCAATGAAGTACAAATTCTCCCACACTGTGTGAAGCAATGCAGTACAAATATTCCCACACAGTGTGAAGCAACGCAGTAACTTGGTCCCTCACCATGTCAAGCACTGCAGTCCAAATGTTCCCACACAGTGTGAAGAAATATAGGATAAATATTCCTACACCGTGTTAAGAAATGCAGATCAAATTTTCCGACACAGTATGAAGAAATGCAATACAAATTTTGCCTCACCGTGTGAAGCAATATAGTACAAATGTTCCCACACAGTGTGAAGAAATGCAATAAATATTTTGCCAAACCGTGTGAAGCATTATAGAACAAATGTTCGCACACAGTGTGATGCAATGCCTTACCTATATTACTACAGATTGTGAAGCAATGAATTACAAATGGTCCCACATCGGGTGAAGCAATGCAGTACAAATGTTCCCAAACAGTGTGAAGCAATACAGTACAAATGTTCCCACACAGTGTGAACTAATGCAGTACAATTGTTCCCAAACAGTGAGAAGCAATGAGGTAAAATATTGCAACACAGTGTGAAGCAATGCAGTTCAAATATTCAGACATCGTTTGAACCCTGGCAGTACGAATCATCCCACAAAGTCTGAAGAAAAATAGTACAATTGTTCCGACACAGTGTAAATCAATGCAGTACAAATGTTCCTAAACAGTGTCAAACAATGAATAACAAATGTTCCCCCACTGTGTGAAGCAATGCAGTACAAGTGTTCCACACATTGTGAAGAAATGCAATACAAATTTTCCCACACCGTGTGAAGCAATGTAGTACAAATATTCCCACACAGTATGAAACAATGCCTTACAAATATTCCCACACAGTGTGAAGCAATGGAGTACAAATGATCCCCCCCCCTCCCCTTGTGAAACAATTCAGTACAAATTTTCTCACCAGTTTCAAGGAATGCAGTATAAATGTTCCTACACCGTGTTAAGCAATGCAGTACAAATATTCTCAGACCGTGTGAAGCAATGCAGTGCAGGTTTTCTTACACCATGTGAAGCACGGCAGTACAAATGTTCCCACACAGTCTTAAGCAATGCAGTACAAATGTTCCCACACAGTGTAAAGCAATGCAGTACAAATTTTCCAACACACTGTTAAGCAACGCAGTACCAATGTCCCCGAACCATGACAAGCAATGGAGTACAAATATTCCCACAAAGTGGGAAGCAAGGCAATACAAATGTTCCCACACATTGTGAAGCAATGCAGTTCCAAGGTTCCAACACGGTATGAAGCATTGTAGTACAAATGTTCCCACACAGTGTGAAGCAATGTAGTACAAATGTCCCCCACAGTGTAAACCAATGTAATACAAATTTTCCCACACAGTGTAAAGAAATGCAGTACAAATGTTCCCACACCATAGCAAGCAATGCAGTACATATATTCCCACACAGTGTGAATCAATGCACAACAAATGTCCCCACACTATGTGAAGCAATGCACTACTAATGTTCCCAAAAGTATAAAGCAATGTAGTAGAATTGTTCCCACACAGTGTAAAGCAATGTAATACCAATGTTTCACAAATTGTAAAGCAATGTAGTAAAAATTTTACCACAGAGTGTGAAGCAATGCAGTACAAATGTTACCACATAGTGTGAAGCAATTTCCATACAAATGTTCCTACATAGTGTCAAGTATTGCAGAAAAAATGTTCCTACACAGTGTGAAGTAATGCAGTACAATTGTTTATACACAGTGTGAAGCAATGCAGTCTTAATGTTCCCACAAAGTATTAAGCAATGCAGTACAAATGTTCCCACACAGTGTGAAGAAGTGCACTACAAATGTTCCCGCACAGTAATAAACAATGTAGTACAAATGTTTCCATACAGTGTGAAGCAATGCAGTACAAATATTCAAACACAGTGCGAAGCAATGCAGTACAAATGTTCCGACACAATATGAAGGAATGCAGTACAAATATTCGCACACAGTGTGAAGAAATGCAGTACAAATGTTCCCACAAAGTATAAAGAAATGTAGTACAAGTGTTCCCACAGACTGTGAAGCAATGTAGTACAAATGTTCATAAGCAGTATGAAGCAATGCACTACAAATGTTCCCAAACATTGTGAAGCAATGCAGTCCAAATGTTCCCACACAGTGTGAAGCAATGTAGCACAAATGTTCCCACACATTGTGAAGCAATGTAGTACAAATGTTTGCAGACAGTGGGAAGCAATGTAGTACAAATGTTTGCAGACAGTGGGAAGCAATGTAGTACAAATGTTCCCACACAGTATAAACCAATGCAGTACAAATGTTCCCACACAGTATGAAGCAATGTAGTACAAGTGTTCCCACAGACTGTGAAGCAATGTAGTACAAATGTTTATCAACAGTATGAAGCAATGCAGTACAAATGTTCCAACACATTGTGAAGCAATGCAGTACAAATGTTCCCACACAGTGTAAAGCAATGTAGTACAAATGTTCCCACACATTGTGAAGCAATGTAGTACAAATGTTTGCAGGCAGTGGGAAGCAATTTTGTACAAATGTTACCACACAGTATAAACCAATGCAGTACAAATGTTCTCACAAAGTGTGAAGAAATGCAGTGCAAATGTTCACAGCCAGTGTGAAGCAATGTAGTACAAATTTTCCCACACAGTATGAAGCAATGCAGTACAATTGTTGCACACAGTGTGAAGAAATGCAGTACCATTGTTCCAACACAGTGTGAAGCCTTGCAGTAAAAATGTTCCAACACATTGTGAAGCAATGCAGTACAAATGTTCCCACACAGTGTAAAGCAATGTAGTACAAATGTTCCCACACATTGTGAAGCAATGTAGTACAAATGTTTGCAGACAGTGGGAAGCAATTTTGTACAAATGTTACCACACAGTATAAACCAATGCAGTACAATTGTTCTCACAAAGTGTGAAGAAATGCAGTGCAAATGTTCACAGCCAGTGTGAAGCAATGTAGTACAAATTTTCCCACACAGTATGAAGCAATGCAGTACAATTGTTGCACACAGTGTGAAGAAATGCAGTACCATTGTTTCAACACAGTGTGAAGCCCTGCAGTAAAAATGTTCTCACACAGCGTGAAGAAATGCAGTACAAATGTTAACACACAGTATGAAGCAATGTAGTACAAATGTTCCCACACAGTGTTAAGCAATGCAGTACAAATGTTCCCAAACAGTGTTAAGAAATGCAGTAAAAAGTTTGTCACACAGCTTGAAGAAATAAAGTACAAATGTTCCCACACAGTATGAAGAAATGCCGTACAATTACCCCATACAGTGTGAAGAAATGCAGTTCAAAGTTTACCACACAGTGTGACGCAATGTGTAAAAAGGTTCTCACACAATATGCAGCAATGTATTAAAAATGATCCCACACAGTGTGAAGCAATGCTGTACAAGTGTTCACACACAGCGTGAAGAAATGCAGTACAATTGTTCCCACACAGACTAAGCAATGTACTACAAATTTTTCCACACAGTATGAAGCAATGCAGTACTATTCTTCCAACACAGTCTAATGAAATGCAGTACCATTGTTCCCACACAGTGTGCAGCAATGAAGTACAAGTATTCTTAGGCAGCGTGAAGAAATGCAGTAGAAATGTTCCCACACAGTATTAGGCAATGTACTACAAATGTTCCCACATAGTGTGAAGTAATGCGTACAAATGTTCCCAAACAGTGTTAAGAAATGCAGTAAAATGTTGTCACATAGCATAAAGAAATGCAGTAGAAATCTTCCCCCACATTGTGAAGAAATGCAGTAGAAATTTTCCCACACAGTGTGAAGAAATGCAGTACAAATTTTCTCACACAAGGTGAAGAAATGCAGTACAAAGTTTCCCACACAGTGTGACGCAATGTAGTACAAAAGTTCTCACACAGTATGCAGCAATATAGTACAAATGTTCCCCAAAGTGTAAAGCAATGCAGTACAAATGTTCTCACACAGCGTGAAGAAATGCAGTACAAATGTTCCCACAGAGTATTACGCAATTCAGTTCACATTTTTCCACACCATGTGAAGCAATGCAGTACAGATTTTTCTACACAATATGAAACAATGTAGTACAAACCTACTCACACAGTGTTCATAAATGCAGTACAAACGTTCCTACACAGCGTGAAGAAATTCAGTACAAATGTTTCCACACAGTATTACGCAATGCAGTACAAGTGTTCCCACACAGTGTGAAGAAATGCAGTACAAATTTTCACACACAGTGTGAAGAAATGCAGTACAAATGTTCACACACCATGCGAAGCAATGCATTATTAAGGTTTCCACATAGTGTGAAGAAATGCAGTACAAATTTTCCCACACAGTGTAAAGAAATGCAGTACAAATGTTCACACAGCATGCGAAGCAATGCATTATAAAGGTTTCCCCACAGTATGAAGCAATTTAATACAAATTTTCCCACACCATGTAAAGCAATACAGTACAAAGGTTCCCACACAGTGCGAAGAAATGCAATGCAAAAGTTCGACAAATCTTTGAGCCATGCAGTACAAATGTTCCCACACAGTGTGAAGCTACTCAGTGTAAATGACACACCCCATATCAATCAATACAGTACAAATATTTGCACACAGTGTGAAGAAAGGCAGTACAAATGTTCACACACCATGCGAAGCAATGCATTATAAAGGTTTCCCCACAGTATGAAGCAATTTAATACAAATGTTTCCACACCATGTAAAACAATGCAGTACAAAGGTTCCCACACAGTGCGAAGAAATGCAGTGCAAAAGTTCGACAAATTTTTGACCAATGCAGTACAAATGTTCCCACACAGCGTGAAGCAACTCAGTGTAAATGATCCCACCCAATATCAATCAATACAGTACAAATATTTACACACAGTGTGAAGCAATGCAGTACAAATGTTCCCACACATTGTGAAGTAATACAGTATAAATGCTCGTACACAGTGTGAAGCAAAGCAGACCAAATATTTTCTAACAGTGTGAAGCAATGCAGTACAAATGTTTCCACACATTGTTAAGCAATGCAGTACAAAGGTTCCCCCACAGTGTGAAGCAATGCAGTTCAAATGTTCTCACACAGCGTGAAGAAATGCAGTACAAATATTTTCACACATTGTGATGCAATGCAGTACAAATGTTCCCCCATAGTATTCAGCAATGCAGTACAATTTTACCTCACAGTAAGAAGCAATGTAGTACAAATGTTTCCACACAGTGCGAAGCAATGTAAAAAAAATTTTCATTTACAGTGTGAAGAAATGCAGTAAACTTTTTGTCACACAAGGTGAAGCAATGCAGTACAAATGTTCCCACACAGTATGAAACAATGCAGTACAAATATTCCCACACTGTGTGAAGAAATGCAGTACAAATATTCACACACAGTATGAAGCAATGTAGTACAAATGTTCCCACACACTGTGAAGCAATGTAGTACAAATGTTCCCACACAGTATGAAGCAATGCAGTACAAATATTCCCACACATTGTGAAGCAATGAATTACAAATGTTCCCACACAGTGCGAAGCAATGTAGTAGAAATGTTCCCACACAGTGTGAAGCAATGTAGTACAAATGTCCCCACACAGTTTGAAGAAATGCAGTAAAAATGTTCTCACACAATATGAAGCAATGTAGTACAAATGTTCTTACACACTGTGAAGCAATTTAGTACAAATGTTCCTACACAGTATCAAGCAATGCAGTACAAATGTTCCCAAACATTGTGAAGCAATGCAGTACAAATGTTCCCACACAGTGCGAAGCAATGTAGTACAAATATTACCATATAGTGTGAAGCAATGTAGTACAAATCATCCCACACAGTATAAACCAATGCAGTACAAATGTTTTCACACAGTGTGAAGAAATGCAGTGCAAATGTTCACACACAATATGAAGCAATGTAGTACAAATGTTTTCACCCAGTGTGAAGCAATTTAGTACAAATGTTCTAACAAAGTATGAAGCCATGAAGTACAATTGTTTCCACACAGTGTAAAGAAATGCACTGCCATTGTTCCCACACAGTATTAAGCAATTTAGTACAAATGTTCCCACACCATGTGAAGCAATCTAGTACAAATATTCTCACACAGCGTGAAGAAATGCAGTACAAATGTTCCCACGCAGTATCATGCAATGCAGTACAAATTTTCCCACACCATTTAAAGCAATGCAGTACAAACGTTCCCACACAATATGAAGCAATGTAGTACAAACGTTCCCACACAGTGTTATTACATGCAGTACAAATGTTCTAACACAGCGTGAAGAAATTCAGTACAAATGTTCCCACACAGTATTACGCAATGCAGTACAAGTGTTTCCACACAGTGTGAAGAAATGTAGTACAAATGTTCCCACACTGTGTGAAGAAATGCAGTGCAAATTTTCCCACACCATGTGAAGCAATACAGTATGAAAAGTTTACACACAGTATGAAGCAATGTAGTACAAATGTTCCCACACCATGTAAAGCAATACAGTTTAAAGGTTTCCACACAGTGTTGAGAAATGCAGTACAAATTTTCCCACACCGTGTGAAGCAATGTAGTACAAATGTTCCCACACAGTATGAAGCAATGTAGTACAAATGTTCCCACACAGTGTGAAACAATGCAGTACAAATGTTCACTTACCGTGTGAAGCAATGCAGTACAAATGTTCCCACACAATATGAAGCTATGTACTACAAATGTTCTCACACAGTGTTAATAAATGCAGTATTAATGTTCTCACACAGCGTGAAGAAATGCTCTACAAGTTTTCCCACACAGTATTACGCAATGCAGTACAAGTGTTCCCTCACAGTGTGAAGAATTTTAGTACAAATGTTCCCACACAGTGTAAAAAAATGCAATGCAAATGTTTACACATCATGTTAAGCAATGCAGTAAAAAGTTCTTACACAGTATGAAGCAATTAAGTACAAATGTTCCCCCTCCGTGTGAAGCAATGCAGTACAAATGTTCCCACACAGTGTGAACCAACAAAGTACAAATGTTCCCACACAATGTGAATCAATGCAATACAAATGTTCCCACACGTTATGAAGCAATGCAGTACAAATGTTCCCACACAGTAGGAAGCTATGCAGTACAAATATTCTTACCCCATGTGAAGCAATGCAGTGCAAATGTTCCCACACAGTTTGAAGCAATGCAGTACAAATGTTCCCACTCAGTCTGAAGCAACGCAGTCCAAATGGTCCCACACCATGTCAAGCACTTTTGTACAAACGTTCCCACATAGTGTGAACTATTGCACGCCAAATGTTCCTAAACAGTGTTAAGCAATGCATTACAAATATTTCCGCACATTGTGAAGCAATACAGTACAAATTTTCCTCCACACTGTGAAGCAATGCAGAAAAAATGTCTCCACACTGTGTGAAGCAATGCAGTACAAATTTTCCCACACCGTATCAAGCAATATACTAAAAATGTTTTTACACAGTGTGAAGCAATGCAGTACAAATGTTCCCACACCGTGTGAAGCAATGCAGTAGAAATATTCCCTTATCGTGTGGAGCAATTCAGTACAAATGTTCCCACACCGTGTGAAGTAATGCAGTAAAAATTTTCGCACACAGTGTGAAGCAACGCCCCACAAATGTTCTCACACTGTGTGAACAACGCAGTACAAATGTTCACACACCGTGTGAAGAAATGTAGTACAAATGTTCTCACACAGTGTTAGTCAATGCTGTACAAATGTTCTTACACAGTGTAAAGCAATGTAGTTCAAATGTTCCCACACCGTGTGAAGCAATGCAGTACAAATGTTCCCACACCGTGTGAAGTGATGCAGTTTAAATGTTCCCACATCATGTGAAGCAATGCAGTACAAATCTTTACATATTTCTATTCGGAGCTTTTTTTAATGATCTCATTACTTCACCCATATCCATTGGAACCCCCTTCTACAAGAGCATAGGAAATTTTTCTATGGGGCAAGAGGAACGACGCAGAAAATCTACAAGTAATAGGTAAACTGAAGGGTTTGTCGGCTTTGGTAAAAAACCATTCCAATAATCAATAATAGTAGTTCCGAGATCAGGTGTGACACGCAGCATCTAATTACTGTTTATTGAAGAGGGAGCGACTGTGCCGCAGATTTCGAGGCCAAAGAGCGAAGCCTGAATTGTAGGGAATTGATCCCGGAAAGGAGAGAGGGATACATAGAGGCTGGTCCTAAAATCCGTGTGCAATTCAAAGATTTGGCGTGTCTATTTGAATACCCAAATATTTTAGGACCACTTGGAATTGCCCACGTACCTTAGCACCACCCTGTATTTGACCCTGTGATTTTGGACAAAAGGTGAAACTTACCATGAGCTTATGAGGAGGGAAGGTTGTGATGGTTCCTAAGTTTTGTATATATTAATATGGTTTGTATATATATATATATATATATATATATATATATATATATATATATATATATATATATATATATATATATATATATATATAGCTGCATGATTTAGTTCTTGACAAGCCTTGATTAGCGATACCCTTGTTTCTGGACGCAATCCTCTGGATGTAGTTTTCCTAGGAGTTTGGGTGCCTTAAAAAAGAGGCCGTTTGACTCGGATGACCTATGATGAGCCCTTGTGGCTTTTGTCATCTGTTATATTATATTGGGGGGGGACTTTGATTTTGTCTTCCCCTGGTGATGGTGCTTTTTGTGGGTGGGTTTTGACGGATGCGGATGACCTTTGATAGGCCCTTGTGGCTTTTGTCTTCCGTGAAATTATGTTATGTATGTTATGTTATGCTACCATACTTGTGACCGGAGCTCTATTTTTCGGAGTCTGTGTTAGTTAGTTACTCGCGCCGTCAATTCCTTCTTAATCTTGACCGAGGCCACCCGAGTATGGAAATTTTCATAAAGATCAGAATGACTCGCTGGTAATCCCGAGGGTCGTAGAGGCAGGTCCTCTTTGGGAAGAAATTGTGGAAAGCGCGACAAAATTCAAAACCTTTTGTGACCTAAGAGTTCCCCACTCCCTGACTCATTCCACCTCTGGGGAGTATGGATAAAGAAACATCTCTGGCAGGCACTGGGATGGAAGAGTGATGTGTTTGTGTGCGAATAGAGAAGAGAGAAAATAACAACGGTGTTATGATTGGCTTTGTAGCTATCTGCGACAACGAATCAGCATCAGCTAGCCACTGATACTCGTATATGAATGACTCTCTCTCACACACACGCGCGCGCGCCGAGTACCATACAATTTTGTAGCCCCTCTCACCTCGAAATAAGGTTAAACTCACTCCCAGTATAGTGTATACCATCCAAAACTAAGGAAGAAACTACCCAAATCTACATTTTCTTGAAAATACTCGTTTGGTTTAAATGAAAATTGCACAAAATATTATTTTCAATTGCTTCTGATAGTGTCCACTTTCATTTCATAGAACAGCGGGTAAAAAAGGTACGAGGAAAGTATTTGAAGAAAGGATGCGTCCAAAACTAGAAAACGATAATGGATATATTTCAGTTTACACCTAAAAATCCGTGACTATGTATGGCGTCTCTCTCTCGGGAGTATTGTAGACTCCTACTGATGGAATTACTCGCTTATCAGGTTGCGAGACGATTTAAGGTCGGTAAATCTTTCACAAGACAGGTTGTTCGGTAGGAGAGTGAAAGAATGACACGGTCTAACATTTAGAGACATTGTAATCGGCTAAAAGCTGTGATTTCATGTATAAAAAAACACCATGAGGATACCAGGTTATGTGAATCGAGTGAGAAAATGGTCTGCCCTCGAAAAGAAACAACTTCCAGGGAAGATCTTAGGATGCAACGGATGTGGCTGAAGGACCAATTTGAGAATGCAGCCAAGATATCTCACGTTTTTTTAATACTTCAGAGACAAAAGCAAGTTTAATTTTTTCGCATGGGATGGGAAACAGCATGTAAGGCAAGTACAGATAAAAGATTGAAGCTCACATTCATGAAAAAGACGGTTTAATTCGGAGAGGGTAACGTTATTGGGGAGGGCATGTTTTCAAGCGTTGAGGTCTTTCCACTCGTCCGCTTACGCGACAAAGTAGACGCTGTGGTATATACAAATCTGCTTCAGGAACTTGTGTTCCCCTCTCTCTGAAGATGGGGAGTAAGTGATCTTTTATTATGCAGGACGATATAGTCCGGGCCACACAGGAAAAACGCTGTAGCAGTTCTTGGTTGCTGAAAATATCGACGTGATGAATGGTCTGCGCAGATTTAAATCCGATGGATTTTGTATGACTAGGAAACCGACGAATGTTGAAAATGTCTGACAAAGAATGGAAGAAGAATAGAATAAAATTATGTTCGAACAGTGCGATAAATTGGTGAAGTCCTGCGGCCGAAGAACCACCACCCAAGTCCTTCAGAACATGGGGCCAAATGGTAATTATTAATGTTTAGTATAATTAGATTATTATTATGTTGTGTTTTGGTTATAGCGGCATTTATACTTGTCGTCTAGTTTTGCATGGTAATTAGAAAGAGGGTGTCAGACGCAAATTTCACTGAAAATAATATGCAATTTTCATGAAAATTAAAAGTATTTTCCAGAAAATGTCGATTTTATCATTTTTGTTCCCTTGTTTTGGACGGGACCGTAGACTTTTTTATTTTATGTTCATATATATATATATATATATATATATATATATATATATATGAATGCAATGTCTCGCAGGAAAAATTAAATGGTGTTTCCAAGTACTTTCGAACTTTTTATTAAGTTCCTTATCAATGAGAACTACAAGAAATAATATTATATTAGAGGTATATATATGAAAGAAAAGTATGAAAGACCGCCTCAAAAACAAGAAATCATCAATGAGGAAGACGGAAGGAGGAAGGTAAAGAAACACATTAAGAATTACAAGAAGCAGGTAGTAAGGTCAAACTGAGGAGACAGAAAGGGCTGTTTCTTGTAATTCTTAATGTGAATCTTTACCCCCTTCCGTCTTCCTCATTGGTGATTTCTTGTTTTTGAGGCGGTCTTTCATACTTTTCTTTCATATATATACCTCTAATATAATATTATTTCTTGTAGTTCTCATTGATAAGGAACTTAATAAAGTTCGAAAGTGCTTAGAAACACCATTTCATTTTTTCCTGCGGGACATTGCATTCATTTGCTACCCTCACGTCATACTTTGTGAGTTTTTCATATATATATATATATATATATATATATATATATATATATATATATATATATATATATATATATATATATATATATATATATATATATATATATATATATATATGAATGCAATGTCCCGCAGGAAAAATGAAAAGGTGCTTCAAAGTACTTTCGAACTTTATTCAGTTCATTCTCAAGTTATCCTTGAGAATGAACTGAATAAAGCTCGAAAGTACTTGAAACCTCTTCATTTTTCCTGCGGGACATTGCATTTATTACGAACCTCACGTGCTACTTTGTGAGTTATTTATTTCATATATATATATATATATATATATATATATATATATATATATATATATATAAGTCTAAATACCACGTACATTAGTGTACGCAGGAATACCCCGACACAAACTGCGCGTCCCTCCCGTATTCCAAATTCACCTTTCGCCTCGAATTCCTTCCGCCCCTTTTCGCGCCTTTGAGACCACCAAATTTGCAACGGCCACACAGGAAAATGTCTGCCTCGAAGGACACCTGCTAGCCGACTAAGGTCTGAGTTTTCGCGCCGTCGTAACCTGCGACGTGAAGCAAGGATAGCTCGAAAGTGTAAAAGATTTACTCTGTTTGGCAGCAGATGAAAAGTTCTTTCGCGCAGTGATACGGATTTTATGAGAATTCGGTGCTCTTTCTCGATTTCTGCTCGGGAGGGAAATAAAAAGGAAACTTCTTCCTGAAGTCAGGCAGAAGACCTTGGACCTACGTTGAGTGTGTGGAGCTCGTTCCACAAAGGAAACAGTTCGCCCGTTATAAGAAAGAAACTTCGGGGAATTTGTGTGTTGCCGTCACGGTACTTGCAGGTGCCAAACTTCTCGCCCCCTCCCCCCCATTCAGAGTCTGAGGTTACACAGGACCTCCCTCTGCCGATTACCATAGACGTAGCTAGGTAATCGGTTTTTGGCTACCCACTCTAGGAGCCGAATAATCGGACAGTCACTTCGAGGAAGAAAAAGTCCGATTTGAGCCACAGTTTGGATCGCTTTCGTGATCCGG
Organism: Ceratothoa steindachneri; assembly: GCA_963969495.1. NCBI lineage: Eukaryota > Metazoa > Arthropoda > Malacostraca > Isopoda > Cymothoidae > Ceratothoa > Ceratothoa steindachneri. The sequence goes on from OZ018329.1 coordinate 4,405,053, forward strand.
CATAGGATCAGTATATTACCGGCCTAGGATTACCTTCTCATTTGGTAACCTCGGACGGCCGGACTAAGTTCGATCATCACGACCAGAAGAAGATCTTCACTGTCATTCTCAAAAATACTTACGAACTCAAAGGTATCGTTAAAGTGAATTATCCCCTTTTCTAACTTCACCAGTTTATTCGTTAACTAGAATTCCCATCCCGAGCCTAAAACCTCGAGTATTAGAAGTGATTGATTCAGTGTTTAATTTAATAATATTATTTCATTCATTTTGTCGGGTGCCATTAAGACGCAGGCATCCTAGTGAGTAATTTTCAAGTATAATCCCCACCACATTATGTAGACTTACTTATTCAGTGTAAAGATTAATTCTATTTATACCTATATACGCTGTTTCATATTTATAATTCATGTACATTAAAAATTATTTTTGTATCTGTGTGTTTAACTATTTTGGACGATCCTTTGGCAATTAATAAGCAATCCATTCGGCTTGAATCTCAATATTACACAGGTCCACCCATGACTGGCTTTTACTGAGTGAGGACACACTCAGGAGATTATTATCTTAAATTGATCAAAAGAGAAGCACCGGGGTTATTCCTATTTTACCAGAAGTGGCTAAGGTAGGTGTATTGGATACACTTCACCTCCGCTTCGCCTTGGTGCGGTAATAAAATATATGTCCAGGAAGTGGGACTGGGATTACCCACTGGTGAATATGTGAGAGTATAAGATAGGATAGATAGAAATAATCGTGTGAAAAGAAAGATGAGTGATGTAATGATATAGATTAGATGATGGGGTGATAATGACAGTGATGTGTGTGAGGATAAGTGTGTGTACACCAGGTTGCCTGGTAATCGCTTTACTTTGCTTTAGTTTGCATCTGTTAGTTTCTTTTCAGCCTAGGAGCCTTTGGTTTCTTATATTTCTTAATAGTTATTAAGTAGTGTTTTTTCTTTCGAGGGAAGCTTTCGAGTCTTTGTTTTCATAGTTTTTCTTTAAAGTTTTTTTTCTTTTCGCCAGTTTGGATTGATTTTCGGTGCACTCACGTGTTCCGTTATGTTATTTCCTACATATATTTGCTTTTTATTTGTATCCTCAGTATTATATTTTTCAAATTTTTATTCTAAACTATTACTTAAATTATTTCTTAAAAATCTCTCTTCATTTAGGATCATTCTCAGGTAGTCTAGCTATATAGTGCTTCGATTTCATCTTGTATTTCTCTTCGACTACATTAAACTTTTGTAGTCTCCTGTACTCTCGTTCAGTGGGTCTAACTTTATTTATTTCTTCATTCGGCAGTTTCTCCTCTAATTGGTGTTATGTTTTCTGGGCACGTTCGTGTAGGAATTGATTAACTGGTTTTAATCTTGTTCTTTGATGAGGTTCGATTGACGGTATTCCTTCTGGTCTTGAGGTGATAGTTATAAACATAGTCGCATTATTTTGCACTCTTTGTAATTTTAACATTCGCGTTCTGAACAGGGTGTGGGTCGGAATGACTGGATATGCTATTATGATAGGGAGTACCAGGGATAAGTATAGTTTTCTCCTTTTATTTTCAGCGAAGTTTTTGAATCTTTTCAGAGGGTAAAGGGTCTTTTTGCTTGTGTAATTTTCTCATTCACATGCGACTTGTACCCGTTTTTAGTGATTTTTAGGCCGAGGACCTTAACCACTTCGCTGTTGGGGTAGTTGATATTGTTTGCGGTGACCCAGTACGTCTTCTTCCTGTTCATTGGTATGGTTTGAAATTTGGTATTGTTTGTTTTTATTTTATGTTTTTTCGAATTCATTTATGTTTATGATCTCTCTGGCAGTGCGCTGTGCGATATTTCTTGGGGTTTTTTTTCACTGGCGATGACCTGTGTGACATCGTCAGCCAATTGTATATACATTGCACTTTCCTCCAAGGGTTGAGGGAGGTCCTTGCTATACACTGTCTACAGCATAAGGCTGAGACACCCTCCTTAGGGGACCCCTCTTTTAGGGTGAAAGCATTGCCAGTGTAGTTGTTAATGGAGATTTTCGCGTTCTCGCGTTCTGGATAGCTGCATAGGATTCTGGTTAGGTTTGTCTCGAGACCGAGCTGGACTATGTTTGCTTTAACCCCAGGTACCCATAATTTATCGAAGGCTTTGGCAACGTCGCGGACTGTCAAGTCCACTTTGTTGCCTCTTGCTAGATCGACTGCGACTTTTTTGGTAATGAGTGCCAGTGCTGTCTCCGTACCGCGTCGTTATCTGAATCCATGCTGTTGGTAATTCTGCGTATCATTTTCTTGAAGAAAGGTCTTTAGTTTCTCATTAAGTAGTTTTTCCATTAGTTTCCCAGTGAATTCTAACACTGAGATTGGTCTGTAACTTTCGATGTGGCCTTTGGGTTTTTCGGGTTTGGGAAGGAATATCATCCTCTCCGTCTTCAAGGCGGATGGAAAACGCCCAGGGTTCAGGCATGCATTGAAAACTTTAAAGAGTGATAAGTGTATATTGACGGACGCATTTGTAATGTGTTTTTCTGTGATTCCGCTAATGCCTGAGGGAAAGGGATTGTCCTGTAGTTATTTTTAGGGGTGTATAGCCTGTCGTCTTCTATGATGTGGTTTGTAATATGGCTCAAATGTGTGTTTATTTCCTCTAGGGGACTTACTTCAAAGGCAGCGATACTATAATTTTCTAGATGTTTTTTTTATACGCGGCCCAGTCGGTCTTTGATATTGCCTTTCTTTGGGATATTTCAATCTGGATAGGTGAAGTTGAGATCTTTGTAATGAAACCGATGTGGTCTGAAGCTATTACGGGGCTGGGGATTGTGTGGACGTTGAAAGTAAAATTAGGGTTTGTCAGTATTATATCTCTGGAGTAATTGAGGACCGATTTGTTATGAACATGGGAGAGTCAGGGCCTTCTCTCTGCACCATTTGCCGCTTTAGGAGTAGTTCTAAAGTTTTTCCGTTTCCATTGAAGGCGGTCGTGTAACCAGTGGAGCTGCATCTTGCATTGAGGGTCCTAGAAGGATCGCTGAGGATGGTCGGCAGAAGATCCGAATGAAGTTGGGGGGGGGGGGGGTATGCCCGGCTGCCACCAGATCCCCTGTTGTCATTTTTAGCTTAATAGTTATATATGGCTCTTCCAGATCTCTAATTTCGGTGAATGATAATCCCTTTTTGATCCCCATGGCTGTTCCGTCAAAGAGAGCGGGTCTATGGCTTCGGCCAAAACTGTGTAAATTTGGAATTTTAAAGTATTCACTTTGTAAGTTAATACCATGCTGAGTTATGATAACTATATCTGGATCAATTTTTCTAATTATGTTGCAATGTATGTTTTTTTATCTCTCCATCTGTCGACCTTTAGTGTAAAGATTTTTAGGTTTTTTAGGTATTGTACGTTAAGATGCATTTTATCGTTTGGTGGATTTTTCGTTCTTGGTCTTCTTTGAGTTTGCAGGTGATCTAATGTGGTCTGGTCGTTTTTTCTTGAACTGGTCAGCAGGGAGGATAAAGCATGTATTTGCCGAGATCTCTATGAGCCCCTGTTTAAAGGCATTATTAATCTAGGTTTCATCATAGTCGGAATCATAATTCCATTTAAACTTCCCTTTGCGTAAATTTCAATGTTGTACTTTTCGGTGTTGTTAGTTTTTTACTTTTCCTTTTCTTTTTCTAATTTTTGCTTCATCAGTTTGATTTGTTCTAGGAATTCCAAGTCTTCATTGTTGATTCCAGTTTCAGTGATTGTTAGTTCTTCTTCTGTTGTTTCTTTTGCTTCCTGTTTCGGTGTTAGTGAGATTCTGTACAGGTCGCTAGAAGGCGGGTTCTCGGGAAACCACATTGCTTTAAGGCCGTTTTTTGTGAGCATTTTATTTAGCTCTTCCGAGCATGAACCCGGTTTTGCCATGTTCACAAAATGTGAGTTGAGAATGCATAGTATGAGGTCTGGCCTCATATTTCTTTCAATATTCACCACTGTCTTCTGTCTTTTTTTTCTTGTGCCGGCCTTGTCGTTGCCGCTGCGTATGTCGTTGTACTTCTTCTATCATTGCAGTATTTTTGTTTCTTAGTTTTTCTTTCTTCAAGGGGCATGCCATTGAGAGGGTGCGGTGTGCATTTCTGCAGTTGGCGCACTTTTTCCTGGGCTTTTGCACTGTTCCCACCTATGTTCTATACTTGAGCATTCTGAGCATTTCATGCCCTGAATTGTACGGTCTCGTGTCGTGTGCTTATCGAGGGCGTAGCACCTAAAGCAAACCAGGATAGAGACAAATGTTTCTCTCTCTATCTGGTCAGGCGCTATTTTGGTGTAAAACACCAGGAGTCCTTTTTCCGCCACTTTTGCTGACATTTCGGTGTCCTTGAATGTCGCCTTGAATCCGTGAGTGTGCTCCTCTCCGTTTTGATTTTTGAACTTTATAATTTCATCTAATTTTGCCCATTCTTGATTTTTTTTCCCAATTTCCGCCTTGATCTCTACTGCGGAGTATTCACTAGGGTGATCACTTTTTGACTTTTTTCTAAAAAAATATTTCCTGTAGCAGGAATGAATGAACTTTTGCCTATTAATGACAAAAATTACTTTTATTCCATTGAAATATTGAAAAGATCACGCACAATACCCTTTGAAATGTAATATAGGCCATTTTAGCATTTTATGTGTTAAAAATATTTATATTAAATATATAAGTCATCCAACAGACTTGTGCAATAATTTATGTACCATAGAATTGTATAGAATTTTCCAGAAAATCGCTTGGGTGATTTGTGTAGAGTTCTTTAGCCATTTCGCGTGTGGTATATAAGCGAGATGTTTAAAGCGGGTAGTTACTAGTTCATTTTTAACGGCGTTGATATTATTATTGCCTTATTATAATTGTTGTGTATTCTCCAGCGTTTTTTGTAGAGATACTGGTATTATTTGGTAAGTTACATTTAACTCTCTCACTAATTATATAATATAATAGCATATAATATTTTATTAGTGTCTGCCTTCTCTCTTATTTTTTATAATTGTAATTTTCTTGTTTTTTAATAAAATATATAAAAGCTTAATAACAGTTTTTTTAATTTGGTACCTATCTAGCATTTAGGTTTATTTTCTATTTCAGTTGCTGAGTACAAAACATGTCGTTCAAGAAAAGCTTTTTTAACACGAGAAGAACAAGAAAACCTGGACAAAAACTTAGTCCAGTTTCAAGCACCATTAAGAAGAGGCAACGTGGCAGTTTATGAAGCACCCTTAAGTGAACGGAGTCACATGCCCCTGAAAATCCACGTCGTTGGACCCTTCAAATTTCTTCAATCCATCGCCAAAAAACAACGAAGGGAGAGGATCAGCCTAATTGTTGTAGAGCTAAAAGCTTTATGGGGCAAAACATTGAACTTCCCGCATGTATCTGATCAAACCATTTGTGCAAAACTAGAAAACCTTCTGAAAGACTATGAGTACTGCAGAAAGAAACAAAACTTTAATTCTTTGAATGAACTGTTTGATGTTGCCAAGGTGAAAGGCAATTGGTTGTGCAAAGAAGATGAGAACCTCTATAAACAGCAAATTTTGACCAAAGGCCAGGTTGTTTATTCCCCTGGTAAACCTGTTAGTGCCAAGACCATCCACCCATCCAAGCGAAAGAAGGCAATGGAAGCGACTGTGTCCCCACTTTCCAGCTCAGCACCACCTGATTGTTCCGAAACTAGCACGGACTCATCCAATAACAGCGAAGACAGTTCTTGGGAGGGTGAGAATGCAGCATCAACGAGGAAAAGGAAGCATAACCCAACAGGCTTAGCACGATTCCTTGCTACAAGCTCAAAGCTGCTCGTCCCACAGAGCAGCAAAGGTATGTCGCCAGCTTTCTGGTAAAGGCACTGAAATCCCACCCCATGTCAGTCAGCAATCCACAAGACTATCTACACGAGAGCTGCTCAGGTCAAGAAGCACTTGTTGAGCACGCTTCATCTGAAAAAGTGGAGCTTACACTTTGACGGCAAACGCATTGAGGGTTTTGAATATCAGGTCGTGGTCCTCAAGAATGAAGCGGAAGAAATAAAGTTGGCTGCGCTCAAATTGAAGGGTGGGAAAGCTGTAACAATTGCAAAAGGGCTTCAGGGTGTGTTAGAGGAGTTCAACCTGTGGGGATCAATTGTTATGCTTGTCGTCGACACAACATGCGTGAATACCGGCAAAAAGACAGGCGTTGTTATTCGACTGCAGCAAATGTTCGAAGATAAAGGTCAGCCCAAACCAAAGTTCATCAGTTGCCAGCACCATGTCCTGGATCGGATTCTTCGCGTTGTCATGGACGATGAGCTCCATGGGTCGACTAAATCACCAAACATAGAGTTCTTCTTTGTGCAGGATTTTTTAAGCAATTATGATAAATTGAAAGCAGCCTTCAGCAACGGTAAAACTGAGATTAAGGAAACAGGTGGCTGGAGAGACGACATGAAGTTTCTCTATCACCTCACGCGTGTCTTCCGTTACTTTACTGAGGTGAACGAGGTCCCCTTTGTAAAGTTTCAAAATATCCCAAACATCAACAATCCACGTTGGAACTCTCGTGCCATTCTAGCCCTTCTTGCGTTCATTCTGATGCCTGACACCCGGAGCAGGATGCGTAAAATCTCTTCATTCATTTCCTACTCATGGGCTGACCATTGGTTCAGCACCCACTTGTTCCGCGCTGAAGATTTTTATGAACTATCTGCAGCTCTGAATGAATACCCAACAGCTCTCAAATGCTTGAAAACCCACTGGAAAACAGATGAATCTCCAATCAATATTGCCCGAAGCAACCAGTGCTGTGAGCGTGCGGTCAAAGTTATGCAAGACTTGCACGGGTCCTGCCGCAACAAGGACAACCTACGAGTATCACTGAGATTCATCCTGTCCAATGACATTATTGTAACTAATTTATATCTTTGTGTGTTTGATGACCCTATATAATGTTATATATATGTGGCTTATAAGCTTGTGTTCAATCTTGTATATGCTGCCAGTGACTTCAAAAACTGGTCAAAAAAGCTAACAAATAAAAAAAATTTGTGCGTGAGTTTTTTTTTATCCAATCACCTTGAAAATAAGATTTTATATAATCTTTAATTAAATCTCATCAAATTATGACACAGGGATATGAGTTTGTAAAATTTCATCACCCTAGTGTTCACCTACACACGGGTCAAGCCTTCTACAAATTATTGAACTTTTGATTGCGACGGCATGGGGTACCTTGGCAACGAGCCCTATTTTCTTTAGTTGTTTCTTTGCTGTATTTTCGCTTATGAGGTTATCGAGGTCCTTTTATGTATCGCAAAGAGCCACATAGCCGTTGTACTGGTCTTTCAGTCGTAGAATAACCACTCCTATTTCTGCGAAGATGGTTTGGAGGGTTTCTCCCGGTCCGGCTTTGTGTATCCCTCGAGAACCCTAAGTGGGACACTCTTTGCTCCGTCAAAATTATCCATTAGGCCCAAGGGGGGCATATCCCCCAGTAATGGATGTTCTTTTTTCCAATGGATGTTTTCCTTTAAATTTGTACCTGTATTTATATTTTTACTGTGATAAAAATGATGGTATTTGTATTCTTATTTACCTTTTTGGAGTGAGGAGTTTCCCCTGCCTCTAATGGCGATTTTATGTGCCCGGATTAGGGTTGGGGCCTTAGATGAGTTAATGGAGTGAATGAATGAATCAACCTGGGTGGGATCCTCCGAGGGATGAAGCATGGCGGACTTTTTGGTAGACGGGGGTCAAATCAACTCCCACCGCCTGGGGTGCTGCCCCCTCGATGTTTTGGAAATTCTACGCTGCGTCCAACGTACATGGAGACGGTTTCATCTCCCTCTATGGTTTTGGCTGGAACACTCCAGGACTTGCAGCGAAGTCCCATTGACCAGGTGCCTATGACTCCGAGTTCCACAGTGGGATAGGCCTTAAACATGCTTTTCTCGGAGCCTGAAATGATGTCTTCGCCAGTGCAGGGCATAGTTTGAACTAGACTGGTGAATTTAGCCGGACATATTAAAATATTGGGGCTGGATGAAATGTATTATACTTTTTGGGGGGGAGGGGGGATGAGATGGATGAAAATGAATAAGAGGTGAGAAGAGGCAGAAAATAAATAAGGATGAATTTATTGGCTCGGTCGACGTGGAATTCGAATGAAGCGTCCCTGAGAATGGGAGTCTTGAGCGAGATGATTCCTTGTTATTCAGCATAAATGGTCCTTCTCGTGAAATGAATTTTTCAACGTTGGAGATGCGAGCTGGCAGAGTATATGAACTTGAAATATATATTTATATATATATATATATTGCTTATAATTTAAGTATAACTGTGTGTAAGGGAAAAAAGGGTGTGTGGATCAATAGGGAAAATAGACAAGTAGTGAAAAGAGAAAGTAGTGTGGAAGATTTGCAAAGAGATGCTAGATCTTGCTGATCAGGCCTATCGCTTTCAAAATTGTTTATTTTGATGTCTGCATGAATCTCTCTAAACACGTTACATAGAGAGTTCTTTTAGTCGCCCAACCGTTGGTGTTGATTTCCAGTATCTTTAGTGTGTTCCGATGCATGGTGGGATGTTTTTACCGGTGCTTCTTCTTGTTCTTCTTCCTTTTGGCCTGCGGGACAGCTTTACTGTGCCCATGCATTTCGCTCTTCGGGGGAGGACTCGGTGTTTTGGATTTGCTCTTCGTCGCTTGTGTACGAGTGCATGGGGCCCTGTCACTATCCGAAGAGTTAGGTCCTTCCTTATCTTCTCTCTTGCAGTTTAGGCACTTTTTCTTTGTGTTATCACACTTGACATGCCTATGGCCTTCTGTGGCCATTCGCTGCACCACAGCTTATTTTTGTCAGGGCAGGTCATAGTGGTATGTGATTCCAGATTTGTATACAAATCACATTTGTATACTACTAAATTTCTCTTGTTGGATACTCTTCCCTGGAATCCTCGTGTTGAAAACCAGGAGCCCGTCCGTTGTTACTTTCAGTGCCATATCAGTGGTTGCGAAGGAAATCTTAAACATGTGGGTGTGTTCGCGGAATTTAATGATTTAACGAACTTTAGCCCATTGATTACTCTTCATGATCTCTTCTTTAAGGTCTTCTGCTGAATTCTCGCCTACCCAACTCTCCACTTTGCGGCAGATCACGCTGTGGCTTGCTGCCATTTGAAGGGTGTGGGTGAGGGGTGGGAGTCTTGGCTTCGAATCCAATGGCCTTGAGTATTTTGGCTCCTTCTTCCGATAGGATACGGTCTACATCCTTTGTTATAGCACAGATTGCGATGAACCCGGATGACACCTCGATAAGTTTAGCAGAGCAACTTTTAGTTCGAAGTATATAGTCTCGCACAGTTTGCGTTTCTCGGGGGCCCTCATTTCTTGGATAGTCCTCAGGGAGACCCTCTTCATGAGAGTATCCATGGTGTGCTGTCCTCTTTCTTCTTCGCGCTTGAATTTTTGTCTTCTTTCTAAAATAAAAGTGTAGTTAAGGTGTTTTAGGTATGATGGGTGAAATGTAGGGAGGTTGTGAGATGGCAAAAGAGGTAAGGGTTCGAGACGCTGGCTTCAAAAATCTATGGTATGAACGCTCCCGTGCATTTTTCAGTTGGTCCCCAGCTCAGATGCTTCCAGGATGATGGGTGATTTATGGATGGGTGGGATGGATCTCAAGTAGGGACCTCAAGAGGAATGAACTATGGTGGAGTTTATGGCAATACCGGCCAAATCAACGAGCCTTAAAGTTTTGCCACCCCCTCTCGAGTACTTGCTCCATAACCGCATCCAACAACATAGAGACGGGTGATTCTTCTCTCTATGATGCTGGCCGGGTCCCCCGGGCGATGAGGATCTCTTCTACGTCCGGGGCTCGCAGTTAGGACCCAGTTCCGAGAAATTTCTGACTTATGCTTCCGTTGTGGGTTAATCCTCAAATCAGTTTACACATAAGCCCTTAATTTTGTCAGTCCAAGTGGCCGGCATAATTAAGACGAAATCAATGAATGTCAGACATCCGAGGCAGGTTATCACGCTGGTCAATGAACGATAGCAATGAGGTGCTTAAGCCCTCATTGAATTATGAATCCTCGGTGAAATAAATGGTATATATGCTTTATCCGTAAGGTAATCAGCAGTGCGTGACTCTCTCTCTTTCCCTCTCACTCTCTCTCTCTCATAAAGAAAGTAGAGGGAGAGGTGACGCCCCCTTGTCGCGGGAAGAGAGCTTTTGTGTACCTTTGACTTTTTTAGCTATGTCGGTGGGGGTACCTCTTCTGGGTACCCCTGGTAGGGTTTCCCTTGTCGATTTGGTCGAAAACGAGATTCCAGACTAACTGCGTCATTCCTTTCTTTTTCTACTCTATCCTTCTCCTTTTTTACTTTCATCCTATCTCTCCCACTTATACAAAAATAAAAAAACAGCAAAAAAAAGCCTACTCCTATCATGTTACTCTTTCCCTTTTTTCCTTCTTTCTACATATAAGAACCTGGCAGCTAACTCATGCGTCAGAAGAGAGGCTTTGGAACCTCTATAAACAGCGCCAATCGACGCTCACTGGTTGCGAGAGACTAAGACTAGAGGTGTCCTAGGCGTTGGGGCACGATGAATGGGATGAGGGTAGTTCCCCGTTAACCCTTTCCCTGGCACGTAATTATTGACCATTCCTAGTGACCGTTGACGGGTGCCTCTGGTAGCATCGGTCCGAGGTGACGGCCCTTTGTTCCCAGGTTGGTTGCCAGGCCAATACAAGCCTTGGGTCGAGTTCCTTGGTGTGGCGGGATATCCATTGCACGCTGCTCCGAGACTTTGGCCGTCGTGAAGGGAACTAGTAGGAGTTTAGTACGGGGTGTGCTCCGTTGTTCACCTGGTGAGAAATCGATGGCCCCTTCGAGGACCGTCAGTGCTGCTTGGTTGGGAGCCACGGCACGCCGAGGTTTGACGACTCGGTCGGACGAACAGCAGCACAAGGAGCGTGCCTTCTGAAAGATTCGAAACCTCTCTGATCGATAGGCGGGAGCGACTCACGCGGTGCGAACTCACCACCCCCTTTCTTTTTTATTGAGTGGTCACAAAGTATTCAGAGATATAAAGTGTTCAGCATGACTGGAAAGAAAGGACCTGGTGCGTCAAAGTATACATGCTCTACATGCCAAAAGGATAAGTGGTGCGTAGATTTTCCCGAGGGGTGTTTCTCAAAATGCCACCCTGGAAGTATCTGCACGGACTGCGTCCTAAGGGCAGAACTTCAGGAGCTTAAGGAACTTTTCAAATCTTCTGAGGAAAAAACACGACAGCTGGAAGAAAAGGTGAAAATCCTCAAATCTGAGCATGTGACTCAAATCCGTCATCTCGAAGCCATCGTTGCAGAGATTAAGGCCACCAAGGTAGAGCAATAGCAACAAGAAACTCCCAACGATGCGGATGGCTCCTCTGTTGGGTTCTCATGCACCGCGTCGATAGAGATAGGCCAACCATCCGACGTCCTAGACCCAGCAGCTGCTGGGGTTACTCAGGGCGTCAAAAAGAATAAAAGGAAGAGTAAGAAAGGAAAAACAGTAGATAAAACAGAAGAGAAAGTAGAAACGGAAGAAAAAACGAAGAAGAAAAAGAAGAAGAAAAAAACCCAGAAAGTGGGGAAGAAAGAGGAATCGAAAGAGCCCATAATGAAAGGGAAGCCTCTGTCCTCTGAACCAAAATGCGCGAGGGTCATCGTGATCGGTGACTCCCAAGCGCGGGATCTACAACCCTTGCTAGCGGCCCGCCTTCTCACCAGTGTGAAGGTAAGCTGCCTTCCAGGAAAGGGAAACGGAGAAATAAGGGTGGAGGCTGAGAAATCTCAGATCTCTGAGAACTCAGTAGTTGCCCTCATGGCAAGTGACAACGATCTCTACCTACGAGGAGGTAAAGTAGGCGCTAGCGGGAATATTCTGACCACGGTTATGGGAGGAGTTGACGACTGTGGGCTAAAAACCCGCAGACGTGTCGTGGTCGGGATACTTCCAAGACGAGGTCCATCCCGCAATGCTCACGCGAGGAACGTCTCCATAAACCAACGCCTAGGAGATCTTTGTACGGCGGAAGGAGTCTTTTTTGTAGACCCCTACCGCACCTTTTACGGGAGAAATGACCTGTACAAAAGGGACGGAGTACATCTTTCCTTTAAAGGGAAAGCTGCACTCGCGAACATGATCCAGGATGTTGTGGAGCGGACCCAAAGAAGTGTCAGACCCCGAGTAAAGGATGACGTACACCAGTACACCCGTGTTACTCCAGGAACGACCTTTTCTGAAGTCACAAAGAGGGGAGTGACCCCACCACAGAGAAAGAAAGCGGGAAACGGAAGAGCCTAGGGAGTCCTACAGTCGGGGACTCCCTCAAAGTTCATCTGTTTAATGCGAGGTCTATCAGAAACAAGTTTCTAGAACTTTGTGGCCTCGTAGCAACAGAAGAACCTGAGATGGTGGCCATAACGGAGTCGTGGATAAAAACCTCAAGCCGAGATTTTAAAGGTGAATTCACGATTCCCGGTTACCAGCTCTTCCTGAAAGATAGGCCAGACAGAGAGGGTGGCGGTGTGATGTTATATGTCAAGGATACTCTCAACTCAACGGATTGCAACATCGTATCCGACCATGAACTACTAGGTGTTAACCTAGAGATAGGTCCTGCCAAATACAGGACCCTGGTGCTTTATAGACCTCCTGCCCAACTCGTTGAAAAGGACAGAGATCTGTAACAGCTACTAGGAGAACTTGTCGAAGACAGAGTGTGTATCGTCATGGGTTATTTCAACACACAAGTTGACTGGGAAACCAGAGAACCCTGTGGCAAGAACGCACTACTCCTGGAGTTCGCGAACAACGAGTTCCTCACTCAATGGGTGAGAGAGCCAACGAGAGGAGACAATATCCTCGACTTGGTTTTCACCTCTGAGGATGACATCGTTGAGGGCCTCTCTGTTGGCAAAGAAGTCGGTGGCAGTGACCACCGACTAATTAGATTTGTAGTCAAAGTCCCGAAGTCAGGGCTTGCAACTAGTAAATCGAGGAAACTCGATTTGAAAAGAGCAGACATTGCAGGTCTTCGTGATGGACTGACGAACGCGAGGCTAGAAGTGTGCGATGTTGTTGAAGACTCGTGGAACAGTTTCAAAAATAAGTTCATGAGTCTTCAATCACGTTTCATCCCTCTGAAAGGTCCCCGTCGGCCTTCTGTTCAACCAAAGTGGTTTAATCTAGAAATTGGCCAACTGCTTAGGGAGAAGAGAACTGTGTACCGGCAATTGAAGATCTTGGGCGACTTTGACGAATACCGGAGGATAGCCAGGAGAGTGAAGTCCCGCATAAGGGTGGCTAAGAAGTCTGAGGAACTCCGGGTGGCGAGACTCTGTAAAGAGAATCCCAAGGAGATTTTTAGGTATGTGAACAGCCATAAACCAATCCGTCGAACGATTGGACCTTTGAGAAATGAGGAGGGGGCATTTAAGCATTCAGATGCAGAAAATACTAACCTTCTCAACGACTACTTCTCTTCAGTGTTTACTGAAGAGTGTGTTCCCATCCCCCAGCCAATGGATTCCTACTCGGGGGAAAAGCTGGAGGATATAGCCTTCACCGAAGGGGAAATAAAAAAAAGATCATTGACCTAATGACGAATAAGTCACGTAGCCCGGATGGGTTTCTACCTAAAGTGTTAAAAGAAGTACGCGATCAAGTGTCACGACACCTGAGCGCAATCTTTAACATGTCAATCCGGACCGAATGCGTTCCTCGAGACTGGCGTAAAGCGGAGGTGACTCCTATCTTCAAGAAAGGAGACCGTAACCAACCGTCAAACTACCGACCTATCAGTCTGACTTCGATAGTCGGTAAACTCATGGAAAGCAAGATGGTGGACAAAATGACGTCGTATTTAGAGTCAAACCTGCTACTGAGGAGTTTCCAGCACGGCTTCCGAAGGCAACGGTCATGCTTGACGAACCTTGTGGAATTCTTCCACTTCGTGTTCAGTGAGCACAATCGGGAAATGGCGGTGGATGTGGTGTACTTAGACTTTCAGAAAGCCTTTGATAAGGTTTTACACCGCCGCCTTCTCCGGAAAGTGTGAGCGCTGGGCATAGACGGAAAAGTAGGTGGCTGGATCGAAAACTGGCTAAGTGGCAGACGGCAACGGGTGGTGGTGAATGGACAGGCTTCTGAGTGGGTGCCCGTTACTAGCGGGGTGCCTTAAGGTTCTGTCCTGGGACCACTACTATTTATCATCTACTTCAGCGACATGGACGGTGACATGGTTGCAAAGATTTCCAAATTTGCCGACGATACCAAGCTTGGTATGAACGTTGCAAAGGATGGAAATATTGCCCGCCTGCAGGAAGATCTTGGGAAGATTGGGGAGTGGTCGGACACGTGGCAAATGCCTTTTAACGTGAACAAATGCAAAGTAATGCATATCCGCCACAGAAACCCCTAATCTCAGTATATCCTTAAGAGCACTACTCTTGAATCGAGTGACACTGAGAAGGACTTGGGTGTAACTATTACTAGCAACCTCAAGTTCTCGAAACAGTGCATCGAGGAAAAGAAGAAAGCCCAAAGGATGTTAGGCTACATAAAGCGCCAGTTTAGATACCGTAACAAGGAGATAGTACTTTGTCTGTACAACTCCCTCATTCTCGCGCACCTGGAGTATGCCGTACAATTTTGGAGTCCTTCGTTTCGAAAGGATATCGCAAGGTTGGAACGCGTACAAGCCAGGGCAACCAAGCTGATCCCCTCTATCCGACATAAAAGTTATGAGAATAGACTAAGGGAATTAAATCTGTTCTCGCTGGGAACCCGTAGACTGCGGGGTCAGCTCATCGAAGTTTTCAAAATACTTAGAGGGTTCGCCAATGTTGACTACCGGGATATTTTCACACTGAGTGAGAACAGAACGCGCAATCACGGCTTCAAACTTGAACTGAAGCGTTACAACCGCAATATGTGTGGACATTTTTTCACCTACCGTATCTGCGGTAAGGGGAACGCACTTTCAGTGGAAGTTGTCAACAGTGAATCTGTTGACCAGTTCAAGTCAAGACTAGACAAAGTCTTGAAAAGTGGCCGTTTAGGGACTCAAAACAATTGAGCAGCCATGTGCCTGCTTGATTGCTTGTCCAAAGGTACCTTTCTTTGAATGAACCGTAAGGTCTCCTAGGGTACTTCCTTTCTTTGTTACTCTCTCTCTCTCTATATATATATATATATATATATATATATATATATATATATATATATATACTAGGGGAGAACCGAGAGGGTCCGTACGATTTTCAAAAAAGATAATTGCAATAATACTATAAATAAAATTCTATGATTTATTTTTGATTCGTATATTCTATCACCCTTTCTCTAACTTGTGCAATAATGAGGTAGTCTTATACCAATAAATAATAGAATGATGATTTCCACACAATTATTAAAATATTGTACGGATGCTCCTGAGGAGGAGGTTGGTCCATTACATTCAGATGGGAGGGTCCGTCCATATGTAACATTATAACTTTAGAAGTTCTAATGTTTTAGTTGGAAGGAAATAATAACTGGGAGTCAGGCAGAAATGTTTATTGCCATAAAAAATAAGAAAATATATATTTTTTCACATTTATATTAAGTAAAAAAGAAAAGGAAAGAATCTTTTTCCACATTCCTGTTGCAATTTCAGAACAGAAACCATTAGGCCAATCTCATAGTATAATTTTGAAATGAAACGCTAAATTTATATAAACCAGAAGATCTTTCATTTTTCTGAGTATGAGGAGTAAGAAGCACTCCCAAAGTGTGTTGCTTAGTTACCACAGACTCGTCCCGAATATCCGGATATCTAAATGTGTTTCCTGTGCCACAGTTTTGAGATAGTCGTAGATATGTTGCATTGAAATCCCCCGTTATCATCTTCATTACTTTGCAGTTTGCCTACATAACAAACCTTGACTTTCTTCTTTGTCTCCAACTTAATCAAGACAAAATCATCTTTCCAAAGTGATTTTTGAACAAACTGGCTCACGACTGTAGAGCTTTCAAATTCATCAGAGAATTCTTCTTCATCCGAAGAAAAAAACATATTTCGGAACACTTATTTATAAAAGCATAGGCTAGTATAAATATAGACACTCAGTGTAATAGCATTTACTTTTATCTATATTTAACGCAGAACATACATTTTTTTAATTTTATTAGTATCGGGAGGATCCGGCCACAACTGGACGAATCCTCCCTCATCCACATTTTTCATGAAAATTCTCAATAACTCATTTCCAAAGTATCTGCTGCACGCGATATATTTCATATAAATTGATCAATTGATAACTAAAGAATCAGAAAAAATTGATTAAATATGATTAAAATGGAAGAGCTACACCTTACACAAGATCCACCAAAAGTTACATCGTAAATGTTAAAAAAAATAAATTCTCACCTGCAGAAAATTTTGCTACCACACATTCGTCAAAGTCTGAGCATCGACTGATAAGATGTTTTTCACTTTTCAAAAGCAAGAGTCAACGCTTCAGTCATATTTATTATTGAATGAATGAAGCTGTCCGAATCATCCCACCGTACGGACCCTCCCGGTTCTCCTATATAAATATATATATATATATATATATATATATATATATATATATATATATATATATATATATATATATATATATATATATATGTATATATATATATATATATATATATATATATATATATATATATATATATATATATATTTATATATATATATATATATATATATATATATATATATATATATATATATATATATATATATATATATATATATATATATATATATATATATATACATATATTTATATATATATATATATATATATATATATATATATATATATATATATATATATATATATATATATATATATATATCGCTGATCCAAGCATTGTTTAATTCTTTTAAAAAATTCTCAAATTTGATATGTCAAGATAAAATAATTTTTATTCTTTTTTTATCTAAACTTTATTCTAGCTTTATAATTTTTATCTCTTCTGATTGGTCCTAAAACATATTTTCATAGACTGCTCGAATTTCTTGGACAAAGTACTCTGCCAATTTACCTCATGTTACCCGGCAAAGGAGGTAACGGTTTCTGAGTCCGAAAAACGCCTTCAAAATCTGGTTTCTATTTTTTGGAAACCAGCTATTAAAAAAGAGAATTAACACGGTTGTACTCACCATTATTAATCTTCATCTTTCTTTTTTAGCCGCCCCACTTAGGCAGATGACTGCTTAAGTCCCCCCCCCCCCCGCCCTACGTGAACTGCTGCCAGATATGAAAGAGGATTGCCATTTATGTTTCGTTCCAACTATACCGGGCAGTTGCTATGACATAATTGGGGGCATTAGATGATGTCGGTTTGACGAGTAGCCCACAGCCGATAACAATGCCAGAAACTATCTCGGACAAGGGACGGACTGCAACCTCTGCTGCTCATCACAGCGTGGGTCCCTTCCAGGTACCATAGAGGGACATGTAACCGTCTCTATGGTATGTTGAGATTCGGTCGCGATTAAAAACAGTCTCGGGGGGGGGGGGGGCTTGTCAATACGTCCGCCATACAATCCCCCCCCCCGAGAGGATGCCCCCAATTTATCTCATCCATCGTTATCATTTATCACAAAAGGTAATTCCTCTTTTCATCGACGCGGCGGGTAAGCGAAGTGGGGGATGGGGCTCTCTTCTCCCTAAGGTAATTTTAAAAAAAAATCTTAAAGGAAAACAGAAAACCCTAAAAAATACAAACTAGTGAGTCCCTATATACTAGATAAACTACTAAAGCATAAAGAGCGCCCCGCTCTTCAATGGGCTACTCGCCGCCAGTATCGCGGACAATCGTGCCGCAAGGGTCCCACTGAGAACTCTAAGTGGACTGGAAAAAACTGACAACGGAAAGGGGTTCGAAACCCTATTCGTCAAGTTGAACGTAGTAATCGCACGTCTAATAGACTCGCCGACAGGTTATATCGCAATATACGAAAAAGAACAAGACGTTGAGACACTCAGGAAGGAAGCAGGGGTAAAAACCTTGAAGGAAATAAACCTACACATAAGTGTAGGGTGCAGAAGGGTGGACTCGTGGATTGGCCAGCATAGTAAAGAAGAAATAAAAGAAGATGTTGAAAGAAACCAGCAATGGGCAAAGATTGTGGAAATAATCAAATTCAAAAATAAAAGGGACAACACAGAATACCATCATGTTTTCAAATTAATCTTTACCGACACACAAATGGCGACAAAGGCGAAAGAGAAGGGACTACTGCTCTTCAACACCAAAATAAGCGGAGAGCAGATTAATGGGGATAATTTACCCTAGCTCAAATCTGCTTCAGATGCTTCAGACTAGAGCACCACACCACGAAAGACTGGAGAGAACAGGAACTGACCGGTTCCAGATGCAGTCAGAAAGGATGGATGGGTCGGATTGCACTAGATTCAATAGGCCCGAAAGATACCTCCACAATAAAACGTGAATTGGTCCTATTAAATCCAAGCATGCCCTATTAAATATATAGATCTAATTGTGTATTAAAAATAAAATGGGTTTTATAAATATACATATGTAGCAAGAAGCATGAGAGACAAAAGACGAGCAAAGAAATTGTTGAACAACTGCGTTTGATAAAGCTGTGTCTCGAGATAGAGTAATCAAAGACGGATATTTATTTAGGAAGAGCCCGAGTAAACACAGCTGCTGACCATGAGAGATGTCGCAGCGAAAGTTGTATCAAAAGACAAATAAAGGTTTACATGTAAGCGTACACACATTGTACACAGACTTCCTAGCCCCACCCAGAGATTGGGGAGAGGATCAGAAACGGAGGTAGGCTGTCCCACGGTAGTCGTCCAATGTATAAGCTACGACTTCTTGGTTTAGACCGCAAATATAAATAGAGAGAAACAGTGAGTTAAAATGATGGTTAATCATAAAGTATCAGAGAGAATAATAACGAATACATCCGCGTTCACGCTCCCGTTTAAATCCGCCAAGACTTGTTTATCTCTCTCCCTTAATTCTTACTAGTGTCGAATAATATATAGACTACTAGTCTCTTGCAATCATAACATCCTGTTATTAATATAGAGAGTTTAGTATTTTTATTCCATCTTTGCCTTGAACCTTCGACAAGCCCAGCCAAGAAGAACACCGTTAAAAACAATTATCTTTAGAGAAACATAAATAATTCGCCGTAAAGCCATCCTTCACCTCGAAACTGGAACTAGTTGTTAGCTTAATAGGGAGGTGATTTGCGGTGATCTTATAATCTAGGGACGTACCTCTTCCATCAAACAGGTTACCAAAAACCCTCGTATAAGGAGACAGCTGGCGTGAGTGCCCAGCAGCAGAAGAGAGGTGCCCGAACTGTGGACAAAAGCACGGAGCAATGGCGATGCCGTGCCCCAAGAAGGGAGAGATACTTAAGAGAAAAGCAGAGGAAATCAGGAGGGTGAACACCTCCTAATCCCAAGCGGCAAAAGCCGCCCCCGCTGAAAATGTCGAAAACATCGCACAAAAAACATACCCGAGAACTCGACCAAACTATCACGTGTATTCTACACGTCCACGTGAGAAACGTGACCAGCCCCGGCTGCTTCGCCAAAGAACTGGACACCATGCTGAAAAAGAATGGCCTAGCTGAAATGTGGCTTCTGGACAATCCTCTATCAGGGGAGGCCCTGCAGCTGCAATTCCAGCCCGAGAAAGAGGCACCAGCGACAGCATTCCCAGTTGAAGAAAAAAAAATGAAAAGAGCGCGATCTCGGAACCCACCCAAGCTCCTCAAAGTTCCACAAGCAGGGACCCTAGAATTGAGGCAGGAAGACAACGGGAAAAGAGTGAAACAGAGCATCTAGAAGGATTAAACAAGCTGAAGGTAGCCTGTCAGGCTATGCATTCTCCTCTAAGGAAGAACAAGATTGCACCTAGCCCCCAAAGGCTCATGAGAGATCAAGGAGCAAAAATAAAGGAAAGACTTCCTGTAAATCCTACAAGTACGATGGAAAAGAGATAAAAATGCAGTTTTATAGAACGGATCAGATTCCCTTCCCAGACAGTCCCAACATCAGGGAGATCATTGAAGGAGTCAGAACAGGCATACTGAAATGCTCTTACGGCGCGCCAACTCAGGAATTGATAATAGACGAAGCCCTCATAGCGGCAGTTATAGAGGTACATAGGGACTCCTGCATCACCCAAAGTGAAGCAAAATTTACAATAATCGAAAACTGAAAAGAGAGAGGAAGTAAGAAGTAGAAGAGGAAGTCACACACAATAAACAAATTCAACATGGAAAACACGAACAACACGTTAAAAATATACACACTCAACGTAAACGGATGGGAAGGAAAATACATTTCCTACAGAAACATATTCTATACAGTGGATCCCGACTTGATTCTCATTTCTGAGCACGGTGTGAACACTAAAACAAACAGAATAAAGATTCCAAATTACACAGTCATAAACAAAAAACATACAGGATAGATTCGACGGCGCAACCATCGCAATCCGGAACAACATAAAATACAAAACGCTACCAAACCTAGAAGAATCTTTCGTGGCTGTCGAAATCCCAGCCCGTGTGGGAAACCTGACCGTGGCAGCTGGCTACCAGCCTCCCTGTCACAAATACCTGCCGATAACCAAATTATACACCCTATTCAGGCGCGGGGGAATGACATTGCTTGGCGAGGACCTAAACGCCAGACGCCTGGCTACGGTCGATCCGATCAAAGGGGAAGAAACCTGTAATGCTTCTCGAAAGAAACAGGCTCCAGAGGGTCGGGCAGAATTTCCCGACCTTCCTATCACAACGTTTAGCAATTAAACCGGACATAGTCTTATGAGCAAGAACTTCCCCTTCAACATCAACAATGAACCTGGACCCGTGGTACCGAGCGATCACATCCCGATAGTCACCACAATTTCGCTCGCTCCAATGCTCAAGCCCGTCCCACATAGGAAATGTTATGCGAAAGCACACTGGTAGCTATATAGAGAGATACTCAGTGATTTCCAACCAGCTGACCTAGGAGACGCCAATCTCGAAGAGATAGATGAGGAGATAAATAAGATCACTAATCTCCTCATTCAAGCCGACGAGAGAGGTCGTCCCCAGGATCTCCTATAAAATGCTCCCGCAACCTTGGTGAATGAACGAGATGAGGGAAATCGCTCGGGAACATATAGAAATCTATGAAGAAGTCAGTAGGACAGGTCCAAATCAGGAAAAGACAGCCAGAATGAGACAATTAAGCTTGGAGCTAAAAGACTTATTCATTGGAAAACAGAGAGAAATCTGGAATAACATCATTGGAAGACTGGACAAGGAAAGCAATCGTGTAAGTGTTTGGATCAGCGTCCGAAGACTTATGGGATTGCCCCCTAAACCCAGAACGCAAAGAAAAGATGAAGATGACATCATTGAGGATCCAAAGTCTCCCGCAAGAAGATTCAGGACACACTGGCTACAGATTTTCGCGATATCCCCTTAGGAGAACGAGGACTTCGACCAGGACTTCGAAAACCAACTGTTCGATGATCTCGGCACAGTAATACATACTGTAGAACTCACCCCCACCCGCAAGTAACTCAGGAAAGAGAGATGGTTAACCGCGGGTGCCCAATCACCTTCGAAGATATCATAAACACCATAAGGTCCTTCGAGCAGAGGGATCCAGGCTGGTCTGGGGTCACGAAAAACAACCTCGTGAATGCCTTAAGGCAAATTATTCAGGGATTGGTAAACACCATGAATGCGCCCTGACTACAGGCTACTTTCCTGACAGGTACAAGATGGCCAAAACCATCTTCATCCCGAAAGGAAACAAGTCCCCAGACCAGGTGGCTAACTATCGCTCGATCTCTCTTCTGGATATATATATATATATATATATATATATATATATATATATATATATATATATATATATATATATATATATATATATATATATTTAACCGAAACAACAAAAACCAACACAGTAAATAGTACAACTGAGAACAAACACGAAGATAAATAGATAACAACACACTAAGCGACAACACGAGGTAAATTGAAAGCTCAACAATAACACCAAAAATAAGTACACCCAAAATCTGAACGTAAACAATAAGAAGAAGAGCTAATAATATATAAAGAGACATAAACACAGTAAAGAACACTAATCAAAGATAAACACAAAAAAGGCAAATCTAAAGGTAACGTAAAGCGATGCCCCTCCCTACTAGGGCAAAATATCCCTCCCTCTTTGAATTTTCACCCACTATTGTAAAACTTTTGATTATTGCTTGATAATGAACTGAACAAGTTTGAAAGTACTTGGAATCCGCCTTTCATTTTCCTGTGGAATTTTTTACATTTATTGCTCTACTCACGCACTACTTTGTGAGTTTCTCATATCCATATATATATATATATATATATATATATATATATATATATATATATATATATATATATATATATAGGTAGGCTTTAATTCCTACTGAACGTGCGAAAGCTGGTTAGAGGCGTGTTGTGCCGTAGCCAGGATTCTCACTATAAAAGTCCCCCTTGTTACTGGGGGGAGGTTAGTGATTGTTGAATTCTAAGAGTGCAAAATACAGGTTGAATGAATTAGCCGAAGGGATGCTTAATTAAAGTTTTGCCAAGGGTACGTCAAAAGGGAGGAGCCACAAATAAACACACGTACTCAAAATAAATTTTACTTTACACAAATATAATAATTAGCAATAGTTAAACGGGCAAAATTAAGGATTAAATATTAAACACTGACGTTAAGCGTCTAGATTTATAATAACTCAATGGGAGTATCAATCACGGTTAATTAATTAGGTAATTTAAGAATAGAGGGACACTGGGTTTACAGATTACCATTAATTGTTGGATTGGAGAGACGACTACTCAGGTCCAGACGGGGTGGTTCGGGTGGCGTTAACACGAGTTCTCGGGGAGAGGGGGGATAATACGACGGGTTCGGGGCTGCTGGCTGAAGTTCTGGTTAGTTCACTCCTAACTGGATGTGACACTAACAAATAGTAACTTCCAGTAACTATTTGGATGGTCCTTTTCTTACTCAAGTTACGTTGAGCACCAGAGCGTACTCTTCTAGTCACAGACTCTGCGGGGCGGGATTTACTTCAAGGAACACTTTGAGACAGCGACCAAGTTGACTCGACGGCGCGTTAGTAGTCGATACGTTACGGCAAAAACTCTCGTTCAACGTGAGGATTACGCGAGTAGATTTGGGACACTGCTGTAGAGGGGTAAACGGCGATGTTATTTATATCGCGGATTGTGGGAAATCGAAAGAGAGATCCCTTTCACGACAATTCGCTTATCGCAGCGCCTTCTGGACAATCTCCATGGTATCATAAAGAAAGCAAATAAGATTTAAGCTTCTTTGTGAGATAGGCGTTCTTTCGTCTGACTTCCTGTCTCCAGTTGGGGGAAGGGTGGTGGGAGAGAGAGAGGAGACGAAGATCAACTCAAACGACAAATTTCTTTCGTTCCCACGATTGTCTGGCCGCATGTGAGTATGTACGTTCCATACCCTCACATATATATATATATATATATATATATATATATATATATATATATATATATATATATATATATATATATATATATATATCAAGATGGAACGAAAGTAATGTCGGACTTTCTAGAATAAAGTTTTAGATAGTATATATTAAAGTAGTGCCTCTTTTTATCTTTTACGAATACTACAATGAATTAATTTATATCTTCTTCGGTATTCACCGCTATGTCTTTCCATCTAAAGGTCACATTAGACATGTTTTACTCTATGGGTTTCATAGTGGTGTTAATGCAAGGTGAGGGGTAAAATCCATACAGGGCACTTATGGCGATGAGACAGTAAATGAAAGAATTTGCACGAGGTGGTTTTCCTGTTCCCGAAGTGGGGATTTCAGTCTAGAAGATGGACCAAAAGAAGGTCGCCCAAAACAACTTGATTATGAAGAGTTGTAAGTAGTTGTCACAGCAAATCTTGTTCTTACCTCTAAGGAACGAGCAGAACAATTTAACATAACCCATACGACTATCCTACGGCAACTGAAAAGGATTTGAAAGGTTCCAGTGATTGGAAAATGTGTCCCGCATGAACTGTCCAAGGCGAATCTGCACCTGCGTGTTGCTCGCTGTGAGTCATTGGTGTCACGACACCTCGAGGTACCATTTGGGAGCAGACTTGTTACTGGTGATGAGAAGTGGATCCCTTATCATAACGTTAATTGCCGCCGTTCGTGGATCAGTCAAAGACTCAGAATTTCTCAAGAGCTGAAAGGAGGATGTCCCCCCCTCCCCCCCGAAAAAAAGATCATGTTGAATGTGTGGTAAAATATTGAACGAATTTTCCATTACGAACTGTTAGAAAACAATCAAACAATTAATGCTAATTAATCTCTAATGCAATCAACTTCGTCGTTTGAAAGCAACTTCGTGTCGAAGGCGACCTTCCTTACTCAAACGAAGGGGTTTCAGCCTCCATCACGATAATGCCCGTCCTCGCACAGTTCGAATGACTAAACTTCTCTTGGAAGAGCTCGGTTGGGAAATATTGCTCCTTGCGCCATATTCCTCTGAACAAACTCCTTCTAATTATTACTTTTTAAAGAACCATTTGGATGG
Source organism: Ceratothoa steindachneri (assembly GCA_963969495.1). Lineage (NCBI taxonomy): Eukaryota > Metazoa > Arthropoda > Malacostraca > Isopoda > Cymothoidae > Ceratothoa > Ceratothoa steindachneri. The sequence continues at coordinate 4,429,782 of OZ018329.1, forward strand.
TCTTAGGTTGACATTAAGACAAAAGGTTGAAAACGAGTTGGATTCATATTTTGCATCAAACCCTAAAGACTTCTACAAGCGTGGCATTTATAAGCTTGTTGCCCGATGGAATGAGGGTCTAGAAAGCAATAGTTAAATTTCGGAAAATACCCGCCCTCTATTTTTTGGACGTTTGTGTGTGTGTGTGTGTGTGTGTTTAAATTTAGAGACGGTTTTCTTGGTCAAATTCCCCAAAAGTGTCTTTTTGTTTTGTTGTTAGGTTATTGGAATCGCATCATATTGTATTATATAACCCCTATTTAATTGGGATGGGTGTACTCCCCCCGCCATTTTTAAATAAGCTAGTAGTATTCAGAATTCGAAAGCCTACCATTAGATTCGAATTCAAAAGTGATTGCCATAAGTCGTTAGGCGCTCTTATGTTCTTTCGTGATTTCAGGGATACAAACCTCGCCCCTGAATGCAATTTATATCAATCATATTTTCCTTAATAATGATTAATATAAAATCTCCATAGCATATTTTAATTAAGAAAAGATCCATTTAAAATGATATATAAAACAATATGACGTAATTCAAATTAACAAAGTGGCAGGCTAAGATGGCTGCCAATCTATTTTTCGTCATAACATCATAATTAGAAATTTACCCGCCTTGATAAGTTATATTGCATTTGCATTTTTTTTAAATACAGCCATTTATAACAAAGTGCCCACAAAAATAGAGGGCGAGAATTTTCCGAACTTTAACCAAATATATGTAGAAAACCATTTACACAAACATACACATACACTCTTGTATACAGTCTTTTCTTAATCTCAAATATACCGACCGACCATTGATTTTGCCTTTGGTGACATTTCTTCCTTCTAAATCACAACAACCTCGGTTCACACAGAACTGTCATTTTACCATTTCCTTCTATTTATTCATTAACGCCAATCAGCTAGACTGAAATTCTATAAACATTTGCTAAACTTTCTCTCGACTTTATTACCATTCCTGCTCTCTCTCTCTCGAAAACACATCAACAAACATTTACTTTAGACAAAGATCCTTCCCAGAAACGCCATTGGTCGCGCACACTTTCTGTACACATATAAAACAATCGCATATTATATCACTACCCTCACAATCGATCAAATCACTTCAGGAAGCACCGTTCTTTCCATTCGTCTTTACGTTGTGCTCGATCTAACGAGGAAGGACTTTTAACTCATTTCCTAAACCAGTCGTCGGTGGATAGGATTTAGAAGTCTTTCCATCCGCATTCACATTTACTCCTTCCACCGAAAAAGGGATTTAAGCTAACCAACTCCAGCCATTCATCTTATTAAACGTCAAGTTCAAAATAAAGTTATTTTCATCAACTTATTTATAATTCCAAATACGAACTTATTTGGTGAACCCCCTCAAACAAACTTGAATCCTGCACCTGGATCAATATAGTAGATAAGTATTATTTGTTTGAATATAGAACTGGTGACCCACCACATTCCATCCTCATCTCTTTCAATATATATATATTTATATATATATATATATATATATATATATATATATATATATATATATATATACCAGACAATGGCTTCGCTACTAAGGTTAAAATTTAAAATCTAAAAAAAAAGCAGCCATGGTTAAATTTTTATAAATTTTCTGAACTTCGCCAATTATAATAATTTTAAAAAGGAACTCGAAACTAAATTTGCTCCCTTTCAAAATATCACGTTGCTAAAATATAGTTATAGAAGAAGAAGAAGATATATAAAAATTAATTTTCTGAAGTTCACCATTTTGTTTTTTTTTAATATTATAAAAGAATTATTAGAAATAACTTTGCTAAAAAAACATAAGTCATAATCAAACTAACATGAAATTATTATTCAAATACCCCCAAAATTCACCTTCTTAAATTATAGTTAGTGATGATATATATATATATATATATATATATATATATATATATATATATATATAGAGAGAGAGAGAGAGAGAGAGAGAGAGGTGATAAAAACCACCACAGAGCTTTCGCCATATTTATTTTCTGCCTTTCAAAAATAATTTTGAAGACAGAAAGAAAGGGGCAGAAACCTTGTGCGGCTGACTATATAACACTATAGTACAAGAGAAAGAGAAATTGGACGCGAGTGAGCAACGAGACAAGAGGAAATTATGTATGAAGCTCACATTATCCATGAAAAAAATAAGTACTGTAAATCTACATCTTTTTACCAACAATTATTTCAGACCGATGACTGTGAGCATCGAAACTTTAGGTAAATTGACGTGAAATCAAGTATTTTTTTCAGAAAAAGATGTGTTAGTTTTGCTGTTTTCTCCTTTTATTTTTTCTAACATATGTTCATTCTAAATAGTTTCATTTTAAATACAAAAAATTTTCATTTTGATCTCAAATATATTTTTTGTTATGTTACTCCTCAAAATCTTGTAAAATATCTACATATATTTTGTCTTTATAGAGCAGAAATTCTTTAAATTTATCAGTATAGCCCCTGAAGATGACCAATGTGGTTGAAAAAGCCTCGGGCGAATTATAAATTATGATTTAAAATGTTATTTATGGTCCCCCCTCTTCTAAGGGATAATCATTTATGAAAGTTATCAAGAAACTAAAATATTTTGTCAAATATAACAATTAATATATATATATATATATATATATATATATATATATATATATATATATATATATATATATATATATATATCTATATATATATATAAATTTTAGTATACATACTTCATTTTTTACCCTCTAATTTTTTAAAATTAGGTGGTAAATTTTCGATCAGTGGAGCGGGTTCTGCTGTATGGCTGAATTTTAGCTGGAAACTCTACTTCTGTTTTTCCCTTTTAATTATCCAGCAGTGTAAACCCAGCCCCTTATCGAGTAGAACTCAGCTGAGTGACCTACTTGTAACGCAATGGGACCCCCAGAATTTCAAATACGTGTATTGATTTTCAGAGCTCCACTCATTACAACGTATATAAAATTTAAGGAGAGAGTTAAGAAATTCAATTAATCGATACATTTTGCTTTATATTACCACGGAAATACTAATAAATTAGAGTAATCCCTAACGCTACATATTTAGTTTAAATGTAACTGTATCTTGTTGTAATTTTATTTAAACTGCTTAATATAATGAAACTTTTGAAATTAAAGGATATTATTCAATATTTTGGAGTTTTTTAAAAGAAAAAGGATTTGAAAAGAAAAAGATTCAGAGAGATTTTCCAAATTTATTAAAATTATGGCTTTTTTCGTAATTTGAAGCTTTTATCAAAGTTCTTTCTAAGAATTCAGAAAATAATTAGGATGATTATCGAATGTTTTAGATTTTCCTTAAACAAAAATAATTATAAATCAATAAGGAAGAAATTAAGGATGAATCAGACAAAATTAGCCAAGACTACATGAGTAATAAAGGGTAAAATAGTGAAAAATAAAGAGTGAGATAGAATTAACCAAGAATAGCTATACAGGATAGAATAGGGAGAAAAAAGAAAGCAAAATAGTAATTAAATCAGATAAACGAGCTAAGTTGGCTATAAACGATAAAATAGTCGAAAAAGAACAATTAATGAGTGAATCAGACAGAATTAGCCTAAAATGGGTTAAAGGCTAAAATTGGGAAAAAGTAAGGAAAAATAAAGAGTGAATCAGATAGAACTAGCCGGGAATGAATGACTAAAGACTAGAAACGTTAAAAATAGGCACTAGCAATGAATGAGTAAAAAAAAACGAGAATAGTGAAAAAAATAAAGAAAATAGGTAGTCAATCAGACAGAAATAATAAAAAGTGAGTCTATGGAAAGGCGAGAATAGAGCAAGAAAATGATTCAGAGTCAAATGATCCTTGATAGGGATAAGCGATTGGTGGTTGCAACTTGCCAGATTGTGATGTAGGCCCGGGTAGGGTGGCAAAGTGGGGACACAAATCAAGCTAGGACAGAGGATATCTGTCATTGTCATCGTTCATCAGACTGGACCGAGATAGGATTGAGCCGGAGGAAAATCGCTCTCCACCATGAGCGATGTTAAGGTCAATTTGGGGCTAGTTAGTAACGGGATGGGAGTCAGATGTCTGCGTCCGGTGGTTCAGAACCCGCTCTAAATTCTAGGCCTAACTTTCATGAAAGGATGGAGGGCATACATAAATGGATAAATAAATAACGCGGAAAGATAAGATAAAGAAATTAATCGATGCCTTAACTTTGAAAACATAATCCCACGCTCAAAATTTCAAACTTAATCTTTCACTTAAAGGTCAATTCAATTCTGTCAAGAAAACTTAAATCTGCCACATAAAAGTTCGAACTTAAATCCGTGACACAAAATACGAACTTAAATCAGTAACACAAAAGTGCAAACTTAAATCTGTCACACAAAAGTGCACACTTATATCCGTCACACAAAACTGCAAAGTTAAATCCGTCACGCATAAGAGCGAACTTAAATCCGTAACGCAAAAGCGCAAACTTAAATCAATCACACAAAAGTGCGAACTTAAATCCATCGCACATTAGTGCGAACTAAATCCGTAACACAAAAGTGAGAACTTAAATCCATCACACAGAAGTGTAAACTTAAATCTGTAACACAAAAGTGCAAACTTAAATCCGCCACACATAAGTGTTAACTTAAATCCCTAACACATAAAGGTAAACTAAATCCGTAACATAAAACTGCGAACTTTAATCCATCACACAAAAATGCATACTCAAATACGTGATACAAAAGTGCGAACTTAAACCTGGTATACAAAAGTGCCAACTTAAATTCGTTACACAGAAGTGCGAACTAAAATCTGTCACACAGAAGTGCGACCTAAATCCGTCACAAAAACTCCAAACTTAAATTCGTCATAAAAAAATGTGAACTTAAATCCGCCACACAAAAGTGCGAACTAAAATCCGTCAGGAGAAAAGGCAAACTTAAATCAGTAACAGAGAATTGCGAACTTAAATCCGTCACACAGAAGTGCGAACAAAATCTGTCAGACAGAAGTGCGACCTAAATCCGTCACAAAAAAGTGCGAACTTAAATCCGTCACAAAAAAGTGCGAACAAAATCTATCACACAGAAGTGCGACCTAAATCTGTCACACAAAAGTGAGAACTTAAATCCGTCACAGAGAAGGGCAAACTTGAATCCGTCACACAGAAGTGCAACCTAAATCTGTCACACAAAATTGCCAACTTAAATCCACTACAAACAAGTGCGAACTAATTCCGTCACACAAAAGTGCACACTTAAAACCATCACACAAAAGTACGAACTTAAATCCATCACACAGAAGTGCGAACTTAAATCCGTCACACATTAGTGAGAACAAGATCCGTAACACAAAAGTGAGAACTTAAATCCGTCATATATTAGTGAGAACAAAATTTGTAACACATAAGTGTGAACTTAGATCCCACACACATAAGTGAAAACTAAATCGGTAACACAAAACTTCGAACTTAAATCCATTGCTGAAAAATGCGAACTCAAATACCACACAGAAACCTGCGAAATTATTACACGACTCATTCAAAAGCGAAAACTTAAATATATCAATGAAAAATGGCAAACTAAATCACTCTTAGAAAAGTGGCTACTTAATTCCGTGACTCAAACGCGCACCACAAAAACTGCAAACATATCTCTCGCAAAAATGAGAAGTTAAATGCCTAACTTTAAATTGCGAACTTACGAGTAACTACATCACTCATATGGCAATAAAATGTACCAAGTTAAATCTCTGACTCGAAAGTGAGAACTTACATGCCCGACACGAATGTGGGAACTTGAAAAACAAAATCGACAGTGTGAACTTAAGCACTCGACTCGAAACTGCGTCAACGCATGAAATCGCATTCTAGAATTTATAAACTGCAACTTTCAGCACCAAAAAATAGGTAAACTAACACGAATACTTAATTATCTAGACTTAATTTGGGCAAAGAAAGAGAATTTATTAGAAAATATACAAGTTGGCGAAAAACTTAGTAATAGTGATTACAACATAATTAGATTTAATATAAATATTCCTAAATATTCTAGTGAGAGCTCTCAACTCCTTCCCGATTTTAGATCTTACACCTTTGATCTTTTTAGTAACCGCTTAAGAGTTTCAAATCGGAATAAAATTTTAAACCTTGAAAACGTTCAGGAAATGTACAATAAATTTTATTTTCCCTCACTATAAATAGCGAAATAGTACATTTTAAACTTAAATAGTCTAATAGATCTAATTAAGCGCCGTGCTTAAGTAACATTCAAATTTCCATAGGGAAACGATACCGATTGTATCAAGTTTTGAAAATCAAAACCCCTGTTGAGATTCAAAACCAAGACCTTTATTGTCGTCGCTTTGTCAAACGCCAAACTGAACAATAAAAGGAAACTAGCCTTATTGTTTTAACTCGAACCTTGCGATTTTATAGATATGTAAATTAACGTAAGCCTATTACGAAGTGCATTAGGCCCATATACAATGTCAAGGGTGTCCTTAGTCGCAATCAAAACCACGTGGTGAATACATTAAATGGACATTTTTAACATGTTTGATGAAAAAATGCACTGTTAAATAATGAAATAACCAAGAAATGAAGTAAATAATTACATTAAAAAAATAAAATTTTAAAAGCGCCTCGTTCTGATCAAATCTGACCAATAAAACCTCAAAGAATTAGGAAACGAACTGTTAAAGCCTCTTTATATAATATTTCAAGAATTTATTAGTGAGGGGATAAGTTCTTAAGGAGTTCAAAGAAGCAAATGCGGGTTCGTAATTTTGTAATTAAGCACTCGCTCGACAGTGCGAAATTACTTACCCGACACGAAAGTAGGAACTTAAACACCCAACTTAACAAAAGAAAACTTAAACACTTTATTCGAAAGTGCGAATTTAAATACCTTAATCGAAATTGCGAACTTATTACCCAACTCGAAAATGTGAACTTAAATGCTTCAATCGAAAATTCGGACGTAAATACTTTCCTCGTAAGAATGAACTTAATATCTCACTCAAAAGTAAAAACTTAATCCCTCACTCAAAAGTGAGAATAAGCCCTGTCGTAGAATGACTCCCGACGATACCATATATTACACTATTCGTTGAGGGAACTTCCTTAATTATCTTTAGAGTGCGTTTTACTGTCTGGCGGCCGGTATTATGTATCTTCAAAATGCTTAAGAAGTGGAACTGAGCTCAAGGATAATAATATTGCTATCATTAATAAAATAGAGTTTTATTAATAATAACTATAAACAATACACAAAAACGGAAAATATTGACAAACAGAATGGAAAGGGTCGTGGAGACTCGGGCTAATCCAAGGATTTAAGGGATCAAAAAGGGTAAAACAAATATGGAGTTAAAGAGATGGGATGGTTCGATAAACCATTTAAAGCACAGGATAGAATTGACAAATAAGGGATCAATACTCAAAAGGTGACGCTTGGCTTACGTAACTTCATTAGGGTGCAGTGGAAGGTACTTGAAGGAATATTCGGTCCGCTGGCGAGCTCCAGCCGAAGGGGGGGGATAAAAGGATCCTGACGAGGCGTCTTGGAAAGGAGAACCGTTACTCGACGAACGGCTCGACGAACAATGGCTGTTCTACTTTGTTCTCTTCTGAACAAAGGGGGGATGAGAACCGTCTCTTGTCTACGGGCTCAAGAACAATGGCTGTTCTAATGTTGTTCTTCTTTGAACAACAGGGGGGGGGTGAGAACCGTTTCTTGGCGAAGGGCTCAAAACGAACAATGGCTGTTCTAATGTTGTTCTCCCTTGAACAACAGGGGGGGGGGGAAGAACCGTTTCTTGGCGAAGGGCTCAAAACGAACAATGGCTGTTCTAATGTTGTTCTCCCTTGAACAACAGCGGGGGATGAGAACCGTTTCTTGGCGAAGGGCTCAAAACGAACAATGGCTGTTCTAATGTTGTTCTCCTTGAACAACAGGGGGGGGATGCCTTGGGGACTTGGCGTCACTAAAGGCTCGAACCTTTGGCACTCAAGGAATATTGTCCTCCTTCTGGACAAGTGATGGTGAATCTCGAGTTCGAGGTCCCTTGGCGCACAAAGGGAGAGAGGGTCGTGGTGATGTTTCGCGACGAAAATCTGGATCTCCAATCTGATCTTAGTGGTAAAGTTTCCATATAAATAGCCAGGACATCTCCTTGGCGTGGGGGAGAATGGAGTGAAAGCTTGGAGGGAACGCACAGCTGGGCCGGAGAAAAATGCCTTATCTGTCCATAAGCCTAACTCGATCTGGCGAGGTCGGCGTATGGGGGCGAACGGGGGGGACGATAACCTCCTTGTTTAAACATTGACGTCCGGTAGCTGTTGATAAGACTCCAAGCCTCGAATCGAAGATGCACGTGGGCCTCCTCGAGGTTTTAACTAATATGGGATAGGAGTTGAATTTAACACAGATTCAACTCGTTCTATCACACCCCTCCATTCCAGGGGAAGTTGTCACTTCGAAAAAAAAAGAGAGAAGGGACAACGATAGAGCTCCGTTGTAGGGAACTCGTTTTCTTGTACCAACCGTATCTTCCTGCACCTAACTATTATTACCTCAATACATGATTATTTTGATCTTTAGATTACAGGGGAAAATAACCTTTAATACAACTTAATAAAAAAAAAGGGCATGATACAATGAAATGTTATAAACTTAGTACATACGGAACAAAATAATTTATACGTAAATTAATAAGAACAAATATATATACATCAAAAAAAAATTAGACATTGAGCGTTACAAAATTCAGACATATACATTAATTAATTATATTACAAAAGAATCTTAAATTAAGTCGTACAAGACGGTATATACCTACATGGAGATACTAATCCTATGAATGCAATTATTCTACGCTATTCGGTAACGCATTCCTACTGAGTGCGTCAGCGACCTGGTTATCGGAACCTTTGATATAATTTATTTTAAATTGATACTCTTGCAAGAGTAAACTCCAGCGCATGATGCGGCCGTTTGAGTGTCTCAAATTCCTAATATAGGCTAACGGACGGTGGTCGGTTCCTATTCAAAAATCTTTACATATCAAGTACAGCTTGAATTTGTCTATGACCCAGATAATTGATAGAGCTATCTTTTCTCTAGTGGCATATCTCTTTCCGCGTGGTATTAATTGACGGCTAGCATATGCAACTGGATGACTCGTTCTGTCATCCTCGTATTGAAGGGGTACACCTCCAATGCCCTCGTTGATCACGTCGGTCTTAACCCCAAAGGATTTTTCCGGGTTGGGCAACTTAAAAATGGGGGCAGAAATGAACTTACTTTTGAGCTGATTAAAATGGGAAACAGCGACATCATTCCAACGTAAACGATCGGGGAAATTCTTTTCCTGAAGGGGGCATAGGGGGGCCAAAATTGCAGCGAAATTCGGAACAAATCGCTGATAGGGAGAAGCTGATCCTAGGATCGATCTTAATGGCTTCTTTGTAATCGGGAGGGGCATGTCGGCGATTGCCTTAATCTTGTTCTCTTGGTGACCTAACTGGCTTGGTCCTATTTTGAAACCCGAATATTTAATGGGTTCGTGAGCAAAATTGTATTTGCTGGGGCCAATGGTGAGGCCATTTTCACGCAGTTGCTCGAAAAGAGCTAATAGGGCGGGTAAATGGTGATTCCATTTAATTAGTTCTTGTATCTGACTCTTCTGACGTGGTGTCAGCTGCGCGTCACTTTTCAGGTCAGAGGGTTCCAAAGACTCGCCTGGTAGGGAATGAGGAGGGTAATCGGCATCAGGTTGGATGCACACTGTCTGGATTACCTTAAGGGACTCCGCGGGGCAATCCTCTTCAAGCGCCGATGCTTCGTCCAGTTCTACGAAGGTATCTCCATGGGCGCGTTGGGGTTTCTTTTTTTCTTGGGGTCCAGGGACAGTCTCCGTGTCCTTGTCTGGGGCCTTATCACCTAAGAGTTTTAGTGAATCACATTCCTCTTTTTCCGTCCTAAAGTCCTGGTTAGGGGTCTCCGAGAAATCGGACGGTATCGGGGTTCTGATGGGGACGGGCTCCTGGGCTTCTTTCTTATCTCGGCCTTGAGGAAGGGCGGCCTGAAACACAGGGTCGAAACTTACTTGGGGGCTCTTTCCTATAAGTACGGAACAGAATTTTATTGGTGCTACAATGACTTCAGCCCAGCCATTATAATATTGACACTGCAGGTAACATCTAGCGACGGGGAATCTGTTCGCCCGCCCAAGGTAGTCACGTACCACCGCAAATTTTTCGTGGTTAGAGGCCACTGGGAGGAGTTCGTTGGACACGATGAAGCATGTACATCCTGTGTCCCTGACGAGAGTCGATACTCGGCAGTTGTCCACGCTGCCCTCCTCATATTTCAAAGTTCCCGCTGAACTTTTATCAAAAAAAAAATTTACCTAGTGGCCTGACGGATGGGGAGAAGTTTCTGCTTGGGTCTGCACCACCGGGGGAGCCGGGGTTGCATTAATCTGGTGAACTTGGTGGGCTGGTCCGCTTTTAAGCCTAGAATTTTGGGGGCAATTCCAGCTCATGTGGTTTTCTACACCACAGGTGAAGCATATGGTTGGTCGCTTCGGGAAGAGAGATGGAGGAGAAGTCTTAACGGGAGGTTTGGAGTCCCGTTGTTGGTTTTGGGGAAAGAAGTTTTGGGGTTTTACGGGGCTCGGAAACTTTGTCAGCTTCCCTGGGAAGGGGCGCGAATCCGTCCTTCTTTCTTCTCGTTGGATTTCTTTTTCTCGTTCTTCTCGTTGGATTACTCTTTCCCGTTCCTTTCTTTCTTTTTCTACCTTTTTTCTTTGAACTTCTGCTTTAATCCGAGCTAATTCAATCTGAAGCTCAGCTTGTCTTATCCGTTCCCCTCTTTCTTCTCGTTGGATTTCTTTTTCTCGTTCTTCTCGTTGTTTTTCTCTTTCTCGTTCTTCTCGTTGTTCCTCTCTTTTTTGCTCCTCTTGAATGTACTTAATTAGTTCTTTTCCGAAAAGTCCACAGGACTCTCCTTGCGCTTTAAAGATTTCGAACGGAGTCATCTTTGCACTTGGGGGCGCACTAGTCAACCAACTAAAATTCCTCGCAACAAGAATTATGCCTCTATAGAATTAGCCTACCTAAATATGGGCACTGACCTATTCGTACTTGGTTTCTCAATCTAAATAACCACTGACTAAAATCACAAAAAAAAAAACACAAACAAATTATTATAACCGTTCCTTGAGCTACTCCAGCTTCTTAAGTTTAAAAAAAAAAGGGGATAGCAATCGTTAAAACAAAGGGAACTACTATATTCTATTATTATAACGAATAACACTATGCTTTACTCGACTGAGACCAGTGTTTGCAAAGATATAGCGTTAAACCTTACACACCTGATACCAAATTTAAATAGTATATATATATATATATGTCGTAGAATGACTCCCGACGATACCATATATTACACTATTCGTTGAGGGAACTTCCTTAATTATCTTTAGAGTGCGTTTTACTGTCTGGCGGCCGGTATTATGTATCTTCAAAATGCTTAAGAAGTGGAACTGAGCTCAAGGATAATAATATTGCTATCATTAATAAAATAGAGTTTTATTAATAATAACTATAAACAATACACAAAAACGGAAAATATTGACAAACAGAATGGAAAGGGTCGTGGAGACTCGGGCTAATCCAAGGATTTAAGGGATCAAAAAGGGTAAAACAAACATGGAGTTAAAGAGATGGGATGGTTCGATAAACCATTTAAAGCACAGGATAGAATTGACAAATAAGGGATCAATACTCAAAAGGTGACGCTTGGCTTACGTAACTTCATTAGGGTGCAGTGGAAGGTACTTGAAGGAATATTCGGTCCGCTGGCGAGCTCCAGCCGAAGGGGGGGGATAAAAGGATCCTGACGAGGCGTCTTGGAAAGGAGAACCGTTACTCGACGAACGGCTCGACGAACAATGGCTGTTCTACTTTGTTCTCTTCTGAACAAAGGGGGGATGAGAACCGTCTCTTGTCTACGGGCTCAAGAACAATGGCTGTTCTAATGTTGTTCTCCTTTGAACAACAGGGGGGGGGGGGTGAGAACCGTTTCTTGGCGAAGGGCTCAAAACGAACAATGGCTGTTCTAATGTTGTTCTCCCTTGAACAACAGGGGGGGGGGGGAAGAACCGTTTCTTGGCGAAGGGCTCAAAACGAACAATGGCTGTTCTAATGTTGTTCTCCCTTGAACAACAGCGGGGGATGAGAACCGTTTCTTGGCGAAGGGCTCAAAACGAACAATGGCTGTTCTAATGTTGTTCTCCTTGAACAACAGGGGGGGGGGGGATGCCTTGGGGACTTGGCGTCACTAAAGGCTCGAACCTTTGGCACTCAAGGAATATTGTCCTCCTTCTGGACAAGTGATGGTGAATCTCGAGTTCGAGGTCCCTTGGCGCACAAAGGGAGAGAGGGTCGTGGTGATGTTTCGCGACGAAAATCTGGATCTCCAATCTGATCTTAGTGGTAAAGTTTCCATATAAATAGCCAGGACATCTCCTTGGCGTGGGGGAGAATGGAGTGAAAGCTTGGAGGGAACGCACAGCTGGGCCGGAGAAAAATGCCTTATCTGTCCATAAGCCTAACTCGATCTGGCGAGGTCGGCGTATGGGGGCGAACGGGGGGGACGATAACCTCCTTGTTTAAACATTGACGTCCGGTAGCTGTTGATAAGACTCCAAGCCTCGAATCGAAGATGCACGTGGGCCTCCTCGAGGTTTTAACTAATATGGGATAGGAGTTGAATTTAACACAGATTCAACTCGTTCTATCACAAGCCCCTTTTCCCTCCGAATAGGGAAAAGTTGACCCCTACTAAAAAGTGAAAAATTAATCCATGACTGAAAAGTCTATTAAATCCTCCCCCCCACACACACTTTCCCCCATAAAAGTGCCAACTTAAAGCCCTCACTAGAAAGTTTGAACTTAAATCCCCACTTAAAAATGTGAACTCTATAGCTTATTAAGATGTGTAACCTTCATTGCTCACTCAGGAGTATGATATTTATCGCTCACTCAGAAATGTGAGCATCATTGCTCATTCAGAAATGTGAGCATCATCGCTTACTTAGGAGTGTGAACTTTATCCTTCCTCAAAAGCAAACTTAAATCCTTTACTCAAAAGTAAGAACTTAAATCCTTTCTCAAAAGTGAGAACTTCAATCCATCACTTAAAAGTATGAAAGAAAAATCCCTCACTCAGAGGTCTAAACTTCATCACCTTCTCCAATTTGTGAATCTTATCGCTCCCTTGGAAGTGTGATTTTCATCCCTCACTCAGAAGTGCGAACATCATCATTCACTCTTAAGTGTGAATTCCATCGCTTACTCATGTATTGAACTTCAAGACTAAATAAGTGGCCTGAACGTCATCGCTCCCTCAGAAATGGAAAATCCATCCCTCACTCGCATTGTTACTCAGAAGTGCGATTTTTTTTTTTTTTTAGAGAGATAATCTGACGGTCACCAGTGAGAGTTCAGCCCCCCAAAACAATAATAGTTTAATATATTTCAAATAAACTATATAACAAATAAATTAATTAAAAAACAACTGTAAACAAAAACAAAATCAAGAGACACCCTAGGTAGCACAGGAGAGGCCCGACTACCTCAGGGACCTAGGCGTGCAGTCAGCAATTTAATAGAAAAAAATCAAATGGTATATAGGAGGACCACATCCTCCCAAAACTCCCTCACACTACAATCTGGGGCCAGTCCCAGCACCAGTGACAACCATAGCGACCACGATCGTCACGAAACCAAGACAGGCACCAAGCACGAAGCTCACCCAGACTAAGACATACAACCGAAATGTGGCGGCCAGTCAAAGAGACGTAGCCAGATCGGCAGAAAGTTTCAGGGGAATGTTTTATTAGATGGGTGCGTCAAGTTCGGAGACGACACAACATGATTCGATGGTGCCGATGCAGTGTGAGATAGTCCGACAGAAACAGTCGGAACGCAATGTCACGCAAATTTAAGTTCTCATCCTTCTTTTCTCATCTTTGCCAAGCAGCCCAAAGGGGCAACCTGATCACTATCATTTAGTCAGAATGTGGAAAAGTAAAATGCCAGTCCATTTGGTTAGTCTGTGCAGAGAGCCTGGCCACATAATTAGCGTGGCGTGCTTGTTCGCAGCAAACCCAACATGTCCATGAACTCACCAGAAGAGAATATCGACGAACTTCCGACTCACAGACGCAATAGTATCATGGATACTGCGAACCAGGGAATGTGTAAATTCTGATGCATTAAGGGCCTTTAGCGCGAGCAGTGAGTCGTAATGGTTTAAAAACTATCTCCAAAAGTAGTACGGCATACAATCTCCCGTGCCGAGTGGTATATTGCAAACTGCTCTGCCGTGAAGATGGACGGAGCGAATGGGAGAGACACTAAGCATCAGACAAGGGAAATATAACATGGAATCAAATCCCATTTTGGATTTAGGGTCATCTGTGTATGGCTCTAGTATGAGGAGATGCATGCTAGAAGTTATGCAAACGAAACACACCCGAGGCTGTGGGAGCTTTAGGAGCGCTGCCCCCAGGGCAGCGTATTGGTCAAAACCATTGGCACAACTGATCACACAGCTTCATAAAACTCTCAAGAGAATTTCCTTGGCTTGAACTCCAAAAGTTATGACTTGATTTATATCTCTCGGCAGCAAGTGCACCGTCAAGTTAGTTGTGGATGAAATGAAAGCGGTGTTTTTGGATGAGACGCAGAACCCGCGTGTAAAAGCGCACCATGCACTGTGCACAACGTAAAATGAATGGCATCTCCACTTCATTGATAGAGAAGCTCTTGGTACTGGACGTATGAAAAACCTTAGTCGCCACCCAAAGACAGGCGTGCTGGATCTAATCCACCTCCTGCAATAGAGTCTCGGATACAGAGGAATAAATCTAGCATCAGTAAAAAGGCTTTGAGAAAACAAAGGAGCGGTAAGAATAAAAGTACTGTAACCCAATCAGCACCGCACTTGTAAGCAAAGCGCCACAGAGCATAAAATGTCCATTGTACTGGAGAAATAATAGCCCTGAAGCTACGAATATAGGCTTCCCAGGTGAAGCATTGGTCCTATACTAAATCAAAGAGTTGGTGCAATTTCATTACTTCCAGGCAATACTCATTTAGGAACATGTCCCGGTCGAGTTGAGGCCGATGAATGTGGCAGAAGTCTACGACCTTGATCTTGGACAAAAGAAACCCGATAACGACAGACGCCTCTCAGAGCCTGTTGGAGCCGGAGCTTGACGGTAGGATCTGAACCACACCGAAAGAGATCCAAGAGATGGCTAGGAAATTGACGCGTAAAGTTCCAGTTGCTCTGTGGCCTTCTAGGACTTAGCAGAGAAGATTCAAGGCGTAGGCACTCCTTTTGTATTGCAATTTTTCTATTGGCAGGGCGTTTTAGGGACTTGGCGTTTCTAAGGCTTTTGAGGCGAGGCGACCAGTTATACTTGCCCGTCCAATTTGGGACAATTGTTAGATAGTCGAGATTTCCTCGGGGCTACCCTCAATTCGGGAGGAAGTCTTTGAATTACCAAGGGGCTGCCAATGTCACCTTCCCTAGCATTGTTTCCTCTCGGCGCAGAGGAAGAAGTGTTCCCGAGATTGAGGAGAGGATGGCTCGCAACATCATTGCTGCCTGCTGTATAAGGGTGGCACACAGTCGAAGTAGAACTTAAAAGGGTTCTAAATAGGCATAGGAACTACTACACTTATAGGCCAGGTAGGGGAGGAACGAAAAATGCTATTTAAACATGGGAACCGTATGAACTGCTATGTCCCGCGGAACGCAAGAGAACCGTATCCCTAGACTTTTTGAAAAATTCGGTCAGCAGCTTGACAGCCAGAACCTTATTAAACAAATATGACGTGCAATGCTTCGGTGAGCAAGGTGAGATCCACCACAATTCACAAACTTGGCCTTGTACGAAAAGACTTGGTGGTGCACGGCTCAAGAGCAGCTCGCACGTATTTGGGGTAAACTCGATTTGGCACGTCGGCAAGATTTATTGGTTTGATGTAAGCGGTGGGAATGATAACATATCTGCGGTTACGGACGCATGCCTAGACTTGGTAGCGATACCGGCCATTACGCAGCGAGTCAAGGAGGCTTTCTACGTCGAACATGACGAAAATTATCGGGGTGGGGCTAGAAACCTTTCACCTCCATCTTTCCTCGCAACTAACTCAACCCTGGAGGGGCATCTGAGAATGCTTAGGTGAGGAATCCTCCGTACTAGAGATCCACTCTATAAAAATTGTGAACTTCATCGAAATGCTTCATAAGTGTCATCTTCATCGCATCGCTCACCGAGAAATGTGAACTTCATTGTTCACTCAGAATTGCGAACACTATCGCATCGCATTATAGCATATTTATAAGTGTGAACGTCATTGCATCGCTGACTCAGAAGTGTAATCTTCCTTGCATCGTTCACTGAAAAGTATGAACACCGTTGCGTCATTCACTCAATAGTGTAAACAATCTCATCATTCACCGATTATGAAGTTCATCGCTCACTCAGAAGTGTCACCTCAGTGTTACTTAGAAATGTGCACTTCATTTTTTAACTTCATTTTTTACTCAGAATTGTTAATTTACTTTTTTATTTACTTGTTCATTCAATTTTCGATGAGAAATGTGAATTTTATGTTCCCATTAATAATGTGAACTTCATCGCTCACTCAGAATTGTGAAATTCATCGCTCACTTAGAACTGTGAACTACATCACTGGATGGGAATTGTGAATTTAATCACTCTCAAAAGTGTGAACATCGTATCGCTCACTCAGAAGTGTGAACGTCATCGCATGGCTCACTCAGAAGTGCCATTTATCTTCATCTCTCATTCAGAAGTGTGAATACCATCGATCATTCAAAAGTGAAAGTCATCTCATCGCTCACACAAAAGGTCGGGCTTAGTACCCCTTGGTCGTCTTTGGCTATGTACCTGGAAAGTGGCCAACTTTTTACTTTTGAGTGTCTTTGGATATGTATAATGCACCCTACTAGCCCCAGAATTTAAGATTGACAACCCCGAGCTCTCTTCTTCCCCCTCTACCTATATTTCTCCTACTTTTCCGATTCAAAAGACTTAGTTTAAATCCTAACTTCTAATCCGCTAATGCTTCTCAGACTTCTCACACTGCATTGAATGAGACACGAAAAGGTTCTCATACCAAATGGCTCAGAAAAATTTACCACTTCCTAGGCTTGAAAATCCCTTTCATTCTTCTTTTTTCTACACATTTCATCTATTTGTCGCATCTTCTTCAACAATAGTCACCTCAAGCCAACCTCTTATCTTAATACTTTGTCATCATTCGATGTGAAAGTTCTTGAAAAGATCACATTTTCACTCCCTCTAAAAAGAGTTTAAGAGCTCTTAAGAGCTCGTGTACACTAAGTAGCTTCTCGTCTAAATCGGACATATGTAAATTTTGTGGTTTGACGCACACATACACACAACTCTTCTTCAAAGTTAACCATCCTAGTGGATGACGAGTAGCTGAAAAGAAAGGATTAATTGATTTAATTATTATCGCAAACAATCCCTTTCATTGAGCGGAGTCTCCGACCTGATAATGAAACTAATATAAAGATCAGCATGATAATTTCTGAGCACAGGGCATCAGGTTCCGGTCCTCCTTTTTGGAGGGAAAGGGACACGAATAATGGTAATAACTGTGATTTAACAACAGCCAGCGAGTCTGCGAAACCCTTCATGGCTCAAAGGAGACTCCTGTTCAATTCCAGGGGAGTGTGAACTGAGAACACTTTCGGTGGATTCCGTAGACAGAAGATTGAAGTATCATGTTGGGTGGAGGGGGGATATTAGTAAAAATACTGTTTTGATTGCTTATATACGTGAGGACATATGTAGATGAAACTGCCTCCGGGCAATGCACCACACTTGACACTCAGCCGCGATTAACGGGAGTTACCTACAACCCCCAAATTATTGTTATCAGCTCCTGCCTGGATTTGAACCTTTTGCAATTTAAAATGAGAATTAGTATTGATGATGAAGGGTGGTCTGGGGGTTCAATCCTCTATTTTAGAAATTATCAAATTACGACACCCTTTTTTTTCAATTCGAAAATCTGTCCCAAAACGTTTGGAAAATTCCTCTACAGTAGAATGAAGAAGCAACAGAGCTAATTCCAAGGTAGATTTTCCTCAGTCTTCTTAATTCTAGTATTTATTAAAAGAAAGCGAACTGATGGGAGTTTTTTTTTAATTACACTTCCGTAATGAGTGATAATTCTTTTACTTAGTCACTAAGGCAAATAAAGAACGACTAAAATCGATTCTATTTTTACCTTAATTAAGAATAAGGTAAACGAACGTTTCTAGCATAAGGTTGAACGTTAACACGCTGAACAGTATTCGAAAGTGTGTTCCATAAAGGGCGCCCATTTTGAAAGGTGAACAATTAAAAGAACTTTTTATAAAAATGGTCATAGTCGGCATATTTCTAACGAGGTATGTCTCTCGTTTAGGTGTGGAAAACAATGTCGGCCATATGTCCCCCGGCACTGAGTCTGCATACTATACGCGCCTCGAAATTTCCAATAACTCTCTCACAGATGTGTGGCTCTATACCTCCAACTGCACGCTTAATTTCAGCCTTGACTTCAGGAATTGTGCGTGGTTTGTTTGCGTATACGTGTGACTTCACATAACTTCAATGCGAAATTTTTTCGTGGAGCAGTGCAAGCGTTTGGGGCAAAGTGTGGGAGGTCGCTCCATCCCGCTGAAACCAGAGGTTGTCAATTTCCGTTTCTTCAAGTTCGGCCATAACTGAGGGGATATCATGTCTC
Source organism: Ceratothoa steindachneri (assembly GCA_963969495.1). Lineage (NCBI taxonomy): Eukaryota > Metazoa > Arthropoda > Malacostraca > Isopoda > Cymothoidae > Ceratothoa > Ceratothoa steindachneri. The sequence goes on from OZ018329.1 coordinate 4,448,673, forward strand.
GGCAACGTTCTCAATTAATGGTAACTGCATTCTCCTGTCATCTTCAAATAAGAACAGTCCAAGCAATCCACCTGCCCCCAAACCACACCACACATAGTGGATTTATTTCACGCTCTTGCCTAATTCGAGGATTTCCATTGCCCCGAATCTGGCACTTCTGTTTATTGACAAATCCACTCAAGTGAAAGCGGGGCTCGTCACGGAAAATGATTTTCTTGGCGAAATTCTCGTCTGCTGCAAGTCTCTCCACCTCACAGTCAGCAAATTGCTTCTGCCTCCCGTAGTCAGGTGGCTGAAGAGGATGCGTAAGTTGAATTTTGTAGGCATGCATATGGAGATCTTTATGCAGAATCTGATGTAATGAAGTGGTGGGGATGTCCAACTACTGCGAACGTCGGCGAATCGATTTTGCTGGACTTAGAGTGACACTGTCTCGCACAACAGCAATTTGTCGCTCTTTCCGACAAGATCGATTCCGCTCAGGTGATTTAGCCGTTGCAACTGAACTAGTTGGGTGCTTCATTTTTCCCCAAAATGGTACGAAGTGTTCGAACTGTTCGCATCACACTTTCTTCCTTTTGGTTAAATTTCTTTCACGATTAGAACACGCTGCTTATTTGTAAACTGCTCCATGACGCATCGCACACAAGTATTCTAAAAAACAAAAAAACGAGAACTATTAATTGGAGTGAAGAGAGATAACAAACATTATAAAAACAGTCTACAAACTTCAAAACACGAAAGTGTCGCCCAATTCAAATTCGGCGCCTTTAATGGAACAACACCCTTTAGTATTTATAAATGACACACGTTCCTTCCTCCCACCAGAGAGAATTAAGGAAAATCTCAAAGAATAGTGGGGGGGGGGAGCCGAATATAAAATAAAAGGAATAGAGCGGGAGAGCTAACAGCTGAATAAAAAAAAGATGAATACAAAGAGAGGGGTAGCAGCTGAATATAAAACAAATTAATAGAAATGGAGGGCTAACAACCGAATATAACGCATTGTTGAATTTTTATTCAGCAATTTGGTGAATTTCTATTCAATTTCTATCCGCAACAGCAGATAACTTGCAGTGAGTCATTGTTTCACGACACGTTCAATCAGCCCTTTGGGTCAGTCGAGGAAGCAGAATTTCTCAAGAGCCGATAGAAGGACTTCATCCCCAAAAGGAGCATGTGGAGTGTATGGTGTGATATTGAAGGAATTGTCCATTACGAACTGTTAAACAACAATTAATGTTTATCTCTACTGCAATCAACTTCGTTGTTTGAAAGCCTCTTTGGGTCAGATGTTACTCTCTTTAGTCAATAGAAGAAGGGGTGTCATTGTCTATCACGATAATGGCCGTCCTCACACAACTCAAATGCCCAAAGATGCCTTGGAATCGCTCGGTTGGGAAATCTCGCTTCATCCTTCATATTCTCCTGCCTTTGTTCCTTCTGATTATCGCTTGTTTAGGGGATTACAGAAACATTTAGATGGTCTTAGGTTGACATCAGGAGAAAAAATTGAAAATGAGTTGGATTCATATTTTGCATCAAAACCTAAAGAATTAATGAGGTGGTGTTTATGATTAAATATTTACATAGTCATAAGTTTTTTCTCACTTTTAATATACTGTATACCCTAAAATAAGTCGGACATGACTATCGTCCAAGCCTAAGGGATCATAGAATTGGTGGAGGGATAATTCTGATGTGTAGACTTACAATGCGTCAAATCTAAAGAGCTCAGTAAAAAAAATATAAAGAGGTTCAGTCTATAAACTGATATACGGACTGGCAGAAAAGGAGTTAATCCGGGTTAGCCTGAGGGACTTAAAGCCTACATTCGGCTTATGTAGCCCCCCCCCCCCACAAAAATAACAATCTCAATATCAGGAAGATTAACAACAAATAAAAACAAGGACAAAAGTAAAAGGTGAACAAAATATGTGCCACAATCAGGAGCCCCTGGAGAGACCAACTCTTTCAGGGCCCCAAGCAGGTAGTCAATATAAAAATTTATAAATTAAGGATGAGCCCCCCCTCCCCCGTCGCCCATCTTCCGAAAACTCTACCACACCGCAATATGAGGCCAGGTACCGCGAATGGAGCACTTCACATTAGTGTTTTTACCGAAAATGTGGCGTAAAGGTTCAGAAGAGCGCTGCGTCCCGCAAGTGTGTCCGATTCGGAGACCACATAGAATAACTTTATACCGTCGAGGCATTGCAGAATACATCCGCATGAAAAGTAGGGTCGGAATGGTAGGCAAAATTAAATTCCAGAGTGCCATTTCCCATCTTCTTTGCCATAGAGTCAAGGTGCGGAAGATTGATACGCAGCTATGGTCGATCAGGCTGTGCAGACAACTTGTCTTTAGCACAATCGTTCCCATCACCAATGTAGAATACAATCTCGACGTCCAACCGATTAGCAACAATTCTGGAATACTGCGAAGCAGGTAATGTGTAAACTCAAATAGCTCGAGGGTATATAGCGGGCTCTGTAATTCGCCAGATGTAGATTAGAAACCGGTCTCCGAGCGGAACATCGCCGCAAACAACTCGGCAGGTAAGCAAGACGCAGCGCCGGGAAATGCTCCGCGGCCTAAGACAAGGGTGCGGTGGCATGGTCACCTCCTCTTCGCACTTGGTGCTGAGTGGGGATATTGGCCACGAGCTTTTCCAAAACGACTGGCACCCACGAACACGGCCGTTCCAGTGCGACCAAAGGAAACCTAAAGTCGAGACTAGGCCAGCCCCTGAAGCGAGAGTGAGAAAAGAACTTTCTCTGTAGTTCTTTCGATATGATTCTTGCTATCTCTCTTCTTGTTTCCTCTTACTCACTTTTCACTGATAATGCAAATTTTTCTCTAAGGGAGACTAGCCAGAAATCCCCCTATTTGAGTAGGAATAAAACGGCTTGTCGAGAAGCAACTCAGATCAGTCAGTCGAGTCAAGACAAAGTTCATCCATTTTTCACCAGGCCGAGAAGACTCAACGTAACGCCTACCAAACGATACCTCTTTATCTCTCACTGGTAGCCATGGTTACAATTCATGCTGCCCCTCAAGGTCCAAAGATAGCACAATTCGAAGCCTACTCCCTCGACTCATCCTCTCTTTTAAGGTCAACTAACACAAAGACAAATAAATTCACGCTGAACGTTCACAAATTTTAATATACGGTGAAAATCATAATTATCAATTCAGATATGATTGCTTTTTAACAGTGTCAAAAGAGAAACGAGTGAATCCAGTGAATTAAAAGAGATTTAATTCCTAATAACAATTCTCATCGAAAAGAATAATTCCTTCCTATATGTGGTACTAAATTACTTAACATATTCAATTAATATCGTTAAATTAATAATTTTCTGTAATAAAGCACAAAAATCCAATCTTTCTTTGCAATTTTCCAGAGTAAAGAGTATACATTCAACGTCCAGCAAATTCTCTCCGAGTCGTCAATGCTCTCGTTGGCTTCAGAGTTGAATCCAATCAAAAGCAACTAGTGACCACAACAATTGGTGTCACAGAGCTATCTCTCTACAAGGGTTAAGCTACTGTGTGATAAGATGCAGGCTCTAAAAAAATATAAGCAATATGCGGCAAAAGTTATGGAAGTTGTTGGAATAGAAATACAGGAATTCCGATGTTTTGGGACGGTATTGTATACCTAATATTCTGTGGAAAATAGGGAAGATAATTCTTTTTCAGTTGAGGAATGTTAGAAAATTTCTAATATCTTAGTCTTTAACCGTTCAAAAGTTCTTGCAAGAACATTTTTTAGCAAGAATAAGCAATAATCAGCCATAATCATGTATAATATTGCCTTGTCTAAATAATACTACATTACTTACGAAACAAGAAAAAAATACATATATATATCATTAAAACAACAATTTAAATGTATATAATAACCCGTGTAACCTACATTCTTCTTAATAACTTGTTTTTTATCAACAGAAGATGGGTTTTATATTTCATTTTATGTTATCATTATTATTTTACTCACTCTATAATTGTATAACGGGATTTTTGAAGATTGGTGAAGAATTAATAAATGTTTTTTTTTCCTTAGTGGACAAATGACTTATGTTTTTTTTATCAAAGTTATTTCTAATAATTCTTTTATAATATCAAAAAACAAAATTATGAAGTTCAGAAATAAATATAAGTATCGAAATTTTGTGAACTTTTTAAAACCCAAAGAATTATAAATAGTGAAGTTCAGAAAATTTATTTTTATATATCTTCTTCTATAACTATATTTTAGGAACGTAATATTTTGAAAGTTGGGGAAATTTACTTTTAGAGTTCCTTTTTAAAAAATTCTAATTGGCGAAGTTTAGAAAATTAAAAAAAATTTAACCATGGCAGCCTTTTTTTAGAGTTTAAATTTTAATCTTAGTAGCGAAGCGCAGGGAGAGTGGCGAAGCCATTGCCTGGTTATAGATAAAACTGCTAAGATACATATTCAAAGGTGATCTTTGCTGGTGAATTGACGGCCATTTTCGTACACAGCCCTTTTTTTTATCGACTGCAAATTTTCTATCGGGTTTAAATCTTGACTTTGGAGTGGACAATCCATGAATTCTTCACCAGTGAAGTGTTTATCTTTAAACCATGATTTCGTATAACGAGAAGCATGGGAAATTGCATTGTTACGCACCTCCGGTTCAGCTTCAAACCATAGCATGAATGCGTCATTTAAGAAGTTAAAATAGCTCTTTGAATTCATATTAAGTCCTTCAGGGACAGGGAAAAGCCCTATTATCGCATATATCATAATTACTGCCCATAAAATGACCCCCCCTCTAGTCTTCGCAAAGGCAATGGTGGAAATTCGTTCCGGAGAAGCCACCCTCTCTGCTAGCCATGTTGGCTATCCGAAGTAGGACATTAGGGAATTCAGAATAGCAAGAGAAGAACTTGGGATTGGTAATTGATGTCTTTAATGATTTCCAAGCTATATGTAGAGGCTGCAACAGGGTGCATAGAGTATTAGGTCTTATCAATAGAAATATTTTTATAAACGTAAGTTACCCTTTATATAATTAATGATTAGGCAACATTTTGAGTACTGTATTCAGGGGTGGTCTCCTCATTACCGAGAGGATATCAACACTGGGAGCAGTGCAAAGGAGAGCTGCAAAATTGATACCTTCCACAGGCATCATGAGTATGTGGATAGGTTAAAGGCACTAAACAGATTTTCATTTTGACGGAGATATTTAGAAAAAGATATGAGTCAGTTTTTTAAGATGTTTAAATGAATTGATAAATTAAAAACAGGTTTTGACTGGAGAATGATTATAGAACAAGGAGTTGCGGAATATTTTTTTTAAAGCGAGGTGTAAGCAAGATTGAGTGAAATAGTTTTTTTACAATAGAATTCTATATTCTTAAAATGCATTGGTTTCGGATATACCTCTAGTTTGAGTTCATTCAAAAGTCTACACCACCATTAGAATGCACATTGATGTGTAACTTGGATTTTTTAAATTCATGTACATATGAGTTATATAGCTTAGTCACTTATATTTACTCACAGGTGATTGCTTTTTTGCAAACTTTAAATCGGACAAGCCTGACTGAGTTATAATTTGATGCAGTCCTATAGAATTCAGTTTAAATTATATACTAGTTTATACTTTAACTGACTTTAGATAACCTTTAAAAGGTTCTGGTATATTTTTGATCCTTAAAATTATGTTATATGTTATGTCGCGTTCAAATAAGTGAAGTAGTTATTTTTCTACCAACTGTATGGAATTTTCCGCACGTTTCTTTTAGTTGAGGAGAGGGGGACATTTAATTTGCAATTATCACTTGAGGGTATGATTTGTTTTGATAATTTTGTATATGATCAAATACAGTTTATTTTTCAACTGACTGTAAGCCTTTCTTTGACTAACAGCGCTCTCCTCGACTCCAGCCATATGAGATAGGCTATTTATTGTGTTTTAAACTTGGGGAAGACAGAGACTCTTTTCTTCAGTAATTTAGTGCAATACCTAACATTTATAGATGACAGAGACTATTTTACTCTCCTATGATACAAGGCCTAAAATTTGCCATATACCGGCGAGCTCCCCCGTTTCGTAACTGACATCCACTAAATAAAGACGCTAACATTGTTAGGAAGCTTATGGGGAGAAAGAAAAGGAATAGAGACGACCGTGTAGTTACATAACAAGAGCTCTCCGTCCTTTGCTGTCAGTGAACAAAAATTGTCAGGGGGATAATTGATAAACTTCCTGGCATTCGTGTACAGAAAAAGAAAGCTAGTCAATTTGAAGAAGTGCAGAAGAAGGCCAGAAACAAACAAAAGGGGATATACAGGGTGTGGCAGAGAGGACGGACGTTTTTGAAAAATTCACAAAATTAATAATTTTAGCTTCAATGCTTTGGGGGCATTAATGTATTCGCATTGAGTTAGCATCTGGCAAAATTAAGTGTGCTAAACAACATCCTCATGTGGTGATCGTTTTCATTGATGCATTTCTGAACCCGTTCTTGAAAGTTGGCTTCCACTCTTTTCAGCATTGCTCTATCGATTTGGTCGACTTCCACGCGGATAGCTTCCTTCCAATCTCCCACTGTGCATGGCTTATGCTTATACTCATGTGCCTTGAGGTTTTCTCGCAAGAAATAATCCCACCCGGACAAACCAGTGCACCAATGGGGCCAAGGAGTGTCAAAAAACCTGGAAATCAGGCGGCCACAGAAGAGAGGGTGATAAACGTTCATTGATGCTTTGGCTATGTGAGCCGTTACCCCATCCTCCTGAAACTACACACGTGGGATAGGAAAATGTTTTCGTCGTAATTCAGGCACAAATAAGTTGTTGATCATCTCGATGTAACGCTCGGAGTTCACTGTAACAGCATTTACATTATAGTCTCCAAAAAAGTAAGGACCAACGACGCCAGCTTTTCCAACAGCACACCAAACAATAACTTTTGGGCTGTGAAGTGGTCGTCCGTGTAGTTCTCTCGGATTCACCATGTCATTGAGATGAAAGTGAGCTTCATCCCTCATTAACAAAATGAGGTCATTTGCCTCAGAAATTGCTTCCATCTGACGTGCGAAGTTAAGTCGTTGTGCATAGGCCCCCGGTTTCAACTCTTGCGCAATGAACAATTTGTAAAGGTGGAAATGAAGGTCTTCATGGAAAAAAACACCTTACCTAACGATTTTTAATGCCAAGTTCAGTAGCATGCCTTTGAGCAGAGCGATTCGGACTGTGCAGCAAAGCTTGTCTGACACGTTCCACATTTTCTGGGGTAGGTACCGTTCGTGAGGCACCCACCGCTCTCATATTCATTATTGTACCTCGTAGACTAAGTGCATGAACTCAATCTAAGATTGTGTTACGAGTGGGAACAGCCGATTTTAGAGAATGTCGAATCGGCGACGAAACTCACGCTGAATTGCTGTAACAGACTCGTTATTCTTCACGAAACTGTCGTAGGCGAACATGCGGTGCTCTATCGTCCATAGCGCAAAAACTTCACCTGAAAAGAAAAAAAATTGCTTAGACACCACGGACTAAATGGCACCTATCAGAGTAATAGCCATTTCAAAAATGTCTGTCCTCTCTGTCTCACCCTGTATTCCATTTCTAAAGAATCAAAAGGGACCATGGATTAAATCTTAGGCTGAATTTCCTCTTAGTTCATCAGGAGTACTGGCTGACGTCAACTTGGAAAACGATTCTTTCATCCTGCAGGCGGTAAAATCTCGGGTAAACAAGTAGACGAGCGGCCCGGCCGGGAAAAATTATTTTGTGTAAACATTATCGTTCACCGTCTCTGAATATTCATGCGCGTTTGAGTTTTCTGACGTCATACCCCACCCCCAACGCCTATTATAATTGGCAAAACGATTAAAGGCGCTGACATGATGTAGTTAAAGCATTCACCTCTGTAAACGTCAGAACATTATAAAAATTCGGATTATATACTGGGGGGCTGTGCCCCCCAGCCCCTCCCCCCAATTTAATGAAACTCAGGATCATCGTAGTGCGGTCCACACATCGTGTTTACCCCCCCCCCCCCCCCCGAGCCGTCCCCTATAAATGTACTCCAAAAAACGTTAAACATTTTGGAACACGGACGAAATAGTACATCTTATCGTCTACATATTTACCAAATCTCGCACTCTCGACTCCATAACTAAGCTGGACAACTCTAAAGGTGAACAATCTTTTATAACCATTTTATACTTAGATTTTTATTAATGGAGAGAATGAACATAAAATGACATTCAAATATTTTATTTATGCCAATTACTTAGTAAAAGATAATTGAGATTTGGGTGCTTCAAACAAGTTTGACAATTTGTTAAATAGAGTTTGCGAAAATGATTTTTCTGAATACGAACAAATCCTTGCGACAAATTAAAGATCAATTGAAGATAAACTATCTTAAGGAAGACTAGTGAGGATAAGCCATCTATAAGATGACCCAACCAAATTAAGACATCGATAAACTGACCGAGTAAAGATTTACTTGTGAATTAAGAAAAAATAAAACAGATTACAGATGAAGATGGGGGAGGTGATAAGTTTTCTTTTTTCCTAATTTAGAGACAAATCTTTACTCGGTCAGTTTGTAAGGGATTATCTTTGCCGGGTCATCAACCTAACTTACCTTTCCAAAGTCCAAGTTATTAGAAACAATATTATAAGGTAACTGAAACACATGGATGTTTCCGGTTTGTATCCTTTGTCGATGAACTCTCTATTGGTCACTGCGGCGTACATGGATGTTCCCGGTTTGTCTCCTTTCTCGATAAGCTGTCCATTGGTCACTACGGTGTTCATGGATGTTCCCGGGTGGTCTCCTTTTTCTATCAGCCCTCCTTTGTTCAGTGCATCTTACATGGCTGTTGCCGGCCGTTCAATTTCTCGATCAGCTCCTCATTGACCACTGCGACGTACATGCCTGTTCCTGGGCGGTCTCCTTTGTGGATCAGCTCTCCTTTGTTCACTACGGCGTACATTGCTGTTGCCGGGCGGCCTATTTCTCGATCAGCATTCCCTTGGTCACTGCGGCGTACATAGATGTTCCCGGTTTGTCTCCTTTATCGATGAACTCTCTATTGTTCATTTCGGCGTACATATATGTATTTCCAGGTTGTCACCTTTCTCCATCAGCTCCCCATTGGTGACTGCAACGTACATATCTGTTCCTGGGTGGCCTCATTTCTCGATCAGCTCTCCATTGGTCACTGCGGCATGCATGGCTGTTTTCGGGCGGTCTCATAACATAACATAACATAATTTCACGGATGACAAAAGCTACAAGGGCCTATCAAAGGTCATCCGCATCCGCCAAAACCCACCCACAAAAAGCACCATCGCCAGGGGAAGACAAAATCAAAGTCCCCCACAATATAATATAAGAGATGACAAAAGCCACAAGGGCCCATCATAGGTCATCCAAGTCAAACGGCCTCTTTTTTAAGGCACCCAAACTCCCAAGAAAACTACATCCAGAGGATTGCGTCCACAAACAAGGGTAGTCTCCTTCTAGATCAGCTCTCCTTTGTTCACTGCGGCGTACATGAGTGTTGTCTGGCGGTCTCTTTCTCCATCAGTTCTCATTGCTCACTGCAGCGTACATGGAAGTTCAAAGTTTGTCTCGTTTATCGATGAGCTCTCAATTGGTCACTGCGGCGTACATGGATGTTCTCGGTTTGTCTCTTTTTTTGATCAGCTCTATATTGGTTACTGCGGAGTACATGGATGTTCCCGGTTTGTCTCCTTTATCGATGAGCTCTCCATTGGTTACTGCGGCCGACATGGATGTTCCCGTTTTATCTCCTTTGTCTCTCAGCTCTACATTGGTCAGTGCGACATACATGCCTTTTTCCCAGTTTGTCTCCTTTCTCGATCAACTCTCTATTGGTCACTTATACGTCCTTGGCTGTTCTCGGTCGGTCTTCTTTCTCGATGAGCTCTCCATTCGTTAATGGGACGTAGATGGCTGTTCCCGCTTTGTCTCCTTTGTCGATCAGCCCTCTCTATAGGTCACTGCAGCGTACATGGATGTTCTCGGTTTCTCTCCTTTCTCTATCAGCTCCAGAGTCCTTGAGAGGAACAAAATGTGCTGATGTGAGACCTTTTTCGGCTCTCCCTTATAAATTATAAATCATAAATGATTAAAAGCTTCATCAGCTTTTCAATACTATAACTAGAAAATGATATGCTTTATTTATTATAGTTTTACATTATAACCATTTATCAATGTTATTAGTTAATTTCAAAATGTCTCACGCTGATCTGAAATAATACACATAACACAGTTGCTTTGTGAATTTCACAATTATATATTCAAATTTAACATTAATAGTATAGCAATTCTCACTAGCAAAACAAATTTAAGAATTCTATAACCCTAATACCAATAATAGAAGGACAAGAATTTAGCAAAAACTCCCTGTATTTTTACTTCTTGGCTTAATAATGAACATAAAAATGTACAAGTATTTCATACACGATAATGGAAAAAAATTAAAATCAAATTTGCCATTTGGAATTTTTAGTAAGCCTACTTATATACTAACCAATAGTAGCCATATACATAAATGTACATCTTAATCACAATTCGCACTTAATGCATGTCCATATCATTAATTATTTAAAATATACCTAAATCATTCATCACCTAAATGCTCGTTGTTTCATGAAGGCTACAGTCTACAGAGAATAACGTTGCCTTGCGTGCCTTTTTCTTGGCAAAACTACGAATTAAAGTGTCAAAGTCCACATGCTTTGGAATGTCAGACTCAATACTAAGCCTAGCCAGGTTGTTCAGGCAACCCTGACCCATGGTGGACCTGAGATAATCTTTGATGAGCTTAAGCTTGCTGAAGCTCTTTTCTGCTGATGCTACTGTGGCTGGTGCTGTAAGGAACATTCTCAAGATGACACTGAGGTTGGTAAATATACTTTCTAATCAGTACTCTGCCAAAGCATTTAACAGTTCCAATGCACCTAACTGTTTTCTACCAAAATTGGCCTTGTGAACCATTGTTATGTGATTCATTTCCCGCACAAGGTCTTCACTGCTGATGTCTTTCGAATAGTTCTCCGCTAGTATAGCTGCCTTGCGCTTCAATTCCTCTTCTGACATATTTTGGTAGTTCCGAAGAGAGCTGAAGTTGTCAGAAATCTGTTTAGCTGCACTGAAACGAACTGTAAGCCCTCCAATAACATTATCCAATACTACATAAAATATGTGCTTTCGGAAGTGGGCTTCCTCAGAGGATTCATCTTCTTCGTTCATTTCATTCACATTTTCATCAGGTGTATCCTCATCATGGAATCATGTTTTTATTTTTGGCAGTGGTACTACAGTCCCTAAACAATTTTACTTTTATCTGCAGGCTGGATGCAACAAGCTTAGCTTCATTCCACATTGGTTTCCAACTGTCCCCGAGAGCTACTAGTTGTGCAAGCAAGCTTTCTATATTTGCAACTTCCATATCTAAAGTCGCATCACTAGCTTGAATGACTTTGTTGTAAAAGTCAATAGGGACCAGTATTCTGTGCCACACGACTGACATTATAATGCAGGTGAAGGAACTGACATAACATATAGCTCCATGGATTTCGTTCCTGGTTTTTGGAGTGAGATTCAGCTGTAGCAGGACTTCCAAAGCTAACTTAACCCCTGGAAGGTGAGCTAAAAATGTTTTTATACTCTCAACTCGATCTGACCATCTGGTGCCAGATATGCCATGAAGCGAACAACCAATACGCTTTGCCAAAATTTCCCACCTTTTGTGGCTGTAACTGAATAAGGTGTATATTGTTTGTATAGTTTCGAAGTAGATGATTGCTTCTGAAATACATTCAGCAGCATCATTACCACAAAAAATTAAGTGTGTGGCAACCACAAGTAGAGAATGTAGCAGTAGGGCAGTATTTGCCTGACATGTTTGCCGCATTGTCATAACCTTGTGCCCTACAATCAGCAAGTGGAATATCATGGTTTCCAAATGTTTCAGTAATAATTTGAGCAATTTCGGATCCTGTTTTACCACTACAATCTTAAAATTTCAGAAATCGTTCCACAATTTCAAATCGTGATTCATGGCGAACTAGGTAATGCAAAAGGAATGGTGTTTGCTCAACATGAGATGAATCCGGTGTGGAATCTACTATTATTGCATAGTACTTTGTAGATTGCCTTTCTCCCAAAACGTGCTGCTTAACAAGATCAGAACATTCTGCAATGAATTCATTTTGGGACTCATTGGAGAGGTAATGTACTTGCAGTCCTTCACACTTTTTCTGCGACTCTTTTCCTTTAGCACATGTTCCTTTAAAATGGGGTCCCAGTGGGAAAGCAACTCTATCAAACCTAAAAGTTTCCATTATTTGAGTCACCCATGCGTTGCGAAGAACCTGGAAAGCAAGGCCACGTTCTCCTAAGAATAAGGTAACATCAGTAATTCGTTTCAAAAGGTTGTACCATTTTTCCGATTCCACTTTAATTGATGCTTCTAGAAGATTTTCAATACCTTCTTGCAATGACAGACATTTTTTCTAATTCACGCCAAGCTAGATAGCATTTCCTATGCCCATTACTCTGTTACATAATTTCCGTCACTTAGCACTGGCTGGCCAGCCTTCATCTGTAGCAAATGCAGATTTGGATGCAGTACTTAGCCTGCAGCAAACACTGTTCCAAAATAGCCTGCACGGAAACAATATAGTGACTCCTTATGCTGACTCCAGACAAGCCAGTCTCGGGTATGCTGCTCTGCATTAATGTTTCTGAACTTCAGTATACCTTCTGGAAATGTTTGATTGTTACCATCTTTAGGTAATGTTAAAGGAAAGTCAATATGACCTCTGGTAACATAATTCTCTATGTCTGATTGAGAAGGAAATTCTGCTGTGAGGAATCCAATGTCAAGCCCGACAAGCCCAGTGCTATTTTTTTCAAATTTATCTTGAACTAATTTCATTGATTCACTACTTGTTTTAGGAATTTCTGTTGCACTGTCTGCCTGATTTTTGGAATTTACATTCTTATCTACTCCACCAAGTCCAGGTTCTGAATTAATATTTATGTCCATCGTATTTGTACATGCCCACGAATTTGTTTCTTTATTAGCTTCTATCTCATTTCCATATTGGCTCTCTTGTTCACGACTGCCACCTACACTTTCCCCTTCTTCCAAATTTGCATCCGTATATGTTTCCACATTATCTTGTTTTCTTTTCATACCTACTTGAAAGAGTGTTTGTAATCCTCTTCTTTTATTGCCATCACGTTTTATTTTTTCTTTCCCATTGTGTGCTCCTGATTTATGCAGAGACATATTTCAGATGGGCAGATTCTGAAAAAAGTATAATAAGAATTGTCAGCTTTTTCTTTTCAACATTAAAAATCAAGTTACTTATAAAAATTAAAATATTACATTACAAGTGAAAGGCCTGTGTGAATAGTCGGGAATAGTGTTTGTAGATGTATGGAAGGGCTTTTTGGGGAATAAGGGATTGTATGCGATGGATGGGCTCCATCTGAGCCGGGATCTGGTTGAGGTTTTGTGGCAGGAGTTGGATAGTGTTATTGGGTCCTTGCGGGCACGAAACGAGGTTCTGATAGTGGTCAGGGAAACTTCGTGGCTGTTTCCGGGCGGTCTTCTTTCTTGATCAACTGTCCATTGGTTACTGCGGCGTACATGGCTGTTGCCGAGCGGTCTCCTTTCTCTATCTGCTCTCCATTGGACACTGCAGCGTACTTGGCTATTTGTGGCCGGTCTCCTTTCAAGACCAGCTCTCCATTGGTAACTGCGCTGTGACGTAACTGGCTGTTCCTGATTTGTCTCCTTTCTTGATCAGCCCTCCATTCGTCACTGTGACGTACACGGCTGTTCACGGTTTGTCTCCTTTCTCGGTCAGCTCTCCATTGGTAACTACGACGTACATGGTTGTTCCCTGTTTGTCTCCTTTCTCGATCAGATATCCATTGGTTACTGCGACGTACATGGCTGTTTCCGGACTGTCTCCTTTCTCGATCAGCTCTCCATTCCTCACTCAGGCGTACATGACTGTTCCCGGGCGGTCTACTTTCCTGATCAGCACTCCATTGGTCACTGCGGCGTAATTGGCTGTTACCGGGTGGTCTCCTTTCTCGATCAGCTCTCCATCGGTCACTGCAGCATACATGTTTGTTCAGGACTGTTTTATTTTCTCGATAACTATTAGTAAGAAAGGTGCTCTACTGCATTACTCAACGATATAGACGGAGATGAATCACAATTCCGAATACTTGTAAAGGAATACATATGGGGTCCCCTCCAATGATGCTTTTGTCAAGGTTATAAAAACCATCATCAACTTTCCAAATCTTTTCCTGGGGGCTAACCCAATTTGATCGGGCTCTCGTTAAAATAGTTTGTACAAATTTCCCTAAGAAAAGTAAAACACGCCATCAATTTTGATAGATCTAATAATGACAAAACCTCCAATACAGGCCGTTTTACCTGGCAATTTTTCCTTATGACGTGAAACTTTACTAATTAAAAATGATTCCTCCGCAAAATGACCAAGTAAAGATAATATCCATAGTAAAGTTGATCCTTCTCACAAATTACAAGGTAAAGATAATCCATCCAAAGAATGGCCAAGTAAAGATAATCCCTCCTAACAATGACCAAGTGAAGATAATATCTCTCCAAAATGACCGAGTAAATAAGATTTCTCCTCGAAATGTCCTATAAAAGATTATCCCTTCCCACAAATGACCAAGTCAACAGAATCCATCCCCAAAATGACCAAGTAAAGATAATCAATTCCAAAATGAACAGTAAAGAGGATCCCTCCCCAAAATATCCAAGTAAAGATGATCCCTCCCCAAAATAACGAAGTAAAGATAGTCCCTCCCCAAAATGTCCAATTAAAGTTATCCCTCCCAAACTGAACAAATGGAGATAACACAGGGGAACAGTTTTAATCACGTTTTCTGTTTACTTAGATTTATATGCCAATTTTAATTCGTGTTTTCATGTTGATTTCAAATATATAATCTATTTTTACCTAAATGCTATAGTTATTCTGTAATTTCTATTTTCTCGTTGCCCCGAAAACTGCCCTCCGGACGGACAGAGAGGGTGCTTGTAGAAAGCAAATACTTCACAGTACATAATAGTAAGATGGTAATTAGTATTATTGTGCAAAATATTAACATTATTGTTTCTTTTTTCAGGTCTCATGTTAGAGCGATGGTTTCGTCCAAAGGAAATTGCGTTAATGATCCAGACACCTTTCTGCTACATATGTGGCTGTTACATGCTAGTTCATCAAAGGCGCAATATATCAAATTTTATGATCCGCACTTACATATAAGGCATATTTTGATGTTCCTCTTGGCGATCAAGATAAGAAGTGGGCCCCACGTGCTGTTTGCCATAGTTGTGTAGAAAATCTTCGTGAGTGGACGAAAGGAAAGAGAAATGGTCTTCCATTTGGAATCTCCATGGTGTGGCGAGAGCCAAAGGATCATGGGTCGGACTGTTATTTCTGTCTGGTAAATACTAAAGGGATTGGCAAGAAAAATCGGCACAAGATCGACTACCCCAACATTCCCTCAGCGATCCGGCCACTATCTCATTACAAGTCTTTACCAGTTCCGATTTTCAGTGGATATGCTTCCTCCGAGGATGAAAATGATGTATTTGATATGGACATCCACGTAATTTGGCTCTCTCCAATAAAGCTGCAGAACTTTTCGTGAGTGGACGAAAGGAAAGAGAAATGGTCTTCCATTTGGAATCTCCATGGTGTGGCGAGAGCCAAAGGATCATGGGTCGGACTGTTATTTCTGTCTGGTAAATACTAAAGGGATTGGCAAGAAAAATCGGCACAAGATCGACTACCCCAACATTCCCTTACCGATCCGGCCACTACCTCATTACAAGTCTTTACCAGTTCCGATTTTCAGTGGATATGCTTCCTCCGAGGATGAAAATGATGTATTTGATATGGACATCCACGTAATTTGGCTCTCTCCAATAAAGCTGCAGAACTTTTAGTCTCCAGGTTGAGTGAAAGACATATGCTTGACAGGTCGGTACCGGTATCATATTACCGAACAAGAGAGAGTATATTTGTTAAGTATTTCCTTGAGGACAAACAATTTGTATACTGGCACGCTGTTCCTGGTCTGTTTACCGAGTTGGGACTTGGCACCTATATCCTTGCTGAGTGGAGACTATTTTTGGATAGCTCCAAGCGTAGCCTCAAGTGTGTCCTTTTGCATAATGGCAATGACTTTGGTACAGTTCCTCTCCGTCACTCTGTCCATCTGCGAGGACATAAGAATGGTTATGGATTTACTTAAGTACCATGAGCACAATTGGATCATATGTGTAGACCTTAAGATGGTCGACTTCCTCCTTAGCCAGCAGAAGGGATATACAAAGTTTCCATGCTATATCTGTATGTCGGACAGTCGAGCCCGTAACAAACACTGGTCCCCAAAAGATTGGCCAGTTCGAGAAACTTTAGAAGCGGGAATGACAAACATTGTTAATGATCAAATCGTAAGTCGAGAAAAGATCGTTTTTCCTCCACTTCATCTCAAACTGGGGTTGATGAAGCAGTATGTCAAGGCTTGAGCACTGACAATGATTGTTTTCAGTACATAGTATCGGCGTTTGCTGCTTTGTCATACGAAAAAATAAAAGCAGGAGTATTTGATGATCCCCAAATCCAAAGACTTCTGAGCGATTCCAGATTCGTGAACAGCATGAATGAAAAAGAGAAGGTCGCCTGGTTCTCATTTTCTGCCGTTGTTCGTAACTTCTTGGGAAATAAAAAAGCCCATAACTACGAGGATCTGGTTACTAATATGCTTTTAGTATATGGCGATCTGTGATGACACATGAGTGTGAAGCTGCATTTAGTAAATAGTCACCTCGACCGATTCCCAAAGAATCTGGGAGCCGTGAGCGACGAACAAGGGGAACGCTTCCATCAGGATTTGATGACGATGGAAGAGTGCTACCAAGGTACTGGGATAGACACATGATTGCGGACTACTGCTGGACGATTAGAAGAGATCAACCAGAAAAGACTTGCAAGAGAAAGAGTTACAAACGCAAATTTTTGCCCGATTGAAATCAAGAAGAGGTCCTCCAGCCTAAATGTAGAGGAATTGCAACATAAAGCCTCCCGGAGGGCCAGGTGGACATATACATTAAAGTCCCCCTCCCCCTGTGGAGAAAGCCAGAGAAGTGAGCCCCATGAGGAGACTCGTGGGAACGGTAGCCGGCGAATAACTGTAACTACCTACCCTGTTTGAATCGCCCCACCGCATAGGTAGTTGGAGCGACCCTATGTGTTAAGGTAACCACCAAAGGCCCTTAAACGACGCTCAAAAGATACAATTACCTACGAGATCCGTAGGCCCGTGGTTATATCACCAAAAAGCAGTGCCAGTCAAAAGGCAGGCCAAGGAGGGTGGCGGTTGATGGTCTCTCTAATTAACAAGCTGACTTGGGCACCTCATTGCAACATCTTCACTCCTCGCTCTCCCAGATGAGACCTCACCACTCGCGCTCTCCTCTGCGGCCTCGCCACTTCCTCCTTAGATGGGGTGGTGGTCCGCCTATAAATAAGCCCCTGAAGGAAAGAGAAAAGATTATTATTCGGTGAGAACGACATAGAATCAGTTCGTGAAGATCGATCCTTCAGCCAGTCAAGATTATTCGGTGAGAACGACATAGGATCAGTTCGTGAAGGAAGATCGATCCTTCAGCCAGTCAAGATTATTCAAGGAGAGACGATAAAGGATCAGATTGAGAAGATCGATCCTCCCCTCCCCCCCCCCCTCAGTGGCGAAAATACTTCACAGACTTAGAAGAAGTCTGACTGGAGAAAAGAAAACCCGCTCACACTCGAGTGACTCTCACAGCTCAAGCTCCGTAAGAGTGAGAGGAGAAGAACCAAGCCCCAACGAGGTTCCATTCGTTAATTACGGTAGAAATCCCCTCGTATACCAAAAAACTAGTTGTGCACTCAGCGTTAAAGAATAGGACACAAAGAGGCTTCAAGATTATCCAGAAGAGGACTCTTTGAGCGAGGAGCACCGTAACACTCTACGTCTATTTATAGGCGGAGGCAAAGTTGCAATAAGAAGTTGACATCTCCCACCCTCTCTTCCTCCATCCCATCTCGACGAAATTCTACCATCGGCCACTCCAAATCTTCGAAGCACGAGAAAAGCCCTCCAGCGACATCCAGCAACCCCTGATCCCTTATCTCATGTAAGTTAGAAATAATATTTATATTTATATTGCGATAGTATGAGTTTATTACGTTTCACGATTTAACGGAAGTAAAAACAATTATGCGTGAACTCCGTCATACTTACTAGTAGAAGAGAGTAATTTAATTTAATGTTTAACGCTAATCTAAAAGAGGCGCAATAAAATAACTAATCGGCAATTGGTGTGTTTACGTGTAGCCTATTTGTTTATTTTTTGTCTTTAAGAGATATTGTAATAGGCCCAGTTGCCAACCGGTTTGGCCTCGGTTAGCTTAGGAGGAGGATATAAATGTATTTACTGTTTTTTTATCATAGTTTTTTTGTTAAATTTAAAATATAAGTTTATTTTGGGATAATTCCTGTGCGTGTCTCTCTATCCTTACGTGTTGAAGCGGCTTTTCCTTAAAAACAACAAAAATAGCATTCTTAGACAAAAGTATACGTCAAAAAAGAAGTATTTCTCGACAAAAGGTATTCTACGACACTGATGTATGGTCATTAATAAATTAGCCTCTATTTGATTACAGTATTTGTAATCCTAATGTGTAATTCAAGTTTCTTCCCTTATGCAATAAAATGTTTGTGCAAAAAAACCTGCTTTACTATAAATAACGCAAAAGGATGATTCAAAATTACTTCAGGGCATGATGATAGGCGTGATAAAATGAAAATTATTGTATAATATTAATTATTGATATTACGAAAAATATGTAGCATTTAGAGAGAATCTGATTTCAGATTTGAATTTAGTATGCTCGAATTAGCGAGGAAAATGTACTTTTGTCAATTCACCAAATACAGGGTGTTCCCCAGCGTAATCAATGACTAAATAAAGATAAAATAATCAATCCAAAAATGACCAGTAAAGAGGAACGCTCCGCCCCCCAACAAAATAAAATGACCGCGTAAAGATTATCCATCCTCAAAATGACCAAGTAAAGATGGTCCCTCCCCAAAATAACAATTTAAACATGACCCTTCTCCCAATAATGACCATGTAAAGATGATCCCTCCCTAAAATGACCAAGTAAACATTAATCCCTCTGAACTCAAAAGAGAAGAATTATCTTTACTTGATCTTCTCACTTAAACGCCAGTAAAGATAAGCCATCTCTAAATTGACCTAGCAAAGATGAGTCATCTTTTTTACTTTAAAGATGGCTCATTTTGACTTAATCCCAAACTGATCGCATCTCGTTGATCTAATATTCAATACAATAAAGAAGAAAACCAACGAGGGGGTTTGTATGAGAGTGTTCTAAAGAATGGTATGTTTCTAAGACGTGGTTAACATAACATAATTTAAAGGATGACAAAAGCCACAAGGGCCTATTAAATGGAATCGAGAATGCGCTGAAGATACAAAGTAAACATCATAGGATGGTAGGGAGCTGGAGGAAGGCAACTCTCCTGGATCTTTCTTTCGTAATAAAGGTATTCCCCATAGAATATAGGCTTGTTGAAGGGTTGGAGTGCATGCTCGGCCCCTTTATGGAGACGACCCTCGCTCCGGCACCTGAGCGTGTTTTTTTTTCTTTTTTTAGTCTTAGTTGGTTTGTTTGCTTTTTTGTTGCTTTCAGTCGGTGTTATTTTAAATATTTAACTTATTTTGGAAGTTAAAATTATTAGTAACAAGGTGTGTAGCCCCGAGATGAAGGCCGTTTAAGACTCTTGACCTCTGGAGAGTTCGGAGTTTGATGCTTAAGACTAAGGTGCATTGTATCGGCGAACCGATTTTGACCCCATTATGTGGTCTGTTGCCGTTGAAAAGGGACAAGGGTCTTACTTTAATGGTACTATTGGACCCTCATAACCTGACGCCATGCAAGGAAGTACATGACTAGTAGCCGTGTTTGACACCGTTTAAAGGATGTACAGAAACGACTGCATGGCTGCCACGTGGTCGTCGGAATGGGTTATGTGACACATGGAGGCACCGATGTAGACTCCCTCCTGGAAAGGCCGTGACGAAAAACAGAAAACGGGCGTGTTTGTGATTTTGCGTGATACTAATTACATAGTATGACAGGAGTAGGTCATCTTTGGATACTGTGCCTCAGGCCTTGCCCTACAAAGCCAAGGTAGGGCGGGGGGAGGGTATTTACGCGTGTAAATGAACCAAGAGAAAACGAAAGGATGGCGGCGAAGACTCGGGACAGACTTGTGTGTCTTGTTGCTATCCAAGATGATGACGTTTCTGCGCAAGCCCCATTTGTACGATTACGCGCAGATGACGGCGAAAAGACTGATTATTGGATATTTTCGCTGTTGCATTGGAAAATGACTAAAAATAGAGGTTAGGAATTGATAGTGTGATATAACAAGAGCCAAAGCTAAGAAACAAAAGGAGTTGGAATGCCATCCTCATTGTAGCAACTACACGTGACTGTTACCTTACCCTTGGTTAAAATGGTCCTGCAAGTTGGAGTTAAGATCACTTGTATAATAATCTCATAAATACATTAAATAATCTCGCATTGGGGCTCGGGAGGGGGGGGGGGCTCGCCAGTCCCACATTCTCATAAAGAGAATTAATAGTACAACTACACTTTTTTATTAATTCTTGGAGTATAAGGGGAATGTATAACCAGTAAAGGTGTAAGAAGATTATTAAAGTGTTCCAAAATGATAGAATCAATTTGTTTGTAACGAATGAAACAAATATGATGAGAAAAAGAGAGTTGGGGAGTGGTGTGATTGGGAGCAAGAAAGAATGTGTGCGAGAGGAAAAGAAAAATAAGGGCGGGAATCGGCTGTTGAAAGGAAGAATAATACTGGTATGAGTCTGAGAGTGTTTATGGTGAAATTAAATTATGAAAGCGACAAATTGTGTGTGTAATAGTCGTAAATTGATTCTGTGGTGAAGGAAATATGGAAGAAAATGACTGGTCCGGGAGAAGGCTCTTAAAATAATGGGGTGAAGAAAGGTTGTAGGTGTATGAGAGTGGATGTCATTGCTGAGAAATGATGGATCAACAGATAGAAGAGTGAAATGACTAGAATAATGATAAGACTGGGACCTAGGCTATCGTGGTTATCATAACTTAATGACTTAGGGTGAAGTGTACAAATGAACCGGGCTCTATAGCAGGGTATAGGAGTGGGTAAAACGTGGTGTCCAGTGTGTATCTATTACACGTTATAGAAAGGAGATTGAAAGCATCCGTGAATAAAACGAGGAGTATAATAAATGTGATAATTATCTACAGCTAGGGGGGAGGAAAGTGATGAGAGAAATGAAAGAAGCGCGATTAGAAGTAATAATAATCCGTTAAAAAAAATTTGCGACAGTAGTTTGTCAGATTCCGTCAAAGGCTTCGGATGCTTCGAGATAAAGTAATAAAAGTTTGACTGAAATCAACGATTAACATTTCCTATTCTCACCACCAGTATTTTACCATCAGAATTTCTTGGATTGATACTGGGACTATAGAAAAAATGATTGGCATAACAAATGATGGTGAATCAAGGCAAGTATTAGAAAGGTAAAGTTGTTTTTTTTCGAGATAAGATTAATAGGAATTGCAGGAGACTGAGAGGAAATGTCTAAAGTGATGTCGAGTAGAGCCTGAATAGGATACAAGGAAGGATCAGTGAGTGTTCAGGAAGGGATAGGGGAGTGTTAAGAAAGGGCTTAAGTGTTAAGAGAGGGCTCAATGGGCACTCAGGAAAGGTTCAACGGGTATTCATGGAGACCCCATCGCACATGGGCAACCGACCGCCGCATTTTCTCGGCAAAAACAATGCTGTGGTGCAAGTAGGGTTCATTGAGTGCTACATGAGAGTTCAAAAGGATTTCAAATTTCAAAGAGGCTCATACTTTATGGGGCCAACCACCACCAGAATTCCGGCCAAAATAACACTTTATACAAGGAAGGGGCTAATGGGTGTCACAGGAGGGATTAATGGGTGTTAAGTAAGCAATCAATGGGTATTTAGGAAGGGTTCAATTGACTTTCAGGAAAAGCCCATACCACATGGAGCGCTAACCACCACCCCCCTTCGTGCCTGGAAACAGTACTTTGGTTCAAGGACGAATCAATAGGTGCTTATGGAAGCCTCAAGGGTGGATGTTCAAGAAGAGCTCAATGAGTGTTGGTGAACAGTTCAATGGTGTCCAACAAGGATCCATCCTGTGTTCAGCAAGGAATCATTGTTTTTTTCAAAGAGGGACTATACCACATTGAGAGCTGACCGCCGCACGATCTCCGCCCAAATAGTACCTTGGTTCAAGGAGGGTTCAATGGGTCTCAGGGGAAGGGTGTTCAGGGAGGCACTGCATTACATGGGGCTATGTTGGCCACGCTTTTTCCACCAAATAATGGCTCGATCCGAGAAGGGCTCAATGAGTTCTCTGGAATGGATCAAATAGTGTTCAGAAAAGTTTCAATGGGCGTTAGATGATTTGTAATACTGGATGACTCAATGGCTGATACGGCATTACGGGAGGGCTCTCGGAGTAATGAGAGTGATCATCGGGTGTTGTACGAGCATGGGAGGGTTCAATAGATAGTAAGGGGTTACGGGACCGCTCATTTGGAGATACGGGGTTACAGGGGCGCTTAATTGGTGGTACGGTCCAGATTAAGCTTACAAGAGCGGTGTTGTGTAACTGACAGAATGGCTTAAAGGTTTTTGTAGGAAGACTCAATGTGTCATGGAATTTACAAAACAGTCCAGAGTAGTGTTACGTATGTGTCGGGATGCTTAAGGGTGTTTGGTGAGGGCTCAATGGGCTTTACGGAATTGCTCAAAGTGGGCTCAATTGGAGCTCAATGAGGTATTTGGAGAGTTGTGTGGAGGGAAAATAAAAGCAGGAAAACAGTAGAGAGAAAGGGGAGGAAACTAAAATAGGAGAGCGGAGAGAAAAGGGCATAATAAAAGTCTTCTTTTCCAGGCCACCCAAAGAAAGACAGCGATGATGAGGGAAACATTTATTATGTGGTTAGCAAATGTTAACCGAATCAATGCTTCCTAGTAAATTAAACAAACCTTTTAAAACTGAACTGGGAAAAAAATCTTCAATTAATTCTTAGGAAATCGTGGAACTAATCGTTCCCAAAAGGTTTGTTAATACGATGTCCGGAGTTGAAAAAGAAAATGAAATAGACAGTCCCATTCCCAAATGATACTGTTCGCAGGTGTATTTTAGAAATGTCTCCTTGAGATCAAAGAAAATGTATGTAGTTATCGGCTTAAAATTCAACTTTTTGTTTGTAAATTTAGGAATGAACAAAGAACATTTTCCAACATTCATTGGTTTCAATGATAACGACAAAATAATAAATCAGT
Organism: Ceratothoa steindachneri; assembly: GCA_963969495.1. Classification (NCBI taxonomy): domain Eukaryota; kingdom Metazoa; phylum Arthropoda; class Malacostraca; order Isopoda; family Cymothoidae; genus Ceratothoa; species Ceratothoa steindachneri. Next base: position 4,472,250 of record OZ018329.1, read on the forward strand.
TTATTTTTTGCTAAGAAATGCATATCACTAGAAAAGTTAAAGACATTTTTTTATATTTTGAATAATTATCTCGAGAAATGGCAATTATCATAGAAATCGTGTGTTGGCATTTTTGCAGATGGAGCCACTTTTATGATAGGTTTTAATAAAGTTTGTAAAATTGGAAATTAAAATGTTATCACAATTCTCTGCTTTCTGCTGAAGGAGGTCCTCGTGATGGTAAATTTTATTTAAACCAAAACTGTAAAATCGTGCTTGTTTGAGTAACTGTGTATTGACTTGGATTCACCACACAGACGCATACTTTTACACATCGGCTTCAGATGTTTGTCAATTGGCAAGGTAAAATATACTCTGCCGTGTACATGACATTTGACAAGAGCTGCTAAATTTGTTTTGAGAAAAAACTCAAAAACACTTTCCTGAACTTCTTCGATATGTGGTTCTCGATTTCAAGACTAGAACATTTAGATAATATATCTCATCACCTCAATGTCGTGAATATAAAAAGTGTCAGGTGAAAGTGAAAATATTTCTAAAACTACTGATAAAGTAAAAGCATTTCAAAATAATTAAAAGAAGCTCTGGGAGGAAAACTTCGAAATTTTTCCCTTGGTAAGAAAATTTGAGCATTTGGCAACACTATATAGGAGAGTTAAGCTTTTTTTTCCAGCAATTAATACTAAGCAATGTGAGTGGAATAAAATCCCTTTCATTGACATTCCAAGAAATGTTGTTTGGACATTAACAGAAGAAGAAGAAGAAGAAGAAGAAGAAGAAGAAGAAGAAGAAGAAGAACTACTTGCTATATTCACTAATCGTGGATTGAAGGTCCAATATGATGAGTTGTCTCTTGAAAACTTTGGATTTCTCTATAAGAGAAAACTATCGTTCAATGGCTAATAAAGCTTTGACCCTTATACTACAATTTTCAATGTCATGCTTAGGAAAATTGGGATTTTCTATGCTTACCAGTATTAATTGCTTTTCAATGTATTGATGAAGAAATTAGTGTTTACCTCACATACGCCAGCACATTAAAAAAAATGTCAAGACATCATTCTCACATTTCTCATAATATGAGAAATGTGAAAATTATGTCTTGACAAATATATATTATATAATGACTAAACTAAGGTATCTATGCAATATTTTTTCTATTATTTTGTACTAGATCTATTTTTTTATTATCAATATATTACATTTAATTCAAGCTTAGTTTTCTTAACATTTTTGATGAAATGTACACACAATTGTTTGATTTTAAGTGGGATCTAAAATAAAAAGGTTTGCGAACCTCCGCTTTAATCGGTCCAAGTAGGGTTGTATCAATCGGAAAAGGCAATTAAAAGTTTTTTCAGTGTTCTTTATTAAACGAGTAACAACCGCTCGTAGAGTGAATCGAGGAAAATTGTATAAGCAGAAGGCAGAGACATCTGTCATCTGAACTCACGGGTTTGTGCATTCAACTGTATGAAAATAAGTGGAGATTGCGTTAAGTTCAAAAGAGGTGGGATGTGTGAGCTGCATTTGTGATCAAATTACAGCAGGTCATAATCTTCCATAAAAACTAGAAGAATCAGTGCTCATGGTGGAGAAGATTCTGTCAGGCTCAAATAAGGACAGCGACAGCAGCTAGAGTGAAAATGAATGATACAATGAAATTCCATCATAAACAATCTTTAGATTTACCATGACTGTAAATAAGTTCAGGCGACTTTCTGAAGTATTTTTCATAATTGACATAATAGTAAAGCATCTTTAATCAGCTATGACATGTTTAGAACTGTTTCTGACAATTCTCCAATTATTAGCTATTATTTTAATATGAGTAAAAGAAAACCGTTTCATTTCTCCCAAATTTGGTAATCTATGTCTGAACTTTTCTTCTACCTGCTAAAAATAGTACACTGTAGATTTGTGAAAAAAGATTTTTACTGGGAGAAAAGTCTGATAGTTAATGATGGTGGGGCATAAGTGTTCTCAATCTAAGGCATGATTTAGCTTTTGACCTGCATTATGCGATCTAGTTTTCTTTTAGTGAGTATAATAAAAATATGTTGTCAAGATTTGGACTTTCTTCACTGCATTTTGTATTGAGTATAAGTTGATTGCGGTAAAATTCTCCCTTGAATGTCCAATGACTTTCCCCAATTCAAAATTACTGAGACTAACAAATCCGACTCATTCAAAAGAAGGTTTTTACGAAGATGCTGCCCTCCTTTATCCAATAGTTCTGATAATTCACTTGTATCAGTTCATTGTCCTTCCTTGTCGCAAAATATCCATTTTCTTAACAGCGACTTATTTGCTTGTAGGCAGTCACCAATTAGGCGCCAATAAAAAAAAAATCCCTTCTTATATCGATTCATATTCAATAAATTGTCGGTGGTCAACATACAACAATTCGTTCGTGATAGCTACATTTTCCCATTTTGGATATTTTGCCTGAAGAAAGACTCGTAACTCAAATAGTAAATTGGAAATTGTTAAATTAAAGTTATCTCCGAGGATTTCTTAAATGTCTCGAGTCGTTTTCATTAATGCAAAAATCGCTTAACAGACGAAGCAGTAATTTGCAAAATTAAGAATAATTAATTAATTAATGAGGAAACATTTCATTTCCTTTAAGAAGTTCTGGAATGTTGTGTAAATCTCCCAAATGGGAAAAAAATAACATGGCTAATTCTGATGTATGGCGAGCAAAATCGAAAAATGGAGTAAATATTTTCAAAGATTGAAAAACCTTACTCCGTGGCAAGATACTTTATAGAGCTTGAATATTTTCCAACCAAAAACCTCTAGAAGTTCATTATTTGTAAGTCATTTGAATCGGGGGGAGGGGGGGGTCATTTTTTCGATGAAGTTATCAGAATATTCAAAGAAAGAAGAGTCGGTTGTTTGGTTCTATCTTGGTATTATTTCAATTTCTTGAGGTAAGTAAACCACAATCTTCAACTACTTCGATATTTAATTTTCCATAACAAACAGTCAATGAAAAAAAAAAAATAGAAAATAATTTTAATGGAAAAATAACATCAAATTTATCTCAACGGTAGAGATTTTCTTCTCGCTCAATTCTTCGCTTTATCGTTAAACATCTTTGTTTTCCTTTCTTTGAATATAATTGAAAAAGATCTCAAAATTTTCATTATTCTCTATGAGAGGTTCAATTAATTGAAATGGAAAATTCTGCCTTGATGAAGAAAGCTTTTGGAAACGTCTTGCAAGATCATCAAGAAATGAATTTCGCTTTATTCAACTTGATGCTACTGTATTAGTGTTGAGTGTTCAATGTAAAGAAAAGCTCTTTTATTTAAAGAGAACTTCATAGTTGGTCACACATACAAAACAACGTTCGAAGCATCCTACCCATATTTGAGTTGTACAACGAATGACAAAATAATGCATATTAAGGAATGACATAGGGAATATTTTGACAGGCTTTGTAAAGTTGAAGGATAGAACATGATGCTCCGAAACTTGTCCTGTGCTTCTGATCAATCATAAAGTCGTTCCCCTCAAAAAGAGCTTTTCTTTGCCTAGTTGAGGTCCTTTAAAACGAACGGGTTGGAAGGTCTCTTCATTACATTTCAGAACTCATTGCATTTAAGGATGTGTGAAACGGCTTTTGTTTCATAGAGGAGTAATTTTATGAGAATATAATGGCATGAATATATTATAGCTGCTGATGCAGACTGCCTCACGTTTCTTTGAACATTAGTAAGTTAATTTAAATGCTTTTTTAAATAATTTTAATAAATGTACCTACAACACTTCAAACTTTCCTAACAAATCTGTTCCTATTTCAACTAACGTAGCACTCTTTTCCCACCCACGAATTTAAGGCGCAATAGCAAAGAGGATGTATCACGCCAAACGATTGTAAGGAGAGATCTGTACAGAAAGTGGGTAAATTAGACGAAGTGAAAATGTGTGGCATATATATATATATATATATATATATATATATATATATATATGTATATATATATATATATATATATATATATATATATATATATATATATATATATATATATATATATATATATATATATATAACCACAGAGCCTCCTGCGGGTATTGGAGCTCGGAGGCCAAAGTGAAAGTGTTGGGGGCTGGAGGACACGCCAACACATTGCAGGTTTGTAACTCAATATTAGAAGATTAAGAGAAACAAATTACATAGGAATTTACATACATTAGAATGCATTAGCTAGGCCTCATTTTATATTTAATTAAAAAAAGCAACAAATTTTCTAAGGTAACAAAGAAAAAAACAAAGTTTATCCTTTTCATATAAAAACCAGGAATATTACTTAATACCACCTGTCAGGTCTCTTAACTTGATGTTTCAATATGACAATGGCTTGGAAAAAGGAAGTATGCTTGAGTTATATCAATGTAGCATGCACAAACATACACATGCAGAATTATAATATATATATATATATATATATATATATATATATATATATATATATATATATATATATATATATATATATATATATATATATATATATATATATAATTTTAAATATAAAGGCAAAGACGAAAAATAATCGAATCATTTTTCTAAATCCATTTATTCAAAACAACGTTTCGAACTTGTGCTCTCATCTTCTGGTTCCTAAGAATATATGACAATTCATTAGCAATTTAACAATAATGAGAAATATAGCTTTAGATTACTTACATGAATTGATTGTAATAACTGTGGAAATTAGTGTGAATGCTTAATTCACTCTATGCAATGTAAATAAATAATACTGCACAGTTATGATATACAAAAAGGTTTTGGTAACTATAGTGAAGAACACACCTTAACACTAAGCGGTGAAATATTTCCACTGACGAATATTTGAATAATATTATTGAGTATAGTTTGGGTAGGTTGTGGTTTTACAGAACATGACGAGGAACTGACGAATTATCTGAATTAAGAGTTGGTTTTAAAGATTTAATATATATTCATTCTATGATCCTGAGTGCGGTCGGACATTTATTGATGGCTATGACTTTAAACTTATTTATTGTTACTGACGTTTTACAATTTATTATGTGGTCTCTTACAGTTGAATGTTCTTTTGTCGAAAGAACAGACCCTGTTCGATGGCTAATTCCAATATGCGAAGAATAACGAGACCCCAATGATCGCACAGTGCTGCCGATGCATGAAGCCGAGGAACAACCTGGACAAATAAATTTGTAGACATCACCACTGCGCAAACAATCAGCTGTTCGATCCTTGACAGGCAAAATTTTTGTATTGATTTATCATTTACAGATACAAATCTACATTCAATTTGAGAGAAATATTGTTTAACAAATAATGAGAATTTTCGTCTGCACAATTTATTTATAGTTCCCATTTCTGGAAACTTAAAATAATGGATCTGCTTAGGGACTGTAGGTATATTTATTTGGGGTGAATATAGATTGTTTAGAAATATTCGAATCATTTTATCAATTTATAACGACGGATAGCTATTATTAGTAAAATACGTTTTTAATTTTAAGAATTCATGATGCATAGAGTCGTAAGTGGAGGAGAAAGGGTAAGCACGGTATAACAAGTTTATTATGGCTGCAATTTTGATTAAGTATTCAATTAATCTCTCATTCATTTTACAACTAACGAGAGAATTTGGGAGTTAATTTGTCTCAAAGCATATCAATCGGAGCCTCTTGTCTACACGTACTAAATCCCTCTATTAATTAGTAAAGACTAGCCTACCTAACATCGGGGGAAGTCAATACGAAGCACACACACGCACACACACACACACACACACACACATATATATATATATATATATATATATATATATATATATATATATATATATATATATAAGTAAAAGAACTCAATAGCGAGTTATGGTATATGCTAGTGAAACTACTGTATAGGAGCCAAAAGTTTAATTTTCCCTCGTTTTGTGTTTCTTTGTGTTTTTTCCTTTTTATTTTTTCTGATCTGTTCGCTATTTATGGACTTTTATAACAATTGTATTCTCAGTATACGTATGACTGAAGAGGGTATGAAACTAGTCTTGTAAATTAAACTTTTGGCTCCTATACAGTGGTTTCACTATCATATATATATATATATATATATATATATATATATATATATATATATATATATATATATATATATATATATATATATATATATATATATATATTATCATTACGTGGGAAATTGGGCGTGAATAAGCATTTGTGATAAGAAACCAGATTTTTAAATGCATGATTAATGGACATTGGAAACCACCAAGATATTCCACTTGCATGATAACTTGGCGCATATTTCCAACTTCATTTATAGTAATCAAAATGTTTTATTCATGCGAACTTTATGTTTTGGGTTTCGCAATAATGTTCTAAATTGGCAAAGACAGCATTATATTTATGTTCGAAGCCAAGACGCGCAATGCGCATTAGTATAATTCGTTATATGACTAAAATGATAATATTCATTACCCTAAGATAAATTAAATGAGAGTATGTATTTAATGCTCTTCATGTATTTGTTATCATGTAGCGAGTAATAGTAATAGCAATGACAAGCAATGTTCGAAGGGCGGTCAATAAGTTTTGCGAATCGGTAGGGCAAAATAGAGGAAGGGGGATGGCTGCTTGTGGGGGTGTTAGGACAAGTTATGAGAAGTCAGGACCTGCAACCTCCTCCCTCCTCTATTTAAGAAGCAGTAGCTGATCGCAGATCGTCAGTCACAAATTTTTCCACAATAGAGAAGGTTGAGCACCGCGCAGTGATCAAATTTTTGACCAAGGAAGGCAAGAATGCAAAAGAGATCCATGAACGCATGGTTGCAGTGTACACCGACACCGCCCCTCCCTATGCAACCATTGCTCGCTGGAATAGGGAGTTCCGCCATGGTCGTGAGTCCCTTGAAGATGACCCCCGTCCAGGACGCCCGTCAGACGTGACCAACGAGGACAATGTGGCCCGTGTGGAGAGGAGGATGCTCGAAAATCGACGGGTGAAGGTCGATGAAATCGAGCGAGAACTTGGAATATCACATGGAAGTGTTATCACCATCATCCACGACAATTTGGCCATGACCAAGGTCTCTCTGCCCGTTGGGTCCCTAAAAACCTCACGCCCCATGATCGACTTCAACGTCGTCAAAGTCCAAAAGGCCAGAGTTGCACAAGCTGCCCTGCGCGAGTGCAGATTCGAGGAGCTCAGCCATCCCCCCTACAGTCCAGATCTAGCCCCTACCGCTTACTTTTTATTCCGCTAGCTCAAGGCTGCACTGCGTGGACGCCGGTTTGGGGACGGTGTAGATGTCCAGCTCGCCGTCCAGGAGTGGATTGAAGAGCAGTCGGGAGATTTCTGGTTGTCGGGAATTCGAAGCCTCAGGGACAAGTGGCGCAAGTGCATTGAAGTCGAGGGTAGTTATATTGAAAAATAATAAAACACTTTTTCTCATATCCGAATTGCAAAACTTTATTAACCACCCCTCGTATTACGTCATCCAGAATGTTCGTGCTACTTTTGAAAAAAAATGATACATTTAATTATATAGTTACTATTTTGTTGTACAACCTTTTACTATCGTCATACTAATTTATATTTTCCCCCGCGATATAAATATTTGGTCTTGTTTTCGAGTAAATTAATTAATTACTCACATCTTGAATATTGTTGGAATTTTTCCCAGAGTTAATTATTCTTGGCTCTCAAAAATTAACGCCCGAAGGTGCTGATACTCGTATATAAATTAGCCTCACGATGGGAAAAGTTTGAAGAAAAATGTAAATAGATTTTATAATTAATTTTATAATTGCTTAAATTTACTCTAATAATTTTTTGTCCTTTTTCCAAAGCGGTAAAAGCTTTCCGGATGACCTAATAACACTTCTTTCTCGCTCGCTGCCTATTTCTTCTTACCGAATGTCTATTATTCAAATCTTCGTATCTCCTGTTCGTTCATTATACGCTGAATTTTCTTTTGAGAATAATTGACATGCACAGCCTATAAGCAGTCCGTTTTGATCAGACTCTTTTAGACTCGATGATATCCGCGTGGACTAAGGGACCCGTTCACTTATCTCAGCAACGCGAAGGTTGTGATTTCTAATCTCGCCAGCGATCCAACATCGCACTTTCTTTCGTTTTCTATTTTACGCTTTTAAACTCAAATTTCTCTCTAAAGCTTTGTTTACTTTATTATACGGGGCTTGAGGGAAGGCTCAAACCACTTTTGTTTACTTTATTATATGAGGCCAATGGGAAACCTAAGACCTCTGTTGCTTACTTTATTTTTTTGGATTTGAAGGAAACCCAATCCTCTTTTGTTTACTTCCGACGAGCGCCGCCCCAGACCACAAAGCCACAGCCCCCAAAGTTTTTTCCCTATCAGCGCAAAGTGTGGAATGGCTAGCCCAGTCACTCCAGGTCAACGCGTGAAAACTGCACAGGAAGGGGAGAAGGAGTCAAGGAAAAGGGAATGGATGAGAGGTGAAAGGCGACGGATGAAATGGGTATATGACGATGCTTAGGATTAAGAGAGAGGAAGCCGATGTTAACATGAGGATGGGGCCAATGTGGAACAGATACAACGAAGTGATATTGGATAGTGCAAAGACTGCATATGGAAGTGCCAGACCTGGAAAGAAAAGTGAAATGATGAATTGTGGAATGGCGATATGAAACGTGCAGTAGGGAAGAAACGGGAGACGTACTTGCGGATGCTTAAGAGCGCAGATGAGCAGTCAGAGTGATGCGGCTGAATAAATAAAAGGAAGTGGAAAGAGCAGTGAAAACAAAGTAGAAAAAGAATAGTAGTTAATTTTAAAGAAATTGAAAAAGGCGACACACCAAGAACAATATTTGAAAGGAAATAATGGATAAAAATCGAAGTGTACTTTATCACTTCCAATCCAAATATTTCCCGTTTCTCTTTCGGTTCTTCATCGTTTTCGTTCCCAACAAAAGGATAGCAAAAGGTCTTTGACTAGTTGTATGATGTATGATACAAAGAGAAACTACTGATAATAGCTTTGTATTCAAAGGCGCAAACAGAGTGATGTATCGGAGTAAAGAACCGATAAGAAAGCGAGAAGTAATTCGCGCTGTGAAAAGTCTGAATAATGAGAAAGGAACTGGAGTACGCAATATGGTAAAGAAATTGACGCTTGGAGATTGTTTTATGGAATGGCTCTAGTAATTGTGTTGTCATCGTTAGGAAGTGGAAGAATGCCTGATAAATGGAAGAAGTCTGTCATAATACCACTATATAAGAGGGAAAAGAGGATCATATAAAGATCTTCCCCCCAAAGTACTCAACTAAAGATCCACCCCCACCTCCCGAGTCGCGCTCATATGAAGATCCTCCCCCTCCAATATTTTAATATAAATAAACTAAATAAGGAATAAATAATAAAACATTATTCAGATTACTCTTTTTTTACACTAAATATTGCAGGAAATTTGTGTACATAGGTTCTTAAAAAAAGAATTATTACACTAAATATTGCAAGGAAATATGAGTACATAGGTTATTAAAAGCATTCCTGAAGAACGGTAACGCCACATAAATTATTGAAGATAGGAATTCAAGAAGTCCCGCCTGCATCCTCGCATCATGCTGATATGTGCTTTATGTTTGTTCCAGTACGATTCTATGGCCTGAGTGTGGACACCAGTTTGCGGATCCACAAAATTGAGTGAATGCCTTCCAGTCATCACTGTGGATTATCGATCCCCGTTGCACTACTGCTTGTATTATAAGGAGAAGTGTGGCAGCATCCCTTTTGTCCACAATTTCCATGTATCCTCTTCCTGGTGAGGTGCTGGTATCGACCATTCTAAACACCCACATAGGAGTGTGAGGTCTTCTGCTCCGATGATGCTTTGGTTTGTAATAAAAACACGATTCATCGATATGCACAACTGTTCCTGGACCACCCAGTTGCACTGGGTTAGCCTCTAGATATCTACTGCACACTTCCCGGAAAAACTGTAGCAGTCGATCATGGTCTTCTCAGAAACAGCAACTTGACGGATTACCCTTGATTCACCAACACGTTCACTCCACATATAGATTGCATGAACCCAGGTCTGAAACGTTAATCTAGAGTTAGAAAAAACGACCCAGTCCTTATAGATACTGTAGATTTATACTTGGCACAATCTTTGGTCTGGCATTTCCAAGCATAGCCATCATTAGATTTGGCATACTTCATTCAGTTCATTTTACTAACACAATAGGGACAATCACTTCACTTTTCAGCATTCTGCGTTGCTTAAGCAAATTAATTTAATCCAAAGCATTCGATATTCATCTATTTCTGAACTTCATTTTATTTTGTCAAACTTTATATGAATTCTTTGAATAAAATTGGTATGTTTTTGCATGTTTCTAAAATCAAGACATTCTTATTATTATTAGTGGTGGTGAAGTTGAGAATATCTATAAAAAATGGATCATATGAAGATCCTCCCTCCCACGCTAGATCATATGAAGATCCTCCCCCCAAACCTACTTGGGTGAGGATCTTCATTTATGATCCGGAAAAAGAATGCAAGAGCTACAGAGGAATGCGTTTGTTTACTGTTGTTCCCATTTTGGGGGGTTTGTCTTAGAGAGGCTGGTTTGTGCGTTATCTTCTGGTGATGGTGAGAAGAGCTCCTCCCGAGAACTTTATCAAGGTCTCGGGAGGAGCTCTTCTCACCGTCACGAGAAGATAACGCACAAACCAGCCTCTCTAAGACAAACCCAAAAAATTGGGGAACAACAGTAAACAAACGCATTCCTCTGTAGTTCTTGCATTCCTTTTTTGTCTGTATTCTCAGGAAATTGAAAAGTATATGAAATTGAAATGTAAACAAAAATTTTACGATTTTTTTAATAATATTGAACTTGGAAACGAATATAAAATCCCCCCCTAACTTGTAAATTTTGCCTTGTCCAGTAGCCTTAGAAATACGTTTCCACCTAATCAAAATTGGTCCTGCTTGCTGCTTGACAGACCTGTCAAGTGTGACGTGCTTTCGTCACTAGGCATATTTTGCTGAAGTTTTCTATGCAACAAGAATTGATCTTGAAAGATGCTCAACCTTTATCGGGTTTTCCTTTCAATTTTTATCCTTAACTGCTGAAAGATGAAAGTTATGCAAAGTTGCTAAGAATCGATCACGATGGATGTTTGGAGCAAGAATTTTTGGTACGTAGTTACGGTTATTCTAATATCCTTTTTTTTTCGTTACAATAAATTAAGGTAAATATGTAGATTAGCGACGCGAACGATGGGACGTACTATTTCGTCCGTGTTCCAAAATGTTTCACGTTTTTGGAGTACATTAAAGGGGACGGCTCGTGTGGGGGTAAACACGATGGGGGGACCACACTACGATGATCCTGAGTTTCATTAAATTGGAGGGGGTCTGGGGGGCACAGCCCCCCAGTATATAATCGTAATTGTTTATAGACTAATGTGCTGACGTTTACAGAGGTGAATGATTTAACCAAATCCTGTCAGCGCCTTTAATAGTTTTGCGAATTATAAAGGGGGTGGGGGTGGGGTCTGACGTCAGACGACTCAAACGCGCATGAATATTCCGGCAGCGGTGAACGAAAATATTTACCAAAAAAACACTTTTTCGGCCCAGTCGCTAATCTACATATTTACCTAAATTAAAAGAGTAAACCAGGTATTGGTTTCGCCAATCCCCCCTACGGGGGAAGATTGCGCTTCGCTACTAAGATAAAAATTTAAAATCTAAAAAAAACAGCCATAGTTAATTTCTTATCAATTTTCTGAACTTCGCTAATTATAATACTTTTAACAAAGGAGCTCTAAACTAAATTTTCCTTCTTTCAAAATATCACGTTGCTAAAGTATAGAGTTGTTGAATAGAAGATACATAAAAATAAAGTTTCTGAACTTCACCATTTGTAATTGTTTGGGTTTTAAAAATTTCACAAAATTCGATACTTATATTTATTTCTGAACTTCACCATTTCGATTTTTGATGTTATAAAAGAATTATTAGAAATAACTTTGATGAAAAAAACAAGTCATAACCAAACTAAGATGAATTTTTTATTCATATATTCAAAAAATCCCCTTCTTAAATTATAGAGTTAGTGATGATGATGATGATGAAGTGAAGACACCGTAAAATAATATATTTCATTTTTTTTTCTAAATTTAAAGTTCAATTTTTTTGTTTCGCAATTATACGGTTGCAAAGAGCATCAGAAAATTTAATTCTAAATAATCTCAGGGTTCTTTGCAATATTCAAGTAACTTATCACTTTTATATTTCTTGTTTCCAATCAGTATTAACATTAATTTTTGAACTTTCTTTATACTAACTACGCCTTTTTCTTTGTATTGTTCTCTCCCTGTGACTTCACTTCTACACATTCTGAAACAAATGAGTCATTTCCTTGTTTGGAGGGAAGGCGCTGGATTCATGATACCTTGTCCCGAGATATTGCAACTCTATTCCTTCAGCATCAGATTTGTCGTTGCCCTCATCAGATAAGAGTCATCTTCTGGAAATCTTAAGGCCAAGTATAATACTTACTCCATGTTTTCAACATTAGATTCAAGCAATGAAATCTTCATTCACAGTCAATCTGAAATATATATATATATATATATATATATATATATATATATATATATATATATATATATATATATATCAGACAGAGGCGATTCCAGCTCATCTGCTTCACTCAGGCTAACCACAGAGACGTAATGCACACCGCAGACTTATATGTGCATGCTATAATTTAACAATAAGACAGAAATATAGTTTTAATATAAAAAATTACCCACTTCATTTATATATAAACTCCATCGTCTTGGTTTTATGGCAAACTCATATAATATCCTGTCATGCAGCTCTTTCTTCTTGTCCAAGTCGTTCAAAATGCTTTTCACGATGAAAATAAGAGCATTATGTCTTTCTCCATTTCTAAGTTAAGGGTAAAAATAAACCAACCCTGCAAAACACAACTGATCTTTACACACAGACGCACATAATAACATCAATTAAATAACGACGGTAGCGTGCTTAACGAACATTTGCCAGAGACGGATCTGACTGTTGCCTGTACTGTACTCTTGACAAGAGATGCCAGTTAATCTTTTACACTTACCAGGCTAGTTCGTATTAGCCCGAGTTGCTAGATACTCTTTGTTCCTTTAAGAATATTGTGAAACTGAAACCTTTGATAGATTGGAATTCAAATCATAATCTCTATAGAAATCTATTGTTTCAAGAAAACCTTGAATTTCAATCACTTTTAATTTTTACAATTATAGATAAAAACTCGGGCTGTAACTTCTGAGCTCGAGCCAAGTGCATGTGAACGATATCGAGAGAACGTCTCTATGGATGATAGTATTTTGACATGAGGACCGCTAAGACGACTGCCAGACGCTGAACGAAAATATATGAACTGCGACCAGGCTCCAATAAAGGGACCCCGAGTTATTGACTGTAATTACTTACTTGAAATCAGTGTTGGCAGAAATTAAATCAACTTTCAAATACACGTTCACTTTACTAAATTTATACTCGGGCTAAGCCCGAACAGCCCGAGTACCGGAATCATCGCCAATGATATATATATATATATATATATATATATATATATATATATATATATATATATATATATATATATATATATATATATATAATTTCACCAGGAATGAGAGTACATAGAATGCGGATAAATTCATCTTCATTTATTGGGTATAAACAACGTTTCAAGCTGAACGCTCATCTTCGGGTTCTATGATATAAAGGAATACATAATTTACAATGAATTATAATATTAAAAATATGTCTAGAAATTAGAATATTAAGAGTGTTGACAAATATCTATATAAAGAGAGACCTTTTTCCTATAATGCAAAACCTAAGAAAATACATAATTTATAATGAGTTAGGATATTAAAAGTCCTAGAGGAATACAAGCGAGAACCATCAAAACACTCAACATCGTTGGTCTGACTCATTATACATTATGTATTTCCTTAGATTTTTTATTTTAGGAAAAAGTCTCTCTTTTTGTAGATATTTGTCAACACTCTTAATATTCTAATTCATTGTAAATTATGTATTCCTTTATATCATAGAACCCAAAGATGAGCGTTCAGCTCGAAACGTTGTTTATGCCCAATAAATGAAGATGAATTTATCCGCATTCTATTTACTCTCATTCCTGGTGAAATTAAAGATTCGTCTGACTAGCAGCAACTCCATCGATTATATATATATATATATATATATATATATATATATATATATATGAGAAAGAGAAAAAGAGAAAGGTCGATAATTCTGGCTATATCGTTAGAGTTTGCTAAATAAGAGATTGATGATATCCATATTCGTAATTAAAATTGCTGAGAAAAATATATATTTGGTGCGTCAATATTTTGAGGTTATTGCAGGAATGCAGAAAAAGGCACATAGACCATCAAAGAAAAAGTGTATTTAAATGAAAGTCGGTTTCGATAATTTTGAGAATCTTTATAACACGCGTATTCAATGAATCCACCATTAGCCTCAATGACTGTTCAATTCGGGTTCTGAAGCATTTAATCAGATAATCCCTATCAGTTTCGGACATAATCTTTGTTATAGCTAGCTTGAGATATTCAATAGTGGTATAGTGGTGTTGATGGATCTTTCTCTTGATGATGTCCCATATGTAATAGTAGAGTGGATTGTAGTCAGGTGAACTAGGAGACCATGTGTCTGGAAAATCATGATCGTGGAAATTGGCATGAATCCAAGCTTGGGTTGTTCTAGCCTTAAATGGGATGGTTCAGATTCTTGTTGGAAGATGTAAGATCTTGTGTTTCGTACTCTCTCTATCCAGAACCTCACAACCTCTGTTTAGGCAGCAGCATTGACTGAAATCCTGTTAAAATAATGAGTGAACATGACATATCTCTCATTGCTAATGACTCCCAGAACCATGACAGATGCTGGAAACCTGGTAAGCATTACAGGTGGAACCTCACTTGGCACTATGCTTAATCATCTGTCATTCTCTGGGTTTACATTTAGGTACTGGTCGAAGTTTTTCTCATCAGGGAAAAGACAAATTATTCCATCTTCTTGATGTTTCAACATGGAGACCAAGCGCTTTGCACAATTTAGCAAATATTTATAACACTTTTTATCTCAAATACAACAACCGTCCAGACATCTTTAGAAAGAAATATTTTCTCTCTAGAAAAAACGAAAATTTTCCAAGAAGAGAAGAATTATATCGTGATTGAATTAAGTAAAGGAAATTCTTTCCTGCAAATCTCAAAATATTTTAAGCGTGATCATCACGCAGTGAATAAAACTGACATTTAGCCAAGAAAGAAAAGGATTTAACTATAATTTCGAGCTCGAACCCCTAGAGATCTTTCTCAAACTAAAAGAGAAGTGATTAAACCGCTCATGCCAGTAACAAAGCCATTTTTCCAAACCGTCGGAGCTTCTTCCGTCTCGAGAGAAACAAAGCGAAAGACTTCCCCAAATTTCTATTGTAACGAATAAGACCAAAACACCGTTCCTAACACCCCTCTCACCCTAAAAAACAAAGCAAAATGTAGGTTATGGGCCCAGCCATACATGAAAAATGACTATCGAAGTTATTTACACTGACGAAACAAGAGTCACTTTGGAATGGCCGGAGGGTTGGACAAGAGGCTGGGATCTTAATGGCCATCATGCGAAGCAGTTTATCAAGCGATAACAAGGGAGAGAAGTCATCTGTAAATTGTTAGATTCATACTAGTAAGACCTTTTAAAGTGGATGATGGAGTCAAAATGGATTCGAAGGCGAGTCCGTGAAGAAAAAATTCCTATCTTGGTTCAATAGACAGCCGTTAGGGTAAAAAATTCACTAGTCTTTATAGATGATACTGCTTTTAGTCACACCTCTAAGTCCTCTAAGAATTGATTAGAGTCGAAAGGATTTATTTGTATGGCACTCACTATTAGACTGGAGGCCTCTCAACAGTTGTGACCTAAATCTAATAGAAAACTTGTGGAGCTTCCTCAAGAGACATGTTGTGGAGCATCCTCAAGAGACGTTTACGCAGTTGCAAGGCAATTTAATAACAAAAATTACCCTTGGAAAGCCATCTAAAATGCTGCAAAGAAGGTTTCCGCTGATTGTATCAAAACTTTGACTACATCCTTGGTTCAGTATCTTTTGAAAAGTTCTTATCTAAAAGTAATTTTCATCTAATCACTACCCATTCATTGTATTTAATATAATTACTTCATATACAGGGTGCGGAGAGAAATTTGTCGGCGAACTTCACTATAAAAGAAAATAACATAATGGGGACTCAAATATGTAGTCAGATTTATATTTTGAGGAAAATAATATTTTAAATTGATTATAATCTATAGGATTTTCTGTAACTGAACCCCGGCGAGCATCAGTGTTAACTTTGAGGAGTCGTTCTGTACATCGAATGTATGTTCACAGAGAACATTTGGGACAAGCAAATTCATATACTACTCCGAAATGCATGATGTCAGAGGGGGTCTTTTACAGTGAACAAGGAGCCAATTTCTAAAGGGTTTCAAGGATTGGTGTTAGATTAAAATGTGGATAGAATCATTTTAAAATATTCAACAATTGAACAATTCCCGTTTGGTATCCTCAAAGGGGTAAAGAAATGTATAATTTCTTGGGTGGAACATCAAAATTTGTATACAGTTAAATATATTATTTAAAAAAACTTAGAACATATATTGAATCCACGGTGGCTCAAGGTTATACAAGCATTAGCTTTAAATTAATAGGTACAGAAGTTATAAAAATTTAGACCAACGCTAGTAAACGTTGGCTTTCGAAAGACAGAAAATGCAAAGTAAACGTGATTTTTTTTTCTATTTTAACATCCAAAAACGATAAACTGTTATTTGTTTCTGGTTCCATGGTAAACGAAATGTTAAGGTGATATGAGTTTATGAAGTTTTTGAGAATATCAGATTGAGCAGAGTTATGGAATAATGTGAAAGTGTCATCAATGTATCTTTTAAAAAAATAAGGTTTAAATTCTACGGAACGATCATATAAAAATTGGGTTTCCAAATAGCACATGAAAATGTTGGCGAAGGTCGATTCAAGTAGCAAACCCATAGCCATACCATCAATTTGTTTGTATATATTTTTTTATTAAATTTATAAAAATAATCGTGAATAGTTAATTATAGAAGTATTTTAAATCCAGATCGAGGGAATTCATGATGTAAGCTATCAGGGTAAGGGAATGGTTTATTTAAAATTTTCGATGGTTTCAATTAATGGAATGTAGGTAAAGAGGGAAACGTCATAACTTGACCATGTGATAGTGAGAACGGAGGGAGGGGAGGGGCTTAAGTACATCTATAAATTGTTGAGAATTATCCAGAGTAGGTTCATTTAGCGTTAAATCAGAAAGTAGGGGAATTAAAAATTTACCTAGGTCGTAATTAGGTGAATTGTAGGCGGACCGAATGAGTCTTAAAGGGACACTAGCTTTGAGTTTTGGGCAAACCGTATACAGAGCACAAAAAAGAACCGGAAGAAAAAAGTGGCTGGTAGGTTACCTCTGAAATCAACTTTTGTTTTTTAAGTGACCGAAGAGTTCTATTGATTCGATCCTCTATGCTAATGATACCTTTAAACGGTGGAGTATTAATGAGTTGAAATTTGGATTCATCAGAAATAATTGTTTCTATTTTGGAAACAGTCAGAGCAGTTCATGAGAACACCCCTGTGCATTTATCTGGTCTAGTTACGATGAGATCTTGGTTTTGACAAAGTTTCTTGAAAATATTGAAATCTGATTTTGAAAAAAAGAAAATGATTATGCAGATAGTTTAGCCTAAGTGTTGTGGGTCAGTCTTTTGTAAACGATCTTTAAATGGGCGAATCTGGCCATAATATGGTGTCGTAGGACAGGTTAGATCTCCGGACCTTTGTTTGCTTTCCGTGTCTCGGAAAGGATAGCGGATATCACGCAGGGCAACTTTGCAATTGTGCCTTGCTCCGAATGGTGCATTTTAACTATGGGTTGCAATAAATCTCCTAAGAGTGACTAGTTTCCTTATGACAACAGCTACACTTGGCAGAATTAAACCAACTATCTAGGAGGTTCTGGATATCAAACTGAGTGAAACAAAATAATCTTTACTACTGTACAAACAATTATAAAATAATGGACATGAAAGATATATGCAAAGGAATAACTGGGCGAATAGGTTTAGAATGTTGGCTCCAGTTGGGAGCCATGAGTATACACAAGCTGCCGCACGCGACCTACAAAGGGGACTCTAATTCCGGGTGGATCTGCCCCCCCCCTCCCCTCCCAATGATTTTACTGCTCGAGAGAAGCAGGAGTATGAGCGTCGAGCTCGATCACTTTCCAACGCGGCACGGCTTGGGTTTGACCTTAGGGCCAATTAGTACTCGGCCTGTTTGAAGTTATGACGGAGGATACAACCTGTCTTCCAGTAACCACTGCCAGCCTCGAAAGTAGGGATCGAGGGAGTATTTTGACGGGGGGAAGCTGGGCTCGAATATGGCAGTGTAGAAGTTTCTTCCCTCTCTAGGAAGCTTACATCGAGAAAAAAAAATTATGTTTTTTTTCTTGTCTTCTGGCTCTTGGGGTATGGGAGAACGAATTAACGAAGCTATAAGGAGAGACAAAATAGACACTCGTACGGACAATGCAAGCAAGCAATCAGGGCACTGGGTCTTATTTCAACAGTTATGGCCGGGTCTTATTTAAGTCTGGAATTATTCGGAGGACAATGAATGTTTTAGTCCATATTTAAGGCAAATTGACACTCAAATTTAGATGTTTGCGTTCAAGAATACATTGCACCGATTTAGAATATTGTTTTGACATTTCTGTATTTAGTGGATATACAAAAGAGGTGAGATAGCTTATAGTTATCGGCGAATCACGTAATATTTAAGATTGTATTGTATTATTATTTATTGCGTTTATCTCTTCTTCCACTTCTACTCCAATGATTATCATTTAAATTTATTTTGTAGTTTTAATTTTTACTCAAACTACTGAAATTTGTCCATATTAAAAAATTTTCGTGTTATTTTTGCATTTTTTATTTTTTGGTATTTTTACATTTTGTATATTATTCCCCACATTCTCGCTTTTGGCCCCTAACCAGTATTATTGTTCTTTCTATTGTAGAATAATTCTTTTTGTCTGTGTGTGTGTATTTTTTATTGTCCTAGCGCAAACGATGGGTCCAGAGCCCGAAACCTTGACCAATATATGTTATATTCAGTGCTTGTTCTCCTTTTCCTGCTATGTAAATATATATATATATATATATATATATATATATATATATATATATATATATATATATATATATATATATATATATATATATATATAGCAGGAATATGAAGACCCAGGTGATTATACTAATCATTTATTGGCCGGACGTTTCGGACCTTTACTAGGACCATCTTCAGCGACTATATCGTCTAATGAGAAGGGGAAGGAACATTAATTGATAACACTTAAAAGAATGCATTAAAAAAAAAAGCGGAAGAAGGCAAGTTAAAATAATAAAATTGACAATAATTAAAATTAAAGTAAAAACACTAATAATATATAGAATTAAATAATATTACCCAGTGGTATTTAAAAAAAAAAATAGAAAGTGAAATTTTTCCAAACTGACTTGATTATGACGTATTAAAAGTTACTGAAGTAAACAAAAAATAACTTTATATTAAATTGTAAAAACACACACCATAAAAAGACAAAAAACCCCGAAAATAAATCAGAATGAACAAGGGGACTGACCTTAAACGTGGGAGTTGAGAAATCAACTAACTAAACATTTAAAATTACTGACGAAATTTATTCGGTTGGTCGGTTGGCTGGTTAATCTATTGAAGTGTTGGTTGGTTATATTGTGAATAATTTAATTGAGGAGGCGTAATTATTTAGATTTGGATTTATTTTAATGATATATAGGGACTCTAAGATTTTCAAATTAAGAGAAGTTAAGGCTGAAGATAATATAGTAAATGAATTAGAATTAAGAGGATGATGGTGATTCTCTGAATGTTGCCTGATGGAAGAGGCTTCAGGTTTAGAAATGGGAATACCAGTCCTATGAGACAAACCCAAGTGCTTCGCGATCCTACAGTTGAACTGTAAGCCAGTTGAATTCCTTTTTCCTCCATAAGGAGCCAATCCCTTTGGGCTTGCGATCCTGTATAATTTACAATTATACATGTACGACCTGCCACAGTCGTTATGTAGGCCAAACTGGCTTACAATTCAACTGCAGGATCGAGGAACAAATTTGGTTTCCAACAGGCCAAAACGACTTGAAGCAGTCCTGAATAACAAAGACAGCATTGTAAATATCGACTGCGTGCATCAATTGACTGTATATTAATAAAATGGGTTTAGTTTTTATATTTCACCTTCAAATTATGAGTCAAACATACAAAAACAAAATATAACGTTTGATAAATTCTATTAAGTTAATTCACATTACATTTTCTGCTAATAATTGTCTTAACTCCATGAAGAAGCGTTGCACCAAAATGCAGCTGTTTTAAGGAAGCTTTGATATTTTCAATATCTACACACTTTAATATGAAAGAAAGATGTAGAGTGAGACGAGCGAAAATGGACAATTTGCGATGGTTGTAGGAGTTGAGAAGGGTAAGAGAGTAAGGAACTAATGGGGCACAGGTGTATAAGATCTGACGAAAGGTATGTTATGGCATGAGCGTGTACTAAGAATGTATGAAAATAATGAGTACCATGGTGTGGGATGGGTCGGAAGTCCGCATAAATGTTGGAATATGCGAATGTGTGTTTGACAAGTGTATAATAGATGTTGATAGAGAGGGATTATAAGAGGACGGGGGGGGGGGGCTTATACCCGTGGATCCTCGCGATACCGCGTGTAGCGGTACGCCTTTCTACTCCCACTAGTCTCATACCAGATTGAGTCCACCTGGGCTTCATTCCTGCCAGACATTTTTATTTTACCCATTTCTTTACAAGCCTCTTCTCATCTATACTGTGGCGGCTAATTTTGCAGGCTAATCGCCGACCAGCCTGAATCCACTTATCCCTGGTGGCAACCGGGAGGGCTGAGGCCCACCCCGTCTTCTTGGCTCTGGTCGGATGGGGGTCAACACAAAACACTCCTTCCACCCTTTTTCTACTCGTTTTGAATACCCCCTTTCAAGCAACAGCAGTCCAGCTACACTTGGGCAGGACGTATATCTTTATTTCCGCGTACATTCCGCCGCCTTCATCGCCCGTTTACCGAGGCTCTTTTCCTCCCCTTGGTTTAGATCGGTGGACTACATGATCACTCACAAAGGTCAGGTCATTGTAGATCTGCCCCTTAGCTCCACGGATGTACAGTTTGCTTTTTGGTAAGGGTCGTCGATGACCTTCATAGCAGTGACCACTTTTGCTTTCAACTATAATATTTGGGGTCCGTGCTTAGTGCGGGCGCGGTGACCTGCTTTGGACTTATATCTCTAAAGCCGGTCCAAGAGTTTAGGTCTCTCAATGAGGCCGTTGAGTTTTTCTCCGGCAACCTCATCTCCGTGGATCTAACTACAATTCCTAGAACGTCTGGTAGTTGGCGCGCCATCAGCTTCCCTGGTGTTCGACCGAGTGTGAGAGAGACCGCCCTCAGACAAAAGCGATATTAATACATGTGAGATAAACGCTGCCCGAACGATTTCACTATCGCCGCCACTCTTCTTGGCGCACAAAAGTCTCTTTACTTATTTACTTAACAGGAAAGCCCCTCCTTTAGAGGTATGGAATCGAGTTAAAAAGATTTACGTCAAGTTTTCGTAGGACTGCCCCCCACCCCTGGTTCTCTAGGAGAACAGGGCCCCAATCTTGGACCCCACGGCGGAAGAAGAGTCTTTTGCTACAGCTTCCTCCACATTATCTAGTCGGGATGTTGCTCAACGAGCATTCAATGCACACCTCGTTCTCGCTGAAGGCCGCTGACTGGACTCAATTTCCAGAGGTCGAGTGCCCTTCAACGTCATGTTTACGCTGAGTGAATTGCGTTCCACAATCGCTTCATCAGCAAACGCCACCTCTGGTCCGGATCATGTCCCCGTCAGTGGCGAATCCAGAAAAAGCAAATGGTGGTGGGGAGGGGATGCCAGGATTTTTGAGTGTAAATTTGTTAAAGCTGGTTATTATGGTACATATTTTTACGATTAATACATTTATCGTCGTACAAATAATCAGTGCTGAATACATATGAATAAGTTATAGGCATAAATGATGAATATGTACATGCAGTGTGTAGACTATAATAATGTATGCTACTTGCAAGTCAATTTGCCCACTTAAGTAACAAAGCACATAATAGAATAAAGTATATTTATTTTCCAGGAGTAGGTTCTCTCTCAAAGTCGTAGGCCCATGCCCAATGTCCCCCTCTATTTGCCTAAGCGAAGAGGAAACGGCGGTTTTTCTCCGCAAACTTGTCAATCACTTGATGAATCGAAACTTGAATGCCATTGTGGACGGCGAGTAGTTTGGGGCTGTTTAGGCGATCCGAGTTAATGGTGCTCCTCGTGTACGGCTTTCGCCGTTCCAAGGCTGAGAATGAGCGTCGGCCTCTGCATTGCTTCGCAATGATCAGGAACGTACAGGTCTCGGGATTTTAACCTGGTCTTTGGGGAGGCCACCCACTTGGATCCGCCCCTGGTCCCCGTATGCCACGCTTCGACACTTTGGTGAGTGAAGCATGACATTTTTGTTAGATTTGTTTAACAGGATCTGGTCAGAGGGTATCATCCCAGAGTCCTGTCGAAGGGATACTGGGCTCACTTTTCGCAAGTTGGGGAGAGATCACTGACCTTTTTCTGCACAGTGTAGCTTCCACAAGTTCCACAACATGTAGGAGTCTCTGCTTTGGCTGAAAAGGCTACTTGCAACACTTTCATTCGTAGACAACACTACGCTACAGTGTTTTTTGACTTGGAGAAGGCCTATAATGCCGTATAGCGATATGGTATCAAGGAAACACCTCACACAATAAAGTCGAGGTGACGCCTCCCAACTTTCATATTCGCTTCCTACAATATTTTCGATTCCGCTTACGATTAGGGGAACCCTCTCCGGCCCGATAGAGCAGGAAAAAAGCGTGCCGCAGGGAAATATCTTCAGTGTTACACTCTTTGTCTTGAGCATCAATAGTATCACCTTGGTGCTGCTGGAAGATGTTCTCGCTACTCTCTACTTAGATGACCTTTCGATCTCTTATGGTGCGACCCCAGATACCAACTCTGGAACATCGACTCCAACAGGCATTGGACCGCACCTCTCGCTATACCAAACGCAGAGGTTTCGGTTTTCCTTAACAAGACTAAGGTAGTGCACTTCTGCCGCCATCCGGTGCTCCACTTCGACCCGGGCTTGTTCCTAAACGGAGTTCGCCTGAAAGTGGTGGACTCGCGCCGTTCTCCTCAGTCGACAACGGCTCTCATAGCACACGCGATTGACCGCTACGGTATATATGCCCTCAAAAAGACGCCAGTTATATCCTAAGCCGTTTAAATATACACCTTCGTGATCTTGCTGTAGCTCTCGGGGCCGGTTCCACCTCTGATTCTGCCACGGACGCCACCCTTTAGGGTACAACTTTAGACTATTTGTCGTCAAGCCTCTGCTCCCAAAGCTGCCACAGCGCCGTAATATTGCGTTTTACCTTTTGGGAGCATACCATGTCACGCTAAACACGGATAGCTACAAGTCCAAATAGGGGTCGGCTTCAATGTCAAATCCTCTCTGTTTAAAGCCAGCAGAGCTCTGCCAGGCGTGGCGTCTATCTTCAAGATCGACCTAGTTGCAATAAACCGCTCGTTCCGGGTGGTAATTCGTCGTGACCGGTTAAGAGACCGAATTGTAATCTATAGCAACTCACACATCGCTCTGAGTGCTCTCGGAGCATTGGAATCAAAACACTTACTAGTTCGAGCTATTCGTGACACCACAGTTGCCGCGAGCAGGGTGGATGTCGAGATTATCTTCTGCTAGATTCATGCTGCACATGTAGGAATTGCCGGAAATAAGCGCACCGATGAGGGCGCTAAAAATTCTGCAATCGCTGGGCGATCTGTCCAACATTTCCCTCTTACTCAAAATGAATACATGTTAGGAATCAGAGTAGCCCTCCGGGCTGCATGAAAAAGAAGATGGAAGACGGCCGACGAGAACCAAACGTTGCGTCGTATCGCACCGCGACTCTTCGCATGAACGTACCTCTCAATGCTTCGGCGGCTTCAGCTCTCATTATGTTTCTTCAAAGCGGGCGCAGTCGCGGGACGCACCGCCCTTTGATGAAGCGTTCTCCTTGTATCTTTTTGTTGAATTTCCAATTTTGTGGGTTCTTCGCGCTCGTTACGTGTCCTGGTCCCGGGAATAGTGGGATCACTACCGCTTTTCCCTTGTAGTCGGGGCCAGTTCGTGCACTCCTGTAAGTCTACTATTAGATTTTTTTGTTGAGCCTCCATTCTATTTGACTCATTTGGTGTCGGGTATGCGCTCCTGTCCTGGGGGAAAGGCGGACCTCACCCCGACTTTGGAGCATGTCTTCTTCTACTTCCTGGTTATCTTTTTTGTTTTTGTTTTAAGTTTATTTATTTTTAACGTCACCCTGTAATAGACCTAATAGATTACTGCAACTTATGACCTTGGTGGCAGTCGCAGGATGTCGTTTTAGAATAAAAAAGTTCTTACAAACCTTTTTGCGGCAATGCCTTCGTTAGTATTTTGCTCTAAATTTGCCAAAAGGATCGGCCCGCATAGCACTCTATCAATGAAAAATCCTCGGGTAACTGCCCCTAAAGTGACTGCAGAGTTGAATCAACATCTCACTAGCTTAGTTTCGACCAAAACTGTTCGCCGTGAGCTAAATAAAACCGGATATCATGAAAGAGCCGCCATCAAGAAACCTCTGCTTTGCAATCAAAACATTCAGAAAAGGCTGAAATGGTTTAGAGATCACAAGGGCTGGTCGACAGACCAATGGAAGCAAGGAATATTCTCTGACGAGTCCAGTTTTTCTCTTTTCACCACTACAAGGCGAGTTTATGTGTGGAAGCAGCCGAAGGAAGGTTTTAATCCTGACTGCCTTCTTCTTACAGTGAAGCACGGAGGAGGATCAGTGATTCTTTGGGCAGCCATATCTTGGAATTCTTTTAATCCAATCGTTGCCCTGCATGGTAGGATCAACAGCAACGAATATCTGAATATTTTGGAAGATAAAGTCCATCACAGGGTCCAAACATTATTTTTTGATGGTGAGTGCCTTTTCCAAGATGATAATGCCCCTATACACCACATTCATGTGCTTAAGTATTGGTATAGAGAGCATTGGAGCGAGCTACCACACATGGAGTTGCCCCCACAATTTCCAGATCTTATTATTATTGAGCATTTGTGGTGCATCTTGGAGTGACAAGTTAAAAGTCCTTACCCTCCACCGTCGTGTTTGAAACAGCTGGAGCAGGTATTGCAAGAAGAATGACTCAAGATTCCTCTCAATGAAGTCAGGAAGCAGTATGAATCAATTCTAAGACGCATCGACGCTGTTCAGAAAGAAAAAGGAGGACAGATTCCGTAATAAATAAATATTCATTTAATTTAACTATGTTCTAATTATTTTGTTTAACCCCTGTATATGAGGGTAATAATTTTTAAAAATCTATCAATTATAAATGATATATTCTATAATAATTTTAGATGTTACATATTCAAGAGTTTCCTTTTAGGAATATTAAAATACTGAACATTTTATCTGAAATCCGGTTTAGCTCTCGATAATAAATATGTCCAGCTAAGCTGAACAGCCTTTCCACTCGAGCTGATGAAGTATGAGATCTGCTTTATTTAATAAACAAGATCAACAGAGTCGGGCGCTATCAATTATTCTGACTTATGACTTTACGACATACAAAACTTTCAATAATTTCAGGACTAACTTTGGAAGGACCTTGGCAATTATATCATTCGGAAGAAAATGTAAAACAACATAAGGGTTTCAAATTTCGTTATAATCGGCAGAATAGTTATGATGTTTATAGTATATGGTTATTCATGTGATTTTTTTCCTGTTAACAAATCAGCCTAAATAGTGTTTCGAAAACCATAACCATAAATTTGTTTGATCGAAGTTGTCGGCTGATAGTTTTTAGGCCTAAGACGACAGCGAAATAAATTTTGAAATAATGAACTGGGTTTTAAGAAAAACAATTAAACAAATATAAATTTATTCATAGAATCAACGAATGTACAATGAGATAAGTTGGATTAGGTATACAATGTAAGATATGGTAAAATATGATTTACAGTAACAAGATATGAAGAGAAATAAAGTACGTGAAATAAATATGAAATAATATGGTGAAATAATATGGTGGAATAATATGTTAACTATGATGGACTGTGAATTAGGGGCTGTAATATGAGAAGTAAATATAATTAGGACCTATTCTCGTATGGTCGTTTGCAAAGAATTGGGAGAGAAAGTGGAATTAAACTAAGTACGATTTGTTTGGAGGTAAATGACTAAATGTAGAAGGAATAATTACCGACCTTTATGCGGAGAATGGCGAGAGTCAAATGGGAAAGAATAGTGTGCTATTTGGTCGAGCTGAAAGCGTGTGTTTGTTTGTTTGTGTGAAATTTTAAGAGATGATGTTTGGAACAGTATTACGTTAAATAAATTGACAAGTAAAATAAATAAATGAATTAATTATTAAGTTGTACATAAAATTATTTAATTCACAAAAGTTCAAGTAAATTAATTGAAAGATTAAATTGACAAAGTTAAAGTAAAATAATTGAATGATTAAATTAACAAAGTTAAAGTAAAATAATCGAATGAATTTTATACATAATAAATGATGTATATATATATTTAAGTTTCCCAGGAGGTTTTTATTATAGGAATGCCCAGAGGCATTTCTATAATGTTATTGCCCAATAATTACCAGGCTAACCTTGGGAGGACTTTAGCAATTATATCATTGGAAAGAGAATTGTAAAACAACATAAGGGTTTCAAATTTCGTTAGAATCGGCCGAATAGTTAGATGTTATTGCCCAAAAGATCTCATTGAATAGTAAAATGGTTAACATCCTACTGCCCGACCGACTGACCTACGGACCAACATAGTAACTCACAGAGGCGTGTGCACGCGACTAAAAACCTTCCTTATTCCCGGATACTGACGCAAATTTATTAATGGCATTGCAGCATCCCTAAACTACTTCAGTACCTCCATTTCTGTAGCATCTTCACTTTTGAATGTTGTATTGCTGTTAGCACTCGGTTCCTAGTCAAAGACAATCATCAGCACTCTCCTCTGCAACAGTATCCCTTAAATGAGACTTAATGAGTTCTGACGAGTTTTAATAGAGTTGATGAAGATCTCTTGAACTCATTTTTTTTTTTAGATCAGTTGTGTTGAGTACATTATTTATTGTTATCCATTTCAATTTCAATTTTTTATTAGATACTTATGCCTGAATTGCTAATTTAGTTTCATAGAATATTTCTATGTCGAGAATTGAAGAGAATCTGAATGAAATCCCTTTCATCAACGACTGTAACTCAACAACGAAAAGCAGACGTTGAAAAAAGAACAGCGAGATGCCATTTCTAAAGCATAGGCAATGGGTCTCAGCCAGGGCCGGATTAAGACCCTTAGAAGTCCTAAGCACTAAAGAATCTTTGGTGCCCCCTATACATTTGTAATTCAAAATATAAACAATAATAAACCATAAAATAAAGTTTTATTTATCGAAAATTTGAAATTAAACAAAGCTTACATTAAGAAGGACAATAATATTTATTTCTGTATGGTTCCATTTTATTTAGAGTTGAATAATTTTGTCCTATTTTTTTTCCTTTGCAAAGTCTTTGATCAGATCCTCATAACGAATCTTACGTGACACATCTGCTTCTATACATAATAGAGATAAGGCATCCAGCCTGCCTTCTTTTATAGTTCTTCTGAGGGGATTTTTCAACCGTGAAAATGAACGCTCGGCTGAGCAATTTGTGACCATTAATGTTGAAAATATACGAAAGGCAATGTCTACATTTGGAAAGACACACTCAATATTGTCTTCTACAATTATTTTATAAAGTTCAGCATGACTGATTCTTTTTTTTTACATTTTATGTCGCACTAAATTTATGAGGCACATATAAATGAAACTGCTGAAGCTCAGCTGAGGAATTACTGTTGAAGTACTTTGGGTAAGCATCAATCAGCTTTTGACAGCTCCGAGAATGCCTTTCAATGTGTAAAAGGTGGTGATACGAAATTTATCTCTGGCATTCAGATATAGTTCTGGTGTATCTCCTTCAGTGGGTAGCTGCCCTGTAATCAACATGTGGTAACATTTGATTTGCATCTTTTTAAAAATTTTCAAATTCATCTCGTGAAGTGGTCATCTAATAATACATACATATCTGCACATGATTTTAAGTTCACACCCTCATTTTGGAGAACTTTGCTTATTCTATGAAAATTCTGCAAAATCTCATTTCAAAATTCAATATAAAACCAATTCTAGCTCTTGCATCTTATCTGCAATATTATTTGCTTCTCTTCTAGCCTCTCACTTTTGTAACTGGTCTTCGGCTATATTATATTCTAATACTTCTAAAATTTCAAGGAAAGGTTTCAAAATTTCTCCTGTTGCCATAGCATGTGCCTCCCATCAAATATCAGAAAGGGATTCCAAGAAACTTTAATTTTTAATACAATCTTTAAGAACTTTCCACCAGCTTGTTGAAGCTGGAAAAAAGGTACACCCACATATATATATATATATATATATATATATATATATATATATATATATATATATATATATATATATACATATTTCCATTTCTAAACCTGAAGCCTCTTCCACCAGGCAACATTCTGAGTATCACCATCATTCTCTTATTTCTGATTCATTTACCATATTATCTTCAGCCTTAACTTCTCTCGATCTTAAGATCTTAGACTCACTGTAAATCAATAAAATAAATCCAAACCTAAATAATTACTTTTTCTCAATTAAACTATTCACTATATAACCAACCAACACTTCAATACATTAACTAGCCAACCGACCAACCGAACAAATCTCGCTAGTAGATTTTATATCTTTAGTTAGTTGATTTCACAACTCCTACGATAAAGGTTACTCTCTCTGTTTAATTCATTCACATTTGTTTTCGGATTTTTGTTTTTATTTTTATAATTTAATATAATAGGTTATTTTATTGTTTACTCCAGTTAGTTACCTTTAATTTTTGATATTCAAATCAGTTTATGTTAAAACCTCACTTCTTTCTATTAATTTTCAATATTACACTGGATAATATCAATTAATTCTATATATTGTTATTTGTGTTTTACTTTAATCTCAATAATTGTCAATTTTATTATTTTTTTAACTTGTCTTCACCCGAATCACATTTTGCAATGATCCAAACCTTTCATCTGTTCCTCGAAAAGCCAAGCCACGTTCAGCTAAAGTACAAATGACAGCTATGGCACGCCTCAAGACATGTTCCAAGCAATCGCACTCTTCCTGACTTTGTTTCTCTAAATGTGACTTCAATCACGCACCTTGTTAGCGAGTTAAATATGTTAGCAAGGAGTCTCGGTGAGTAGTGTTATTCTGATGCTTATCAATTACATTAATATTTCGCCAGTCAATGAACAATTCTCTTGCAACAAAATTTGAGAACTTTTATGAACAAACAGTTTACAAACAAAACAACAAACTGATCGTTTTGATGGTGAATACAGTAAGGACTCTCACTTGTATTTCTCACCATTGGCTTTTGTCCGAG
The DNA here is from genome assembly GCA_963969495.1 of Ceratothoa steindachneri. NCBI lineage: Eukaryota > Metazoa > Arthropoda > Malacostraca > Isopoda > Cymothoidae > Ceratothoa > Ceratothoa steindachneri. Next base: position 4,502,181 of record OZ018329.1, read on the forward strand.
AAAAAGGTTTCTGTGAACAATACCTTACTGGTTTGCCACTACTAAAAGCGATTCAATAGGCCACATCACCAGCAGAGAAATCAGGCCACAACTCTGGACCTTTTGCTCTAAATTGTGATTTTCTTCATCTTTTACAGACAGAATAATTTCCCCACCATTGTCATGATCCACTAAACTTCCATTTTCAGCATGTTTTGAGCCTTAGAATGTATTATAAAGTAACTCAAATCAACATTTGGAGTAGAGGTATCCGTGTCAAGAAAATTTACAGGCAAAGGAGATCGTTTATGAGACATGTGCTAGATGAACCTGCTTGTGACACCTCATATTTTGATTCTAAAGGGATCAAAGTGGTATTTACCGTATTTGTGTCTACTGCTGATGACGGAAATTGGTTTTGACCCGGAATCTGTAAATCATGTTTCGGGACTTGTGTGAAGAAATCAGTCAGTTTTGCAGTCGTGCGCTCTAATTCCAAAATCTTCTCTCGTTTCTTGTTTAATAGTTTTTCGTTTTTGTGCACCACTTAAATCCGTTTCATCTTTGTTCTGAGGAAATAAAAATATTACTTTGTTTGAATGATTATGCAGCAATCGACACAGCTACACATATCATGGGCAGAACGATACGAACAATTTTACTCCCAACTTACTCCTGAATCTTGTGCTTTGATTAATAAAGACAAATTTTGTTTCAGAATCGTCTTTTCAAGCTCTACAAACTGTAGAGAGGAAATAAAGATATCACTTATCGTTTTTGAGAGAAAAAGCATCGCATCCTACGCTTTTATTTTTTTTGTAATTATCATCATCATCATCATCATCATTACTAACTCTATAATTTAAGAACGGGATTCTTGGGACAATTTGAATAATAATTTCATCTTAGTTTGGTTATGACTTAAGTATATTTTAAATTTTTATCAAGGTAATTTCTAAGAATTCCTTTAGAGTTTGATAAAACAAAATAGTTTAGTTGAGAAAAAATAAATATGATTATCCAATGCTCTATAATGTTTTAAAAGAAAATGAATTATCAGGTTGAGGAATAAATTCTTGCGTTTTTTTAATGTTGTGTTGATTTAAGTTTTGTTGGCGTGATTTGTGCACATATTAAGAAAAAATAATAAATAATGAGAGCAAAATTTGCAAAGGTTGGGCTACGTCTCTTAACAGCGTAGACTATTAGGCTTTTGTTTAGGCTACGTCTTGAAGTTGAGTCATTGCGGTTTATTTAAAAGTTGTGTTAATTTAATTTTTAGTTCTGTTCCCTCAAAATGGAATATCAGGTTGAAAGAAAGGCGCATTTTCGACACTTGTTGTTATTTATTTTCAATCGAGACGGGCACAATGCAAACGCAGCCAAAGCTCGTCGCGATATTTGTGCTGTGTACGGAGAAAATGCTTTATCAGAAAGGACAGCTCAATGGTGGTTTTCACGTTTCAAAAACGGTCATTTCAATCTTAATGACGAAGAACGTTCTGGTCGCCCCATTAAGTTGGATGAAGATCGATTGAACGACCTTCTTCAGGAAAATCCTCGTCAATCGACTAGAGAATTGGCTGTACAATTGGCGTGTGATCAGAAAAGTGTAGTGAATCACATTCATTCGATGGGGAAAGTTAAAAAATTCGGTGCATGGGTTCCGCACGCTTTGAACGAAAGCAACAAACTTCAACGCTCCACGATTGCCGCAGGTTTGCTTGCTCGTCACAAGGCTACTCGAGAATATAAAGACAGATTTCTTCACCGCATCATCACTGGCGACGAAAAGTGGTGTGTTTATGTCAACATGAACCATCGAAAACAATGGCTTAGCCCCAATAAAAAACATCTTCCGCGTTTAAAGCAAGGACTTCATCCACGAAAGACGATGCTGTGTGTGTGGTGGGATTGTGAAGCATCATTTTTTATGAGCTCCTTGCGAACAACGAGATTGTCAATGCAGAACTCTACGTTCAACAAATGTATCGACTCGCCGAAACTATTCGTGAAAAGCAACCTCATCGACGTTATGGAGTCCTTCTGCAACACGACAATGCTCGTCTTCACATTGCCAATGCGAGAAAAGACGCCATCCAAACGCTTAATTGGGAAATCCTGCCGCATCCTCCATATTCGCCAGACTTGGCTCCATCGGATTTCCATCTATTCCGATCGCTCTCCAACAACTTGCGCGGCGTTTTGTTCAATACTGATGTGGAATTAACAAACCTATTTAGACGAATTCTTCTAGTCAAAATCCAGAGATTTTTATTGCAGAGGCATCGAAAAACTAGTTGAACATTGGGGAGAAGTCGTAAATAACAACGGAGAGTACATTATTGATTAAATTGCATATTGTCATTAATTAAAGTATTTCTAAAATTGTTAATGGTAATCAATAAATTTGATAAAACCGCAAGAACTTATTACTCAACCCATTACAATTGGCGAAGTTCAGAAAATTTATTAAATTTTAAGTAAGGCTGCTTTTTTATTTTATCTATAACTATATTTTAACAACGTGATTTTTTGAAAGGGGGGAAATAGTTTAGAGTTCCTTTTTTAAAATTATTATAATTGGCTGTTTTTTTAAGATTTTAAATTTTAATCCTAGTAGCGAAGCGCAAGCTTCCCTTGTAGGGGGGAGTGGCGAAGCCATTGCCTGTTTTTTTGCCTAAAATTAAAATAAACACTATAAAATAAAATCTATATGGGATATCTTAATAAAAATGCTATTAGAGTAGGTAGAACTTGAAAGGAAAAATCGAATGCACTTTGAATCATTGATCTTCCAACAAAAGATGACGGAGCCGTAGAGATTTGAAAATACTCCCTAGACGTCTTTTTTTCCTGATATCTCGTTTTCTATCGCGAAATCGGAAGAAATCACACGAACAAAATCGGGTTACTTTCAATTATCTATAAGTGTACGAACTTTCGATACTCTAACTTTAGAAATAAAAGAGTTATAAGGAAAGGGGAACTTCCCTAATGCTGGAGTAGACATTGCCAGTTACCAAAATAGGCTCTCCTGATATTATTTTTTCGATATTTCGGTATTTTTAGGTCTCTAAGTATCCGATAGTATTAATTAGTCGTACAGCAATGAATGATCTAAGGTGCGTTCTATTCAGTTTTTCAAGTTCTACAAAAGTTTTGAAGTGTTTTACGATATCATTTATAGTTTTTGAGAAAATAAATCAAACACAAAATTGGGTATTCTTTGTGATTTTTTGGAAACTTTATAAAAGTAGCCATAAAATAATAATATTTACGAATTTTGTAAAAACCTACGAGAAAAATTTAGTTTTTAGTCTTGTGTACATAATCCATCTTGCAGAATAAAAAAAATATGAGAAAACTTAGGTTCCTTAGCGATTTTAAATTACCCCCCAAATGCCGGGTTTTTTTGTGGTTTCTTTTTTTTAAATATCTCTGTTTCTGTCGGGAAAACGGGAAAATTCACACGAACAATTTCGATTCTTCTTTTAATAAGAAACTTAACATTTTTACCGAAACCATCCCCTTAAAAAATAAAGACGTTAAACGCATTCAAAATATATAACACGTACTCACATTTTAATAGATTCAACAGCCAGAGCTGAGTGTGCTATTGGAATAGAAATTAAGAAACTTAAAGCAATAAGGAGGTAATGAATGCCATGCAATTAACACCAGTAACAGTTAGCAACTCAACTATGAACTTACGATCTATTACTACCCGTCACTTGCGCTATGTTAAACGCGTACTAGACTTGTTCAAATCTTGTATAACTTCCATTCTGCGAGCACAGTGTATTTTATTTTGCAGTATAAACATGATAGAACACTTTATAAACAGAACTTATTCTTTTTCCATTAAATTTTGAAAAGAGCTATAAATGTGATTAATTTAATAATTTAAATGGTAAATTCGGATATGAAAATCTTTTGAGGGCATCCTTGATGCCCTAAGCAGGTGCTTATTTTGCTTATAGGGTCTCAGCACAGTCACATACCCTTGTAGGGATTTTAGTTCCGCTTCAGGGAAGTGAGGGAGCCTCAAGCTCTTCAAAATGCAATGCAAGAAAATTTGTGCCGTAAAAAAACAGACAAACTGTTGAATAGTGAGTTCAATCGTGTTACAGAGGGCAGCTTCAACTTGCAACCTAGAGTAAACTGAATTATTTCAGCGGATTCCCCAAGAATTCCAAATAGCAGAGGGTTTATCCATTACACAATTGTGAATTTTGGAGATTACATTTTTAATATCCGTCTTTTGCGAATGTATTTTCTCACTCAAAAGACCCAGAAAAAAAATCTTGTAAGGAAAATAAAGAGAATACAAGTTAAAATCTATACAACAAGGCATCTTACCTAATTATATATATATATATATATATATATATATATATATATATATATATATATATATATATATATATATATATACCAGGCAATGGCTTCGCCACTCACCCCTACTGGGGGGGGAGCTTGCGCTTCGCTACTAAGATTAAAATTTAAAATCTAGAAAAAAGCAGCCATGGTTAAATTTCTATAAATTTTCTGAATTTCGCCAATTATAATAATTTTATAAAGGAACTCTAAACTATATTTCCCCCCTTTCAAAATATCACGTTGCTAAAATATAGTTATAGAAGAAGAAGAGATAGACAAATAAATTTCCTGAATTTCAGCATTTGTAATTCTTTGGGTTTTAGAAAATTCACAAAAATTCGATACTTGTATTTATTTCTGAACTTTACAATTTTGTTTTTTGATATTATAAAAGAATTATTTGAAATAACTTTGATAAAAAAACATAAGTCATAACCAAACTAAGATGAAATTATTATTCAAATACTCAGAAAAATCCCCTTCTTAAATTTAAGTTAGTGATGAAGTGATTATATATATATATATATATATATATATATATATATATATATATATATATATATATATATATATATATATTAGGGTGATTTAAAAAAAACGGGGATCAAATTTAAAAGCGCACTCATCTTTTCTCCATTACTAGTGGGGGTTTTTTTCGTGTTGCATTCCTCTCCCTGTGTGCGAAATTTCATCACAATACAATGATATTTAGAGGAACCCCACTTTTAATCTTTTTTTTTATTATAATTTCCAGATTAATGCAATTAGTACTCGTTCGAACCCCGAGTGTTAGCTTCAAGGGAAGCCTCTTGATTCCCTGCCATGTCCCCGTTTTCAAAGTAAGCGGGATATGCTGTCGTTGTACCTGTTCCACCACGTCGTGGAAATGAAGACCGTCTCGGAAGGCCTGAACTTGGTATTTGGCGAGGTCCTCTCCATATGGAAGAGGACCAGGATCCCGACACAGTGGAGAGGGTTGTGATTCCTGTTGACCGGGATTTTTGCCATTGTAACTTCCAGAAGTTCAGGCCACAGAATGTCTGGAATTGCTCGAGTCTTGGAAAATTTACGACGAAGTAGTCGGATCGGTCTTCGATACAACTGCAAGCTACAATGGCATCCACAATGGCGCGTGCTCCTAGATCGCGGAAGGTCTTGGAAGGGAGTTGGCGATGTTGGCGTGCCGCCATCATGTTTTGGAGATTGTTCTCTTTGACGTCATTCAAATTGTCTTTGGGCAGAGTGGAGGTTCTGAAGTCGCCCTTTTCAAGCGTTTTTAGGAGTGGCCGACATCAACCAGCAAGAGTACACTGTGGCTGAGGATACCCTCTTCGAGGGACATCTCGAGCAGCTCCACTCCCATGCGAGGTAGGTGGATGTCAAAGGGCATCTACTGCCTCATGTTCCTATTCTGACACCAGTTCAAGACAACGAAACGAGGGGAGTGGAATGTGACTAGCATGGCGCTGTTCATGGCCCTGGTGTGCGTCTGCTTTTGGCACGAAGCTCCTTTGTCATCCCACGCCCCATATAACGACATCTTGACGCTGACTGAACTCCAGAAGTACACAAACCTGATGAACATCGGTGCAACCGCGAGCAATGCCTTTCAACAGCATCTCTGGTGTTTGGCGGAAAACTTGGTCGGCCTTTCCCTGTTGGACGACCGAGTTCCAGACAGGATGAAGGCCGACTGCATGACTCGGATGAAGACGGAAAATCCGAACGAAGATCGCAAATATCGAAGACACACGGCATGTCCGTGGTTTCGACGTCCTGAAGAACGGCGGTGCCCAGGAAGCGAAGCATGGCTTCTGCAGATGGATCCTTTGGCTTGGGAGGGCAACAAGGTGTACGAGGACTTTCAGTCCAGAGCCCAAAAGCCAGAGAGCGACGAACAACACAGCTGAATAAGGAGTGTCCCTAGCAGAAGCGTACAATGTGACGCTGACGAAGGATGAGGATCAGAAGCAATTCATTTTCCGTCTGATTCACGAACACCAAATGGCCATCCCGACACCCTCAAAGACTAAGCTAAGGAAGAAAAAGTGAAAAGTGGGGCGACCCCTAAATGATGAGAGAGAGAAACGAAATTTTACGTGTAATTCCTTCTCGTGAACCGTAATAAAATTAGCCTTGTGGAGTGAAAGAAATATCATTTTCAGGTTTGGGACCACCCTGATATATATATATATATACATATGGGTAAAAATCACGAGAGGTAACACGTGAATAAGTATAAATATTTGGTTGTAGCACGTAGGGAAAGATAAAGATTGATTGGAGCTAGCACTTTCGTTATCTTAATAACATTTTCAAACTCACAATGGTTTATGAAATAGAGAGACACATTATTTATACAAAGCAATGTTTTCCCATAAAGTCAGATGATCATATTTTTTTATGACCTCTGATAAGTTTGATTTGAGGAAGAAAAATTTGGACTGGATCCAAAGAAAACAAACCGGGGCTAATATTTACATTTCTCTCCTTTTTGCTGGACGATTCACAAATATTTCTGCTAATAAAATCATTTTTATGAATTATGGCATCTGCTTTTAAGCAGTTAATCTGGTGACCCTTCTGAAGCCTGTGGACGGCCAAAGCATTATTTGTATATCCCTCTGATACTGCATTTTGATGTTGCTTAATTCTTACAGAGATATTTTTAAAAGTTTGACCTACATAGAATAAATTACAATCTAAACAAGGGATACTAATTACATTATTATCGTTCCTTGGGCTGTGTTATATTAACATATTTTCTTAATGTATAATTGTATTTAAAAAATACATTTATATCAAGTTGTTTTAACATTGGTACTACTTACTAGAAATTATCATGGTATGGTAAAAGTAATATGTTGTGTAAAGGCTCTGTTTTCCTCAACTTGCGGTTATAGAATTTTTTTTTTAGCTTTATACATGCAGTTTTGTCCCCAAAATATTTAGGGTAACACATTGAAGGCAATCTCTTCAATTTCTGTAAATTCTTGATCTAAATAGTCAGGACTACATATTCTGAGTGCCCTAAAATACATGGAAGAAAATGTTGATGTTTTAATATTTTTAGAATGATCTGAATAAAAATGGACATAGGATAAATTATTTGTCGGTTTCCTGAAAATAGAAAACTTAAACTTGTCTGGTTGTATAATTATTAGAACGTCTAGGAAAGAAAGGCTATTATTTTCTTCTTTTTCTAAAGTAAATTTAATTGACGGAACTAATGAATTAATAAATAAAAGAAATCTATCCAGGTCAAAATCTTCCTTTAGAAATCCCAGGACATCGTCTACATAACGGTACCAAACAATTTGAGTGGACCAAACCGGTGGAATCAGCCTCGTTTCAAAATATTCCATATATATATTTGACAATAAGGGAGATAAGGGATTACCCATAGCCACGCCAAACACTTGTTCGTAGAAGTTGCCATTGAAACTAAATTTAAGTTTTTTAATGAATAAACAAATAAGTTGAATGATCGAGTTGAACGGTAAAGGCAAATCATAAGAGTTTAGAATACCAGCTAGGAAATCCAATAAGGCATCAACGGACACTTTAGTGAATAACGAGGTAACATCAAAACTGACTTATCTCAGGTCTGATGTCACATTCATATTGTCTAATTATTTCAAAGAACAACTGATTTTTTTATATGTGATGGTGATATGGATCCTAAGATTGGAGAAAGTAAATTTACTAAATATTTTGATAGTTTATATTGGATTGACCCAGTTGCACTGATGATTGGTCTTATTAGATTGCCTGGTTTATGGGTTTTTATTAGGCCATACAAATAAGGTAATGATGCACCACTAGAAGAGACTGAGTCAATAATTGATTTGTGTTTTTTTAAATATTTTTTATGTCTCTCGAAATTTTTAATTACATCATCTAAAGGATCGCTTCTAAACGGTACGTATGTAATAGTATCAGATAACAAAGTGGCCATTTTTTAATAAATACAATGTTTTATTCATTATTACACACATGTTGGATTTATCAGCTTTTGTGATATGCAAATACTTGTGCATTTTTAATGATTTGAGGGCTGTTTTAAATCGTTTTGGAAAATTATGTAAACTCTTATTCCTATTATTCACTACTGAATAAACAATTCCTTTCGCATGTGATTCCCAAATCGTTACTGCCCCCCCGGTTGAGGGAGGAGAGTGAACATCCTTTTAGTGTCCTTCTTTAAACAAACATCTGGAAGCAACAAAAAGAAATGAGTTTTTACAATTTAAAAAGTTGAGTAGTGTGAAACATAACTTCATACGTGATGTACCAAGGGACTAGAAAAGACCGTTGTTAGATTCCATCTACAACAAGCTCAGATGGAATTTACATAATCTAAACATCTACCTAACGAAAAAATTAAACCGCCTTATAAGTGATAATAATTGGAACAAAAACTATCGAGAAAAGTGCGTTGTGAATTTATCGGATAAGCCAATATCGACCGATGTGAAACGTGCCTTAGGATATCGACTCTCGTTCTCAATAAACAAAAAACCTGAAAGTGTGGTATCTGTTCCATCTCGGCCGTCCGGGCCAGGTCTGACCACTAAAGATCATCCTTTGGGTGGGTTACGGACGCCCCCTCTCAGAAGCCAGTAGCTCCCCAAGGACCTTGAATACGAAAGGCGTTGCCCCATTTTAAAGTGGTAATCTCTCGGAGTTCGTGGTCGGTGTTGAGGGAAATGATAATGGCCTGCCTTTTCATCTCCTAGATGATGTGTCCGTATGAAGCCTGGGGCATGTAGGGCTCGCTAAAGTTATATTTAGAGGTCGCTCCACTTTTAATCTTTTCTTTTTTTATTCTTATTTTCAGGTTATGGCAATCAGTACTCGTTCGAGCCCCGAGTGTTGGCTTCAAGGGAAGCTTGTTGATCCCCTGTCATGTGCCCGTCTTCAAAGTAAGCGTGATATGGTGTCGTTGTAGGTGTTCCACTACGTCGCGTAAATGAAGACCGTCTCGGAAGGCCTGAACTTGGCATGTAGCGACGTCCTCATCATATGGGAGAGGGCCAGGATCCCGACACAGCGGGTGGATGCTTGTGTTAGGAAACTTCGGGGAATCCACGACGAATACCAAGCACTCAATAAACACCGAACTCCTGGGCGAGAATCGGACCGCGTCGACAAGCGATGCTCTCCAGACCATGACCAACGAAGAAGACAAGGAGTTTCTGAGGAGGCAGCGTGAGGACATCTTCTCGTGTAGCATTGCAGGGGTCGACGCGCAGAAATCTGGATTCGAGGCCCGGCGTGGGAAAAGAAATGACCAAGAAGCTTCTCTCAAGTGGAGATACGACGAACGAGAGGCCAAAGTTTAAGGGGCCACTGCTGCCTTAAGTTCCAGCTCTACATAGTCAGAGGAGTCACTGGCTGAAGACGACAACTGACCTTCAACTTCAGCCTGCACATCTAGCCCTTCCGCAAAGAGAACCAAGAACATCTTCAAATCTCCTGAAGTTGTCGGTGCCTTGAATCGAGTCAATCTCCCAGATCGTGGGACGGCGTTCGTCACTGGCGCTGTTGCACAGTCCCTGGGTCACGATATTTTTTATTTGACGTTGTCCCAAAGTTCGATACGACGGTCGCGTCATCACACATGCCAAATCCAAGACGAAGAAACGCGAAGTACTTTCAAGCAGCTGGTCCCCTTCTCTTGGCATTGGGACCGGAAAATGATGCAGGAGATGGTAAGGAAGAGAGTGGAGAAGGTTGCGATTCCTGTTGACCGGGATTTTTGCCATTGCAACTTCTCAAGAATTCGAGAAGTTGCTAGTTATTCCAAGTGCTGCCCGAAGTACTGGAGAAGCTCAGACCACTGCATGTTTGGAATTGCTCGAGTTTGATTGTTCTTTGATACAACTGTGTCGTGGTATGACATTACATTATATCGATACCATATTATATCTATGGGGGGAGGGACCGATAACTTCAAGGCGAACCCACAAAAGGAACAGAACGCCACGAGTTTCGACGGGCGAAACAACTAGATAAGAGTGCAACGAGGTCAGGTATATTATGGGCAATGGCAAAGCTCAAGGTTATTTAAAGAGGCATGTACAAAAATATAATTTTATTTACATAAAAATAATGAGAAAAATGATGGGCAAAAATTACATCATATGAACGAAGGAGGGGGAATTGTAGTTATGAATCAGACTATGAAGTTAAAACTTAAGGTGTTACGGGAGGAGACTATTCAAATGGGGGTGATTAACGCAAATGAGTTACTGGAGGGGAAGATGTGTTGGCTTACAGAAGATTCCGGGTGAGACGTCAGGGTAAGGCTTTACGGATGTCTTCTGCACGTGAGGCGAGGCCGCTCGAAGCTTCTGAGCGGGATGTTAAAGTGATGACGGTTCTCCAAAAAAAGGGAGGGGGGGGGGTAACGTCCGGTCCAGGGGAGAGTATTTCGGCCACCCGAAAACGAGGGGTGAACGAGGAGGGCTTCGACAGAAGTTGACGAGAGAAGTCGGAAATATCACTCGGTAGCGATCGTTAAATGGAATTACCTCACTGGCTGGGGCTAATTCCAATACACAGAAATAGTTCAGCTGTCACTTTGCTTTGTTGTTAGCACCTGAATTGGAACTAGGGGAATTTTCTTGGGGTCCAGGCGAGACTTCTCAACTCTGTCTTTGTCTCATGGAAAGCGAGCAATATATATATATATATATATATATATATATATATATATATATATATATATATATATATATATATGTCTGAGGCTCTCCTCGCGAGAGGGGGTTTAGTGGGAAACAGCTCTACTCTCGAATGGCCTCGAATCTTCTTGCCGATACTATTCTAGCTCATGTAAAGGTGAATCGTGGTGGACGTGGTTCGAGGCTACCGCTTGTGGAAAGTGTGGGGGGGTGGGGGGAGTAGGCTTAACAATTTAAGCCTAACAGAGCCTTCTACAGCGCATGGAGGTTCCTAGCTGGACAAGAGATTCCACGTGGAATTCCCTCACAAACTGCAAGCAACAATGGCATCCACAGTGGCGCGTGCGTCTGGATCGAGGAAGGTCTTGGAAGAGAGTTGGCGATGTTAGCATGCCGCCATCATGGGTTGGAGATTGTTCTGTCTGACGTCATTCGAATCGTTTTTGGGCAGAGTGGCGGTTCTGAAGTCGCCCTTTTCAAGCGTTTCCAAGGCGCCCCCTAAATGATGAGATAGAGAAACGAAATTTTACGTGTGATTTCTTTTCGCGAAGTGTAATAAAATTAGCCTTGTGGAGAGAAAGAAATATCATTTTCAGGTTTTGGACCACCCTGATATATATATATATATATATATATATATATATATATATATATATATATATATATATATATATATATATAATAGAAGATATCACATTAACGTGATGTATATCAGTGAAAGATAATGGTAAACCACAATATTTGAATCAAGACTAGCTTCGGCATCTTGCCGATATAGTCCGATAGTTATAAATAAAATCTTGATTCAAATATTGGCGTTTACCATTATATTTCACACACACACACACACACACACATATATATATATATATATATATATATATATATATATATATATATATATATATATATATCAGATATTTGTGTACCTGTTTGTGTGTGTCGAGATGAGTCATTCTAGGGCGGACACACCACCTTAGAGCACCTTATAGTCAATCCGCGGTCACCACTCTATGGATCGGCGAGGATTCAGCATTTAACACTGCTTCTCTAAATGCAATAGTTAGGTTAGGTTAGGTTAATATCTTTTTTATAGAAGAGGTCCCTGCAAATATTTGGCTAGAGGACTCAAATTGCCTTTCTTGCAACGCAGGTTGTTATAGCAGTAATTTGCAACACTTTAATAAGCTCACCGGACAAAATATTATTCACATAGTTTAAACGATTTTAAACACGCCTCGTGACCAATTTTTTGTTCGGTGAGCTTTTGTAAATAATACAACTTTAATAACAACACTACGTTACTAGGTTTTGGAAAGGTTTGTTTATTATGATTTATAAAATGTTTATTAGTCAATATTCTGCGCTGATTCCAAACCTTAGAGCCATACATTAATTTTTATATTATTACAACCCGCACATTGGAAGGATTTATTTTATATATCCTACAATTGAATGCATTTTTTTCTGTTTCAGATTCTTTCCTCGAATATCCTTTTAGCTTTTTGGACTATGGCGACTCGAGGATGAAAACTTCTCCCGATTTATTTTGTTAATTGTGTCGTATTTCAACAAGGTCTGCTGACCAAAGTCACGAGCTCTCATTTATTTCTGATTTATGACCTTACGACCTTTAAAACTTTAAAATAATTACCGGACTAACCTTGGGAGGACCTTTGTATAGCCACATACCTTAGCATAGCATAGTAGAGAACAGCCCAGTCTAGCATAGCGTAGTATTGTTTAGCATAGCATAGCCTAGTATAGTCTAAAAAAAGCCTAGCTTAAACTTGCCTAGTATAGCATAGCATATCATAGCCAAGAATAATATAGAATAACCTACCTTGTTTTAGCATAGTATAGCCAGGCCGTGCCTAACCTAGTCTAGTTTAGTATAATCTAGCTAGCCTAGTAAAACCTAGCTTAGTATAGCATACTTTATCCTACCTTAGCTTAGTATAGCCTAGCATATCGTATCCTAGGATAGCTTAGCCTAGCTTAGTAGACCCTAGTCTAACCTAGCATATTATGGTATAGCCTAGCGCCTCCCAGGCTAGTGTAGCCTTTTCTAGCGCAGTATTGCCTAGTGTAGCCTATCTTACTATAGCCTAGCCTAGGCTAACCAGGTATGACTTAGCATTGCATGCCAGAGCCTAGTCTAGCGTCGCATAGAGTGACCTAGCCTAGTATAGTCAAGCTTAGAATTTGCTCCTATAGCCTAGCCAATATATCCTTGCATACGATAGCCTAGCCTATCCTAGCATAACCACACCTAACATAATATAGCCTGGCGTATCATATTATAGCCTAGCATAGTATATCCTCGACTAGTATACCATATCATACCCTAGACTAAAATAACCTTGCATAACCTTGGTTAGCTAGCCTATGGTACCCTAACATAGTATTACCTGCATAGCCTAGCATAGCAGAGCATAGCCTTCTCTACTAGCCTATTATACTTTAGCCTACCCTAGCATAGCATAGTATAGTATAGTATAGCCCTAGCTAGCCTAGTATAGCCTAGCATAGCTTAGCATAGCCTATCCTAACCTAGCCTAGCATTAGCCATCCTTGACAAGTATAGCTTATACTATCATATTATACCCTAGGCAAGCATATCTTACTATTGTCTAGCCTAACATACTATACGATATCCTAGCATTTCATTTTATAGCCTAAATTAGCATAGTATATCTTACCCTTGTACATTATATCTTAGCATAACTTAGCATAGTATAGCTTAGCCTAGAATAGCCTAGCGGAGTATAGCCTTGGGAGGACCTTGGCAATTATATCATTCGAAAGAGAATGTAAAACAACATAAGGGTTTCAAATTTCGTTAGAATCGGCCGAATAGTTATGATGTTATTGCCAAAACAAAAGAATTCATGGGCTAACTTTAGGAAGACTTTGGCAATTTTGGCATTCGAAGGAGAATGTAAAACAACATAAGGGTTTCAAATTTCGTTAGAATCGGCCGAATAGTTATAATGTTATTGCATAAAAAAAGCTAAACGGGAACCGACATAGTGAGAGGTAAAGTCGCTCGCGATTAGATTCGCACGCAACTAAAACCACTCAACGTGAAGTCTCGAAGCAATGAAACCAATATCCATCTTTGCCCCTTGCACGCTACATACAGGGGGAAGAAGATTGCCATAAATATCTTCTTGACAAAATCAACTATGCTGAATTTAATTTAGGATGTTTAGGAAGGGCCTGCAAAATACATGACTTCTTGCTTGTGTGCTCGTGATAAAGCAGTTTGTATATGTCTTTCATCTCATGAAGAAATATGTGGTTGTTTTGTGTGCTAGGGTCGAGAGCGACAAAAAGGCTACTAAAGAATTCAGCCTCCGTTTGAGCTGGAAGATGAAAGCTATTATCACCGATCGTTTATAACTAAAAGGTCGATAAGAGTTTTAAATGTGTCTTGTTACCAGAGGAAGGCATGTTTTCTTTTCCTCTCTGAAGACAAGAGAATATATGATATCCCGCATAAACCCAACATTTGTTAATCCCATGGATATAATTGTCATAAAAATAAAGTTATCAAACTCAAGGTTACCTTTTTACTCATTTAAGGTGTCAATTTTTTTATATAAAATACTTCAAACAGTTAACGAATGTTTGTCGTGAACTTTTTTTTTTAATAAATTTAATCCGATTAAAATAAATTAGATGATCATTTTCGAACATGTGCTAGGCCATACAACTACATTTTCTATATGTCCTAACATCCATATTTATGCTCGTAAATATGGCGTTTTAGATCCACGGGTTTACCTATATATGTTTTAGGCCGCTGAGTTGAGTTTGTGGATATATATGAAATCATAATGTACAGGAAATAAATGGACCTATTTTATTCATTGTAAGCTACATTAATTTCAAAGCAAATATTAATCTTCAATAGAATTTCAATTAACTTACTAATTTAAATATCAAATCTTTCGCTGTCATCATTTGGACACTTAATTTTAAATTAAGCACTTTAATTATACATACATATATGGTGAAATGACCGAGACCGACTCGATTATTAGTTCTCCACCCCCCTTCCCACCAAAGAGGCAGATCGCAGTGTGAGTCCATTGTAAGGCAAACGTAGAGGAACTTCAGATAGGCTGCATACATTGCGTAGTTTCAGTGCTAAAAATACCACTCTTAAAATACCGGAGGTTTTGGGAATTGGTTTTGGGCTTGTAAATAGGAGTAAAACTTTCAGAATTTATAAGCAAAATAATTCGCCTGCTTTATTTCAAATTCCTGCTCGAATTTACTTTTTAGCAACACGACTTTGAACAACTTTTAGCCGTTAACCAATATTTTACAAACTAGAAAACAGATTTCCATTTCTTAATGAAATTCATAATTACGAGTATTTATAAAAGGAACACTCTCTCTCTCTCTCTCTCTCTCTCTCTTCGTCGATGCGGCGTTTGATGAACTATGGTGCGCTTCCATGCTGCTCTGTCCCTGGCTTGTTTCCAGAGCGTGTTCGTGGCGATGTCAAAATTGTCGAGGAACGTTTTCCGCTGACCTCCTCTGGCTCGCTTCCCAGAGATTTTCCCACTGAGGCAAACGTCTTCGAGTACATTCTTTCTGTTTCCTTATATTGTAGCATCCATAGTTAACTGGGACGGATATTGGAATGGGAGGCCCATTTTTCCTTCTCCACGGTTTGTAATCAGAGTTTTCCTTCTCCTGATCTTCTTATGCTTTACAGCAGGGGTGGGGAAACCCTCACCCACGGGCGAAATTTAGCCCGCGAGCCCAATTTTCATCGCCCCCTGAGTGATATATTTGTATGCACATATTTTCAATACTGAAATTTAAATAATATTCGTATATCCAATTTCCGTGGCAGCAGTCAATAAAAATGTGCGTATTAATTTTCTTTAGAAATTAATGCATGAGTATATAGCACTGTTTGATGTGCAAGGTGATGACATACATCAACTTCTAGAGGAAAAGAAAAGAGCTCATCAGTCATCACTCCGTTCTAGAGTCCAGCGAGAAACTAGAAATATGCAGAATGAGTGGTGGATCACACTTGCTGTTGAAATTCAAAGATTTGCGGATTCATGGGACCAAGAACATTTCTACAATGCTCTCAAGATGGCATATGGGCCTCAGGATAACAGCTTTTGTCCCGTCAGGAGTGCTGATTGATCCACCCTCATTACTAAAAAGATCTAGATTCTAGGCCACTGAAGATTACCAAGATCTGTTGAACAAGAGTAACCCAACAGATCCTACCTTACTCGACAACATGCCTGATCTCCCTGTCTTGCAAGAACTTGACAATATTCCATCTTGCCATGAAGTACACCTGGCAGTCAGTCAGCAGCCTGAAGAACAACAAAGCAACTGGCCCTGACAGCATCCCTGCTGAAATTCTGAAATACGGCTGTGATAGTGTTATAGATTGTCTACACAATATCATCCAGTCTGTGTGGCGATCCAGATGCTGCCCACGACAGTAGAAAGATGAAGACATCATTAGCCAATCCAAAAAGAAAGGTGACATGGCCATATGTGGCAACAGCCGGGGTATCTTCCTTCCCTCCACCTCGAGAAAAGTCATTGAGGATTCTTGCTCTCCCGAATCCTCAACAACATCCCTAAGCAGGCTCTACCTGAATTCCAATGCGGATTCATGTAAACACGCAATACCACCGATATGGTGTTTGTAGCGAGGCAGCTCCAAAAAGAGAAGCATAGAACAGCATCATGACCTTTATGTGTTTTTTGTGGATATTGCAAAAGCTTTTGATTCAGTTAACAGACACCTGCTCTGGGAAGCACTGATGAAATTCAGGTGCCCACCAACACTCTTTGCTGTTCTCAGAGCCTTTCCTAGTAGATACAAATATTAAACAGGGGTGTGTAATTGCTCCTATCCTTTTTAATCTATTCCTTGCAACTGTGTCCGCAACAAGTTGACCTTGCTGATGGTGTCTATGGATTTTATCGCTTAGATGGCAATATGTTTAACTTGCGGCGCCTTCAAGCAAAAACACGAGTAACAGAAAATGCAATCCATGAGCTGCAGTAGGCCGATGACACTGCCATAATAGGCTCCACTCAAGATGGTCTCCAGCCTATACCCTCTCAGAACTCGTCATAAATATCAACCTAACTGAAGTGCTCAGTATGTGTGAACATCTTCGTGAGCCATTTGAGTTCACCATCAACCAACAGCCACTGAAGAATGTAGAAGAGTTCACTTACCTAAGCTCTGTACTTACCAACTCCTGCGACCTAACCAGTGAGGTTCAACGCCGTATTGGGCTAGCCTCTGCTGCTTTTGGTAGGTTGTCCCGCAGGGTCTTCCTTAACAGGGACCTCACCATAACCCAGCCAAGCTGTCTGTGTATAGGGCAATCTGTCTCTCTATCATTTTATACGGCAGTGAATCATGGGTTCCATATCGGCGCCACTTAAAAGAGTTGGAGGCCTTTCACACCAACTGCCTACAGCGGATTTTAGGGCTCAAGTGGGGGCATAAGGTAACCCCTTTCGAAATTAGTAGACGAGCACAATTTGGCCCTCTTGAGTCCATCCTCACGCAAGATCAACTGCGCTGGGTTGGACATACAATTCGCATGCCTGAGAACAGGCTTCCACGTAAGGTCCTCTTCTATGGAGAGCTTACTTTGGGCAGGCGACATGCTAGAGGGCCTCGTAAACGCTTTAAAGATCATATCAAAACCTTGCTAAAGAAATGTGACATTGACCCCAGCAACATAGAAACAATTGCTGCTGACTACCCAGAATGGCCCTTAGACGTGTCGCACAGGCAATGAAATACTCGCAACCCGCTACAACACCCTAGTGGAACAAAGAAGACAGCAACAAGATGCACCACCACGTGCAGACCGCAACTTTCCCTGCAATACATGTGCAAATCCAGGATTGGATTCATCAGCCACCAACGAGACCACCAGATGCAGTGAACCTGTTCTACCTAAATTCTTCTACTTCAGTTATGCAGGAAAGGAAGCATTCAAAGTAAAGATAAGGAAGGAGCCACCATGCTGGGCGTAAATAGCGCATCCTCCTGCCCGGCCCCCATCCCGTGGTGGTGGGGTTGTAGAACACTTAGCTTCCGGGAGGGTTGGCACTCAGTAGGCAGGGAGCACGAGCCCAGCAATGTCTCCCACTAGAGCCGGAGTTCGCGGCCATTCCACTGAAGGAATACACCCTCAGGGCCTAGTTCGGAGAAGAGTCGGAGGCCCTCTTCGAAGAGAAGACCTTCACGGGAATGGCCGTACACTTCCCGGAGGGAGAACTCCGGGCGCTGTTGGCCGTACAATGCGCTGAAGAAGCTGTCGCCTTCGAGGACTTATCGGGGGAGGTTGGGCTCACCATGCAAGTATTTTTCTCTCTCATACTCGAAACCTTAGGCAGGCGGGGGTCCCTCCTTTGGAGGATCCACCGCCTTCGAGTCACACAGCCTAGCACTAGGCATGAGGAGCCGAAGCTGCTTTAGTGCTGTCCTCCTTTTGTGTGTGGGGAAGGGGGAGCTTTAAGAACCCCGGGAGGTAACCTCACGACAAATTTCAGAGTTTTTTCCTCCTGTGAGTCTAAGGATTGGGTAGATGAATGCTGCCATTTCGCCTTACGAGAAACGGTCAGGCTAGGGGAAGGGGAGAGCCCTGGTTTTAGCTGAAGCTGAGCGGGAACACTTTATGCCGCTAATTGTACCAAGGGAGCGCCCGTGTTGGGTAGAACCCACAGAAGGATTCTGATTGGGCACGGAAACGACCGTGTTCGTAGGCATGGAGGGACAAGGAGCAGAAGGTGTCTTTTTTAACTTTGTCATAAAACGTCCCAGGCAGCGCCGTGCACGCCAGGACCAAGTCTTTAGCCTTGGAAAATAAGAGAAGATCTTGGGCCTGAACGGCCAAGATTTCCTTCTGAAGGAAATACGCATCACATTGCTTCAAAAAAGCGGGGTGCGGCTCTCCGCAATTGAAACACTTGGCACGCGATTTGGAGTCATCGTGTGCGGCCTTGAAGCAACTTACACAGACTTTGGGTTACCTCGATTTTGCACGTATACAAGAGCGATTCCTATGGCAGAGCTTGACCGCTCATTGGTTGCCAGCTCTAAGATGTCATCTATGGAGTAGTCCACGAGTTCAGGAAGTTCATGGTAAAGTGCAGCGTCTCACTCACTGGTCTGCCATCAAGTAACCGAAGGGCAGTAATCATAGCCGCCACAGAGGAATTCGACGCATTCGCCAGAAGGCTCCCGTCCGAGAAGTGGGTCACCTTAGGCTCTCTACAATCAAACTAACTAGTGCTCTGCTTTGATGGATCATGTTGCCCTTACCAACATGCTATCGTCATTGGGGCGAATAAGGAGAAAGCGTTTGAAGCCAGCGGGTTCGAAAACGCCAGGTAATCTCTAAATGAGGGGTCCCGACGTAATCGAGGGTCCGCTCTGCACACTTGCAATTTTGGTCTTTGTCAAGGACTCCCCTCCTGGGAAAGCACCGGTGGCAGACGTGCCGATCTTGGGTTGGTCTCTTACCGAAACGGTGGCGGACCCGGCTCCCCCATGGCTCCCACGAAGAGAAAGAAGCCACGAGTCTTTCTTGTCCTTTTCCTGTTCCTTTTCTTTTTAGGAGAGGATGGCGGTTAATGAACCCGCTTCCCTCCTCCATCGAAAGGAGCCCTTATGCAAGATGCACCGACCTCAACAAGATCCTTCTATGAAATGGAGAAGGTCTTTTCTGTCTAAGGCCACTACCCGGGGAAGGTGATCAATCCTCTCATTCTAAGGCAGCGGGGGCCAAAGCCGTCTAAGGAGAAGCTTGGACAGGGGCGGACTCTGGTTCTATGCTTGGCACCGAGCACGGGTTCAACCCCTTGGAAGATCCTGCAGTCTGTGGCTGGGTCACCTCAGAGACCATGTATATCTCATGAGGGTTTCCATGCGGCCATCCCCCGGAAGACATCACGGATTCCATTCGAGGTACCTTTTGTCTCGTCTTGGGCCAGAAAACTGGCATCCGTCGGGTAAGAAAGGGGGGCACGAACAGTGTAAACTCGATATGCACTCCAGCAGGACTTTGAGGGACATGGACTGACGGGTCCTATCATTCCTCCCCCCATAAGGGGATTGGCCTTATCAAGCCGCTCCTGTATGGATCGGTTAATTATGGCGTGCTTTCTTGGCACTCCCCTGTGAAAGTATAGGAAGACTACCGCTGGTAAGATGGAGAGGAGTAAGCCTCCTCTACGTCAGAGAGAAAGCATATGGGGGAGGGGCTCCTTTTCTGTTGTAGAGCTGCCCAAGAGCGGCTCCAATGATGGTATAGGCGAAGGTACAGAGACAATATTTTGAAGAAACTCATCTCATCATTGGTCATGGTGCCCCCATTAGTATCACGGGATGCAAACGCTAATCACTCCACGCAGTAGCCCTCTCTGCGAGGGGTGAATACGGCACCGGCAAAGCCAGCTACCGCCATTCAGGACCACTCCTCCCTCCCAGTGGCTAGGCAGCTTTTCGGCATGGCGGTTCCACCTTGGGCTGGGCCTATAATTGATAGACCTTAAAATGAGAGGGAAAAGCTATGTGAGGAAGGTGTGGATAGGGGGTGAAGCAGGTTGTTAAAATCCCCCCACCTCAAACTTAAGCTCAGGGTTGAAGGGACGTTTCCTTCCCCCTCAGTCCTGATCCGGGATGGTTAGGTGAGAGGAGGCTGGTGGGCGTCTACCCTGTGAAATTAGAGGCTGACCAGCGAAAGTTGTGGGAGAGGTTGTAGGGGAAGTGAGGAAGTAGGGTAAGAACGTAAGGGATCAGAAAGAAGGAGAAGAGCCCAAACTGGGGCCGGACGGGGCGCTGAGTCCTGTCAGTACGGAGGCCAGGAAATAAAATCGCCGTGCCCCTTACCTGGTTAAAATGGCGAGGAGGCGCACAGTGTATCTGATTAGGAGGTGACAGAAAACGAGTGTCTAAGAGCAAAGGTGATGACTGCCGCCATCCAGCGCAAAACCACTGAAACCAGTAAGAAATCAACCAAAAAGCCACGCTAATCTGAACCCAAACTAATAAACAAAAAAACAATCGAAAGGAATTAAAAAAATAAAATGATAACCCCCAGCCCTGAGAACAATCTGCAACAATCAACAACGAAAAGACATCCGCAAGGCGCTCCTATGTACCGGGGGAAGCCCCCCTCCAACATGGAAACAGCATGCAGTCGACAGTTTAACTATTTAAATACTCTGGATGGGTGGCACCTTCTACAAAAGTATAATCTACACCAATGGTTCCCAACCGATTTTGGCTTATGGCCCCCTTAGGAACCTTATTTTTTCCTGTGGCCTATAATCATTATTTTAGTAAGTAATATGCAGTTTAACTCTACTTTAAATGATAAAAGATATTAAAACAGCTATTTGTATTCAGGTACAATTATATTTGTCACATATATAGGACTATAAACATAGCAAAAATTAAACAGTGGTTAACAAAAATGTAATACTCTTTTAAAATTAATAATTAGTCTTACAAAAAATAAAATCCTTTATCAAAATAAAATAAATATATCATCAACTATTTATTCATTCAATGCGATCCTTGTGCTTCATGCAGTTTCACAAGTTTTTCAATATCAGGGTCTATAGTTGTTAGAGACAGATGAAGATCACCTCTTCTTACTATTTCTAAGCGGCTGCGAGCTTTTGATAGGAGGTGTGACACTTTACTAAAACCCGATTCAACCAGATAAGAAAAGCAATATAATATAATTTTACTTCGTCCCAAAGCAAAGGTTATTTCATAGCAATTTCATGACTTGCCTATAAGTTCCTGACACCATGCTTAAATCTAGTCAGAGAAGTTTGATCACTCTGTAACTCAATGAGGCTTTATTGTAATCTGATATCAACATCAGCTGCATTAATTACAAATGGGTCTACCACCCAACATGGAATGTCCAGTTGTAGAAGATTTCTGAACCTAAGTTCCATATCTCTATGCAATTTCTCCAAATGATGAATGTATACTAAAGTATCATCTTCTTTCAGCTCACTCTCAATAGTGCGCAGGGTTGGAAACTGTATCAACTCTTTTCGCCTCATATTTGTCTTGAACAGCTTAATTTTCCCCATAAAATCTTTGCAAGTTAAAATATTTTCATTTTTACCTTATAGCTGTTTGTTCAAGATATTTAGCTTTTCAAATATATCTGTAAGGTAGAATATGTCACATTTGGCAGCAATGATTCTTACTCCGAGCTGCTTACCATCCAGAAATAACACAACACTATCCCAAAATGCAATGAAGCGATTCAGATTGCCCTTAGAAAACCATCGCACCACTGTATGCAAAAGTAGGCGCTCAAACCCTTCTTCATTGGTAGCACAGAGTTTTCGGAAAAGACGCTCTTGAAGTGGATTTGACTTGATAAGGTTGACTTTCTTGATTACACTATCAAGTGAATCTTTCAGACGTGGTCCTAGGTTTTTTTGCAATCAGATGTTGACAGTGGACAACACAGTGTATCCAAAAAACTTCAGGTACAGCTTCTTTTAAATATGCAATAAATCCCCTATATCTACCTATCATAGCAGCGGCGCCATCAGTTGCACAAGCCACAATATTCCCAAGTGGAATATCATTTTATTTGAAATAGGTCAATACTTCTTTGAAAATTGTTTCACCTTTAGTATCTGTCACAAGTCTGCAGGGAAAAAGCATTTCTTCTCAGAGTTATCTTTATCCAAAACCTAACATACGCCATGGGAAGGTCTTCGTATCACGTAATAACGTTTCATTAATTTGTAATGCAAAGGTCTTAACTTGTAAATGTTTAACGAGTTTTTCATCTACATCCTTTGCCATTTCGTTAATACGTCTTGATACTGTATGTTGCTTAGCGGAATGACTTCAGTGATTTTGGGGCGATTATGTTGCATGACAGTTGAAATATCCACAGATACTGAAGCCAAAATCAATTCTTCGCCAATAGTATGAGGTTTTCCCGATTTCGCTATTAGCTTGTAAATCTCATAAGATGCAATTAAACCTTTGTCTAGTTTTGCCGCTGTTTTGCTAAATATATCTTTAATAGTGCTCCTTGCTTGGAAATCATCCTGCAGCTTTTTAAAGTAATCTAATGTTTTGTCTTTTTTGTCCTTGTGCTTATTCTCCAAATGTATTTTAAGCTTACTTGGTCGCATACTATCATTAGAATGTGTAGCCATACATAAAAGACACAATGGCTGTGTTATATTGTCTGGTGAATATATAAAACCATAAATTAAATATATTAATGATATATATTACATTTTAGAGCCGAAGCTCACAGCAACAGAATGAAAGGCACTTATCTCAGCGGCGAAAAAGGAAGAGTATTTCTGAGAAAAGACCCAGAAACAACCTCCATTCCCTGTGCAGAGCACCGAGTCTGTGCCCAACACCAACTCCTATTACAGTCGGCCACGGAAATTTCAGACATGTCCAATAAATAGAAACGCTCATAAAATAGCTGCATTGAAAATTTTGTTTTCCTTTTATTGTGCTCTATACTTGCCCTTGATGGTAAATATTTGGCACCAAAAAAAGAACCGCAAAACAATGCAACTATTTTTATGAGCGTTTCTATATATTGGACATGTCCGAAATTTTCGTTTTTGATTGTACATCCTGGTACTCTGTACCCGTACCTAAATGCAAAACAGCAGAAATGTACTCCCTCAGGGGGGTAGATCTGCATTAATTTTAGTAATATATTATATATACATATATATTGCTCAAATTAATGCAGATACAAAACGATAAGTACAATCATCAGAATCTAAGATTAATTGCTAATCTCGTAAATAAGCCCTAAGTGAAACCGAAGGAAAAAAAAAATGATTTGGTGTAGACCTAGCAATGGCACACTTTACTTACAAACAAAAATGCTCAGTTATTTACTTATAAAAGTCTTATATTATTGTGCTTGTGGCAATCTATTATAATTTTAAAAACTAGTAAAATTACTACAACTTCGTAGTATTAGGGTAAACAAATAAAAGCCTCTTACATACTATAACGCCGAACCCCTTGATTAACAGAGTGTAAGGATTTAAAGTTCCATATGAAGTATTTTCATCAAGCCAACAACGGCGCTAGGCGCATAACGATCAAGCGCACAATAGAGTGCGCCGCAGAATAAGCTTGTAAGATGCAGAATATTTGTTTACAGATTAATGTAAATCCTATTATGCTAATAAAATATTAAAAAAAAGGAAAATATATGTATTAATATTTTTAAAATGTAATTCAACTGCATAAATTAAAATTAGGTATTGCCCTAACTATAATTCAGGTTTCAATAGGTTGAGTCTTGTGGCCCCCTTCATGGATCTGTGGCCCCTCTAAAGCTTAAAATTTTCCTGTGGCCCCCTTCAGATGTGCCATGGCCCCCGGTTGGGAACACCCTGATCTACACCACAATTATGTGCCCAGCAGACCTTGGTAAGGACTCAGGGAAAGGCGGTAACAACCCCAACTATCACGGCACTGGGATAGATACAGATTGAGAAGCTCCATCAGAGCTTTACAGACAGTCTGGCACCTTCGTCAGCCAGCTCATTTCCGGCCAACCCTATATGTCCACCAAACTAGTAGAAGACAATCTCGCCATCCTATAGATACGCTGCCACGTCGCAGAGGGGACACCCTGTATAGCCTGTTACACTTGGTACCAGGAAGAGCTGCACATCATTATGGCCTGAATGCAAATTAGGAAAGACCCGTCACTAGGTTGACCTGAACTAACTGATGAGGTCTGGGAAAGTTGTTGGTGCTTTACCCCTAACTTATTCTCCACTTTATTTATATATTCTTTTACTCTACGACTATTTCCTGAACCTTTTGTCTATCTGCACATAGAAAAAGAGGAATTGTTCTCACACAGACTTACTGCAAATTAAGGACACCCACCTCACGGGGTTGAATTGCATTCTTTGACCGGGCCTGAGGAAGTTGCTGGTGCGCTTCCTCCTTGATCCGTCTCAGCATTCCGTTTTCGCCCCGAATATCCCCTCAACCCTTTGTTTAGGTTTAAGGACGTGACCAGCTACCTCGTGCCGTCTCAGCAGAGAGACTTTGGAACCTCTATAAACAACGCCAAAGGGTTGCAAGAGACAAGGCCTTGACGGGATCTGGGCGTTTGGATGTGAATAATGGGAAAAACTGTTTTACTCCAATAATGACTTCCTTGCATGCAATGTACTGACCACTACCCCTCTGGCTGTTCTCGAGTGCATAAGGCTGAACTACTTGTCTCGGGCAGGTTTTACTGCATTGTTAGCTCCCAGGCAAATTAGAAGACTCGGGTCTCCTCTCTGAAGCTGTCACAAAAGACCTTCGGATCCTGACCATCGACCTGTTTCTGACTGTCCAATTGGGATCTGCGACCTTTGGAAAGGACCGACCAGTTGTGGTCGTTGTGTGTCGATATCCTAACTTGCGAACACCATTCTTTAAATCACCCAGAGTGTTCCCTGTAAAGTTCGAAAATCCGAGATAGGATTGGCGAGAGCAGCTGGACGCGGGATGTAACTCACCAAATTACCACCCCCATTTTTTCTTTTTCAGTGGACACAAGCCTTGGAAAGTCTGCCAACATGAGGTAATTTCCTGTCTTCAGCAGTTCTCAGCATTTCGGAATAAGTCCCGCTCTCAATTCTTGACTGACATTGGTGTTGGGGAGGACGAGGAGCTTAGATTTAGCCAAGGTGGTTCCGTCCAAAATTGGGTTTAGTTTCCGGAGGAGAGAAACAGACTCACTAGCCGTACTCCTCTCCTTTCTAGGGGCTCCGAGGATGGACTAGTATGCTGCCGTTTTGGCAATTAGCAAGGCCAAGACTGCCACGTCCAGTCTCACTGCGCCATCGAGCGGCGATAACCACACCAAAACAGAGGTGGGCATCATTATTGCATTTCGGTCACTTAATGGCTCGCTAGCAATGTGACGCTGCACTCTACCATGAATTTTGGGAAAGTAGAATTTTAAGAGAGGGAACTTGTATACTACTTCAAAAACATCATTGAAGAGCTGGTTTACCATTGTCGAGCGTGTGATGAGAATACGGGAGGGGCTGTGAGGAGGCCCACCCTCACATTCTTTATCACGTTCAATCGTGACAGGCTCCCTGAGTCGGTGAGGGTAGGTTGGTATCGCTATGGTGTGGAGACATTTGCACTACTGCCGCTGAGGTGCTACTACTGTCACCTCTTCGGCCATACAAATCGCTCATGTGGACGTTTAAAGTCAGGTTTACCCAAAGTCCGGTAAGTTACTCCAATGCCGTACACGATAAGTCCTTATCGTGTATACCCAGGTTTGTCCATTGTGGAGAGCCGCACCCAGTTTCCTCGAAGCAATGCAGCACGTATCTCCTGAAGAAGGAAATCCTGGTAGTTTATTCCTCGCATCTTCTCTTCTTTCGCGAGGCTAAGGAATTGGTCCTGGAACGCACATTGCTTACCTGGAACGTCTTATACCTTGATTAAAAAAAGGCACCCTCAGCTTATAGCTCTTTCAGGCCATACAAAGACGGTCGCATCCATGCTCATTCGGAACTATTCAGCAAGTTATACCCACCCCGGGTTCTTGTCTGTTAGAGTTGGCATCATAAAGGGTTCACAGTCAGCCTAGTTAAACCAGGGCTCTCCCTCACATCTTCTCATGTGACTGGTAAACGGCCGCGCATCTTCACCGAGTAGATAGACACACGAGCCCCCCCCCCCCCGCAGAAAGTAGCCATGAGGCCGTCTTATGGGACTCCTAAATCTTTCCCCCGAAAGGAAAGAGCATCAAGGGATCTTTGGCTCCTACGCACTCACTCAAGGCTGGACATGGCACTCAGACTAGCGGCACCCCATCTACGAAGCCACCCTGACCGCAAAAGGTTTCGAGAAGGAGGGGGGAAAAAACTCTTATAGTGAGCCCAACCTCTCCCGATAATTCCTCAAAGGCGAAAGCGTTTGTACGGCCAACAGCTCCCGGAGTTCTGCCTCGGGAAAACGTACGGCCATTCCCGTGAGAGTCTTCACTTTGAAGAGGGCCTCCACATCTAGACCTATCTAGGATGGAAGGCATATTCCTTTAATGTAATTTTCATGGAATCCTGACCAATTGTAAGGAGCTACGGAGTCTCGTATTTTCCCGTTCCCCGTCATTTTTTTTTACGGGAGACCATGCTGGGCGCGTGGCCTCTGTCCACCCTCGCGGGATATAATAGCTTTGTGAGCCCACCACCAAGGGTTGGGGGCTGGCGGGAGGATACCTGATTTACGCCCATCAGAAGGTCTCCATTCTTTTATTTGCTATAAATACCTCCTTTCAGGGATGAGCAGTGAAGTTACACATGGATAGGAGTCATACTATTATTTCAGCGTGCATTCCACAGTCAACCTACTTCGAGCAGAGGATTTCCGCTGGGTCGTAGCACGGTGCCTGAGGTTTTCTCCTCTGATTGGAGATTAGAACGGTAGACACCAACAATAGAACGATTAAAGATTAACTAATGCCAGTGGTTAGTTCCTTGCTGACCTGACCTTTCTCTGTGCTTTCCTGATGCACAGCCTGATTTTTGGTCGGAAGTCGTCCATGATTACATTTTAGTAATCACTTTCTCATTCGACTATCATTTTCTGGGCCGCTGCAGCCTGAAATAAACCACCATGTAGCGCTTGGAACGGTCCACTTTTTCTTTAGCAACTCCCCTACTTGGTTTAACTAGTATTCCTAGAACGAGTGGTCATTTTTCAGGCTGTTCGCTTCCTTGTTGGTTGGACGAATGTCAGAGGGCCATCAGACAGAAGCGATATACCTGCATCTGCTATAAGCGCCGCCCAAACGATTTTACCTTAGGTGAATTACGTTGAGCTAGGACTAGTTTCCGGTATGTTTCGAAGTACGCCCACCGCTTTTCTTGGTGGGCATACGTGTCTTCACTTAACGTGAATGCCCATCTTGCAGAAATATAGAAGCAAGTAAAAAGGATTTGGGGCAATTTCTCGCAGGACACCACATCCTGTTCTCTAGAACGAGACCACAATCTCGGACCACACGTCTGTGGCATAAACTTTTGCGACCTATTTCTCAACATTCTCTAGCCGAGATGGTGCTCTACTAGCATTCAATGCACGTTGATCTCGCTGACTATACTTTACCTCCAGAGAGAGAGAGAGAGAGCCCTTCAATGGCAGTTTACTTTGAGTAATTTGCGTTCCACTCTTCATACATGAGCTGACACCGTCCTTGGTCCGGACGAGGTCAAGTATGTCAGATTTCAACGCCTAGGTGATAAAGAATGGAATTTCTTCTAGATTTGTTCAACAGGATATGGAAAGAGGTACGCTTCACTCCGACGACAGGCGAATGAATGGCTATTTTGCTCGTTATTATCAAACCGGGAGAGATCACTCTACCCCTACATGTTTCCGCCCAATTTCTCTTATTTCCTTCGTGTGCAAATTGATTGAAAAATTTGTAAATTTCAGACTAGCCTTTTTGTTCGTAAGCTCTGGCCAACTGTCTTCTGCACAGTGTGGCTTCCTCAAGTTCCACTCGACATCGAAAACTCTGGTCTGGCTGGAAAATGTCGTCTGCAAGGCCTTCCTTCGTACACAGTATTATGCCGCCGTGTTTTTCGATCTAGAGGAGGCATATGATACCGGATGGCATAGCATACGGTATGATGGAGACTCCACACGATAGTGCGATGGGATACTTCCCAATCTTTATTTCTGAGCTTCTGCGAGATCGTCGAATCCTCTAAGGGTGGGAAGAACCCTTTCCTGTCCAATGGAGCAGGAAGTCATCCCACATCAAAGTGTCACATTATGTCCTGAGTATCACCAGCATCACCTCAGTGCTGCCGGAAGATGTTCTCGCTACGCTCTACGTGGCCAACCTTTCAATTTATTTTAGTGAGGTCCAGTTGCGAACTCTGGAGCGTCGACTCTGTCAAGCATTGAACCACGTCTTTTGCTATACCGACGCGAACAGCTTTCTATTTTCCTTGACTAATAATAAGGTGATTTACTTCTGCCACCATCCACAAATCTAACCCGATCCGGACTTGTTCCTAAACGGGGTTCCCCCGTGAAGTGATGGATTCCTACCGTTTCCTTGGTATTGTTTTCGACCGACGCCTCACCTGGGAGGCTCATATTCGCAACCTTAGGGTCTCTCATGTTCGCAACATGAAAACTCATCTTTACGTGGCGTTCAACACTTAGGGTGCTAATGAGAATACTGCCTTTTTTTTCTACCGATCGTTTTTTCGTTCAAATCTTGGCTACGGTTACTAGTTTTACATATCCGCAGCCGAGCGTGTATCACGGTACCTTCCACACGTCCCCCATTGCGAGCTTTTGTGCCACCATGCGCTCTACCAGGAGAGAGCATGGAGTGACTACAAACCGCAGAAAGGTTCTGAATGGGCACGAAAGCGATCATGATCGAGGGCCTGGTGAGGCCAGGCCAGGCACTACGCATTTAACACACTTGATCATACCCGATAAGGACTTATCGTGTACGCCCTTGGAGCCACTTACACTACTTTAGTGAACCCGACTTTACATGTTAACATTAATAATTCGTATGGCCAAAGAAACGGTGGCAGTAGTATTACCTCTGTGGCAGTAGCACTAATGCCTCCACGCGGTAGCGATACCAACAAACAAGCACCGTTTCAAAGAGCCTCTCACGATCAAACTTGACGAAGAGCGTAGGAGTGGATCTCGAGGCCACACCCTTATGTTTTCTCATCACTATCCGACCTTAACTGCTCTTTGGTCAGCCATCTCTTCCGCGATGTCTTCTAAGGAGTAGTGAACGAGTTTCCTCGCATAAACCACCCCATTCACGGATTTCATGGGAGTGTGGCGTTGCACTCACATGGGAGCCATCGAGTGTCCAAAGTATCTAAATCATGACTGCCTCGAAATAGTCCGCCACATCCAAGATGGAGATCTTCGCCCTCAAGGGATCGCCAGGAGGGAGGAAGGGGGGGGAAGCCGGCCCTCCTATCATTGTAAGTTCTTTGGGTCTCTACTAGTCAATCTAGTTAGAGCTCTCTTTTGGCCATGATTGTACATACAGTAGTACAGTATAAAGTTGTTGTGATGTATGTGCTGGAATGGGGAGGGGGGGAGGGGAGGTCCACCGATCTGCACTCCTGAGAACTCGGAATCACAAGTATCTGTAGTACACGACAACAGCTATGAGGTCAATCCGAAACTGACTCCACCTAAACGGCTAACCACACTCGATGTGGCTTAACTTGGCTTACTTCGGAAGTGGCACTTCCACTTGGCTCTAGGCCGAAGCCCGAACAAGTGGAGAGGACAGAGCGGTAGCAAAGATGGTTTTGCTATTCACTTCTTTGCTATCCGGACAATGGTCCATTCTTGCAACGAATGCGAGGAGAAATGTGGCTCGCGCGGCATTCAAAAATGATCGCCAGATGGACTTCCACAACACATTCGCCGCCGCACCCTGTTTCCACCATCAGAAAGCGGTGGTGGCAGTGCAGACCTGGTTGTCTGTATCATATACAAACCCGCAACATCAATCACAGGCTACACTCCACTTTCCATTCACTAATCAAACATACTCTTCATTCTCTTTCATCTCAGCAATGTTGCATCTGATGCATAGAGAAACGCAGTACCCTCCTAGTCCAGATGCCCCCGGCTGTCCCCAAACCAGATTGAGCTTACCTGGGCTTTATTTCTTCTAGATATTTCCATTTTATCATTTTTCCCGACACTTTTTTACAAGCTTCTTCTCGCCTATTTTTCTTGGCCGGCAGGTAATTTCGTAGTCTAGTCGCCGACCAGCTTTCGTCCATTCATCCTTGATTGAAACCAAAGGGGGAAGGTATCACCCCTCCCTCTTAGCTCCGGTTGGGGTGTAGTTTTTAACATGCGTGAATGCTTCTTTTCTCTTACTACTGCCCCGGTTCCATATTTATTTTCCCTACGCACCCGCAAAGATATCAGGTGAAGCTTGGACAACCTTCCTGCTGATTACATCTGACAGCTTGCGTACCCTCTCGGCCCGAATGCCTGCAGGAAGATTTGTGGCTATATTTTCACACATTTTTACTGCCTCCATCTCCATCCCTTTCTATACAGATCTCTCCTTACAAACTTCCTGCCTGTTATGCCCTCGTTGCTATTGCGCTTTAAATTCGAGAAGAAAACATTCCCCTTCATGTTTGTCTCACATAACGCAACCATTGGCAATCTCTCCTCACTACTAATTTTCTCTTCCCCTTATCACATACACTCCTCACACCAGATAAACCTATATTCGCATGTTAATTCAGATTAACGAGAGTGACTTGACCAAGGACGTGACAATCACACTAATTTCCACCATTTCATATACTTGTACACACTACTGCAGGAATGTAAATGTTGGATTGTCAATCCAGTGTGCAACCTTTCACAATTTTCGACCTTAAAATTCCTTTCTCGCTTTCACAGAAATGAAGTTAAGGATAGGAATCAACTCCAGGTTATATTGTGGAGGTGGTTAGAGAATAGAAATAGAGAATAGAAATAGAGAATAGAAATAGAGAATAGAAATAGAGAATAGAAATAGAAAATAGAAATAAAGAATAGAAATAGATAATAGAGAATTTTACCTTACCGACGTGCCACATCCACCTGGACTTCGGCAACCATGGAGCGCCACCTGACTGTTTCTTGTTAGCTGCAACAACTCTGCGGACTCAAGGTGTCATCCTACCACTCTCGTCACACCGTCCATAAATTTCTTTCTCTTTCGTCCTCTTGCTCTTCTTCCCTCCACCATTCCAGTGAACACCACCGCCTCTATCTCATTCCTCCTCACCACATGTCCCAGAAATCTTATTGTTGTCATCATTTCCCTCTCCACTCCCATCTGCCTTAGCACGTCCACATTAGTTCGTCTCTCTGTCCATGGTATCTTCAGAATTCTCGTCCATAACCACGTTTCAGCTGCTTCCAACTTTTCTTGCTCACCGTCCAAGTCTCACATTCATACGACAATGTTCACCAATGTTCTAATTCCCGTAGACAACTTTCTATTTGCCAGACATTGTTTCATTCTTGCAAATGCACTTTTTGCAGCACCAATTCTCGTTCTAATCTCTTTTTCACATCTGCAGTTATCTGTTATCAAATTCCTTAGATACGAATACTTTTCCAACAACTTCTTCTTCCTCTTGCCTCTATTCTTACTCTAAGTGAATTCCTCTTACATGCCACCAACACTTTGGTCTTATCCATATTGACCTTCAACCCTTTTCCCTCGCTCGCCCTCATCGTCACATCCAACAAATGTTGCAACTTCTCTGCAGAGTCCGCCACCAACACTGTGTCATCTGGGTACTTAATATGGTCGATATTGTAACTTCTTATCTTGGCTCCTTTAAGCCCTTGCAGCTCCCTTAATATCATCTGCCCATATAGGTTAAATAGATCAAGGGACATAACACATCCCTGACGTACTCTTCTCTTTATGGTCTGATACTCTGTTTTCTCTTCCTGCACTCTTAACTCCAAATTTCTGATTCCAATATAGATTTCTTATTTCTCTCCTATCGATCTCCAGCCATTCCAGCATCCTCATCAGTTCCTCATGACTTACTTTATCGAAAGTCTTTTCATAGTCAATAAAACAAAGCAAAATATTTCTTCGTTTTTCCATCATTCGTTCCAAAATTGTTCTGATCGCAAATATCGCATAAGTTGTTCCTTTGCCTTCCAAGAAGCCACATTGCTCCCAGGATATGTGTTCTCTCCCTTTATTCTTTATTCTGTTCATTATCCTTAAAATTAGCTTTGTTATTCGGTTCATTATACTTATCGTGTGATGCTTACTACATTTCAGTGTTCCGTTTATCTTTGGTAACGGAATAAATATTGAATTGCACATCTGTTCAGGTAATACACCCGCATTATAAATCTGATTAATCAAGAGTGTAATATTCTTTATTGCAAATTCTTCCAAGGCCTTTAACATCTGTACCATGACCCCATCTTTCTTTATCTTACCTATAACATATTTCACCTCTTCCTCCCTTATTTGTTCTCCATCTAGATGCCCAGAATAGAAATAGAATAGAAATAGCGAATAGAAACAGAGAATAGAAATAGAGAATATAAATAGAAATAGAAATGGAGAATAGAAATAGAGAATAGAAATAAAGAATAGAAACAGAGAGTAGAAATAGAGAATAGAAATAGAATAGAAATAGAGAATAGAAATGGAGGATATAAATAGAGAACAGAAAGAGAATATAAATTGAGAATAAAATATGAATATAAAATATAAATAAAGAATAGAAAGAATAAAAATTTGCTAGAAAAAATAATTCAACAAAACAGCTAAACAAATGGAGCATGGCCTATAAGTGTATGTTGTGGCAGATATAGTTTGAGCGAGAATCGCAGCCCCCTGTAGTCATTCACCTGGGTATCCTAATTTTGTTAATGGTGAGGAGATGTGTGAGGGCACAATGACCTCAATTGTGTTGGGTAGGTCTTCCTAATTTACTTCGTCGGTGATTTAGGCCTGTGTCAAATTTTACTCCCCTCTGCCACACTTCCGATTGGCTAATTTCGTCAACGGGTCGTTGGAGAAACGTTTTATTCGAATTGTTTAGTTTTAGTTGGTTTTTAATGGTCGCAGAAATCCTCGTTGCAAGACACCTTTAGTGAGTTTCTAAAGTTTGAAGCGACGCCATCTATTAAAATAATTTATATTCGTCCGTGGAAAACGGAGTGCATATCTAGGATATTAGGCTTCAACTTTAAACCGCAATCCTTTACGCGTTACTCTATCAAATTACATTTTAAGAAAATTTATCTTTCTTCCTTTTTTCCATCTTTAGACGAAGGGAGAGTTAATAAAGACCACCTTTTATTTTTTAAAATATTATTGAGTTCAAGATGAAAAAAAAATACGAACCTAAAAAGTATTTTTAGTCGCGTGCGAGGCTAGTCGCGAACGACTCTACATCTCATCACTATGTCGATCGGTCGGTCGGTCCCCGTTTTGCTTTTTCTTTTATTTTTGTAATAACATCATAACCATTCGGCCGATTCTAACCAAATTTGAAACCTTATGTTGTTTTACATTCTCTTTCTAATTATATAATTTTCAAAGTCTTCCCAAGGTTAGCGAGTGAAATATTTTATTTTGACAATAACATCCTAACTATTCGACCGATACTCTCCTAGACTAGACTAGGCTATATTCTACTATACTCTCCTAGGCAAGCCTAGAATAGGCTATACTATGCTAGGCTATGCTATGCTAAGCTATGCTAAGATATAATGTACAAGGGTAATATATACTATGGTTATTTAGGTTATAAAATGCTATGCTAGGATAGCATATAGTATGTTAGACTAGACAATAAATACTAAGCTACGTTGACTAGGTTAAAATAGGATAGTATAGGCTATACTTGTCTAGGATAGTTAATGCTAGGCTATGCTATGCTATGCTATGCTAAGCTATACTACGCTAGACAAGGTTATACTATGCTATGCTAGGGTAGGCTAAATAATAATAGGCTAGGGAGTGCTATGCTCTGCTATGCCAGCCTATGTTAAGCTATGCTAGGTAATACTATGTTAGGCTAAGATAGGCTTGCTAACCAAGGCTATAATAGGCTAAGCTATGCAAGGTTATTATAGTCTAGGCTATGGTATGCTATTGTAGTCTAGGATATACTAGGCTAGGCTATCGTATACAAGTATATTTACTTGGCTATAGTAGCCTATTCTAGCTTTGCTATACTAGGCTAGGCTACCCTAGACGAGGCTAGGCTAGGCTCTGGTATGCAATGCTAAGCCATACCTGGTTAGGCTAGGCTAGGCTATAGAAAGCCAGGCTACACTAGACAATGCTACGCTAGGCAAGGCTATACTAATCTAGGCTATACTAAAATATGCTAAGTTAGAGTAGGGTCTACTAAGCTATGCTAGGCTATATTAGGATACGATAGGCGAAGCTATACTAAGCTAAGGTAGGATAAAGTATGCTATATTATGCTAGGTTATACTAGGCTAGCTAGATTATACTAAGCTAGGCTAGGATTGGCTCGGCACAACTAGGCTATTCTATTTTAGGCTTGGTTATCCTGTTTGGCTAGGCTTGGCTATACTATGCTAAAACAGGGTAGGTTATACTATGTTATGCTAACTTATGTGGCTATACTATTCTATTTTAGGCTAGGCTAGACTATGCTATGCTATACTATTCTGTGCTATGCTATACTATGATATGCAATAATATTCTTTAAAGTGAGGGCACGCGACCTTTTGGTCAGCAGACTTTGTTCTTTTGTAGTCATCCTTTCTTGTTTTAGGGTGACCCTTTTGATAGTCGTGAGAAAAAATATAGTTTGGAATCCTAAAAGTGTTAACATATGTTTATTTGTTTTTAAATAAACCACCGTAATTTGATCTCAATCCAAAATGTCTATTATTTCACCTAAAACAGCATTAAATTAAATTTGGTCTGTTTCGAAAATGGAACAAAAAAATGATTGGAAGGATATGAAATAGTTGGATTTGTTCTTTCACCACCTCTACTTATGTTTCAGCGAGACTTCACGGTGATGAAACTTGCTTTAAGGTCCTGTTCCTAAGAAGCCCACTTGGA
Organism: Ceratothoa steindachneri; assembly: GCA_963969495.1. Taxonomy (NCBI): domain Eukaryota; kingdom Metazoa; phylum Arthropoda; class Malacostraca; order Isopoda; family Cymothoidae; genus Ceratothoa; species Ceratothoa steindachneri. The sequence continues at coordinate 4,537,936 of OZ018329.1, forward strand.
TGAACTTCAACATCCCCAAGGTATCATTTCAAAGATCCAGCACCCCCAAAATCTGTAGGTTTGATCTAAGCTGAGCAACTATTGGGCTGGCTGTCAATATGCTTCTAACGGTTTTCTCGTTCGTACTTACTTTCCTTGTTACTCCTTGTAAATGCAGATGTCTCTGACGGTCCAGTCGACGGAGTGTTTGTGGGTGTTCAATTTTGGATAGTGAGTAAAGAGAAGCCTTGCCATGGCGTTCCGTTTGTGATGTGGGAGAGAAATTTTGTTTCTTTGGAGTCGGTGTGATTTGAAATAGCATTAAGAGAGGGTTTGTTCCCAGAGATTAATTAATCCGCTGTGTTGTGTTTGTTTAGATTGTTTTGTTTTTGATTGGAGCCTGGTTTCGGGGTGATGTGATACGTTGGAATACTTTTGTTTAATATAACCTTAGAATCTTGAGCAAGTTTCGCTGGGAACAAGTTTTTTATGGGCATAACTTTTGTTTCGGAGTGTAGGTGATTTGGTGTTTGTATCCGGTTTTGAGGTGAGTGGACGCCAGATCTTGTGCCTAAATCATCCTCGAGTGGATAAACTGCTTGCAGAAATGAGTAACGATTTCCATGGATTAGGCGAGTGAAGTGTTTGTGAGTACTGGAACAAGTATTGCTCACGAAGCTTTCCCGCTGTATGACATTTAACTAAAAGATATCTCAGGTTTGGGGGACCAAGCATTCTGGGGACCAGAAATGTTCAAGGGACAGCTTCATCCAGTTATGCTATGTCCCGCGATTGTATCCGATTCGGAGGCAAAGGAATCCACCTGATACTGTCGAAGCGCAATGGCATGAAACTTTTGTATTCCCCGGTACCATCTCCCATCTTCTTTGCCATGTAACCCGAAATCCTGGCCTGATTCCTGCCATGTATTCATAGTAGGAAAGAGCCAAATGCTAGTACGTTCGCTCACTCTTTGCAACAGCATGACGCCCTCGTCAGTTGCTTATTTCCCGGAACCCTCTACATGTCCAGGACCCCAGCAGAAAACAATCACAACATCCTCCCGACCCGCAGCAGCCATGCGATCGAGGATACTGCGAACCAGGAGTTAGATTGGCTCCTAAAAAAACTGCGAGCTAGGAGCTGCGGAAGTAGTTAGGAATTAGGAGTAGTTATGAATTAGTAATCGATCTCTGAACCTAGCATGTTTAGTATGTCCCCTTACCGAGCTGCCTTTTGCAACCAGCTCGGCCATAAAGACAGATACAGCGATCGGAAGAGCCCTGCCGCCTTTAAACAGGGTGTGGGGTAAAGCATGAATTCGAACTACCCCTTCAGACTTAGAGCCATCCGTATACACCGGCACGGCTCCAAGAAATATAAACGCAATACTTTCGGTTCTGTAAAAGCTTTGAGAGTGGAGGCGTAGCGACAAACTTTCAGAGATGGTATTTTCTAGGGTGGTGTCTTGGGCAGAATCATCGGCGCCATCAACCAGGGCATTACACGAAACTAACCGTAAAACAGAAATGCTTAGGGCATAATTGTCGTCTCCCATCTGCAATAGTAACGTCGAGATTGGCCTCTGAAACAGATGGGCTCCTAAAATCTTTAAAAAAAGGCCTCTGAAAACATAAGATATGTTAATGACTGGTTGATAAAAAATGCACTCTCTACGACGTAAAGCGCCGACCAGTGCGGAAGGCACCGGTCATCAGGCGGAGACCAGCGTAGTGGACCGAATCCCCCACCCACAGTAGATACTTGAATGTCGTGGAGAGATAGACACTTTAGAGGGTAGCTCCCTACAGGTTGAAAACCTAAAGATGTGGATGTGCGTCTCGTAGTTGAGGTGCTGATCAAAATCAAGGACAAGGAAACGGTGAGAATCCATCACTTCCATCCCAACCACATCAAGGAAAGGTCCTGGTTGGTGTAATTCATATGTCGACGACAGAAGTGCATCACTTCGGTCTTGGTCAAAGAAAAATAAAAGCTGTGCCCGTCAGCAGAACGAGATACGCTGTTCAGAGGCTAGGAAGCGGCCCCACAACATATAAAATGGAGGGTACCTATGATACCATTCTACCACACTGTACCATATGACTTTTTCAAATCGAAAAAAACGTGGCGAAATACTGTCCACGAAGGAAACCCTCGCAGATACTACTTTCCAACTGGAGCAGAGACTGACGTTGACTAGATCTTATGGAAGCCACACTGTGCTGGTGAGAGGTGACATCCGATTTCCATGAAATAAGTTAACCAAACATTTACCATTTTCTCCATCGACTTACACACCAGAGAGTTAGATAAATTGGGCCAAAACCAGCCACGGGGGAGTAATCTCACCCTGGCTTGCCAAAAAAAAAAAAAATACGGTAGCCATTCGGAGAGATTCAGTGAATATACTCTCCAACCAGATCCTGTTGTACAGAACCAGAAGAAATACCATACATCGCCTTCCCTACTAGTAAAGAATGGGATACGAGGCATCGTCCAGATCAGGGGCGGTACCCATGTACGAAGTGAGAGCGAAATGAAACTCAGTTGTCGAAAAAAAAATCATTAAAGTGTTCTCAGCCTTTGAAGATAAATTTGCTCTATATTTGCATTTGGTAAACAGGAGTGGGATTTAGAGATTGGTAAAGGTGTTGTCCTTTTTGTTGCGCCACATGCAATCATGATTTCCAATGAGTCATGTGGATGGGATATTGGAGAAGGAATATAATCTCTGATGCACATGATTAGACATAAATTTCCATTAGGTGTCTGGGCTCTATTTAGACTGCGGACGGGGTTGTTGGAGAGGGTAATTGCTCATTGGATGATGCAGATGACGGCTTATTGTGCGAGGTGGCGGGGCTTGTGTGTCAAATATGCGTAGCGAGTGTTTTGTGCGTACTAGTCGCACCAGAAACAAACGTAATGTGTGGTGTAATGCGACCGACGAAACTTCAAGCCCAAAGGTTACCAAGTTTCATTGTGATTGGCATATAGGAAAGACCCAGTTTTGTATTCTCCTTGTTTACAGGCTAACAAAGCAAACAAAGGTGCAAGCTGAATATTGTTTTACATTATAAATTTTATCATTAATGTAAAAATCCATAAAGTGACGAATAAATGTAGGAGTACTCAAATCGTTTCTCTATATCGAAGATCAGGTTAGATTTTCTGCCCTCTGCTGGCTTCCTTTGACTCGGAAGGGAACGTGGCAAGCCCACAGGACACTCTGTGATTAGCCTTACCCTGAATGATGCACTTTAAACGTGTGTTGCACTCAATCGAGTAAGAGTGACTATTTTCCTTGGCCGACTTAAATCAACTAATTAGGAGGTTCTGGATATCAAACTGGATGAAACAAAATAATCTTTACTATTGTACAAAAAAAAATAATGGATACAACATAGAAATACAAAATAACTAAATGGGCAAAAGGTTTACACACGAGAACGAACACCATCATACCCTAAAACCCAAGCAATCGGCCATGGTAACAAGTCGCTTTTGAAGGGGAGGGGGAAAACTCAGCGATCTACCCACAAGTTCAGGGATAATAAACTATAGTGCAGCGCTCTGATACAGTTTGACCACCATTGTCATAACCCGGTGGTAAATAGACGAAATGAAGGAATAAAAGCAAAAAACTATTTGTCATCATCATCCTCACTAACTCTATAATTTAAGAAGGGGATTATTTTGAGTATTTGAATAATAATTTAATCTTAGTTTGGTTATGACTTATGTTTTTTATCAAAATTATTTCTAATAATTCTTTTATAATATCAAACCAGGCAATGGTTGGTTTGATATAGAGTTAGTGATGATGATGATGATGATGATGATGATGATTATGATTTTGAAATTAATTTTACTTACAATTAATCTTAACTCATAATGCAAAATCCTGTTTCAGTCACAGAGCTCATTCAGAAGTCAAGATTGAACAATTTGGACATCAATCAGAATATTAATAACTTTAAAAGTGTGTGACACAGACTCGAGGAAGAGAGAAAGGAATGTGAAAGCTAAAATGGCATCAATTGCAAAAAAAAGGAAGCATCCATCCTTCTTGAAAGAGGATAGACTTTTGACTTTGACAATTTAAATTCTAATTATTTTGATACACTTTAAAGAGAGAAGACCCATAGAATATTCGTTCGCTTCGCAAAACACTTTGAGATCAGCTTTACCCATTAGTCTCGATGGCGTATTGAGGTTATTTGAACCAACTTCGCCAAATCGGCGTGAAGGGCTTCACACGTCTGATGTCGCTCTTGTTGCTGGTTTTGACAAGAGGTTTAAATGTATTTAATTCGAGTTCTACGATCTGGGTTCGAATCCACCCTGTACTAATCTTGTTACCTCTGATATAGAATCCTTAAGGATTGCGGGGTCCAAACTCGCATAAACGAATTTTTCAACATAAAATAATTATTAAGTTAAGAACGAAGGTTGTTCGTAAAAAGACTGATTGATGCTTAAGGGTTATTCATCGTTCCCAAATGAATTCTGAAATCGGACAGAACTTTTGATAAAACTTTGTCGAACCAAAGCAGATTGACATTGATTTCCCGTCAATGAAATTAACGGAATTGTTAAATTTATAAATTTTCAAGCCGCTGTTCTCTTCCTTAACAGGAAGAGCTTGGTTACGCAGGCACCCCTGCTGGGTGTGGCCTACGGCCTTATTTGCTAACCTTAACCGCCTTTTTTAATCCCCTTTATAGACTCTTTATTTTAACACCCTGAACACCCTTTTCTTCTTCTTCTTCTTCTTCTTCTTCTTCTTCTTCTTCTTCTTCTTCTTCTTCTTCTTCTTCTTCTTCTTCTTCTTCTTCTTCTGAATAGTGAGCCACCTCGAGGCAAATAAGCTGATTAACGATACCCAACATGGATTTAGGCGTGCGAGATCGTGCTTGACTAACTTGCTCGAATTCTTCCACAAAATGATTTGCGTGTACGATGAAAGCAAAGCTGTAGACGTAATATATTTAGACTTTAAAAAGGCGTTCGACACCGTCCCCCACCAAAGGTTATTAATGAAAGTTAAAGCGATTGGGGTGACTGGTAAGATTTTAAACTGGATTAGAAATTGGCTGAAAGATCGCTCGCAGCGGGTAGTAATAAATGGGGAATGTTCAGATTGGGCCAGCGTTAGTAGTGGGGTACCGCAGGGCTCTGTTTTAGGCCCTTTATTGTTTTTAATTTATATTAACGATTTAGATAAAGGCATACTTAGTCGGATTTCGAAATTTGCGGACGACACGAAGCTGGGTAATCGTGCCTATGTAAGATCGGATGTCGATAAATTGCAGGGGGACCTAAACTCGATTGCCAATTGGGCGGACAAGTGGCAAATGGAATTTAATTTAAGCAAATGCAAGGTAATGCACTTGGGTTGCCATAATTTAAGAGTAGATTATACCATGAAAGGCGAAGTCCTCGACGCGGTTAAATTAGAAAAAGACTTGGGAGTATTAGTCTCAGACGATTTTAAATTCTCGAAGCAATGCGCGGATGCGTGTAAAAAAGCAAATCGCGTTTTGGGTTATATCGCGCGCAATTTCACCTTCAAATCTAAGGATGTAATTTTACCTTTATATAAATCCCTTGTGCGGCCACTTCTCGAATACGCTGTTCAATTTTGGGCTCCATATTTAATGAAAGATATTACGCAATTAGAAAGAGTGCAGCGTAGGGCTACGAAATTAATTCCAGAGCTGAGGAATAGATCATACGAGGAAAGGCTCAGGGCTTTAGATTTGCCATCGCTAGAACGCAGAAGATTACGTGGCCAGCTAATAGAAGTATTTAAAATACTAAAGGGTTTCTCAAACGTGGACTTTCGCAATCTATTCGAACTGGATCATAGGGGAAATACTCGTCAGCACGGGTTAAAATTAGTGAACAAGCGTTTTAACACTAGTATAGCCCAAAACTATTTTACATTTAAAGTTACTCAAAATTGGAATCGGCTGCCCACCCACGTAGTAGATAGCACTTCGGTTAATATGTTCAAAAATCGTCTCGACGTGCATTTGAATAGTTTAAATATAACGTAGTTGAGCACTGTGAATTTAAACGTCCTTGCAGAGAGAGAGTTTGGAGCGGAGGTTTAAGGATATGAAATTATGATGACTAAAATGATGCCGGCGATTCTCTGCATGTGTAGCTTAGATGTCCCATTTCTTTTCCGCCTATCCTATAAGTAGTCTCTATCCCTAAATTAGCTTTTCACCACTAGCAGTCGAGTGGCTGCGGAAGATGAGAAGAAAAACTTTCTATCTCCCCCGACCCCTAGTTTGATTAGTTAAAATTGCACGATAATGTACACATGTAGATAAGTGTGTACAGTAGATAGTATTAAAAAAAAAAAAAAAAAAAAATAGCATGTTAGAGATACACTCGTAGATAAGGGTGTATCGTAGTTTTTGATTTAGTGTAGCGGACTAGCCTCGAGCGGACCTTAGGGTCTTTGCTGGTCCTAGATTCTGTAGTTCTGTAGTTCTGTAGTTCTTCTTTTTCTTATAAAGGAATTATTAGAAATAACTTTGATAAAAAATTAAATCTACTTAGGTGACAACCGAAATAAAAGAAAAAATCTTATTCAAACCTTCAAAAAATCTCGTTCTTAAAATATAGGGTTATGGATAATTTGTCGATTGAGCCTCGTTAGGCGTCTCTGATATCGAGTGACTCAACGATAAACAAATCTAAATCAGAATCAGATTTAGAATAATTTAAGGGATTGAAATAACAAGGCAAGTGATTTTGAGCAGGCAATTATAAATTCCGATTCCGATAGCCTTTTATGTGATTTGACCTGATTTCCTGTCTCTTTCTCCACTTCGATCTTAGGGGATCGGTGGACCTCGCCCCATTGTTTACGTAGATAAACGAAGTTTATGTGAGCCATTTGTGTTTAATGTTTCTGAAAGGTGATTGAAGCGATAGGAAGTACAATCCCCTCTCCGAGGAAGACCTCCCTTTGTTCCTGAAGAATGATCAGCCCACGAACGTGCCCGGTAAACATCGATCGCAAACCCAGAGGAACCCTCTTGCAATTTTGGAGCTCCAACCTGCCTTTACGCAAGTAATTTATCCCGAATTGTGCTAGTTGCTATTTTAAGAAGTGAGAGGCTGTGAGCATCGATGTGTCCCTCGCGTCCCTTCTTTTTCGAGGAATCACGGATAAGGCAGACTTTCTAATATTAGACAGAGTTTGTTGCCAAACAGGGGGCCCCGAGGCAAGCCACAGAGGGCCACCTCAGATGTTGAATTAGATCTACTCCAAGCAAGTACCTTATCCCTCCAACCTTTTCTTTACAAGCGAACTGAAGGTAGAAAGGATCTGCAAGGAGAGGCACCGTCTTCCTTAGAGGTCTGGACCACATATTCCACTCCGCCTACGGTAAGATCGAGTTTAAAAGTTGAATCGGTTGTGAACCTAGCCGAAATTTGGTTGGAACCGAAGAAAAGGACCAACTCAAACTCCCCAATGCGTTAGGTTTCTGTACCAATGAACGCTTTGATTTACTTGTGTATAATGGAAGTTAGCATCCAAAGAGAGTCAAACGGACTTAGAGATGTACTCGTAAGACCTTTGAGAGGCAAAATCAATTAGGCAGTGCTAAACTTAGTTCAAATTCCAAATCTACGGTCAAAGTAGGGCGTAGGAAATTTGTGTCAAGTTTTGGCAAAAATCTAGATCCTTCTCCGGATTGTACATCCACCGTGATTGTCACAACCTGACCCTGAAATTGTCTCAAATTACTATAGTTTTGAGTACTATATGTCAAAAGCCTAAAATTTGGGGTGGCTTTGCAAAGCAGGACAACAGTCCGAAAGAGGTCGAGAGGAATAGCACAGATTTCACAGGCTTAACTCTGAGCACTTTTCTATCGCATTATAAGGTCTTAGGACAATTCATATAATGCACTACACCTCACAACTTTCAGTCTGAATTGGGAAGATTGAAATCTTTATTTGAAGAGAAATTCCACTTACAATTTTGAAGCTTTATAGAGGTGTTTGAATTTGAAATTGAACTTTTGTAGAAAAATGTTAGTTATGAAAGTTTGAACGAAAGGAGTATGCTTCGAAAGGGGTTTGTTTAAAATAAAAACCCTAGTGGACCGGAATTTCCTTGTTAAGACTCAGGGGTTTAGCTTCTCCAGGCTATGTATGGTGGAAACATAATTATCGAATCGTTCATAAAGAGAAGGGCAGTTCATCTTAGTCCCCTTTTAAAACAAAAGTTACTTTACCATAAATTATATGCGAAAGGGTCTTGATCTCCCTCAGTTTTATCATCAAAGAATTTCACGTCAAATATTGAAGTTTATACAGGGATGGAACAGATTTCGTTAAGCCACAGAGAGAGAGAGAGAGAGAGAGAGAGAGAGAGAGAGAGAGAGAGAGAGAGAGAGAGAGAGAGAGAGAGAGAAAGAGAAAGAGAGAGCGCTTCTGCAGGTTCTAATCCGGAAGCGACTCAGAATATATACAGATTTTAGAGAAGAGTCGATTCGTTTTATAATAATTCTATTACCCCCTTATAATTATTCTCCAAATTACCGAGGTGTTTGTCAATGGTAAAACGATAATCCCTTAAGTAACTTTTTAGATAAGCGAGTCTGGTAGAGTTGGAAATATTCTTCTTGGAACTGACATGATTTTTGAATTGAGACAATAAAATATGAAACAAGATACTTTCTCTTCATGGGAGATAAAACTCGTTTTTTTAGCATCCTTATTTTCTTCATATTAAACATAATATTAAAAAGGAAAAAAGAACACGTAAAAAGGCGATAATGATTGAAAAAAGATGCAGGTTATATTAACTAAATTTAAAAACGACATGTAATCCTCTTGGGGAACCTCCCTCTCCCCCACCTATTTCCCTCCACCGTATTCCTCAGTTCTGAAACCTATAAATGGTACACGGATATGGTTATCAACTTCTTCGCCCTCATCAGCTTTCAAGAGACCTTTCTCTTAGTTGTAATCCCTGGTCTCCGCCATTTTGATGTCATCAGCAAAGTCGTTGGGGTGAAGTAGTTGATTAGTTTGACGAAATAAGGCTCCCCCTTCCCCGCCAGTCTGTCCTTATTTCCCCTCAATTGCACTAACATGCGAGCAAAGCGAGCCTCAAGCCCATTTTTCCTAAGTTGTATGTACTTCCAGTCTCCGCTATTTTGGTAACGTCAGCGAACTGTTTGGAGTAAAGTCGCTGATTAGTTGGATGTCATATGGGATCCATTCTCCCATACACAAACGGAATTTTTATCGATAAGGAGGTATAGAAGAAACACTTTTTGAGTAGAACATTTGGAATTAATTATGTGCTGTATTCCAACCAGTGTTCTTTACCCTCAGTCTCCTGCTCCCTCACAGTCACAAACAAATTTAATAATATAGACAGAAGAAAAAATACACACTAAAGGAGGTAATAAAATATCCTTGTTATAACATGTATGCCAAATTTGTTTTAACCAGTAAGAGTCCATATTTCACTCATCTAATCCCCGATATACCGCATAAGTTTTTACGCATTTGCCACTCAGCTTCTCTATGTATGGCGAAGTTAAGGAGTTTTTAGAAGACACGATTTTCGAGTGAAACAGTAACCTAAATACCTTTTCCGCCATTTTGTGACACTAAAGCCGAGTCCGTCAGCAAATCTTTGGAGTGAAGTCACTGATTGGTTTGACCTCATAAGGCATCCGCACCTCACCTCCTCTACACCCCCACCCTCTTCTTTCCCCTCAGTTGTAACTCCCCCATCCCCTAGTATCTCGTTATTTTCCCTCAGTTGTAGGAACTTGCGAGCGTCTCTCTCGTAAGTTCGTACGGCTGACGGAAATTAACACGCGTATTATTTTTATTTTTACAAACTACCTCAATATTTCCAAACGATGCTACTTAGCTGAAATAATAACATATAATCACATTGCACAAAAGGAGTGCAATAAAACACACATAGTAACTATTTAGAGATTGTGTACGATTTATGTTTATATGGATAGATTGCTGTCTTTCGAAAATTACTTGTAATTTTTTTTACATAGACGTCATTATAAATGCTCATTCTTAAACTATCAAGATATGATATGTAGCTTAATCATAGTATACATAAATTGCTATCCAGTAGCTTCTAAATCCTGTTTTTCTATCGAAGTTTACAATGCATGCCTTTGGATTGACATTGGGAGAATCATGAACTTCGTCCTTAGCGTAACATCCATTGAAAATAGTATGTTGCATCATAAATTGCTATTTATTAGCTCCCAGGCTCTTATTTTGTGTAAAAAAAAAGTCATTTCTGCAGTACTAGATTTGCATGAGGATAAGCTATAAAATTAATGGATAAATGGTTCTACATCATGACGAAAATGATAACATATTTGTTTTATCTACCATTTTATGAAGTTATACAAGCTTTATATCTGCAAACAAGCAAATATATACTCTCATATTTTCCATACGATAAGACAATAAGCATCTTTCAGGCCGTCACTAAATCAATCGGATATATTTACAATATATAAATAACTGTTGAGTAATACCTCTAACTATATTGATGTGTATATCCCTCAATCATTAAACAAAGCATCTATTGCTTTTATATAAAAATAGTGAGTCTGGATGGCTGCTCCAATAAAGCCGATTTAGTGGAACCAACAAACTTAGTCCACATTGGTTGAATGTCGATTTTTAGTAAATGTGATATATCTAGACACTGTTTTTGAGAAAAAGGCCCTTCTCATTTCACATCAATAACTATAGGATAGACTCGTTGACTTGTTTGGAACAACTCTTTTTTTTCCTCATTGTTCATTTTATGAAACTTTAAGCTTCGTAAGTGGCTTGTTGTTTATATTTTTTTTTATTTCTAAATATATACCTACACAAATATGGAACCACTGACAGACTTGGAATGTGAATCTTGTGAAGATATAAGCAATCTTTTGGAACATATATTCGTTTCTCAGTTGATCGCAACGTTTACAGAGTACGATATTTTTATTCTTATGTTTGTAATTTGGGTTTTAAAAAGGTCATAGTTATTAGAATGATTTATTGTACTTTACGTTCACATCTCCATATATTTGTTAGACTAAAGCCGAGTCCGCCATTTTTGTGACGTCATTGAGCCTTATGGACTAACGTTGCTGATAAGTTTAACGTCATTTGGGATCTATAGACTCACACATAATATTCTTTTCTCTCAGTTGCGCCGCTGCCCACCGTCATATACGAACAATAATATAGACAGCAACACAAACACACACATACAATAAATAAAGCTGGTATTAAGAAATCCTTGTTATAACAATTATTGCAAATTTGTTTTAAACAGTACGTCTCCATATTGTCTTCTGCTAACTTTTTAATTTGTCTATAAAATAAGTCATCGCATTTTCTCGGGTTTGTAAGAAGAATTCTTTCATCCTCGCCCTCCAATCTTGGTTTTCATGGTATCAGTGTCTGATGGGCATATTAGGAGAGAAAGCGAAATAACAGAGTTTTATATCAAATATATCGATGTTGACTACTTTTTTCACCATCATTCATCATGTTCGAACGCAATATGCAGAAAAACCTTTCTCCCCATGTATTTTGACAAACGGAGTCTCTCCCTATGATGAAAAACTTATCCATAACTTCGTTTTTTTTTACTTTTAACCATTGGTTAAGTTATCTAAATCCATAAACTGGAGTTTTTTAAGTACTTCTTTTCCACTATTGTAGTTGTGAGGTTAATCAAAATACAAAACTTCATGGCGATCAATTGGAGGACAAGGTGTGGATGCATATAGTCTTAGCGACAAATGAGAAAAAAAAACATACTCTGTTGATATGAGTAAGGAAACTTCGCCTAGTTCTGAAAATTCATAATTCATGTATTCTTTCTATCGAGGTATATATATATATATATATATATATATATATATACAGGGTGTCCACAAAGTCTGGGTACATAGGAATTTTAATATTTTATTTATTTATGTTATTTTTCCTCCCCAGATCGAATGATGGCTCTGTCTAAAGAAGAAAGAATCGAGTTGGTACTCTTAAGTGGACGAGAAGGATGGTCTTATCGCAAAATTGCCGATGAATTTAACCATCGACACCCTGATCGGCAACCTATTTATTTTACTGCCGTCGGGAAATTGGTCACAAAGTTTAAAGAAACATGCAGTGTCTTGGACAAACCCCGTTCCGGGCGACCAAAGACTTCAGACGAAACGAAAGAGGTTGTCATTGCCAAGATTGCTGCTAGCCCAAAGAAATCACTTCGTCGGACATCTATGGAGTGGGGTGTTCCAAGGTCAACTATCCACAAAATCCTGGTAGAGCAGAAGTTCCATCCGTACAAATTACAGATATTGCATCACTTAAATGAAGACGACCCCGATAGACGAATGCAGATGTGCGAATGGTTTTCAGATAAATTGGATGAAAATATCAATTTTACTAAAGACCTTTTGTTGTTCAGTGATGAAGCTTTGTTTTATGTTAATGGTGAAGTCAACAGACAGAATCTTCGATACTGGTCTCAAGACAATCCACATTGGATGGATCCATCCAAACAGCAAGGCTGCCAAAAGGTGATGGTGTGGTCTGGTTTGTGGAAAGCTCATGTGCTAGGACCCTTCTTCTTTGATGAACATGTAACCGATGAGACTTATCTGAACATGTTGAGAGACAAATTAATGCCTCAAATTGAGCGCCTAGGCGAGAGACTTCCAGACTGGTTTCAGCAGGATGGAGCCCCTGCCCATTTTGCTACAAATGTTAGAGATTGGCTGAATGGCACTTTTCTTCACTGGATTGGAAGAAGAGGTCATGCGGAGTGGTTCCCTCGTTCACCACACCTTTCTCCCCTTGATTTCTTTTTCTTGGGTATGTTAAAAGGGAAAGTTTACTCAATGAAGATTGCAAATCTAAACCACTTGAGAAAACGCATTATCAGTCAGTGTGCTGAAATCGACGGCAATGTACACCTATTCAATCAAGTTCACCAGAATTTAGCAAGGCGCATCGAATTATGCATTGCAAATAATGGAAATCATATTGAAAATATAATTTCTTAACATTATAATTAAATAAAATTGTTTTGTTCTAAAGGTATGTATTTATCCCCTATGTACCCAGACTTTGTGGACACCCTGTATATACGAGGGGTCGTCAATAAGTTTTGCAATTCGGATATAAGGAAACGAGATATGAGGAAAAATGTTTTATTATTTTTCAATATAACTACCCTCGACTTCAATGCACTTGTGCCACTTGTCCCTGAGGCTTCGAATTCCCGACAACCAGAAATCTCCCGACTGCTGTTCAATCCACTCCTGAACGATGAGCTGGACATCTTCATCGTCCTTAAACCGGTGTCCACGCAGTGCAGCCTTGAGCTGGAGGAATAAAAAGTAGTCACTAGGGGCCACATCTGGACTGTAGGGGAGATGGCTGAGCTCCTCGAATCAGCACTCGCGCAGGGCAGCTTGTGCAATTCTGGCCTTGTGGACTTTGACGACGTTGAAGTTGATCATGGGGCGTGAGGTTTCTAGGGACCCAACGGGCAGACCTTGATCATGGCCAAATTGTCGTGGATGATGTTGATAACACTTCAATGTGATATTTCAAGTTCTCGCTCGATTTCTTCGACCTTCACCCGTCGATTTTCGAGGATCATCCTCTCCACACGGGCCACATTGTCCTCGTTGGTAACGTCTGACGGGCGTCCTGGACAAGGATCATCTTCAAGGGACTCACGACCATGGCGGAACTCCCTATTCCAGCGAAAAATGGTTGCATAGGAAGGCACGGTGTCGGTGTACACTGCAACCATGTGTTCATGGATCTCTTTTGCATTCTTACCTTCCTTGGTTAAAAATTTGATCACTGCGCGGTGCTCAACCTTCTCCATTGTTGAAAAATTTGTGACTGACGATCTGCGATCAGCTACTGCTTCTTAAATAGACGAGGCAGGAGCGTGCGGCTGCAGTTCCTGACTTGTCATAACTTGTCCTAACACCCCAACAAGCAGCCATCCCCCTTCCTCTGTTTTGCCCTACCGATTCTCAAAACCTATTGACCACCCCTCGTTTATATATATATATATATATATATATATATATATATATATATATATATATATATATAATTGGAGGGGATTTGATTAGCCAAGTGGTGTGGAATAGGGCGAAAGGATGCTCAGTTGACCTCTCATCTCCATTACCAGATGATGGGGTTAAGCTAATGAGGGAAGGGGGAAGGAAACGGTTTTCCTGAGTACGTGGACAAATAACAAAAAGCAAGTGCTGATTAGCTGTTAATTACTTAGCTATGGCTGAATGCTGTTCTGAGTTATTTAAAAGAGTAGTACAAAAATAATATTAAATAACACAACCAAAATAAGATATTTACACACATTAAATTAAATTGGAATATCCATGACTATGGAGTACTCTATAGTCTGGCAATAAGGGACAAACTAATGAGCTTAAAGCAGGTAAATGACCAGATTCGGATTGATTCTTCAAAGCCTGCGCTGAGCCGAAATGCAAATAAGTATTTATGGGGTGACTAAATTAAAAGAGATCCGCACGCGTCGACGTCTTGCAGAATATAATGCTTGGGCGACGAACGGAAGGGGCAATTCGAGAAGGGTAATTGCAGGAGGTTGAGATTTACCTCGGAATTCCTTGACGATAGAGTACTTGTGCTGGTGCACGAGAATGGCCGTTGCGGGGAAATTGTCAATTGAATGGAGTGGAGTTCCCATGGGAGAGTTTCTTGCCTTTGCGCTCATGTAGACGAAAACGTAGCCAAATCGAGAAGTGACGTGTCTCGTGAGTGATAGCGGGCAGGTACTAACTTGACCCGGCTGAGCCTGGCGTTAAATACCAGCTGACGATGGGGTCAAATCGCCTCCGGCCACGGAGGGGATTCTCCTAAGGTAAACACGAAGCTGGGGGGGGGGGGGGGTGGACGTCTTCCAGCCAGGAATTTGCGATAACAGATGTCCTTTCTCGCTATCGCCTGCTTCAAGATGGCAGGCGGGAGGCAAGATTGCTTCAAGGCTTGGGGGACAACCTTGATGAGTAAACACAGCTGCGTTCCGAAAACCTCTTCCCTTGATCCTTATGCCCGTTTTCTCGTCCTTTGATCTCGTATTTAAAAGCTACATGGGTTTCTGGGGTCCACTTGGGGCTTCTTGACTTTATTCTTTCACACTTTCGTTTTAGTATACCGGCGGAGTTGCCCCTTCACTCATGTGCAAGCTTCTAAATCATATTTTGGATCGAAATAGTGCATGGTGATTCTTATAATAATATCAAGGAACCAAAGAGATCATACTAAGTAAGACTTATAGAATATAAAGAAATCAATCTTACACGCTCAAAAAATTTTCATTGCGATGAATTGAGAAAAGCCTATAGGTATGCTATAGAAGAGGCCAATTTGCTACTTTACTCTTTCCAAATCTTTAATTGGTTCGCGTAGTTGCAATGTTTTCGAAATCTCTTCATCGACAAATTTGCGCGCGCGTGTGTGTATACGTGTCTGTGGATCCCTTAGGACGGGAACAGCCCTGATTCAATCCCGATAGAAAACTTGTGATCAGTTATGAAGCAGAAGGTGTCAAAAAAGCAACTATCAAGCTTAAAGTTGTTAGAGAAAGCAATTAAGGAAGTATGGGTCACAGAATTCTCAAAAGAGTACTGCCAGGAACTCGTCACTAGCAGGCCTAGACGACTTCAAGCGGTAATTGGGGCAACACAAAGTACTAAACTGTTCTTACCACTAACATACAATAATGTTGAGGAAAAACATTAAACAATTAAACCGCCATCTTTTGTTTTATTTCTGGAATACCTTCTTGGTTTTAACTTGTAAATGAAATGTCAGGGTTGTCTTAAACTTTTGCAAATGACTGTAAGAGAAAAAAAGAAATGAAAGGGGACTAAGTATAGAGAGAAAGTGAAAAAATAAAGGAACGAGGCTAAGAGTTGATACAAACGTGAAAAAGGAAAGGAACGAGGAATAGAAATGGATAGAATCATCTTTTCATTGTTTCAAGGCCTCCTTCTCCACCTTCATACAATTTCATCAAGATCCATCAATAAAGAGATAACTTGTAAACAAACAGAAAGAAAATAAGTGATCACAACTCGGCGTCCGGATCTGGCTCCGCTCGCGCTCTAATACTTCTCCTTGGCCCAAATTCGGTGACTTTAAAATTCAAGGTGAATTCGGGTGCAGCTGAAACCTCAAAACTTGTACTCTTGATGTGAAGGTGATCAAAATTTGGTTGAAAAATCAACTCCACTTTACTCACAAGGCCCTATCGTGCACAGAGCTACACATCATTTTGTCCACGTCAAATTGGCCCTACATAGCCAACGAGACTTGACCCCTGGGTATAAATCCCCTATCAGGCACCATCCATGCCCACCTATAATACACAATATCATCCAC